>CM052799.1:78093776-78272275 GCA_028533885.1 Nasua narica
AGAATCTTGGCATCCATATTCATGAGGGATATTGGTCTGAAATTCTCCTTTTTGATGGGGTCTTTACCTGGTTTGGGGATCAGGGTAACGCTGGCTTCATAGAAAGAGTCTGGAAGTTTTCCTTCTGTTTCTATTTTTTGAAACAGTTTCAGGAGAATAGGTATTATTTCTTCCTTGAATGTTTGGTAGAATTCCCCAGAGAATCCGTCGGGCCCTGGACTCTTGTTTTTTGGGAGGTTTTTGATCACTGCTTCAAATTATTAATGGCAGTTCTTACTCGTAGAGATTAGCCAGCTCAGTACATGTTTGTAGGTGAGTTTAAGATGCCTGCAGGCTTTCACTGCATTTTGCACCTGGGCATTTGGGGTTGTAGAGAGAGCCAAGTGACTTTACCCATTTTATATCTCAGATTCATTTTTCTCTTGTGAATCTAGGAAAAATGAACAAACCCAACCTCTCTCTCCAGCTTAACCCTACATTATCTACTTTCCTGGCTTCGCACAGCTTGGAACTAAAGGAACTCCCTTCCTTCCCTCTGCCTTCCATTTCCTCACAGCCCCATTCTAAGAGATAATAATTTAACAGTTGGCATAAGTGGTTGCTTGTGAATATATGGTCTCTAGCTATATATTTGGCCTCCTTTTATTTGTGAGATTACACATTTTGAAGAAGACTAACCTTTGTGTGTTCATAGTGTTTGCGATGAGAAATTTTAGTGGTATACTAGAGAGGGCTAGAAAGTGACTACTAGTGGGACACCTGGGTGGCTCAGTCGTTTAAGCATCTGCCTTTGGCTCAGGTCATGATCCCAGGGTCTTGGGATCAAGTCCCACATTGGGCTTCTTGCTCAGGAGGGAGCCTGCTTCTCCCTCTGCCTGCCACTCCTCCTGCTTGTGCTCTTTCTCTCTGACAATCAAACAAACAAACAAATTAATTAATTAAAAAGGTGACTATTGGTTAAGGAAAAGCAAGTTTTGGAAAATTAGAACAGTTTTTTCCCATAGCCCCATTAGTTCTGTGCCCTGATTGTGCAAGTGTGTTCAGAGGCCACATTTTCACCTGTTCCCAGAAGGCTATTGAGCCATTTGGATGTCATTCCATATCTCACCTCTTATTTTTTATTCTCAGTAAATCATACGCCTACAAATGTTGATCTCACAACTTAAAATTCCACTAAATAGGCATCACAATAAAAGTGTATATTTCCCATTATATTGACAGTCTTCACTGATTCCAATTTGATGGCACCGTCGAGAAGCACTCACAGTACAGAAGTATGTCACAGCACAGCAGCTGACAGCCAATGGGGTCAGTCCTTCATTCCTCAAAGCATGGTCTGAGGACTGCATCACTAGCATCCTGAGAACTTGTTAGAAATGTAGAATCAAAAAAAAAAAAAAAAGAAAGAAAGATAGGTAGAATCTCAGACCCCACCCTAGGCTTACTGGATCAGAAGATACAAAATCCCAGTGATGTGTATATGCATTCAAGTTCAAAGAGACTGAGCTCGACTCTAAGCTCAACAAGAGTGGGGACTATGTCTGTCTGGTTCATTGTATTCCCCTCCCGCTGACCCAGTGACTGGCTTTGAGTTGGTGCTTGGTAATATTTGTTGAATAAATGATTAAACCTAGGGGAAAATTCTATAAGAACACTAATGCTTTTCGTCATAAGCAGCGTACATTTCTTGCAGAGATGGATTCAGTTGGGGAAACAGTGGAATAACAAGTTGCCAGGAGAGGCTAATTTGTGTGCATTGGTATTCCCCTGTAATTTTTACCCATTCTTCTAAAGGGAAATGGTAATCTCATTTTACCAGATGGATCCTGGAAAGAGGAAAAATAAAGGAGGAGTGTCAGAGACATGGGAATGGAAATCCTCCATGCTTGCTTTTTGAGTCCCTTAGCTGTTGCCTCTTCCTTTATAGATACCCCTCCGTTTAAATAATCTCTAGTGTAAGCCACCACCGTGCAAAAATAGGGTTTCTTCTTCTGTGCCCCCCATAGAACAGTATTTAGTTTAATAGAAGTGGTCACATCACCACAAGGTAATCCTCTCAGACTCCTTCATGCATTTGCTAAGTGTACAAATTTATTGGGAATAAAGGGGTTTTGTGAGGTATAGCCTGTGTTACAGGTGCACACTGTCTCTTTGGTTTGCATCAGCTTAGTCTCCCCATAGAATCCATGACAGCACTTTAGCTGAGACAGCACAAGTAAACACTAGTTGGTGGGTTACTCTTATAACACGGTTGGTAGAGCCTGTGTGTGAAAATAACTCTTTAGTGGTTTTATTGGCTGGGTCATCTGGGAAGCAGACTCTAAGACAGAGAAGTGTAGGAGATGTATTGAGGGTAATTTCTGTTGAAAGAAAAATGAGATCGGTATCAGGAGTAGGCAAAGAGAGTCTCCAGACTGTGGCGCAGGTCTGACAACTGTGAGAGGTGAGCAGGAAGGAAGGAGGAGTGAGCAGGAAGAACCTCAGTCCTCACTATAGCTCCGAGATAGCCTCAGTCAACCCAGTGGAGAGTTCGGGATCAAAGATTGCCCAGAAGGGAATCCTGCATTGGGCAGAAATGCTGGACCCTACTATCCCCTTCTGCTCAACAGATCGTCGGATCCTGCAGTTGGAGGCTGTCAGCTCACTGCATGCTTTGCAGCTAATCAGCAAACTCTTGGAAGGACATCTGACAGACACCCCTCCATAAATGCCACACGCCTCCACTGAGGCAAGTCATTCCATATGCTTGAGACGAATAAAAGAGTATTTGAATAAATGATCTGTAATTCAATACTTTTCTCTAACTCAGGATCAACTCACCTCCAATATATGCAAAGGAAGAATGACTAAAACTTCTGGAATATATACATAGACATGTCAAAAAATCCACTAGACTGAAAGCTGCTGATGTACCTGAAATTTGGAGCCAGACTTTGTCTCTTTCCCACTTCTAGCCATTTACCAGCTATGTGAACTGGGGCCAAAAAGGATTATTGCCAAGCCTCAGTTTTCTCATCTGCATAATGGAAATAATAATACCCAATTTTCAGAGGTTAAGGGAGGAATAAATTCAGTGATAAGCAAAGAACTTTGCACAAGGCATGAACCAGAAAGTGCATAACAATTTCTTGCTAGGAAAAAAGATACAATGTCAAAACAAGTCGCAATATTTTCTCAAGTTCCACATAATACCTCTAAATTGGTGATAAATAATATTTCAGTTTTTAACTACCCAGGAGACCTTCTGATTATAGCTTAAAAATACCTTCACCATATTAATTAAGTATGATTTGGAATACAATTACTTTTATTGGCTCTAGTTTTTGCATTTATGAGAAATATAAAATCGCTCGGGCTGGATAGTTCTTCCTGTCAAATTATGGTTTTAATTATGCCCATCTGGGCCAATTAGCTTAGCATCAAAAAAATTTATCTTCTTTGTCAAGACGGTAGGCAGCCTGCAGAACCCAAACCAAATTCCCAGAGATTGGTGGGTCAGGATTGCCACTGGTACACCCAGAAGTAGAACCTGGGACAAAGCTCTTTAAAAGATGCCCCTTTGCCAGCCATCCTGAGCACATAAACTGGTAGTTAAAATTTTCAGCTATTTTCCCTAAATACATTAGAAATGTAAATATATTTTGTACTAAGGAGCATAATAAGGGCAAGAATATACATTAGTTTTCCACTGTAGTCTCATTTGGGATTTAGGCCAAATTCAGATGAAAATACAGAGCTTGGTAGGCATAACTATGACTTTTGCAATGGAAATACTCAGGTAATACATGCAGTTATTTTAATAGAACTCTCTGCTCTGGGTTTGTAATGAAATCAGAAAGTTTTTCTGAGACACAAGGATTTGTTCTGTGCTCTACCTTGGAGGCTGTATGTATAAGTGACCCCCTGGTTTTAGACAAATTGCTCTGAAAATTCTTTTTATTAGTTTCCCCTTTAGTCAGAATATAAAGACATTCAGCAGGCTGAACAGATTTCTAAGATAGGGAAAAGTCTGTACTCGTTTCAGACGTATTATTTTGCCTCCCTTAGGGCTGCACATGGAATTAGAATATTCCAGATAGAATTTTATGTGCATAATTAAATCACTAGAGTCTTACCACAAATCTGATAGACAGGCTGTCTTTATCTTAAAGAAGGGTATAGTGGCTTGTTCAAGACAGTATTTTTTGACTACTATATGCTACAAACACCTATAAGGTGCCTTCAGATATCTGTAAGAGATTTTCTTAAAATAAGAACTAATTGGAGCAAATTCTAGGTTATCCTCATAACATAAGGATATAAGGATATGTCAATCTTTTTTTTTTTTTAAGTGGGAGAGAAAAGTGGGAGTTGTGGTTAGAGGCTAGTGTTGCTTATGTCTTGGGTCTGCCCCTTGAGTTGGTTATGCCTGTGATATCATTAATCCTAGCAAGAGGGGAGAAGGTTTGGAATGGTAGCTCTTAAGGGAAGGCAGGCTGGTTGGGCCTCCGGGTGAGGGGCCGAGGCTCAGGCTTGCCAGGCTTAGGAGAGAGCAGGTCCTCACAGTCTTGAGTCAGGAAACCGCCAACCCAGGAGGCTGAGCCTGCCTCTGCCTCCTCAAGGTGACTTGGCTTGTGTGTATTCTGAGTCCAGGTTTTTCTATTGGGCTGCTTATCAGAATCCCTCATGGGAATTTAAGAATACAAACACCATAGTCTCTGTCATCCTAGACTTTGATTTAGAAGGTCTACATCAGTGGTTCTCAAACTATACTACACATCAGAATCATGCGGAGGGTTTGTTGAAACACAGATTGCTGAGTTCAGCAGCACGCAGGAGCTGGCTTGTATTGACTCATTGACCCTATTGTGCACATCTTCCCATGTCGTGTTCCGTGATTACACTTGGGTAGTTGAGATCAGCTATGGTGAGTGTTTACACGAGGGAGACTGGCAGAAGCTGCTGATCAGAGCTTTCCTCAAGAGCCAGTTGTTAAACCTTTCCCAGCGCACCACTGGCAAGGAACCCCACCTCCAAAGCTTGTGACTCAGTAGGTCTGGGATGATGCCCAAGAATTTGCATTGCTAACAAGTTTCTTGGTGATGCTGTGGCTGCTTTGAGGAGCACATACTAAGAACAATTTGTCTAAAATTATGTTGTCCAATCTGATAGCCACTAAGCCACATATGGTTATTTGAATTCAAATTTTAATTAACAAAAATTAAATAAAATTAAAAAATCTTTTTCTCAGTTATGTTAGTCACATTTCAAGCGCTTAAACTAATATAATGTTATATGTCAATTAGATTGCAATAGAACTGGGGAGGGAGCGGAATGTTTAAGATTGACGTGGGGTTAGTGTTACGGTATTGGATAGCATACTTGTAGAGCATTGCTTCATTGCAGAAAAGTCCTTCTGGGCAGCACTGCTCCAGGGGGGAAAAAAAAATCTGTGCACCTAATTTTTTTTAAAGTTCTACAGGTTATTCTGGTTGGAAGTCTGTTTCAATAATTGCAGCAATTATTAAATGTTGCTCTTACATTTCAACTCTCTAAAACTCAAACTCGCAAAAAATTCTGTGTTCCTCATTTTCTGTTTCTTATTTGAGAAGGAAGGATTGATTGGCTAAAATTCTCAAATACTTGTCAACACGTATTAATGACTCTTTTTTAGAGGTAAGGACAACGAGGTGAGGATGAAAGAGGTATTGTTGAACTGGGACCCAGCCCCAAATCCATATGTTTTTCAGCCGAGAGGTTTCTCCTCTATGCTGTGACAGCTCTCTGCTAAATAGAAAAATTAGTACAGGCATTGGTCATAGTCCTACCTCCAGATTGTATCAGGGACCAGCACGGAGATACCATTATAGTGCAATTGTCTCTTATGAAATGTATGGCAAATGAAAGCCCCGGAGGTCTTTCAGACTTTTTCTGGTAACAACTCCCTCCCAAACAGGGAAGGACATGAATTGCATTTATTGAATCGTATTACTCAATCATATAATCAGTTGATCATATTAATGAATCAGAAGGGTTCAAACCAGCAGACTACGCAAGACTGAAAAGGAAATAGAATTTAGAGATAAGGGCTCAGGTGAAATAGTTAAGTCATTAGTCACATCTGTGGAACCAGTTACCAAAACCTGAGTTAGAGGGTTATACAAGGAGACAGAGGCCTGATAGCTGGACCAGGAACTAGCTGGCCTGGGATTCCGGCTGGTGTGGGTTGCCTCTTGTGTGTTGTTGGGTAATGGTCTTTTTATGACAGCCTGGCATACGGAGGCATGCTGGGGAGTTACCATCTCCACAATGCTTGTGTGGCCTGAACAATGTTCATTTACCTCAGTTCCTATGTGACTGAAATTTTATGTTCTTTACAATGATCAAAAAATTGCCAGTGATATTTCTTTTTCCTCTGAAAGATTTATTACAATAGACCTTCTTTTCTCAAGTGGCAGTTGGCCTCTGTGAGCTTCAAAAGCTGTTGCATTGCCTGGTTCTGTAGCAATCTCTTCAAAACTACAACAAAAAATCTCTTCTTTCTGGGCTTCTTTTTAGGAATTCTGAAATTCCTCCTTTTAGGAATTTCCCACTACCATTATCCTTGTCCCTTGGAAGGCACCATTATATCCTGTTCTTTTGTATCCTAATTGATCTGCCCCCCTCCAAGACAATTGCCTTTCACACCCTTCAGCAAAGCATTCCTTGAACACCATTTTCATGAACAGTCAACCTTCCACAAATATTTATTGGGTGCCTACTCTGCTGGGAAAAGAGAATACAGAATACAGTAGTAGGCAGAACAGACGTGGTTCTACCCTTATAAGCCTATTACTGACGTTTTCTTCTACCCAGAAGCCTTTAGTTACTTCCTAAAGTGGGTTGAATTGTGGTCCCCCCAACAAATATGTCCATTTGGAACCTCAGAATGTGATCTTATTTGGAATAAAGGTCTTTGTAGATGTAATTAAGATAAGGATCATCACATGAGATTACCCTGAATTATGATGGGCCCTACATCCAATGACAAATCTTTTGAAGAGAAAACAAGACAGATACACTGAGAAGACTATAGGAGCACAGAGGCAGAGATTGTAGTGATGCATCTGTGAGCCAAGGAGCATCAAGGATTGCCAACATCTACCAGAAGGTAGGAAAGAGGCATGCAACAAGCACTTCTTTTGAGCCTCCAGAAGGAACCAACCCTGCTGGTACCTTGATTTCAGACTTCTGACCTTCCACATTGGGAGAAAATAAATTTCCATTGTTTTCAGCTACCAACTTTGTGGTACTTTGTTATATCAGCCCTAGGAAACTAATATACTTCCTTTACTCTTAGAAACATGAACTCTTTCATCCAATTTTCTTTTCTTTTTAAGATTTTATTTATCCATCTTACACAGAGAGAGACAGCAAGGGAAGGAACACAAGCAAGGAGAGTGGGAAAGGGAGAAGCAGGCTTCCCACCAAGCAGGGAGCCTGATGCGGGGCTCAATTCCAGGACCCTGGGATCATGACCTGAGCCGAAAGCAGACGCTTATTGACTGAGCCACCCAGGCGCCCCTCATCCAATTTTCAATTAGTAATCAAGGGATCAAGTTACATAGGTTGTCTAGGTTAGAGATCTAGATTTGTCAATCACAATATAACTGAGTCAAATTACTTAAACCTTATGCCTCAGTTTTTTCATCTATAAGATGGGAATGAATAGTATCAGTGCCATAGCATGGTTATGAGGAATAAATAAAATTACATATTTTATTACATATTACAAATTAAATTACATATTTAAAACACTCAGAACAGTTGCTGCAATGCTTAATAATTATGGAAATTATTTTACTACTATATTACTAATGTTTGTTGGTGTTAAAAACTTATGCAGCCAGTGTAGACTGGTGTGCTTTTTCCCCACTCTTTAACTCTCCTAGCACTTTATGTCTCTCCTGCTCTTAATGACATACTGCCTTGTGTTTGTATTGGACTTTCTATATTAATATATAAATCAACAAATATTTACTGAGGATCTACTAAATTCAAGGTATTCTGCCAGCCACCTTGGAAAAAATGTTATTAATGCCACCAGGAAATGTAGAATTGGGAAATAATGTATGTCTACATTAAGGTGATCACCAATAATTTTGAAAAAAAAATGGGTATAATTCTAAGGAATAGAGAGGAATGAAGAGGTTATTTCAAATAGGACTCTTCAGGAATTTTTCTAGTACCATTAATTGAAAAAACTATACCTAACACTTTTTTTAGAAGTATTATATTTTTATAAAAATAAAATATAAAAAATTATATTTTCACCAATATTGAGAATGTTGGTGATAGGTAGGATAACGGCTTCCCAAAGATACCTATCTCCTAATCCATGGAATTTTTGAATGTGTTACTTTACATGGCAAAAGGGAATTGAAGTTGCTAATCTGATGACTTTAAAGTAGGGAGATGATCCTGGATTATCTGGATGGGCTCAATATAATTACAAAGGTCATTAAAAGTGGAACAGGGAGGGCAGAAGAGAGAAAACCAGAGAGATATCAGTATTGGTACTTGACTTGACGTTGCTGGATTTGAAGCTGGAGGAAGCTGGGGGAGGAGGGGGGTGTGCAACAAGCCAAGAAATGCAGAGAGCTTCTAGAAACTGAAAAAAGAAGGCTTGTAGAGCCTCCAGAAAGAATGCAGACCAGCTGATATCTTGATTTTAGCCCAACTCAAACCATTTTGGATTAACCTCTAGATCTGTAAGATAATCAGCTTGTATTGTGTAAGCCACTGCATTGGCCATAATTTATTAAAGCAGCAATAGAAAAGCAATGTGGTATTTTTATTCCCTAGGTATTAAATGTAATTTTACTTGAAACTAACAAATCAAAAACTGAAATTGAGTAATTGCTGAACTTCAGGTAAATGTTTCTTTACCACAAAAGGTATTAGTTATGGGGCACCTGGTGGCTCAGTTAGTTAAGCATCCGACTCTTGGTTTCAGCTCAGGTCACGAACTCAGGGTCATGGGATCAAGCCCCACATTAGGCTCCATGCTCAGTAGGGAGCTGCTTGAGATTCTTTCACTCTAAAATAAATAAATAAATAAATCTTTAAAAAAGATATTAGTTACTAAAATAATTCTTTAAGTATAAAAATAATCATAAAAATGTGTGAAGGCTAGAGTCATTATGGCATTTATTATCTATGGGTGTCACTTGAGATAATATTTGTTGAATTCCTGTTCTTCCTGGTGAGGAAGTCAAAACAATGCTTTTCCTTGTCTTTATATAGTTATAAAATTATAAATATAATTTTAGTTATAACTTGTTTTTACATTGTTAAAGTTTATAATTTTATATTAATTACATTTTTTTCTAAAACCGTAATTCCCAGATCCTTATTCTTTATTCTTTAAAATAAGGAGATTTTCATGGAATTTTAACCCAAATTAAGGGCTTCAGTGAACCTATCAAACTTTTTTACCATAGCTTCTTCATTCCTGAGTTCCTAAACTTAGTTGTTCGCTTATTAGTGTTTTTATTGTGTTGTTTTAATTTTTTCATAGTAGTCTCTTAGAATCCTTTGTATTTCTATGATGTTGCTTGTTACGTCTCCTCCTTCATTTCTGATTTTACTTATTTGGGTCCTTTTTTTTTTCTTGATGAGTCTGGCTTAGGATTTATCAATTTTGTTTATCTTTCCAAAGAACCAGCTTCATAGTTTCATTGATGTTTTTGTCTTGTGTTTTTTTAGTCTCTGTGTCTTTTATTTCTGCTCTGATCTTTATTATAATTTCCTTCCTTCTATTCACTTTGGGTTTTGTTTCTTCTTTTTTTTTGCTAATCTCTTTAGGTGTAAGGTAAGATTACTTATTAGAGCTTTTTCTTGTTTGCGAGGTAGGCCTGTGTCACTATATATTTCCCTCTTAGAACTGCTTTTGCTGTGTTCCAAAGATTTTGGACCATGTATTTTTATTTTCATTTGCTGCCATATATTTTTTTATTTCTTTGTTGACTCATTGGTTGTTTAGCCTCTCTGTGCTTGTGGCTGTTGCAGGTTTTTTCTTGCAACTGATTTCTAGTTTCATATCCTTGTGGTCAAAAGATGCATAGTATGATTCCATTTTTTTTTAAATTTATTGAGACTTGTTTTGTGGCTTAACATGTGATCTACTCTGGATAATGTTCTATTTACACTTGAAAAGAATATGCATTGTTTTTGAATGGAACGTCATATATATATATATACACACACACACACATATATATACCCATGTGATCTAATAGGTCATTCAAAGACACTTACTTGATTTTCTGCTTAGATGTGGGGTGTTAGAAACCCTTACATCAATTTTATTTACTTATTTGGGTCCAATTTATACTTTATTTTATTTGTATTTTATTTTATTTTATTTTATTTGTTTACTTATTTGGGTCCAATATATACTTTAATTTATTATTTGTTACAATTTATAACAATTGTAAATAGATATTTACAATTGTTATATCCTCTTGTTGGATTGATCCCTTTATCATTATGTAATGCCCTTTTTTGTCCCTTGTTACAGTCTTTGTTTTTTTATTTTGTCAGATACAAGTATTGCTACCCTGGCTTTTTATTTGTTTCCATTTGCACGGTAAGTGTTTTTCCATTCCTTCCCTTTTAGTCTTTATGTTTCTGTAGGTTTGAGGTGCGTCTCTTATAAGCAGCATATAGATGGGTCTTGCTTTTTACCCATTCCACCACCCTGTGGTTTTTGATTGGAGCATTTAGACCATTTACATTTAAAGTAATTATTGCTAGGTATGTGCTTATTGCCATTTTGTTACTTGTTGTCTGGTTGTTTCTGTGGTTCTTCTCTGTTCCTTTCTTCTTCTCTTGCTCTCTTTCTTTATGATTGATGAGTTTCTGTTAACGTAATGTTTGGCTTTCTTTCTCTTTATTTTTTGTGTATCTATTGTAAGTTTTGAGTTTGTTGTTATCATGAAGTTCATGTATAACATTCTAAGTATATAACAGTCTATATTAAGTTGATAGTTATTTAAGTTTAAACACATTCTAAAAAAAAAACCCAACCTTTTTTTACTTCTTCCTCCACATTTTATGTGTATGCTGTCATATTTTACATTTTTATTTATAATTTTTCTTATGTCTAATTATGGCCATTTCTTTTCCACTTACAGAAGTCCCTTTAACAATTCTTAGAAGGCTAGTTTCGTGGCAATAAACTTGTTTAATTTTTTTTTTTTTTTTTGGTCTGAGGAACTCTTTATCTCTAAATCTGAATGATAACCTTGCCAAGTAGAGTATTCTTGGTCATGGGTGTTTTCCTTTCAGCACTTTGAATATATCATGCCACTGTCTACATGCTGGCCTACAAAGTTTTTGCTGAAAAATCAGCTGATAGTTTAATAGGGCTTCTTTGATGAAACTTTTGTTTCTCTCTGATTTTAAAATCTATCTTTAGGGGCACCTGGGTGGCTCAGTGGGTTAAAGCTTCTGCCTTTGGCTCAGGTCGTGATCTCGGGGTCCTGGGATTGAGCCCCATATCAGGCTCTCTGCTCAGCATGGGGCCTGCTTCCCCCCTCTCTTTCTGCCTGCCTACTTGTGATCTCTCTCTCTGTGTCAAATAAATAAATAAAATCTTTAAAAATAAAATAAAATAAAATCTATCTTTAACCTTTGGTATTTCAATTATTATGTGTCATGGTGTGGAGTGCCTTGGGTTCATCTTATTTGGAACTCTCTGTTTCTTGAACCTGGATGTCTATTTCCTTTCCTAAGTTAGCAAAGTTTTCAGCTATTGTTTCTTCAATTAAGTTTTCTGTTTCTTTCGCTCTTTTTTTTCTGGGACCCCTATAATGGAATGTTTATTTACTTGATATTGTCCAAGATATCCCTTAACCTATCCTCATTTTTAAATTTTTTTCTCTTTTTGCTTTCAGTTTGGGTGCTTTCCATCACCCTATTTTCCAAATTGCTCATATGTTCTTCTGCATTTGCTCATCTACTAGTTGATTCTTTCTCTCATGTTTTTTATGTCAGTTATGGTATTTTTTAGCTCTAATTGGTTCTTTTTCACATTTTCCATCTCCTTATTGAAGATCTCACTGAGTTCTTCCATTCTTTTCTTTAGCCTGGTGAGTATCTTTACAATTATTTCTTTAAATTTTTATCAGGCATATTGTTTATCTGTTTCATTTAAATATTTTTCTGAGGTTTTGTCTTGGCCTTTGTTTTGGAGCTTATTCCTTTGTCTCCCCATTTTGCTTGACTTTTTATTTGTTTCTCTGGACTAGATGGAACAACTATTCCTCAACTTGGAGACATGGCCTTGTATACGATTGTCCCCTATATATATTTGGTGACTTTCACTAGTTGACTGGACCTGGCTGGTGTAGGCTGGGGGGGTCTCAGAATTCTCCATGCAGTAGATTCCCTGGCAGGACAGCTGAAGCTGAAGTGGGTGTAGGGTGAGGAGGGGGGATTCCCATGGTTCTATGCACAGAGCGTACATTGGCAAGATAGCTAAAGCTGAAGTAGGTGCAGGTCAGGGGGACCCAGGGTTCTAAGCACTGAGGGCACCGTGGTGGGACAGGTAAAGCTGAGTTGGGTGCAAGCCATGGGGTCCCAGGGCTCTATGCATAGAGGACAACTTGGCAGAATGGCTGAAGTTGAAATAGATATAAGCCAGTGGGTGCTGGGGCATTCCTCTTAGGGAGCACCCTGACAGGACAGCTGGGCTTTAATTTTAATTTTTTTAAATTTTACTTCATTGTTGTAAGAATAATTAACATGAAACCTACCCTTTTAGATGTGTGCTATAGTGTTGTTCGTTGTAGGTATGCTTTATGCAGCAGATCTCTAGAACTTATCTTGCTTAGCTAAATCTCTATGATAATCACTGATTAATAACTCCCCATTTCTCCCTTCCTCTAGCCCTTGGAAACCACCATTCCACTCTTTGAGTCTATGAAGTTGAGTATTTTAGATACCTCATATGCATGAAATCATGCAGTGTTTGTGTTTCGGTGACTAGTTTATTTCACTTAGCATAATGTCCTCAAGGCTCATTCATATTGTTGCATATTATGAAAATTGATTATGTTTTCCAAAATAAAAAAAATTATTGAGAAGAGTGGCATTGTTTTACATTTTTACAGTTTTTAAAAAGTAACTGGCTTATTAGAAGGCAGCTGGATTCTCATATCTGCCTTGCTATAACTATATCACATGACATTACATGTGATATAGTGTCTGGAAAACTCCACTATGCACTCTTGAGAGGATGAAAGTGAAAAAGTAGATAAGATCTTAGTACTATTATGAAGGTAATTTAGATTTTGGACACCCCTGAAACGGTCTTGGGGACTCCCAGGCCCCTGGACCACTCTTTAAGAACTGTTCTTGTAGGTCTAAAGTGAGACCCTGGAAGCCAGCATTAAGTATGCCTGGATATCATGAATAATTTCTCCATTTGTACTGCCCTGTTAAACAATTTTTGATTAACTGGCATAAAGGATAATGAAGCAGCAGGATCTCCTTTCATGAATATGGTTCTCTAAGGTAGAAAACCTACTCTATTTGAATTTCATGGATGTGAAATCATTAATAAGCAGAAATCATGTCGCCAGTGTTATTGTAACAGCCATAAAAGCTGCAGTCTCGCTGAGATGATACACTTTTATGCTTTAATGGACATCATTTTATGTGCTAAGTAGGTGGATGCAAGATCTTGAAATTATTTGAGGGGCCTCCCATGGGGATAATTGTGTGGTGAAGTATATTCATTTATTTACGGATTTACCCAAAGAGCTTGGGAATTTCTGAATCCATCACCCAAATGCTCGGCTCCAGCATTTGCTAGGTATAGCAGTTTTCACCACTGAGGACTCCCAAATAAGATGCAAATTGTCTGATAAATTATTTTGTATTACCCTTTCACTTTTCAGAAAAATAGTCCTTGGGGAGCTGTAGCATCAGCAAATGCAATCAATGCTTTAGAGTGGGTTGATTTTCAGTTGTTATCGTCACGGAAATAAAACCTTCAGACACCGAGAGGTATGGTGATGGTAAAAGAGAGACTGTGGACTCTGAGCAACAAACTGAGGGTTTTGGAGGGGAGGGGGTGGGGGGGGTTAGCCTGGTGGTGGGTATCGAGAGGGGCACGTACTGCATGGAGCACTGGGTGTGGTGCATGAACAATCAATCTTGTAACACTGAAAAATTAAAATAAATTTGGGGAAAAAAAAAAAAATGTGCTCTTTGCTGGAGGCATGGGTTTCAGAGCACACCTTCAGGTAGACTATTCTCTGTTTAACACTGATAAATTACACATACAGCTCTCTCTCTTTTCGTCTCTCTAGTTACAGTCTTAGGTTAATATATTCCTATTTCGTTTCATTTTCTCTTGGGAAGATATGAAAGTATTCTTAGCCAAATGGCCTATGAAAAGTTAGGTGCCTTTGACAAAGGCATGTTATGTACTAATGGAATAAGCACAATTCTACTTTTCTTTTTTTTTTTTTTTTTTTTTTACTTTTCTAATTTTGAGTAGAATACACACCAAAAGCACAGATGGGCCCGAATTTATATATCTTTACATGTCCCTCTTCCATTGTCAAGATTTAGTCGATCCTATTAAGTTTTCTGGGGCCTTTTCAGTCAGATCCTAGTAATTTAGTTTCCTAAAGTCAAAAATGTATAACATATTCTCGCTTTAAAATTAGTAATTTTCTTCCTTCCTGTTGTTTAAAATAATCATTTTCATTTGATGGAGGGAAGCAACACAGTACTTATGCTGTTTGCTTTGTTAAATACTTTGTTAGTAATTATCAGACCATTTCAAATATTCAAAAATATCATACTCCATTTCAAGTATGGAGTTTAGAATTCCATAATTCAAAATTCAAATATGAATTTTGGGTTTTAAATTGAGTTTTACAATTGATTAAATAGGAGAAACCACAACCATTTATAAAATTCAAAACTATTAAAAAATAGTTATAAAACTATTTTCCCTTTTTGTTTCTCTTAGAATTTTCATCCTACCAAGGATCATGCAATTCGATGTATCTTCTTAACTTTGCTTTTTACGTGATAAATACAAAGCAAGAAATCTGCATAGTATAGTGAGAAATCAAGAGATGCAGAATAAGATCTGAGGCTGAGTCCAGGCTTCCCACACTGGCTGTTTGACATTAGATAAGTCCTCTAACTTTTGCAAGTCCCCATTTGTCATCTATAAAATAGGTTCTGAGAATCCATTCCCAGACCACTTGTGGAACACCCAAGGCTAAGCAACCGTAAGTCACCTCACCGGGGAAGTGTTAAACCTGCCTCTGGCTAGTCTCTGGCCTCCGGAAAGTTCATTCTCTATATGGCTGCCCAAATGATCTTTTAAGAATGTAAATCACAGTTTGTCATTGCTTGCTTTAAGTCCTCCCATGGCTTTCTATTGTGTTTCGCATACAAAATAGAAAATCTTTCACATGGTCCATCATGTGGGCCTGTTCCTGTTTACCTGCTCCCTCTTCACCAGCCTCATCCAATGTTATGCTCCCTCTCATTCCTGTTAGGGTGCCCGGCCATCCTAGGTTGCCTGGGACTTCTTCACTTTTAGCACTGAAAACTGGACTGGTTGGCCACTCTACTCCTGACGGTACAGCTACCCTGACTTCCTTTCATTTCCTTGTGTGCCCACAACTTGCCCACCCCAGATGCTTTGCAAATGCTGTTTCTTCTGCAGACGACATCATTTTATCTCACTGTGTACCTGACCTATGCCTATTCATTCTTCAGGCCGCAATTTAAATGTCCTCTTCTCAGAAAATCCTTCCCTCAACCACAGATGTAAATTAGATCCTATGAAATTAAGAGAAAAATATATATTGTTCTCTGCCCCCAGTTTGTGGCACGGAGCTCCTAGAACCCTTGTAGTTTCCTAAGTGATAAGAATACTACGAGCATCTTTTGTCCTGCCATTTGGTCTTTGACTCAGATTCATCAGGCAGAGTTCCGAAATCCTTTGGAATTTCCAGAGTGATAGGAATGTCTTTAGTTCTAGTGAGATGATTCTTGGTGGGCTCCTGGATTTGAAGGAGAATCTGCTCCTAGAACCACCATTTGTGAATGGTGTTTATCTGGGGTGACCAGTAACTGCTTATTGTCTATAGCAGAGGTGGATAAACTTTCTTAAATGGTCGAGAGTAAATATTTTAGGCTTTGCAGACCATACCATCTCTGTCACAGCTACTCAGATTTGCCTTATAGAGAGAAAACAGCCGTAGATGGTATGGGCTATGACTTGTTCCAGTAACACTTTATTGGTAAAAAGCAGGCAGCCCAGACTTGGCCCACAGGCCCTAGTTTGCAGACCCAGGGTCTAAGTCATTTTTTGCGTATTGTCCTTGGGTTCTAAGAACATTGGTAGATACACTAATGGCACTGGGAAATGTAAATTTGAAATGAAATTTCAAACAGCTAGATGTTCTCCTTTCCTTTATTGAAACTTGGTTTTGGCTTCACTGAAACGAGCACTTTTAATACTGTTACCATACAAATACAGAGCACATGCATTTCTTCCTAGTTATTAAATAGGGCAAAATTAATTTTCTAGTGCAGTGACTTAGCATTATTGCTGTTTGTAAAAAGAATTTGATGTAAATCAGTAGGCATGCCCTGGGCTTTTTCATGGTGTGTTGGAGGACAATGACAGAGCATAAAAACGTAGTGGGTCTGAGGGAAGGAGCTGGATATTAACAGGGAGAGGGCACTCAAACTTGTGATTTCAAGATTTTTTCTTCTCCTTTGTGGGTACTGATTTTTTGGGAATGTTATCAGCTCTATAGGAGTTTAGAATTCCATAAACACCATGGCTGAATAATTTAACGTTACCTAAAGGGCACAGTCCAGATGAAGAGGCCAGTGGAACTGGAATTGGGGCAGATTCACTGTCCTTGAGGACCTCAGCTCGGTGCAGCAAGTTTATGGGCTTAGGTAGGCTGGCTGCAAAGCAAATCTAAAATTTCATTTGGGTTTGGAATGTGGGTTGGGTAAGACAGTGTCACAGCCGGGTGATCAAGTTGAAATGTAAATGATTACTAAAAAGTGAAGCTGTTGGTCCAAAATGTTGAGAGCCACGAAGTGTTTGGAGATGTGGGTCAGGTTAAGTGTTTCAGGCACTTTCCGATAGAACAGTAAGCACCTGGGATTCCATTACCTGTTTTTAGAGGAGGCGTATGATGGGGGGGTGTCTGATTGGAGGAACCACAATAAGTAGAACTAGAGAACTCTGAATAGGAAACAAGGGTGAGAGAAAAGTTTCCCCCGTATAGCAGCTGCTATCAATGTTCTGTCTATACCCCCTTCCATCCCTTTTCCATTTTCTTGTGCTCACCTCCCACCTGTGTCTCTTTTGGTGGGGGGACTGTGGGAGGTTGCTCTTAGACTCCCAGAGGCTGCTTTTCCAATACTCAAAAGAAGGCCGGAGTGTCTGGGAATTTACCCCTCACTCCTGCCCCCCACACCAAAGTTCCCCAAGACAGTCTTTTAAAAGTGACTAATGTCTGCAAGGGTATAAATATAAATGTTGCAGTGCCTCCATCAGTTGGCCCTAGAGCTCTGTGGGATTGAGCCAAGGTTACCCCTGTGGGACTCTGCTTGATGCTGGCCCTTTGCATAGCCTCCTGCCCCCTCTGTCCCATGACCTCACTGCCTACCAGTGTTTCTCAGGAACACTTCCTAACAAATAACTTTGATGAAGGTCCCCATCTCAGATTCTGCTTCTGGGGAATCCAACCTAAGACAGCTAGTTTTTTAAAAGGTTGGAAGTAGTTCCTGGCTACTATAAGAGATCCAGTGGGGGGCACTTGCGTGGCTCAGTCGATTTACAATCTGATTCTTATTCTGGGCTCAGATCTCAATCTCACAGTTCTGAGGTCAAGCCTCATGTTGGAGCCTACTTAAAAACAAACAAACAAACAAACAAAAGATCTAGTGGGGGGTTTTTCCCATTAGTTTTTCCTGAATTTAGCTTTTTTAAAAATACATTTTGATGGTTTTATTGGTCTGCCGTCTCTGTCACAGGACCCCCATTTGAACCACTACATCAGTAATTGATAAGGAAAATTATTTTAATAAGCCCCTGAACCTTTTGTGCAGATACTTACTCTATGGTCATAGTTTACCACCATGATGTGATATGGTGACCAGGTGTGGGTCAGGGTACCCACACCTTCCAGAAGGCAGCCTTACACAGATCCTACTCTGCAGGATGGATTGTTTCCCTGGTGTCTTTCATAGTGGGCATCAGTGATTTTTTTTAAATATTTTATTTATTTGACAGAGAGAGATACGTGAGAGAGGATAACACAAGCAGGGGGAGTGGGAGAGAGAGAAGCAGGCTTCCTGCCAAGCAAGGAGCCCGATGCGGGGCTAGACCCCAGGACCCCGGGATCACGACCTGAGCCGAAGGCAGATGCTTAACCACAGAGCCATCCAGGTATCCCCAGCATCAGTGATTTGACCCAAAAAGCCAGTCAAGCTCACCAGAGAGGTTTGAAAACTCCAAACAAAATGAAGATGACAGGATTTTCTGAAAATGACTGTAAAGAAAACTCTACCAGAGATCTGTAGACAGTTTACCATAAATACTTGGAGACCAAGAGCTTTTCAAGGTAGGCAATGGATTCTGATAGTAGATTCTTGTTTCTATTTGTTAAGAAACTGGTCCCCAAGTCAACATTTAGGTGTTGAAATGGTGCTCAGTCCTGGAAGTGTCCTGAAATTCTACTGTTTGGGACTTTTGCAACCTGAGTGGAAGATTTGAGTTCTCTTTGCAGCTTCATTCATCTTCTCTGTCAGAATCCAAGTTGGGAAAGAATACTCCTGTTAGATCTTATGATGGTTAATTTTATCTATCAACTTGGCTGGACTGTGGTATATAGATGTTTACTCCAACACCAGCCTGGATGTTGTGTGAAGGTATTTTTTAGATATGTTTAACATTTAAATCAGTAGACTTTGAGTAAAGCAGATTACCTGTCATAATTTGGGTGGGCCTCATCCAATCAGTTGAAGATCTTAGGAGAGAAAACTGCGCTCCCCCTGAGGAACAAGAAATTCTGCTTCCAAATTGCCTTTGGACTCAAGACTACAACACTAACTCTTGCCTAGGCTTCTAGCCTACTGTCCTGCCCTGCAGAGTTTGGACTTGCCAGCCTCCCACTATAATTGTGAGAGCCACTTACTTAAAATAATTTGTCTCTGTCTCTGTCTCTCTCTCTCTCTCTCTCTCTCATATCCCACTGGTTCTGTTTCTTCAGAGAACTCTAATGTAGATCCCATTAAATGCCCCCTGCATGATCCTCTTCCACACTGAATAGGACTGATCTGTGTAGCCAGTTGGATAGCATGGGAATTAAAAAGTGTGTCTGCCAAGGCTAGGAAACAAGATATTGTGGCTTCTGCCTTGCTCTTTTGGATCATTCCTTCTGAGAGAAGCCAGCTGCTACGTTGTGAGGATGCTCAAGCTCCCCTATGTTCAAGGCTATGTTCAAGGAACTGAGGTCTCCTGCCAAGAGGCACATGAGTGAGCTTAGAATTGGATCTTCCAGTCCCCTATCAAGCCTTCGGATAACTATAGTCCCAGATGACTCCTTAGCCAAAACCTCATGGTGGGCCCTGAACCAGAATCTCCCCCCTGAGCCGCTCCTAGATTCCTCACTCACAAAAAATGTTTGAGATAATAAGGGTTTATTATTGTTTTAAGCCATAGTCTGGGAGTACTTTATTATGCGCAATAGACAACTAGTGTGGTAATTTTTGTTGAACGCCTCTTTCTAGTGACATTTTTACCTCTGGTCAACGTTCTAGACATTATTTGAAAGTGCTCTGTGGTATTTAGTGGTATGCATGTGTAGAGAGAGTGGTCGAGAAGAGGAAGAGCTGGCATATGGATGAGACATAGAGGCTGCCATGAATTTAAAAAAAGTCACCTTTTGCAAATATTGTTGCATTTGTGAGTATGTGACCAAATCGAGTGCCTACCTTTAAAGAATAGCCAAACAGAATTATGTGGTCACCATGATTTAATACAAATGAGCCCTAGATTTGGAATCAGAAGACATGGTATGGGGTCTGCCACTCTCAAATTAACTAAAAAATGTCAAGTAGCTTCAAATTTTATGTTCCTTGTCTGCAAAATGGGGGGCTAACGCCACCCGCTCATCTTATATCATGTTGTGAGGGAGGCTTAAATGAGAAAAATATTTGAAAGCACTTTAATCATAAAGGGTCACACAAAGGGAAATAATCATAATTATTATTTTAATGATATGTAAATGGAAGCTTGTTTAGATTTTATAGACCCTTGAAATAGTTGCTTTAAAAAAAAAGATTTTATTTATTTATTTGACAGAGAGAGAAAGCATAAGCAGGGGGAGTGGCAGGCAGAGGGAGAAACAGGGTCCCCACTGAGCAAGAAGCCTGATGAGGGACTCAATCCCAGGACACTGAGATCATGACCTGAACCAAAGGCAGATGCTTAACCTACTGAGCCACCCAGGTGCCCCGAAATAGTTCCTTTTAAACATGGGCTTACCTTGCTCTCTAAGACTATATCTCACTCCGTAGGAAGTAACCAGGTCAAGCAAGGGCAGGTCACCCAGGAAATCCAAGATTGCAATAGAAACTTTTCCTGAGTTGGACCACAAAAATGGGCCTGAACTGGTGTGTATAAGATGCAGTTCCTTTAATTAAAACCTTTATTTTTTTTAATGTGGTATTTATTTATTTATTTATTCCCCAGATACTTTAATTTTATTTTTTCGGTGTTACAAGATTCATTGTTCATGCACCACACCCAGTGATCCACGCAATACGTGTCCTCCTCAATACCCACCACCAGGCTCGCCCAACCCCCCATCCCCTCCCCTCCAAAACCCTCAGTTTGTTGCTCAGAGTCCACAGTCTCTCATGGTTCGTCTCCCCCTCCAATTTCCCCCATTAAAACCTTAAACGAATGCCACGCCTACAGTAGCAGTGCAGTAGAGTTCCCGCGTGTTTTTGTGATCATCAACCCATCCTGCCATGTTGGGCAGGCCTGCTCATGCTGGTGGGCTAAGCACATCAGCGCCAGCAAGCATCTTCCAGCAGTTTCCTGACTGCCTCCAGCTGGCCAGTTAACTGTGGGGGTGCTGCCAAAGGGAAGCAAACATTTTCCAGGAGAATAGAGGTGGAAAAAAGAAATTATAACTTCAGGATTTCATCGGAGAGGAAATTCTATTTGGCACAAGGTGTTGTTTCTGCCAACAAACAAATTGCTAAATGCATTGCATGCAACCGAGCCTCTGTTAATGAGGAAATACAGCCAAAGAAAAATAAGAAGGTGACAGAGGCTTCTTTTAATAGCACTTCAAACTCTTCAACTTCACAAAAATCTTCATTGTGATCTCACTTCTTAACGAATACTTGATGGCCAGGAGCAGAAAGCAGTGGCTGAATGATTTGCTCCTCAGAGTGTGGTTCGTGGACCAGCAGCGTCCCCCGCAGCCCGAGCATGTCAGAAATGCAGACTCTTAGGCCCCACCTCAGGCCTACAAGGCAGAGTTCCTATTTCAGGTTCTCCAGATGCTTCACATGCATGCTCATCTAGCACGTTACTCCATGTTGTACATTTGCAAGCCTCAGAGCAGAAGAACAACCTGAAACCACCTAGCTCAGGCTCCAGCTTCTAGGGTGCTGAGTTATTACTATCCCCTGTTTACAGAGGAGACACTTAAGGCCCAGGGAGCTCCAGCCAGTTGCCTAAAGTCACAGCATTCAAAGATTCCTGACACCAGACGCGGCATCCAGCCTCACAGCCCCGGCTCCTTCAGGGTCTCTCTGTTTGGTCTCCCTTTATTTCCCCGTAAGAGAGTGGATTCCCCAGCTATCCCCCAAATAATATTCAGATTATTTCTCTGAATATGGTGGAGAAAAGACAAACTTTACCTCCTTATTTTGACTTTTGGTCTCCAAATCAGAAAAACAAGTTCAGAGAAACGTTTAGAGTTTTGCCTAAGGGAGAATCACTTTGACGTTGTAGAATAATTATTGTAGAATAAAAGCAGACTTCAGAGCTTAAGGGGAAGACCTATTTCCAAATGGATCGTGGAACTTATTTCTGAGGTGTGTGTGTGTGTGTGTGTGTGTGTGTGTGTGTGTAGGCGGGCACCTTTGGTGTGCTTGATCAAATAGATGTCACTCGAACCAAAACTTAGAGCAGAAGCTGCTGTCCTACATATAAAAAAGGCACTGTACTGTACTTAATTTAGCCCTCCTTACAGAAAGGGTCATGAATATGCATTTTGGCTAAGAAAATTGTTTCACAGCCTCATGTGTGATGCTGCAGGCTAAGCTAATCAACGTGGCTAATTTTAACCTTAGTTTTGAGGCTTTATTTTAGAATAGGTCACAGTTCTAGTACTAACCTATAGCTTATTGTGTGAGAGAGGAAAGTGTCAAAAAAAAATAGAAAACCAAACCACTGCCACCCCCTGACTATAAATGTATTGTTTGTAATTGAGATTTAGTTCCACGTACCGTTAGTGAATGATTAATAAAGTGAACTTGATCTCTGCTCTGCTCTACAGTGAAAGACATTATCTACTGTGGGAACTTAGGAGGTCTGTGAGCTGTCTTTCTCTGGGATGAAGGGTGGGGGATGAATATCTA
The DNA here is from genome assembly GCA_028533885.1 of Nasua narica. Classification (NCBI taxonomy): domain Eukaryota; kingdom Metazoa; phylum Chordata; class Mammalia; order Carnivora; family Procyonidae; genus Nasua; species Nasua narica. Next base: position 78,116,466 of record CM052799.1, read on the forward strand.
TTAAAGCTCTACTCATCACCAGGCGAGGTATGGAAGTGTTGAGTCACTGTGTTGTACACCCGAAACTAATACTACGCTGTTATGTTAACGAACTGGAATGTAAATAAAAACTTAAAAAAGAAAAAAACAGCTCTACTTGCAGGCACCGTGTAAAAGAAGGTGGAAAAGGCACCTTATAGATGAGAAGGTTTGATTTGATAGGTCCTTTGAAGTGGCTCTGGGGACATGCAGAGGAGACCCAGGGCTAGGTGAGATCAAGTCACCGCCTCCCCCTGCTAAGTCCAGGCCTACGAGGATTGGAAAACCTTCTGACCTGTGGTCCTACCTTCTCGTTTGCAGGGATGGTGACTGGTAGTGGTGGAGGGTGTGCTGGCCGGGGAGGGGCAGAGGGTCAGAGTGGGGAAGTGACTCACCTCCCAGGGCTTTGAAGAAAACTAGCCAGATCTGACCGAGAGGGTGCAGTCCAGTCGAGTTAGACATGGAAAGGAGGACACTCCAGAACAGCACCGTCTGGCAGGACTTTCAGCGATGATGGAAATGCTCTGTAATCTTGTTACAGATGGCTTTCAAGTGCTTGAGATGTGGCCAGCACGACTGAGGAACTGAATTTGTCATTTTCTGTCATTGTAATTAATTTTGATTTAAATAGCCACATGTGCCTGGTGTCTATCATATCGGACAAGGCAATTCTAGACTGAGAGCTCTTCAAAGGAATGAAATTAGAAAACAAGCGTGAGCTCAGGACAAAATGTAAAGTCCAGGTTATAAAAGCCAAGGTCCTGTTCTAAAGGGACATATGAGAACCATCTGGAAAGCATCAGAAAAATAAAACTAGGGGCGCCTGGGTGGCTCGGTGGGTTAAAGCCTCTGCTTTCAGCTCAGGTCATGATCTCAGGGTCCTGGGATCGAGCCCCGCATCGCATCGGGCTCTCTGCTCAGCAGGGAGCCTGCTTCCCCCCCTCTCTCTGCCTGCTTCTCTGCCTACTTGTGATCTCTCTCTGTCTGTCAAATAAATAAATAAATAAAATCTTTAAAAAAAAAAAAAAAAGAAAGAAAGAAAAAGAAAACTGCCTGGACCCAGCCCAGGGCCACCCAGTCAGAATCCCTTTAGGCATGTACCTTTAACTGAGAGCTGCCGGATTCACTGATATGAGGAGACAAGTCTGGGAAAGAGAGTTGCACCTAGGTAACGCTGTTGGCAGTGGGGGGAGCCACTGCTGAGGGGAAGAGTGACATCGTAGTAAGTGCTTTAGGCAAGATTTGTGGCAGCCTGTGTAAGATTGGAGGTGATTGCAAGAGCTGAGCTATCTGGAATGTTCATTTCTGCCTTGGAGTATAAGTGTTTTCATTTCACTGAGGGCTGTCCATATTCCTCCCTGGACTGAACATTGGTTCAAAATGTTCCCTAGCAAATATGCTGCTCTAAGCCTCCAACCCCACTAAATGTTATGGTAATTGAAAATTACACTTGCTTCCCACAGGCCCAGAAGGGGCCTCTTTGTAATGAAATAGGCTGGCGGCAGCATTGGAATGTGGAGTAACGGCCTCTCCAGGACCTCCAGCAGAAGCCTAAGGTAACCATAAAAGGGGGTGACTCACCATGGAAGATAATGATCGGTAGCCATAAAAGGGGGTGACTCACCATGGAAGATAATGATCGCTGCCCTCAGAGTGGACCCTTCCCCCTCCACGACTTCTGAGCTCCCACGAGCAATCTTAATAGCTGCTGGTGGGAACTAGGACACCCCAAGAACTAGGCCCAGCTGATGACTCACTGCGTAACCATGAAAAAACGTCTTATGATCACAGTGGGGAAGAGATGGCTTTTAAAAATTGAAAAGGAAAAATAAAACCCAATGTATGTTGAAGTCTAGAAATTGACACAGTGCCTTTTCCAAAACAGCAAACTTTCTGAGCCAGTCCTTTTCTTCTAACAGTGCAGGGAAGGTACGTCCAGGGGTGACAGACTGAATACCTTTATTAGCTTGCAGGAGAACGGAAGCCTGGGGTTTCCGCAATGATAGTTATCTCCGTGGCGGAGTCCAGCTGTCTCCCTGAAAGACAGGTTGCCTCTGCCTGAGGAGTTTGCTCCAGCTCTGCCGTTGGCCCTTTATGTATACATTCTTTTACCAACCAATAATGATGCAACCCAGACATCAGTTTGGATGACCTGTCCCCAAGATGGCGGGAAGCTTGGCTCAACCAAAGCTTGTCCAGAGCTCTCTTCATGATTGCCATGCAGGCTCCCTCCGCCTGTGTCTCAGGTACTGAGGCTGGGGGCCTCCTCTGGCACTTACTGGTTCAGACAACAAACCCAGCCTCTGTACCTACTACACTAAGTGTCTGATGAGTGTAGCATCTCAAGGAACACGTGACTTTCCAGCAGCTTGCCGGCTCTGACCCCTCCCACTCCTTCCTGGTAAGGCCAGAGCCCTCCTCTTGTCTCTGGCAGAAGGGATCATATTTTCTTCCCCTGCACTCATGTCTGGTATTTTTCTAGATACTTACAATGGGGTGCTTGCTTCAGTAGCATATTGCTAAAATTGGAATGATAGGTACTTAGGTTTGGTATGAGGACTATGAAGAAAACTAACATTTTCTACCTGCTAAGGGAATACTAATGGTCATTTATTAAGCACTTACTATGTTCTGGACACTGTACTAGATGGAGCATTTTAAGAAAACTCTGAGCAGGGCAAGGAGATTTGACCTCAAGAGATAAAAAATTGAGCTGTCCTAGATATAAATGATAACTGACAAACGACTCACTTTTGCAGTGTCCATAGGTGTGGGCTCCATTGTTTTCTAGAAAGTCTTGAGGATTAAATGTATATTGTAAAAGAATGTGACCTTGCTGACCTCTGTTTTCCTTTAAGAGGTGTTTACGTAACTGAATAGCAGCACTTACATTTTTGTAAAATTGTGTCTTATGCTCATGAGTTAACTTAATAGAATCATAACATCCCCAGGTCTTCGACTGGGCTCCTTAGATGCAGAGCCTGAGGTGGTTATTCTGGTGCAGTGTTCACTGAGTGAGAGCTCGTGGGCTGGGGGAGGGTATGTCTAGACAGGGCAGCAGTGGAAGGAGCCGGATCCCACTTTGGAGCACGAGTGATACCAGGGGGCTGGCTCCACCATAAGTCATCCAGTCATTGCCCAGGACTGCACTCCACGATGGGGGGACACATAACCTCTTTGCTAAGGAAATTCTTTGATCTGAGAGTACTTGTCTGGAGAAGGGGACATTTGTGTCCTGTTAGCCATTGTTATGGGCTGAATTTTGTTCCCCTGAAACTTACATATTGAACCCTAACCCCTAGTAGCTCATCATGTGACTATATTTGAAGATAGGGCCTTTAAGGAGGTGATTAACATAAAACGAGGCTGTTAGGATGCGCCCCAATCCCATCCGACTGGTCCCTCTGTAAGAAGAGGGGATCAGGACCCTGACAAACGCCAGGAGCACCAGTGCCCCGAGGGTCAGCCGCCGAGGAGAAACCAAACCTGCTGACACCTTGACCTTGGATGTCTAGCTTCCAGAACTATGAGAAAATGCTCATTTGTTGTTTAAGCCTCATAGTCTGTGGCATTTGTTGTGGTGGCCCGAGCCCATGAACGCAGCAGCCAACACTCATGGCAGCTGGAGCATGAGTGTGCCAAAATGTGTCTGGTTAGGTTTGGTGGCACACCAGTAGTATTCACTACACCTGCTTACAAATTACAAAACCGACCAGAGAAGTGATGGAGGCTGCCCAGGGTCACACAGCCCATATACACAAGGGCCAGATTTGAACCTCAGTCTGACCCTGCAGTTTATCTTCTAATCTCTACTCCTTATCCCCACTCCTGGTGGGAGGCAGACTTCCTCAGAAACAACTGGACATCACCAGTTAACTTGGCCTTCAGTTTCTGTGTTTTTTGTCCCAACTTGTCCCCACCTTACACAAGACAGTGCTCCCTGGGGAAACTGAGGCAGCTCAGCACTGACAGTGTCTACATCTGAGTGCCTTCTCCAGACATTGTCTCACCCAGTAGTTTGGGGGATGGTGTAGCATATTAATCATAGGTTTCTTCTACATATCAGATGATGTCTTTATTTAAAATGTTTTCATTAAAAAATGGATTAAGGCAATCTTTTTCACACCTACAAGTGCCATTTTTAAGAAAATAAGAAATTCTGAGGACTGCCTTGTCAGTGTAATAATAACTATTGTCATTCTGAACACTGCTGCTCCCAGTGTATAATGGGAGAACATGGTCTTTGGAGGCCACATCAAGATCTAACAATAGATCATCTTGTTCTTATTATAGCTTTTGTTCAATATTTTCTGGCTTATAATAAAGCCATTGCCCACTTCAGAAAACTAAAAAAGAAAGGAAAAATAAGGAAGGGCGTTCTGGGGCAGCTGCCTGCCACGAGGTCCCCTACTCAGCCCCAGCTGGCCCTGCCACAGCGGAAGTAGAGAGCATCCTCTCTCCGAGATGCTTTCCCCCAGATGGTGGGCACAGTGAGAACCGTTTTTAAAGTGTCCTGTGGATATCGCTGGCTTCCTAGGAGAAGGGGCAGAAAAGTGTGAGTGAGAAATCTGTTGGATTTCCCAAATCACAAGTCACTTCTGACACTATTATTAGATGTGCAAAGAGAGGCTTGCAGCTGGCGCAGAGTCTGGGCACCTGGGGAAAAGCACAGTCTACCAGAGACTGCTGTCACACGCTGTGTAGTCTGGACTCAGAGACAGCTGGAGATGTTGATAGGAAGAAGACTTTTTTACTGTTGCAAATTATGATTCCTTCTGAGATATAAGTTCCAAGCTTGTGAGAGAAAGGAGAGAAAGAGGGGCTTTAGGGGAAAAAAAAATCTTCATATTCCCATTCTGCCTTCTCCTGGCTCTCCCCCAAAGATTAGGATATTCTCTACATGAAATACTATGTGGTAGTTTGGAAGTCCTTATCTTTTAGTCACATAGGCATTCATTTATTCGACAAGAATTTGGTGTCTGCTTTGAGCCATGGGTTGGAGAAGCCACAGGGAATAAGATAGGCTTGGCTCCTGCTTCCTAAGAGTTTACCAGTGGAGGTATCGGTAGAAACTATTTTTATCTGAGGAGACAGTAAGTGCCAGGCATTACGCTAGGCCTGTGGTTCTTAAACCTCCAGGATCCCCCCGGAGGTCTTGTTAAAATGCGGATTGCTGGACCCTCACCCCAGTTTCTGATTCAGGAAGTCTACGGTGCCAGGGAACTTGCTCTTCTAGTAAGATCCCAGGTGATGTTCCTACTGCCCTTCTGGGACCACCCTTTGAAAGCCATTATGCTAAGCTCATGGCATGCACCTGCTCCTGGTGTAGTGGATGGTTAGAATTATTCGGGGTGGGGGCAGGTGTGCAGGCTGAGGTATTCCTGCCACATAATCAAGTTCCTGTAGAGGAAACTTGGTTTTGACTTTATGCAAAGTTCTTGTTTTATTTCCTCTTTTTTTTTTTTTTTTTAATTCTTTGGTACATTTTCCTGAACATTTTAGAAGTTTGAAGAACTGGTGCAGTAATCGGCAAAGTGTGGGGGAATGTCTCATTAAACTTGTATGTCACTTTCTTCTTGAAGGTCCTAAGAGGTGGATCAGTAGTTCTCGAAGTGTGTTGTCAGACTTGGCAGTAGCATTTTGCCGCACACCCCGCGCCCCTCTCCCCCCAAGACTACTGCATCTGAAACACTGGGCATGGGGCCAGGAATCTGCTTGAACGGGCCTCCGGGGGATCCCAGTGTACACTGCAGCTGGAGCACATCTGAGGTCAAGGGTAGTGACAGTTGGGCTGAGTCTAAGGGAGGGGCCCTGGCATTCACTATTCCCAGCTCCTTCCAGACAGTTCACCAGGATGACTAACCTTCAGTTTTCCCATCTCAGAAGTCAAAAGTCCCACATCTTTCAGAGTGGTGGGGAAAGATAATCGTGACTTTTATCCATGACCTGGTTTTGCTAGCAAACATGAAAATTCCTAGCTACCCATGAAATAGTGCCATTCAACAGGAAAAAGATAGGATTCAGGTTATTTGTGTTCTAATCCAGTGTTCACCCTGCATACAGCCATGTGACTTCTGGTTGATTATTAGCCTGTCTAACCTCCATTTCACGATCTGAAAAAAGATAAAATCATTTTCCTGGTCTAACTTGAATAACTATTGCACTGATTAAATGGAATAATGGATATGAATGTGCTTTTGCGAACGATGGAAGTGCTGTAACTTTGGACTGCTCACTCATAGCTTTGTTCTTCCCCATCAGTAAAATGGGAATAGTGCCCTAAAACTTCACAGAAATTGTGAGTAGTTGAGAAACTCATGGCGCAAAGGTTTGAACTCTTCTAAAGTGAAGTTTATTTCTTCATTTTTGGGGGTCTGTAATATGTAATGTTGGAAGATGTACAGATATTATAGTCTTATGTATTTTATTACAGTGTACCTATATAATAATATATGATAGTACTTTTATTTGAACTGGTCACATCCTAGAGCAGTGGTTTGGATGTTGTGTCCCCAGACCGGAGGCATCAGCATCCCCTGGCAACTTGTTTGAAATGCACATTCTTGGGCCTCCCTCCAGACCTACTGAATCAGCAATCGGTCAGGGCCTAATGATCTGTGTTATAACAATCCCCACGGGGGTTCCTGATGCTCACTGAAGTCTTAGAGGAAGTTGTATATTAGGGTCTTTTTTATTTTTTATTTTGTACTTACTTATTTTTTTCCCCAAATATGTTTATTTTTTCAGTGTTACAAGATTGATTGTTCATGCACCACACCCAGTGCTCCATGCAATACGTGTCCTCCTCAATACCCACCACCAGGCTCGCCCACCCCCCCACCCGCTCCCCTCCAAAACCCTCAGTTTGTTGCTCAGAGTCCACGGTCTCTCCTGGTTCATCGCCCCCTCAGATTTCCCCTCATTCACCGTTCCCTTCCTTCTCACAATGCCCTCCACGATTTTCTTTATGTTCCACATGTAAGTGAGACCATAAGATAATTGACTCTCTCCGCTTGACTTATTTCACTCCGCATAATCTCTTCTAGTCCCGTCCATGTTGATACAGAAGTTGGATATTCATCCTTTCTGACGGAGGCATAATATTCCATTGCATATATGGACCATATCTTCTTTATCCATTCATCCGTTGAAGGGCATTTTGGTTCTTTCCACAGTTTGGCGACTGTGGCCATTGCTGCTATGAACATTGGGGTACATGTGGCCCTTCTTTGTACTGCATCTGCTTCTTTGGGGTAAATACCCAGTAGTGCGATTGCAGAGTCATAGGGTAACTCTATTTTTAATTTCCTGAGGAATCTCCACACTGTTTTCCAAAGTGGCTGCACCAACTTGCATTCCCACCAACAGTGGAAGAGGGTTTCCCTTTCTCCACATCCTCTCCAGCATTTGTTGTTTACTCTTGTTGATTTTGGCCATTCTAACTGGTGTAAGGTGGTATCTCAATGTGGTTTTGATTTGAATCTCTCTGATGGCTAAAGATGATATACTTATATTTTTTTAAAGATTTTATTTATTTATTTGACAGAGAGAGACAGCCAGAGGGAGAACACAAGCAGGGGCAGTGGGAAAGGGAAAAGCAGGCCTTCCATCGAGCAGGGAGCCTGTTGCAGGGCTCCATCCTAGGACCCCGGGATCATGACCTGAGCCAAAGGCAGACGCTTAGCAACTGAGCCACCCGGTTGTCCTAGGGTCTTTTTTATTTTTAATTATTTTATTTATTTATTTATTTATTTATTTATTTGAGAGAGCGTGCTAGCGGTAGAGGGCTGAGGGGGAGGGAGAGAATCTCAAGTAGACTCCATGCTGAGTTTGGAGCCAGACCTGGGGCCTGATCTCACAACCCTGACCCTGAGGTCATGACTTGAGCAGAAACCAGGAGTTGGTGGCTCAACCGACTGAGCCACCCAGGTACCCGTATTAAGGTCTCAATTGAAGGGTCTGGCAAACAGCATCCTTTTCGTGAAACAGGGTGATTGCTTCTCTTTTTCTCTGTCATGGATCTGCAACAACAGTGCCTGAGCTCAGGCAGCCGTACTTGGATTCCTTTATAAACACACTGTCGCTGCCCACCCAGCCTAGTAGAGATCTGGAATGCCGCTCCAGCACATCTGTTATGAGGCTGACTTCAGGGTGCGAGGAAATTAAAACTATTTATCACAGACCATTTTCCCTCAATGACAGGAGAAATGAGCCTTAGCCTAACAAGGCTTCAAACTGGGCCCACGTTCGAAAAACACATCGCTTGACAAACAGTTTGAGCAGACTTACATTTCTTTTGACTTTTCCTTTTGAAAATGAACTCTTTTTTGAGCTGCCCCAAGATAGTGGTGCTTGTTTAAGAAATCCTGGAGGTGGCTTCATCCCAGTCTGTTTCCTGGTTCAGGCATAAGTCGTAGGATGGCATATTCTGCCGACCATTTCTTTCCTTCCTCTCCTTCCTGGGAGGGGATCCTTGGTAAGAGAGGGAATCTTTCCTCTGAGACTAAGACTGTGCACCGGAGCCATGTTATGGAAGGTGGGGTTGGTATTTATCGAGAGAACAGTTTGAATGATTTGGCCTGCTGACTTACTGCCCACTTGAAATGGGTACGGTATGGATTTTGAGAAGTAATTGTATTTTGTGTATGTATGTGTATATACAATATTAAACTTGGTAAAAATCTGTGATTGTCCAATATTTATATTTCTTCCTGGTGTTGTGCATTACAGGCAAAACGTATACAGAGCTTTATGTTACATGTTAGTAACTGACATCTATTTGGTGCGTACCGTGTACACAGTGCTTTGCATCCATTGTACTATTTAATGTTCACAACAATCCTCAGAGATGGTTATGATCATCTCTATTTTACAGGTGAAAAAACTGAAGTGCAAGAAGTTTATATGATGCCTGTCATAGAGCTGATATTAGAGCCTCGATTTAAATGTAGGTCTTTGGATTCCAAAGACAGCATTCTTAACCAGTGTTTTTCAAATTGTGTGTTGAGAAATAACTTTTAACAGGTTGCAACTAGTATTGTAAAAAAATTGAACAGAATGTGAAAGACCATAATCTGTCATATTTAGTATGGGTAAATCTTGATGCATGAAACTTTCATTTCAACTATAAGTGTATTTATATTCATACACAAATATAAGCACATTTCTGTGTGCTGGGCAACAATGTAAGTGATATTTTCTATTGTGTCACAGTCAAATTTGAAAGCAAATATTCTGGGCTAAAGGAGGAGGAGAAGAGAAGAAATAGAGGGAAAGAAGGAGAATATAAGGAATAAGTAAATGAATGCATAACTGTCAAATAGAGAGCCTAGGAGAGAGGAAGAGGAAATTAGAGGGAGTGGGAAGAAGAGGAGAGAATGGTCAGTCTGTGAAAGAGAGATATGTGGAGGGGGGAGGAAGAGACACAGGGAGTCACATGATTCTGTCCACCATTCCATTCAGTGAGCAGATACCCCTACTTGAGGACAAAACCAGAGACTTGAATTATCTTCTTGGTAGATGTTAGTTTTCATACACTTCTCTTGCTGTGATCCTCGAGCCATTCTGAGTATGAGTTGAATAAAGATTTTTACAAAATGTGGCCCCTATATACAAATAATCTATTTCATCTGCTGCTCAACTGAAAACCAATGATCTGAAGGGAAGCAGGCTGTGTTGGAGTTACCAAACTGCCCAATATTCTCCTTCTGAAGGAACTGGCAAAGGCAGTTTCGAGTATATGTTATTTTGTCTTTTGAGCTAATTTTGATGCTATGGCACTACCTCTTGTGTCTTATGGGAAACCATAGATAGCAAAGATTTTAAAGTAACCCCCTAAGTATCTTACTTCTAGAGGATTCTGGAATCAGTTAACAAAAAGTCCCTTTATACAGATGTGGAAATTGAGTGAAAATTTTATAAAGTTCCCCTATAGACAATGCTTTCATAGGAATCCTATTACTGAATCTTCATAGCTACCCTGCTAGGCTACCCTTATGCCAGTTTTACTGGAGAAATTGGCTCGGGAAACTCGAGTTCCTTGCCTCAGTTCTTTTTTTCTTTTTTTTTTTAAGATTTTATTTATTTACTTGACAGAGAGAGAGAGAGATCACAAGTAGGCAGAGAGGCAGGCAGAGAGAGGGGGAAGCAGGCTCCCCACTGAGCAGAGAGCCAGATGCGGGGCTCGATCCCAGGACCCTGAGATCATGACCTGAGCCGAAGGCAGAGGCTTTAACCCACTGAGGCATCCAGGTGCCCCCCTTGCCTCAGTTCTTATGTAAGAGGTGGTAGAGCTTAGATTCAAACCTGATTTTCTGACCCCTAATTCCATATTTTCCCCCCAGTAAACACAGAGTAACGACAGTGGAATAAAATACAGTGCTGATTGTTATAATTTAGAAGAATTATTTTTGTTTTTAAATCAGAGTCTGGTGCAAAGCCGAAAATGCCCATGGTTCTAGTGTGTTGGGGTATCATTCTGTAATTCACTCTTCTCCCCAGTAGTATTTCCCTATTTCTAGGCCTTCCTTAGTAAATTAGGGTTGATATTGCTATGTTTTTTTGTGATCCATTCTTGGCCTTTCTTGGTTGAAAACCATTATAAGCACCAATTACATTTTTAGTTAGTAATAACATTGCATCAAATAACTTAGGTAGCCACTTCTTGGCATCAACTTAAGTGGGTGGTCTTTCCTTTAAAAAAAAAAAATAAGGATGCCTGGGTGGCTCAGTCATTTAAGCATCTGCCTTTGGTTCAGGTCATGATCCCAAAGTCCTGGGATTGAGTCCTGTACTGGGCTCCTTGCTCAGCGAGGAGCCTGCTTCTCCCTCTGCCTGCAGCTCCCCCTGCTTGTGCACGCTCTCTCTCTCTTTCTCTCTCTCACAAATAAATAAAATAAAAATCTTAAAAAAAATAAATGCCATATATAGAGGTGAGTAAGCAGGGTCCCAGAGCGATTCCATCTTAAAAGCCTTCATAGCCTGTTGTGAAAAAACCATAATGTTTCCCTCAACTTGCCTAAATGCCATTGCTATATATCCTATCCATCTTGCCTGGTCTCATCACTAATATTTTCCTTAAAAAAGAAATAACTGGGAAGAGTGCTGACCGAATTTCACTCCAACTGCCTCTGCGGAAGTTTAATGTCGGTGTTGTAATAGGGCAGCCGAGGCCTCTCATCCAGCGTTTGCTCCTAAATCCCCTCATTTGTCATAAGGATTCATGCCTCTGAATGTAAAGAATTTAAAGGAGATCATTTCTTCTCATGTCCTGGTTTTATTCTTCCACCTTCAAAGTATGGTTGTAAATAGAATTATCCCTCTTTTCCTCTACTGGTTTAATTTTACTGAGTATTTATTAAAGTCAACCGGATACTTTCAGGAAGCTAAGATTCAGCTCTACACTCCATGAAAGCTTTGTCAGTGCAAACAGAACATATATGTCTGAGAAACTATGGGGGATACTAGACTCATTATAATTTAATGACTCGTAGGGCCTGATTGTTGTTTATTCTTTATTTCAGAGATCCCTGAAGACCCGCTTGTGGCTGAAGAGTATTATGCTGATGCCTTTGATTCCTGTTCTGAAGAAAGTGAGGAGGAGGAAGAAGAAACACTGTTCTTGGCTCCAGAGGAGGAAGTCAAGGATGAGGAACCCCGGCCTGCTTACAGAACATTCCAACAGGTATGGGCTGCTCCCCAGCAGAGGTAGTGGAACTGTCCGAGGTCCTGATCAGGCTGTGAATTCCCAAAGGGAGAGTCAGGGAAGTCTTAGAACTCAAAGTAGAGGTGGGGAACTAGGGTTTGTTATAAAGGCCCAATGTGATGGGTCCAGGGGCATCCAGGGCTCCATGGAGTTCTGAGATTCTGGTGTGGATCCTGTTGATGAGGGAAGGGCTGGAGCATCCAGTACGAATTCAAGTGGGAAGATGATACACACTGCACTGATGAGTACCCTGTATACAGCTGTTAAATAAAGAATGCAAGTGTCTCTTTAGCAGAGAGAAGGAGATTTTTAAAAATACACTTTTCTGCTTGGTAATCAGATTTTTGATTCATGTCCTAGTGCACAAATTAGTTCTGGGAATGAGGCCCAGAGATCCTGGGCTTAGGGCATGATCTTTCTGGCCACACCCAAGCTTGCCGGGCCCATCCTTAGACACAGTGCTGGAGTCTCTGTATGTCCTTGGCATAGATCTCTTTAACAATAGCAAGATTAAGCCCTAATTGAGTCATAGGCTAAGAAACAGTCCTGGCATGTGATTTCTCTGCTGGGTGTCTATAGGAGAGAAGAAAAGCAAGAAGTATGTAGGGAGTAAGCAGATTACTTTGGGCAACTTATGCTCATAAACTTTATTTTCCTCTTAGCCCATAATGTGATAACCTTTCCAGTCCTAAAATTTCTTAAGGCACAAAAGCTTTGTTACTGGGAATCATTAAGCTAGGAAAATAGAAGTCAATCAAGAGGTGCCTGTATCAATGGAAACTTAATTCAAGAGGATTAATTGAAGTTTGTATACAATCTAGTCAACAATTTTTAAGGAAGACTAAGCAATACATCATAATATTCAATAATAAAACCAATAAGAAATGTTCTCGGGTTCTATATAAGACAAGGAGAAAGAGCCAAGGAAAGGGGAACTAGAAGGATATGAATATGGGGCTAAGAAGAGAAAAGGATGAGAGAAAGAAGAGAAAGAGAAATTAGGAGACAAATACGTGAAGAGAGAAGTGAATGAATGTTGAGAAAAATACAGTCAAGGCAGAGAGTGATTCAGCATAGCAAAATAAAAATGCTTCCCTTATACCATTTCCCCATTTTCCAATGGACTCTGGTGAACAACAGCATCTCCTACCACACATTTAAAATACAATTCCCATTTCCTTCTGTGCCACGGTCCCAAACATCTGAGACAAATCTTTTTTTATTTATTTAAATAACTTCTACACCCAACTTGGAGCTCAAACTAATGACCCCAGGATCAAGAGCTACGCCACGCTCTCCCGACTGAGCCAGCCAGGTGCCCCACGAGACAGATATTACAATATTGCAGAGCCGTCATTTGTGCCTATGGTTACAAAACACATCCATTTTTGCCCAAAGCATCAAGTGACAAAATTTTAGCTCCTGGTGTTATTACTTTTTATTTTTAATAGATTAAAACTGGTTCAGAAAAACACATGAATAAAATATACAGCAAATACCTCTCAGGTCAGGAAATAGAACTTTGCTAGCCACTCTGGAAGTCCCGTCTTTGATAGACTTCTAGGAACACAGGGTTGGAAATCAAAATGCCTGTATACAAGATTAGCCTTTGTTACTTGAAGGTTGTGTGACCTTGTGCAAGTTACTAAATTTCACTGTGTCTCAGTTTCCTAATCTGTAAAGTGGGAGAATAATGACTCCTACCTCATAGTCTGGGGATTAAAACGAAGTAATCAATGTAAGGTACTTAAAACAGTGTCTAGAATTTAATAAAGTAATTAATTAATGAGATATTAATTATGATGATGATGATGTTGCCCAGCCATCTTATGGGGGTTTTTTTATTAATATATAATGTATTATTTGCCTCAGGTGTACAGGTCTGTGAATCATCAGTCTTACACAATTCACAGCACTCACCACAGCGCATACCCTCCCCAATGTCCATCACCCAGCCACCCTATCCCTCCCCCCAAACCCTAGCAACTCTCAGTTTGTTTCCTGAGATTAAGAGTCTCTTATGGTTCGTCTCCCTCCCCAGTCCCATCTTGTTTCATTTTTTCCCTCCCTTGTCCCCCAACCCTGCCTCTCTAATTCCTCATATCAAAGAGATGATATGATAATTGTCTTTCTCTGATTGACTTATTTTGCTTAGCATAATCTTGTGGGGTTTTTTTTTAAAGATTTATTTATTTATTTATTTATTTATTTATTTATTTATTTATTCTAGAGAGAGCACATGCATGAGCTGGGGGAGGGGCAAAGAGAGAGGGAAAGACTCTCAAGCAGACTCCCTGCTGAGCATGGAGCCTGACACAGGGCTTGATCCCATGACCCTGAGATCATGTCTTGAGCCAAAACCAAGAGTCAGATGCCCCACTGACGGAACCACCCAGGCACCCCATCTGGTGGATTTTTTATGATATTTCCTGAACTCTTTAATGTAAGTGTGAGATTTTACAGCTGTAGTATTAAAAAAAAAATCCCTCCTTTTTATTTCTTAGGGCCAATGCTAAATACAGATCAGCAGTTTTGCTCTCTGGGCCGTGCATCTGTCACATGTGATAACTGAAACTTTCTTTGCTCAGTGAAGTGTTAGTTAAAGAGTGATCTTTTTGGAATGGTGCCTCAGGGGCAGAGAAATGAATACTGGCGGGGCTTTGTGAGTTGATTTTAAATCTGTTGGGACAGGATGCTGAGGCCTCTCACACACATGTGGGTATTTTGTCTCACAAAATCCTGTCAGGTAGTTATTCTTATTTCTGTTTTCTAGATTAGGAGACCGAGTCTCTGAGAGAAGTAGGATGCCTGTGGCCACACAGTTAGGGAAGCCTCAGAACCACGAACAGGCCTGAGTCTGTCATGCTCACCAGCCAGTGTTCTTTCTGGTACAAAATGTGTATCGGGCTGGAGTAAACTTAGTATAATAGAAACAGGAGTGGAAGTCTCAGTTGAGTAATCTGTGGAGAGATAGATAACTACAGTCCTATTTGTTTTTCCTAGTAATCTGACACCATTTTCCCTACCCCAAATGTTATGAGTGTACGGTTGTGATGGGTGTCTGCTTCCCTTTCTAGGTTATTTTACTAGCGACACTCAAAACTGTAGTTACAGAACTCCATGCTGAGACCCGATCACTGTTCGCTTTGTGAATTGGGTGAAACCTGCAGCCATCACTGGGATTTGCTCTTCCCTCTCCCTGGTCTCACCCTTGACCCAAGTGTGTCCAGGGTCTACTTCAGTGATCATTGCACTTTTTTTAAGAAAGATTTTATTTTTTTCCCTGACAGATAGAGACCACAAGTAGGCAGAGAGGCAGGCAGGGGGGAAGGGGGAGGGAAACAGGCTCCCCATTGAGCAGAGAGCCTGACTCGGGGCTCGATCCCAGGACCCTGAGATCACAACCTGAGCCAAAGGCAGAGGCTTAACCCACTGAGCCACCCAGGCTCTCTGATCACTATATTTTTATGTGAGTAATCAGATCAAGTTGGTTCTCCTTCCTTCAAGTGGAGCAAAAGTCACATAGTTTGTATTTGATGGAAGAAGTGTTTTCAAAAAGAAAAACAGCCATGGGCTTCATTGGGATTGATTGCTGAGTCCCTTGTGCCACCTGTGACAATCTTCAGCAGCAGTGTCTCCAAAGTGGTTTTATTAAGCACCTAATTGTTGCTGATCATTTCTTGCTTCTCTGCTGCGTTAAGCACAACGTCAACAGCATCTTTATCACAAGCCATTGTCATATTGTTGATAGCTACTCTATGAAGGCTGTGGTCACTGAATTGGAACCTGCTTCTTAGCTCTCAGGAGAATGGAGTTTATAGCTGTCATCATAAAAGGGTTTTCAACAGTATTTGTGGGACCTGTCACTGAAAAGTGTTTTTGCTCTAATGGATATGCTTTAGGGTTGCAGATTGATAGGGTGTGTTCAGAGCCCCTTCTGTTTTCCCTTGCTGCCTTGACCACCATTTCCCTCTGCAAGACTAATCAGTGTCCCAGGAGCACCAGGAATCCACATGCTAGGTAGACCCTAATGACTTCACACTGAACTCCCTCAGGAAAGGCTCTGTTGTTTAACAAATGTAGCTTTCAGTAGTACTTTGTTTTAAGAAGGCTCTTAGTACCATGGTATTTTTCTTGCCAAGACAAAGGGCTGTGGAGGCCCATTTTTCCAGCTAATTCTGAAGCTTTCACCAAATCCTCCAGTGGCTTTGAAATTCCCTCTGCACAGCAAGGCATTAGAAAAGCGGAATGATCTCCTTGGAATGGTGCCACGGGGGCAGAGAAAAGGATACAGGCTAGGCGAGGCCTAAGAGTCTACCGAGGACTCTCAGATCAGGTCATCATGAGAATATGTGCCCCTCTAAGCGTCTTCTGTTAGTGGAGTCATTAGTTTAATCAAATCCTCATTGTTATGCAGTAACACTGAACATCTCCTGAACCTTTATTCTATGTCCTGTACTTTATATGTCGTGTCAGCCCGGGCCCTCCGGGAAACAGGTGACAAGCCAGAATTGGGAAAAGCCTCAAATCACGATGCTGGTCTGCACCTTTGAGGGTAAGGATGGAAGGGAAGGCAGGACTGGATGACGCCTTCAACGTGCAGGGCAGTTCTGGAAAGGTCTTCACGGTGCCCATAAGAGAGCCCCAGGCAAAGACTGCCCTGCCTATCAGAGGAGCTGGCTGGGTGGGAATGGCCCGGCTCTGGTTCCCCCACACTCCAGCTGGCTGCGAGCTGCGGGCAAGAGCCGGTCCCGAGGCAGCAGCGGCAGGCGGCTAGCTGGCGCCACAGCGAGGCGGGCAGCAGGCCAGCTCTGGAAGAGAAATAGAAAAGGTGCACCCTGGCTACAGGCACAGGTGCATATTTCGTTTCATTCTTGCCAGCTGGCTCTTTCATGCTTGCGTTCTAGTTGAATTGCATCAAACTGGAATTGAACTGACTGGCATTCCAACAAGGGAGAAGGTGAGAGTGAGGAAGGAGGCAGGGTGGGCGGGAGAAAGGAAGAAAGCGTGGGTTAGTGATTTCTGGCCAGTTCTGCCTGACATTTGAACCAAAAAGTGGGTGCCCCAGATGGAGAAAGGGCTGAAGGCTATGAATCCAGCATCCCTCACTGCCTCTCAGGGTCCCTGTGTCTCTCAGATTGAGAACCTCTTGTGCTTTGAATTCTTGCCTTAGACTTAGAGTAGTTAAAACTATGTGTTCTTCATACAATGTAGTTTCTAAGTGCAAGTCAGCTCTTTCATTTGACGCTTAAAAAGAAACAGCATAATTAGTCTATAATGGGCGACTGTATTAAGCACTGACTTTAAAACTCAGGTCCCTTGAAAGATGAGAGTGTTGGGATAGCCTCATTTTGCGTAAGAAGAAACTGAGGCTCAGTGAGGGGAATGCGGCAAGTAGCTCAGAGCTAAGCAAGTAGGAGAGCTGCAGATCCGACACGTGTTTTAGCCACTCCTTTAGACAGTCTTCTGGGGCAACCATTTAATTATAGCGATTATAATCCCTCCTCGGTGGTGATCCGGTTAACACAGTAGGTGCGAGGGCATAGCTGAGGGCCACCGCACCGTCTGGCCCTGTTCTCCTGAACTGAATTACTGAGCTATGCACAAAGCACAATTTATACTGGTTCTAGGAACAGTGCTGAGTTATGAAAATTGAAACAAAAAAAGAGCCCATCTCTCGCGTCTGTTATAGGATACAGAATTCTCTCCTCCTACCGTCTTTTTGTTTGTTTGTTTAATTTAACTGAAGATGCCAGAACTCTTGAGTCCAAACTGTGGGGCTGATTTAACTGGGATTTTGCATGATCTGACCTAACTGATCTGACTTCATGCATGGGAGGAAACAGTTTTTGTCTGGAATTGGCCTCAGAGGTCATCGGTTCTAAGAAGCAGTCAGCCCCGCTATTTAACATCTCTCCATCAGCACCCTCCTGGCCCATGTCCCAGGCTGTAAAGCAGCCCACCTTGCTGAGGCATTAGTCAGAGGATCCCAGCGGTTTCATGTGTCACTCCCTCCAAGTGACAGGCCTTCTGTCGACCCAGTGTGTGTTGCTGAAAGGAGTTACTTTGAGGGGACAGTTTCCACTGCTGGCCCTATTCCAGCCCTCATTTCCAGCATAGTTAGTCTGCCTTCCCTCTCTACTTTTTCTTGTCCAGACTAAAGCATAGCCCTCTGCTGGCGGCCAGACAAGGACCAGCAAACCTTGTTGTGGGACATAGCACTGTGGGCTTTGTAGGAGGCCTTACTCCCTAAATCTTTTAAATTGGATCTTCTGTTATATTGAGGATTGCACCTACACTTTTTGCCCCAACCCCAAAGAATGGAGGACAAAGAGGGAAGGTGATAGGGTGGATAAAGACAAAGCAAAACTGAGCGGGAGTGCACAGAATCTGTGGGCTCCTTTCAGTGGACGGCGGGAGCCCTCCCCTAGCCTCCGCCACCCGCACGTTGGCTGAGCACAGGCCCACAGCAGCTGGGGAAGGAAAGGGACAGCAAGCAGCCCACATTGGGCTCTCCTGAGCTACTCCTGGGGCTGGGGGTGAGCGTGGTGGAGTGGCGTGTGCTGGTTTTACAGAGCGGATAAGCCTAGAAGGAATGGCACCTTTGGGCTTTTCTCTCCGACATGCCCCCTTCCCCTTCCGCCAGCACCAAATCCTGTGTCCACAGCTATCAGCTGAGCCGAGCTACCCTGGCCATACAGGGCATAAATGAGTCTGCAGAAATAGGAGGATCCTCCCACAAGGTCCTTGCAAACAAAGGGCCCATCCCACTCTTCTGTGATTCAGTTACACAGAGAAATTTAACTTTATTTTCCAAATATTTTATTCGGGAAGAGAGAGTGAATACCATTTCATGGTGTCTAGTCTAGGAAGAAAGGAGTGTGACATATCTGGGACATTGTTGGAGGTTCTGTCCTTTCTACATGACCCACACGGAACCACATCATACCAGAGGAAGCAACAAACATTCTTAATAAAACAGAGCCAGCTTTGCAGCCCGACAGGTGCCATGCTGAGTCCTTTACGTACCTTGTCCCATTGTATACTCGCAGGCACTTTACGGAGCTAACATCTTCCATCCCACTTTACAAAGAGGAAATTGCGACACAGAAAGAAAGAATAACTGATTAGACCTAGGTCACCCGGTCCATTGACAGAGCTGGAATTCAAACCAGCAAATACTCCTTGCCAACAAGGAGACATGTGGGGTGAGTGTAGAAGTAAATGTAGAAGTGTCGTAAAGGAGAGGAAAAGAAGACGCTCGGGACCTAAGGGGCAGCTCCAAAATGTGTGAGAACGTGACTGGATGATTTAAAATCATGTTGAAAACCCAGGACCAAGTTCCCCACATACTCTCTGGGATTCATGTAGGAGTAAAGCTAGAGCTGGAGTCAAAAATAGTAACGTGCCATAAAGAAGTGTGTGTCACAAGGGCTGCCTTTTGGAACATGAACCGGTTAAACATTCCTTAAATGGCAGGACTTTCCTCCCTAGACTTTTGGGCGTGTGGCATGAGAAGAGATAAAGAGTTCATCAAGAGCAGGTGAGCTTTTGGGAGGGAGGGGTGGCCTGGGGGTAGGCTCCCGGCACACTGCTGCGACTCAGTTTGAGAAACGGATCACAGCAAAGGTACCAGCCTCCCCAGCTCCTGAAAACTTCCTTGCCCAAGTTGCTGGGTGGGCATCGTGATGCCACTCCCAGCGGCCCTACTTTCTTTTCTCTTCTCTCCATCCTTTACATTTCCAAACTGTGATCCAAAATGTCTTCAGAGTTCTGTATTGGATACCTATGAATGTCTTTGAACCCCAGAAGCAACCCCACGGATACTGATGTGCTGCGAACCTGGGCACTAAATAGGAGACAGCTGCAGTGCAAAGGTTTTAATAATGCAGAGTAAACAAGGCATTAGCAGGGAAATGTGGACACATTGACAGTCATGTTTCAGTGACTCCGAATTCAGTGACAGAGGCCTTTGGTATTATGGGAACCTGGGGGCTTGCTTGCAGTTCGAGTTTGGCAGATGTGGCTCTGCGTTCCCATCACGACACACACTCTGAGACTTTTTTGCTTGACGGAAGGCGGCCATTGGCGGTCAACTAGGAGTGAGGACATCAGCTTCCTGACTTCAGGGCAGCCTCCGTGAAGGGGCCATCCGCTCTGTCCTGTGGCTTTGTACTGAACGGAACCCTCTGTCGTCCTATGAACTATGAATGCAAATAAGCAAGGGCTTGCCTTCTAATGAGATCGAAGTGAGATATGAAAGGCCCATCTGAGTGTGTAGAAAATGGAAAGGTCACGTTGGTGTTTGGTTTCTGTAACTTAGTGACATTTTGCAGGATGAAGTGGATACAGTTTGAAGGAGACTGGACAGTAGCTTAGTAAAAGAACGTGGTTGGGTTGTGGGAAAGAATGTGGCTGGGTTGTTGCTTGGATCATACATTCATACGTCACACAGCTGAGGGTGGAAAGTAGTGAAAAGCAGACACAGTGCCACCTTCATGGACATCTCACCCAGTCTCCTGTATTTACGGAGTATCCATAGACTGTCAGCTCCCAAATGTGTGTCTTCCATTCTTCAGTTCTGTCTCCAGATTCACATCCCGGTCTGTCCAGGAGTGGGGATAGATGTCATGTGGACTTCTCGTAGACATCCTCAACTAAGCTTGTCCAAAAGTGAATGAATACGCCCCAGCCCCAGCCCCAATCAGCTCCTTTGAGTCAACCTTGACTTTTGCATGTCCTTTCACTCACATTCCACTTCCAATGCATAAGCAAAACCTATCGACTCGATGTTTAGAAAATGATCATTACTTAGCATCTCTGTTCTTACTGCCAGAGCCACCATCGCCTCCCCAGTGTATGATTGCAGCAACTTCTAGCTGGCCTCCTGGTAACCCTTCCCCCCATACCTCACTCAAACGAAAAGGCACAAGTCTGCTCAAAATGGCCTTGAAGCATCACCTCATCACCCATAGAAGAGCCCCTCCCTTCCATCACTGTGAGCATCACCCTCCCTACACCACTCTAGTCATATTAACCTCTTTGCTGCTTCTGGAACACATCGGGCATGTTCCTGCCATTGAAAGCCTAGAATGCACTCCCCTCCAGATACATAAATTATTTTGCTGCCTCTTTACCTTCAAGTCTGTGCTTATATGCCATCATCTTGGGGAGGACTCAGACTACTTAGATAAACTAGCACTTCCTGGTCTGAGCAGTCCTTCTGTCCTTTTCCTGCTTTATTTTCCTCCATAGACCTTAACACCATCTGAGCTACCACTGTTTATTTGCTTACTCATTTATAGTCTCTCTCTCCCTTCTAGAATGTAAGCCAGTTGGGCAAAGATTCTGTTTGTATCACTGCTGTATTCCTAGCACCTTGAACAGTATTTAGCACAGAGCAAACACTGAGCAGATATTGGGGAGTAAATGAATGAATGAATGCCTGGAGTGGGCAAGCTAGTGATACAGGTAGCCAAAAAGCTGGGTCACGAACGGCTAGAGCAAAGAAAAAAGGAAGAAATTGAAGTGATGGAAGAAATGGGCATTTAGGGGAGGGGTAGAGACACCTACTTAGAGGGGTTCGGGAAGTTTCTAGCAGAGGGCTTCTCAGCTGTGACCTGAGGGATGGAAAAAGCGCCCCCTGATATAAGAAAACAGAGTTGGGAGAGGAGTGTTTCAGAGACGGGAAGGGTGTTTAGGAAGGCCCAGGTCATGAGACGGGTGGCAAGTTTGAGAAATTGCATAGTAAGCAAGAAGATCGATGTTGTTGGAGAGGTCAGGCCAGGAGTAGCTACATCATGACGGTCTTGTAAGGAGAGTGGATTTTATTTTAAGTGCAAGGCCGATCCAGTGAAGGGCAACTGAAATCAAGTCTTAAAATGAATCTACGGCAGTAGAAATTGGAACAACAGTGGCAGTGAAAGATGGCGATTGGCTGGAAGGGGGCCTGAGGGAAATTTCGGGGATGTGGTGACAACATGGGTATTATACACAGAAGATCTGGGCATTTCACTGCCTGCAGATTTTACCTCAATAAAAATAACACATCATCAACAATGTCATCAAGACAAGAAAAACTACCAAAAAAAGACACCAGAATTGTGATTTTCATATATATATTGTGATACTTGTAAGTCAGCATGTATCAAGGCTGCATCTTTGGTTCCTGTAGCCCATGCATGACTTTTTAGCTTCAAGGAGGTCCTCAGCTTAGTTCTAACACACCTTACACTCAGGTAAGGTGTCTTAGGGGGGAAAAAAAGGTGAGTCCAGAATGACTAAGCATGAGTGGGGAAAAGGGTTCTGTATGGTTTGGTCTCATCCTGTGGGACAACTCTGACAAGACCAGTGACCAAGAGGTAAAAGAAATCAGCCCCTTCACACCCTCACACCCACAGACATAGGGACCCCTGAGTGGGATGTGCCCAAGGGTCTGAGTGAGATGAAGCTTAGCTGAGCTCCCCTTTGAGGCTGGAGCTCTAATGGGTGGTTATATCCACTTTGTCTGGACACTTATAGATCTTTGTTTGGGTTTGTTCCAGAGACAGAAATGATGCCAGGCCCGGCAGCATACCACGTAGGTACCTATTTCCGCTCATCCTGAGCGGCCTTCAGCCCTAGGAAACTTAAACACTTCATAGTTGTACAACTGTTTATGTCTGGGTTGCTAACTGTCCAGCCTTCCGTGGTATGCCCTTGGGAGTCAGCATTGCCCACCTGCCAGGAGAGTGCTGAGGGTGCTAGAGGAAGACAGATGGGTGGGTTTTTGCCACCTCAAGGTGTGGGAGCACGAAGCAGAAGAACAACCCTCTGTGAGGTTCTTGAGAATGTCTAAAGGTAGATGTACAATTGCTAAGGGGTATTGGTGCCCAAACTGAGCCCTCATCCCAAAATAAGGTCTTCTGGCAGCTAGTTGCCATTCTTTCGTTTGTTCATTTCATTCATTCTTTCATTCATTCATTCACAATTCATTCCAAGAAGGGCACAATATTATGAACTAGTTACCATTTTATTGATATCACTGCTAGATCTCTTTATCCATATATATTCATGTTCAAAGAGAAAACATTTCCTGGGATGTTGGGGGTGGGGCGGGAGGCGGGTAGGGAAAGTGGTGAAGGACTGTGTCTTTACATCTCCGCCTTGCCTCTCTTTGGGTCCTTCCTCTGCAATCTCTTCTTCATCCAGATAAAGGTCAAACATCCTTAGACTTTGGACAACAAGCCTCATGGCACTAGGCTTCTCTGTGAGTGGGTTCTCATTGCTTTGTTCCCTGAAGGAAATAAGTGGCTATCAGCAACCGCTTGAGAAACAACTACTTCAGAAAGAGATTTCTTCAACTGCATCATCCATTCCAATAATTTGAGCAGAAAGTTAAGCTGGATTCAGTCCAAGATACCGAGCATATTGGTTGTGTACCAAACAAACATTTTGAGCCTTTTGTTTAACAAACATGTTACAGTTAATATGGGCCAGGCATGGAGCTAAGTACTTTATGGATGCTAGCATTTATTCCTCCTAACAACCCATTTTACAGATGGGGAAATGAAGATGTGAATAGGTTAAGTAATTTGCTCAAGACACGTGACTGGCAAATGGCAAGGCCAGATTTAAACTCAGGTGGGCTTGTTCCAGAGCCCTTGCGCTTAACCACTAGGCTGTGCCCCTCTCCTTTGGTCCATCCTGTCAGAGCCTCAGCCTCAGAGCCTCAGTTTTGCATCAGTGGCCAGTCTGGCCATCACACTCCACTTACCAGGGATGGGTTTAAGATGAATATGCAATCAATTTTGGCCAAAGAGTGTGAGGATATACTTTCTTGGGGAGGAGGATGTCCGAGAGTGCATGGAAAGGAACATATTGGGGCTCTTTGTTTAAGCTGATTTCTGGAGGTTTTTGGTTACTTATAGCTTAAACTGTCCTAGGTGATATAGATGCTAAATTAAGATACTTCTTCTAACAGGAATATTGGCATAGAAATATGGCTGTGTAGTTATTAGATTATATTTTCAAGACAGCTTCTTATCAACTTTCATGTAAAAGTTTGAATTCTAAGGAACAAGCCAATGCTTGTGATATGCACAAATGACAGTATTTGGGGCTTGCCTCTAAGAACTAACGATGAAAATGTACAATGCTGTGTAGTTCTGGTTTGGTATAAACCTGGTCTGTTATTGAGTATCCATGTTCAGATGTTATTGAGAATTTGGTCCTTTGAGTCCATCAGAGTATTAGGTCCCAACAAAATAATGCTCATAGAAATTAGTTAGCGTACAGTGTAATATTGGTTTCAGGAGTAGAATTCAGTGATTCATCACTTACACACAACACTCAGTGCTCATCACATGTGCCCTCTGGCATACCCATCACCCATCTAGTCCATCCTCTACCTCCCTCTCTCAACCTTCAGTTTGTTCTCTATCATTAAAAGTCTCTTATGGTTTATTTCCCTCTCTCTCTCTCTTCCCCCCCTCTTCCTGTATGTTCATCTGTTTTCTTAAATTTAACATAGGAGTGAAATTATATGGTATTTGTCTTTCTCAGACTGGCTTATTTGTCTTAGCATAATACACTCTAACTCCATCCACATCATTGCAAATATCAAGATTTCATTCTTTTTGATGGCTGGGTAATATTCCATTGTATATATACACCACATCTTCTTTATCCATTCATCAGTCAATGGACATTTGGGCTCTCTCCATAGTGTGGCTATTGTTGATAATGCTGCTATAAACGTTGGGGTGCATGTACCTCTTCCAATCTGTGTTTTTGTATCTTTTGGATAAATACCTAGTAGTGCAATTGCTGGGTCACAGGGTAGTTCTATTTTTAACTTTTTGAGGAGCCTCCATGCTGTGTTCCAGAGTGCACTCATACCAACAGTGCAAGAGGATTCCCCTTTCTCCACATCCTCACCAATACCTTTGTTTCTTGTGTTGTTGATTTTAGCCATTCTGACAGATGTGAGGTAGTATCTTATTTTGGTTTTAATTTGTATTTCCCTGATAATGAGTGATGTTGAATATCTTTTCATGTGTCTGGTTGTCTTCATTGGGAAAGTGTCTATTCATATCTTCTGCCCATTTATTAACTGGATTGTTTGTTTTTTGGGGGGTGTTGAGTTTGATAAGTTCTTTATAGATTTTGGAGATGAACCCTTTATCTGGTATGTCGTTTGCAAATAGCTTCTCCCATTCTGTAGGTTGCCTTTTGGTTGTTTGTTAGTTTTTTTTTTTAAGATTTTATTTATTTATTTGACAGAGAGGAGAGAGATCACAAGTAGGCAGAGAGGCAGGCAGAGAGAGAAGGGGAAGCAGGCTCCCCGCTGAGCAAAGAGCCTGATGCGGGGCTCGATCCTAGGCCCCTGAGATCATGACCTGAGCCGAAGGCAGAGGCTTAACCCACTGAGCCACCCAGGCACCCCTGCCTTTTGGTTTTATTGATTGTTTCCTTCACTGTGCAGAATCTTTTTATCTTGATGAACTCCCAATAGTTTATTTTTGCTTTTATTTCCCTTGCCTCTGGTGATCTGTCTAGCAAGAAGTTGTTATGGCTGAAGTCAAAGAAGTTTCTACCTGTGTTCTCTAGGATTTTGTCTCACATTTAGGTCTTCCATCCATTTTGAGTTTATTTTTATGTATGGTGTAAGAAAATGGTCCAGTTTATTCTTCTGCATGTTGCTGTCCAGTTTTCCCAACACCATTTGTTGAAGAGAGTTTTGCCATTGGATATTCTTTCCTGGTTTGTTGAAGATTAATTGACCATAGAATTGAGGGTCCATTTCTGGGCTCTCTGTTCTGTTCCATTGATCAGTGTGTCTGTTTTTGTGCCATACAAGCCATACAAAGCTTGATGACCATAGCTTTGTAATAGAGCCTGAAACCCAGAATCATGGTGCCTAGCATTTTGTTTTTCTTTTTCAGGATTGCTTTGGCTATTTGGGGCCTTTTGTGTTTCCATAAAATTTTAAGATTGTTCTAGCTCTGTGAAAACTGCTGGTAGTATTTTGATCGGGATTGCATTAAATGCATAGATTGCTTTGGGTAGTATGGACATTTTAACAATGTTTGTTCTTCCAATCCACGAGCTTTTCCATTTTTTTGGTGTTCTCTTCAGTTTCTTTCATAAGTGCTCTATAGTTTTCAGAGTATAGATCTTTTACCTTTAGTTAGGTTTATTCCTAGGTATCTTATTAGTTTTGGTATAGTTGCAAATGGGATCAATTCCTTGATTGCTTTTTTTGCCACCTTGTTATTGGTGTATAGAAATGCAACAGATTTCCGGACATCAATTTCATATCCTCCAACTTTGCTGAATTCCTGTATGAGTTCTAGCAATTTTTTGGTGAAGTCTTTTGGGTTTTCTACATAGAGCATCAGGTCATCTGCAAATAGTGACAGTTTAACTTCTTTCTTGCTGATTTGAATGCTTTTTATTTTTTCTTGTCTGATTGCTGAGCCTAAGACAGAATTCTAGTGCTATGTTAAAAAGTAATGGTGAGAGTGGACATCCTTGTCTCGTTCCTGACTATAGGGGAAAGGCTCCCAGTTTTCCCCATTGAAGATGATATTAGCTGTGATTCTTTTGAATATGGCCTTTATGATGTTCGGGTATGTTCCATCTATTCCTACTTTGTTGAGGGTTTTTATCAAGAATGGGTGCTGTATTTTGTCAAATGCTTTGTCTACGTCTATTAACAGGATTATATGGTTCTTGTGCTTTCTTTTATTAATGTGTACACCACTGAATTCTTTGTGGTTGGGAGATTTTTATGTTTTTCAGGAGCCAGAATTCTCTAATTATACCAATAGTAAGTTGACTAGGAAAACAACAGAAGTGGTTGGCAATTTTAGGTGGCCGGGGTTTTGTTTTGTTTTTTTTTTAATGGCCCAGCGAAAGGCTTCAGAACACTAAAAAAGTGTTAACTCAAAGCTAACATTTAATTGAACTTTTGATTTCCATTGTAGGCAAGATTCAAAATATTCATGTATCTGACACAGAAGACTTCAATGATAAATGTGATTCTTTTGAGTTTTGTCACTCTCTAATTCATCATGAACATATCTAGTACTCTACACACCAAAGTTCTTCACATATTTCTTGAATGAAAACAAGAGTAAAGGGGAGATTTTGCTATTGTTTCAAATATCTGGGGTTTTAATGTAAGTTCTATAGTTATAGCTCCCTACCCCACGTCTGTGTTTGGACATTCACATCTCACTGTTCTAAATGTAAAGCTGAGCAAAGAAAAGGCATCATGTTCTGGAAGCCATGCAGGGAAGTACAGATGCCTTAGTCTTAATACTTAAATAGTCCTTCTTAGAAATCATCTTGATTTTTTCATGAAGATGACGTCAAAGTTGTGAAATATATCTACATCGTAATTGAAAGTCTATAAACTCATATCTATAATACAGTGCGACAAATATCATGATGCCAAGTGATTCCATGTCAGCACAGTGGGGGGTTTGCCCTCCGAAGGGTGTTTGGAAGGGTCTGATGACATGTTTAATTGTCACAAGTTGGATGAGGGAGGGTGCTAGTAGTGGGTGGAGGCCAGGGATACTGCTAAACATCCTACGATGCACCCGACAGCCCCCCACACAATTACCCAGGCTAACACATCACTAGTGCTAAAGTTGAAAAGTCTTGAGTTAGCAAAGCAGGTGCTTGTGGACATTCTTCCCAGCTTAAAGTAACATTCACACTAATTGAATAAGTGAGAATTCTCTAAGGCAAACAGAATCTTTCTAGTACAATCCTCATGGCAAGCTCATTAAAGTAGACTATCACCAATCATTCTTGTTGGCTAAAATTTGCCCGTGAAACTGTGGCCCACAGGCCAGCAACATCAGTCGCTGTTGAGAGCTTGTAAAAATGCAGAATCTCAGCCCTACTCCAGACCTGCTGAATCAGATTCTGCATTCTTAGCCAGATCCCTGGATGAGTCCTACACACAGTGAAATTTGAGAATCACTGGTAAGAGGACTGCATATCTACACTTCACTTCCAAAGCTGATCTGTGCCTGGAAACAGGCCAAGAGCTCCACTTCTTAGGAATAAGAAACAAGGTTGGAAAGCCTCCCTCTCACAGGTGTGAGGTAGAAATTACCCCATGCAAAAGTTTCCTGTTAACTGTTTCCATTGCTCCTTTGAGGCTTTTCTCCATAGATCAGCAATTAAAAGGAGGGTGAGGCGGTAACTAGTTTACTGTAGTGATCATTTTATAATGTATATAAATGTTGAATCACTATATTATACACCTGAAACTAATGTAATATTGTATGTCAACTACACTTCCATTTTAAAAGGGATTGAGGGAACCTGGGTGGCTCAGTTGGTTAATCCACTGCCTTCGGCTCAGGTCATGATCCTGGAGTCCTGGGATTGAGTCCCACATCCAGCTCCCCACTCAGTGGGGAGTCTACTTCTCCCTCTGACCCTCCCCCCCCATGCTCTCTCTCATAAATAAATGAAAAATTCTTTAAAAAAAAAAGGAGATTGAGAAATTCATCGAAGCACACTGAATTTTAATATTCAAATTAACACAGGATTTGATAAAGATCTGCTATCACCAAATGTGAGTTACTGATTCCAAAAATACTTTTCCAGTTTTATCCTAAAATCCCTGTGACTTATGTTTGCGGGGCTAACATATAAAAATCCTTTCAGTTAACCTCTGCAGAGAAAACACCAAAACCATGCTCCATCCTTTTTTTAGAAATTGCTCCAGAATCTAAAGGATCCTGATTCTAATGTGAAGTAGCAGGATGTAAATAACTACATGTAAATCTCTACTAGTTGAAATGCTAGTGCTTGCTAAATGTTTTAAAGAAAGTGATTTGAGGGCGTGGGTGGGAAAGAAGCACTATTTTTTAATCTCAAAGAACTAAGGTCATGTCTTAATTGAAAAATTAAAGGCGTTTTAGAGCTAAAGCTACTAAAGCAATCTTTCTTCTAATGAGAGGAACTTATGTAAAATAGAATAGAGGTTCTCATAGTAGAAAATTTTTACTTAAACAAAAGAGTAAGGACAGGTAGCTTGCTAAGTCCCAGGACTAAATTCAGTACAGACACTGAGGATCTTAGAGTGTATAGAACAGGAAGCTCTGTTAAGGCATTTGCCCACCTGAGGAGTTCCCAAAGAATGTTCCTGCGACTTCCACAGAATGAACTGGGTTTCACGGACAATTAGGTTTGGGAAGCATAAACAAGATTTTAGATCTTTACTAGGAGGCTTTTCAAAGTTTTCAATATGTTCTTGAAGGTTATGAATCTCCAAGAGGCCATAGACCGTGTTGCTGAGACATATTTTCATAGATTCATTTTAAAAAGTTGTTTGGCACATACTTTGATGAATGTCAGTACATGTTGTTTAGTAACAGTAGCAGCAGGGATGCTTTCGTACATTGCCTTGATGAGGTAGAGTTTCACTGAGGCCAAGGTAAATAAATCTGTGACCCAGAAAACAAAGGGTCCAATTCCTTATGGGTCATAGGCTCTGTAGGACAAATAACGTGGGGCCTGCTAGAATGTGGAATTGGGAAGAATCATGAATCCGCCCCAGGAAGGACCAACCATGAAGCAAGGAAAGCCTGAGAGACTAACAAACAGAAAGCTAAATTTGGGATGAGAAATTCTACACCAGACGCTCACAGGCTCCACATGAGGCTTTTATCCCTCAGTAGTTGAGTGTCCCACAGTGCCCAGCGGTGTGTACCCTGTGGCGGTCACAGGGAAGGAGAACTTGGAGCAAGGCTTCAGCCCACAGTGGGCTCATCTTTTGAAAGCACATTCATCATTTCGGGACATGTGGAAGGAAGTTTCCCAGAAGGCTCATGAGAGGGATTTCACCAAAGGAAGTTCCAGTTTGGGGGTAGCAGCCTGTGAGGTCCTGTCTGTCTCTGGGGTCAGCTCAGAAGGAGTCAGAGAATAGCCTTCTGAGAGAACATCCGAGAGCCAAGAAGAAAAAATGACAGATGGAAACAGATGATGCACCATCAGGTGGCTCAGAAGGAAGCTCAGCAAATAAAAGCTGCTGAAAGAATCGAACGGGGGAAATGCATTCAAAGTTTGCACAGGACTGGGAACTCTGAATGTAAGTAAAACTTGCATGGTGAGGTAGAAACAGGAATATTCTGTTTGTTGTCTTGGTGTGGCTTTTCTGTTTGTTTGTTTGTTTATTGCTTCTGGTGTGCCCAGCTCTGAGCTAATGATTACTCAGCAGGCATGGTCCTGCATCACGGAGCTCACAATAATGAACAAAACATTAATTTTGTCTTTGGATAAGTGAATCAAAAGAAACAGAGCACTGCGAGAGGGTTGACTAAAGTGCCGGTGGAAACGTAACTTAGAACGTCGAGATCTGAAGGAGGAGGAAGACAGTCACTTAAATATGTGAAGCCGGAGCATTTTCAGCCAATGAGAAGGACCCGAAGGTGCAAGAGATCCTGATGCCTTCTGGATTATTTAGTCAGACACAACTTGCTGATGATTAAGTGAGAATCTATGCAGTATGATTTTTACAGTCCTGTAACGATACCACCTGATTTTCTCCTTTGACATGCCTGCTTCTGCTGCCTAAACTTATGCTATTAGAAATTCATTTCTCTGATATGAGGTTGTATCCCTTATCGAAACACAAATATGCTGAGATAACACATGAGCCTTATCAATCGTCTTGGGCTTTCATTGATCTACCGTATCTTTTCTTGAGAGAAAGCAAATTTCCGTGAGAGGAGGATGAAACAAAGTAGGAAGGAGCTCCTTGTGGAGAAAATGCACTCCTTGGGATGTGTGGGGGACCATGAAGTAAAGAGCGAGAACAGAGAAAAGAGGACGATTTCTAAAAGTTCACATTCTTTGGCTCAACAATTCCACTAACCTAAAAAATAATGTTACACATGGGGCCAAGATTTATGTCCCAAGATAATCACTGCAGTAGTACTTGCAACAAAAAAAGTGGAGGCAACCAGATGTCCAGTGATGGGGCCACAGGACAAAGAAATGTGATACGCCTATACAGCGCAAAATTTTATGCTGCTATTCATATTATGTTTCTGGAGAATTCTTAATAGCATGAGATGAAAGTCCAAACAAAAATGCATGGGTGTCTGTGTGTTCCATGTATATCATACACCTACAGTATAATTTCAAATATCTGAAAGATAGATCTAGGCAGAAAAGACTGACTAGATATGTGTGTATGTTTTTGTGGAAGTTGCATCAACAGTGACGGGTTTCTTTGGTGATATTTATTTTCTTTTGATAATTTTCTATTCTTTTCCAGAATAAAAAATAAATATGAATTATTAGAGGATGTATTGTTTTTAATATCTCTATATAAACATTGTTTCAAAGGAGAGGTTGCCCCAGATAGAGCTTTCTCTGTGGCCACTGGGCAGGTATTTCTAGGTCTCATATACATTACAGACTCCACTGACCTTTTCAGAACAGCTACCTTTTCCCCCTGAGGAGCAATTTCTAATTCAGTGGCCAAATTACTGCATCTGTTTCTGGAAAAAAATCTGGCTGTTTGACTGAACTTGAATCTGTGGGACAGTTTTTCAGAACTGAGTCTTACCTGATGTTCCTCATGCCTCGAAGGCCCATTCCCATTAGAGAGGAGCTGGTGGTTATAGGGGAAGGAGGCTTGAAGAGTGTCTAAATTCATCAGCAAAAGAACCATTATGGCATTTTCACAGCATTTGAAATTCAGCTCCCTGGCACTTGGCTGAAATGAGTGCAGGCTGGTGGCACTGTAATTTGGCTTCTAGCTGGATGTGGTTGCTCTCTTAGGCCACTTAGCTCTGGCAGAGATCAATTTAAATTATGAAACAGTGGGGTGCCTGAGCGGCTCAGTGCGTTAAGCCTCTGCCTTTGGCTCAGGTCATGATCTTAGGGTCCTGGGATCCAGCCCCGTTTCAGGCTTTCTGCTCAACAAAGAGCCTGCTTCCCCCTTTCTCTCTGCCTGCCTCTCTGCCTACTTGTGATCTCTCTCTGTGTCAAATAAATAAATAAAATCTTTTAAAAAATAAATTGTGAAACAGTGAGGAGATGCATGGTTTCCAGTCAACAGCATAATCCCCATCTTGTACCAGCCATAATATGTTCCTGCAAGGTGTTTCCATGACTGAACTTCTTGCTAAAGTACAAACATGGCGCAGAATAGCGGAAATCATCTTTAAAAAGGTATTGGGATTCATTTCCATTTTTCTTCCTTTCTCCTGGGGGTGGATACATTTCTACTAGAATCTTTTATGTTCAATTAGATGATAATTTTTGCAACACAAGGAATGAGTTTATTGCTAAATTAATTGCAAATTAATTGCAACATAGTAAAACAAGTAAAATAAGTTCTTTAACTCCTTTCCTAAATTATTTAATGTAAGAAAAAAAAGAGAGAGAAGCTGATCTTTGTAATGAGTTGACTCTTTTTCAAAATACAGAAAGTTTCATCTAAATGTTAAAAAGTATAATTGGCAACTTATTTAATTCTGTATCTTATTAATCTATTAATGTCATTTATTTTTATCACCAAGTTGTTCAGATTTAACCAGTAGAAAAAAATACGTAAGGGGGGATAGAGCTATATGTAGATCAACTGGTCTCAATCGGGAGCTTTTGTCCCCCGGGAGACGTTTGGCAGTGCCTGGTGACATTTTTGGTTTCCGCATCCCAGGGTTGAGGGAAGGGTGATGGGAGTATTTTATTGGCACCTAGTGGATTGAAGCCAAGAATGCTGCTAAGCATCTTGTAACATACTTACAGAATTATCTAGCCCAAAACATCAGTGACACTAAGGTAGAGAAACCCTGGTGTGTATAAATAGATGAGGGAATGAGCATGTAAACATGGGCACCGACATCAAGGTGAAAGGCATATGGGAATTTTATACTGCTTTTGCAACTTTTTTTTTTTAGTTTTCTTTAATATCTTCTTTAATAAGACATTACAGCACACAACTGAGCCCCTAGTGTGTCAGTTAAACATGAGAATGTAGATCTATGGGAAATAGAATGGAAACAAATATAATCTTAAACCCATTCCTTTTGGCAAATGATGGAAATATGGAATACAAATGGACCAATTCTCTCTCAGTGTCTCATATTTTATAAAGTCCTTGAAGACACCATGACAGTTTTATAATGAACTTTGCTGTGCTCTGTTAAAGAATCTTCAAATTAATAATGAAGATGCTTAAGAATTGTAGTTTTCCCTTAGAGCAAATTTAACTCAAACATAATAAAAAGGGATTGTGCTAATAGTCCTTATACAAAGTATGAGAATTAATGTCTTATGCAAGACCAATGCAGCTATTTTCCTATCACTGAGATATAAAGTTAAATATGGTGTCTTCAGCTGCTTATAAAAAAGGATTAAATACCAGAACAAAAAGCTTTTATTTTGAATTACCATCAGCAAAAATAAAAAAAAACTAACAAACAAAAAAACTTGTGAATTATTTTTAAATGATTTGTTACTAAATGTAAACATACATATGGTCAAAGCGCTTTTAAAAACCTTTAAACTGTAATTTAACCAGAACTTTAATAATACCCACCAATGCAATCAGGCAAATTCTAATGTTCTGGTAGCAGCGTATTAGGAAATAACAGATATTAAATATGAAACTTAGGAAATTAAATACATAAAAACAAAACTATTTTAAAGTAAGAATGTAATAGAAGTTGCTAAGAAATTGTCACCACTGAAGCTTTTCCTTGTAAATATCTTAACTGAAACTTACAGTGAAGTCAAACAAGGTGGGCAGAATAGCCATTGCTACAAAACAAACACAGTGATGAATTACAGCAGAAAGAGGGAATGCATTTTGTAGTCCACAGGATCAGATTTGTGGATACAGATTTTCCTGTAAGTCTGATATTATTTCAAAAATTAAAAAAAAAAATGTTCAGTGGGTACAGTTGGAGTTTTGGTCTTAAGGCCCTAATTAATCTGCATCTTAGAGGCCGAAAGTGACTTGTCCTTTGTTGGGAATGTAAGTTGAGCTCAGTCATTGTCCATGACCTCTCCTGCCCTAGTCTTCAGGGCAAGAAGGGGAATTGGCAGAGGTCATGGCCCATGACTGTGTTTGCTTCCTCCATCAAGGGAATATACAACCTTCTTGTTGAGGCCATATTTAGACAGAGAACTGATGCTTTGCTTACAGTTCTTTTAGAACCTGGAGTTGGAAGCCATTGATAAAGAACCCACCCCTCTACACCCAGCCCTTCTGTAGCTGCATTTTGTCCCCGGGCTGCATTATATTGCATATATATCTCAGCAAATAATTATTTTTGAGTTTTTTTCATGAATGTGCACCCTGGTTCCTCCAGTAGTATTGTGAAGCTCTGCTTGGGTTTGGAGCCCTGCCTTCTACTCTATGTATATGTACTGTAGTGACTAAGAAGAATGCAAGCTCCGGAGAACACTGCCTGTTCCACCTCTTACTAGTTGCATGAACCTAGTCACAGTATGGAGCCTGTCTGTGCCTCAGTTTTCTCAACTGTTAAATGGGGAGAAAAAAGCACCACTTAGTTGAGTTTAAGTGAATTAATACATGTAAGCTGGTGGAACAATGGCACATATTAAGACTTCAGTAAAAGTTAGTATTCATTCATTCATTCATTCATTCAATTGTATTAGAATTATTTCTGCCCTCCCCACACCCTTCTACAGGATTCCCTGTCCTCTCTGTTAGGAAGATATAACTGATATGTCCCAGCCATCCAGATGCCTCCTGCAGCCTGACTCTGGTGCTTGCTGTTTCTGTTGCTTTCACTCAACTCAGACACTTATTGCAAATGTCCATGTTCTGTCACAGGCAGTGACTGGGACTTTTTAACCTTTTATATCTCTGTTCTTTTCCTCTCCCATCCTATTCTATCCAATTCTCTTCTTCCACCCATTGGATATTTCCAACAACCCATACCCTCTACTAAAGGCTTTTTATTATTTCATTTGTTTTTCATAAGAGCCCTGTGTGGGATAGAAGACATTATTCTCCTTTGACAATGAAGGAAAATGACATTTGGAGAGGTTAACCAATTGACTGAGGCCACAGAATTAAGAAGTAGTATGCTTTTTCCTCCACTTTCCAGTAAGGATGTACTTTGAGTAGGGAGAACCCTGCTGTCCAACTAGAGTTAGACTGTGATCTAAACAATCAATGCCATTCTTCTGTTTTACTTCCTTGCAAATCACTGAGGCTGGAAGAGACCTGCACAGGTGAGCGTTTAGCATTCATCATGCTCTGGGGCCTTGCTGGGTGCTGGAGACATAAAAATGTGAAATACTTGGTCAGCGATCTCAGTTTATTTAGTGTCTCAGTTATCAGCTATTTTACTGTGTAACAAAATGCTTCAAGACTTAATGACTTAAAGCAGTGATTTATTGTCTCTCATGATTCTCTAGGTAGGTTGCCTGGACTCACTAGACAGTTCTTCTGTTCCATATGATACTGTTTAAAGTCACTCATGTGGCTGCATTTAGCTGGGAGCTCAGCTTAGGGGTTCAAGATGGCCTCATGTATATGTCTGACAATTGATGCTGGCTGTTTTGGGGGGTCCTCTGTCTCCTTCCATATGGCCTCTCATCCTGCAAGGCATCTCACGATGGTATCTCTCCAGTAGGAGAGCCTGAACTTCTTTACATGGTTGTTGGCTTCCAAGATAATAAAAATGGAAGCTACATGACCTCTTAAGGCCTAGTAATAAAAGTCACAGAACATCACTTCTGCCACATTCTGTGACCCAGAGCAAGTCACAAGGCCAGCTTAAGGGATGGTCTTAAGCTTAAGGGGAAAGAGAGTCTATCTTTTGTTGTGAGGAACGGCATAGGAACAAAGGGATGGGAAGGATTGTTGTAGCCATATTAGAAAACAATCCACATACTCACTGTCCATCTAACTCTTTGCTGGAAGAACCGGGTTTGAGAGCTGGAAAGCCTCATAACCATCATCTGATTCAACCCCCTAGTTTCACAGATGCAGAAACTAAGATCTGGGAAGTCAAGACACTTGGGCCAGGCCAGCACGCTTAGTGGAGGAACAAGCTGGGCTTGCCGGGTTGGTGTCATCACCTGGGTATGCCAATGTGTGCTTTGCTTTTCCTTCAACAGAGGATGTCTCTGCTGGGTTTCTCTTTGAGTCAAGGCTGTTCCTATTAAGTTTGGAGACCACAAGGGTGCAGAAGAAGGAAGGATCTGTTTTTTCCTCTTCTGAATCTTCTTGCCTCCCTATTACTGGGCTGGACACCAAGGTCTTCAGTTAGTGCTTTGGCCTCATTGACCAGCATTGACCAAACATACATTCTTCATCATTGCCTCTTCAATACATCGGAACCTGAAATGATGCTGGGTTTCATCACATGCATAAAAAGTGGCTGCTGAAACCCCACCAGATGTTATATTATGAAGCAACACATTTATGCAATGTTTTAGAGTACTCTATTATACCACAGTGCATTTTTCTAAAATTCATAATTACTTCAGTATGAAATGTATTGCTTGTTTTGAAATGGAGCAGGTGAGCCACAAATTATCAATTTCCCTCAATGTAGCCACAAACTTGAAAATAATTAAGTGGTTCCATTTTCCCAGATCATTATGATGCTATTTTGTGTTTATTTCCAGCCTCCTGGATAGAAGACAGACATTTATTTTGTAGTAAAGACAATATTTGTTGCCAAATACAGTTCTGGGATCCCCTCTCCCCCACAGCTCTCATAAAGGTATCTGACTCTTATTGAGGGTTAAGGTAAATAAGAAGTGCAATTCTTAGGTTTATGACCCTTTGAAGACCATACATTTCCAAAGAAGAACTGGTAGAGACACTCCCTAGGAAAAAAATATTCACTTGATTTTTGATGTATTGAATAGATTATAGATTGACTAAAACCCTTTTCCCCATTCTAAGTAGCATTTACTATTTTATGAATTAAGTAAGTAATATTTGTTTATTATAGAAAATTTAGAAAAGACATAAGTACACAAAGGAGAAAATAAAGATCATCCATAATCTTACCTTATAGTCAAAACCACTGTTAACATTTTCAGTGTATGTTCTTCCCATGAGAGAGATAGAGGAATAGATGTATAGATTGATAGAGATGGAGAGACTGAGATATAGATAGATATACATATACGTATTTTTCTTCTAAAAAATTGGATCATACTACACCAAGATAAAAAGCTTTTGCACAGTGAAAGAAGCCACCAACAAAACAAAAAGGCAATCTACTCAGTGGGAGAAGATCTTTGCAAATGATATATCCAAGAAGGGGTTAATATCCAAAATATATAAAGAAATTATACAACTTGACACCCAAAAAACCAAACAATCCAATTAATAAAAGGGCAGAGGACCTGAGTGGACAGTTTTTCAAAAGAGACCCACAGTGGCCAACATGAAAAGATGCTCAATATCACTAATCATAAGAGAAATGCAAATCAAAACCACAATGAGATATTACTTTATACCTGTCAGAACAGCTAAAATAAGAACACAAGAAATAGCAAATATTGATGAGGATATGGAGAAAAAGGAATCCTCATGAGCTGGTGATGGGAATGTAAATTGGTGCAACCACTGTGGAAAACAGTATGGAGGTTCCTCCAAAAATTAAAAATAGAATTACCATAAGATTCAGTAATTCCACTACTGAGTATTTACCCAAAGACAACAAAAACATTGAAAAGATAGATGCACCCTTATGTTTACTGCAGCATTGCTTACAATAGCTAAGATATAGAAGCAGCCCAAGTGTCCATCCATAGATTAATGGATAAAAAAGATGTGGTGTATATATATATTTACATATAAATATATATATAGAATAGAATATTACTCAGCCACCAAAAAGAATAAAATCTTGCCATTTGCAACAACATGGATGGCCTTAGAGAATATTATGCTAAGTGAGAAAAAGATAAAGTCAGAAAAAGACAAATACCACATGATTTCACTCATATGTGGAATTTAAGAAACAAAACAAATGAGCAAACGAAGAAAAAAAGAGACAAATAACGGCTCTTAAATACAGAGAACATACTGGCGGTTGCCCGATGGGGGGTGAGTGGGAGGATGGGTGAAAGAGGTGAAGGGAATTAAGATTCCACTTACCATGATGAGCACTGAGTAATGTATGAAAATGTTGAATCATTATATAGTACACCTGAGACTGAAATAACCCTGTATGTTAATTATACTTCAATTGCAAAAAAAAATTTTTAATGGGATCATACTGTCAAATAATTTTGCCACCAGATTTGTTTTGTTTTGCCTAAATGTGGCAAGGACATTTTTCTATGTCAATAAGTATTCTTCTGTCATACATGGAAATAAATTCCCCTTGTTTTGACAGGACAGCGATATTGAAGCACTGGTCGGGTGTTTGGAAAATGTCCTGGGTTGCACATCTCTAGGTAAGTTCCTTCCAAAATGTGGTGCTACCTGCTGATTCTAATGGAACATCTGAGGAGTAGGACCCTTGGAAGGAATCTTTTTTGTTTTTTAAGATTTTATTTATTTATTTGACAGAGCACAAGCAGGGGGAACAGCAGAGGCAGAGGGAGAAGAAGGCTCTCCACTGAGCAGGGATCCCTATGTGGGACTCAGTCTCAGAACCCTGGGACCATGACCTGAGCCAAAGGCAGGTGCTTATCCACCTGAGCCACCCAGGCACCCCATTTGGAAGGAATCCTACAGATATTTTAGCTCAACCTATTCATTTTATACAGGAGGAAACTGAGGCCAACAGAAGGTGGAAGTCTGGCCCAGGGCCAGACAACTCAAAGTTAATTACTGTAAGTGACTAGCAGTCTCCAAGGATGAAGTAGGTGGAATTCAGTGGTCCATTGTGATCATACTGTGGCCTGGCAGTTCATAATAATACCTTCCTCTTCCTGTAGAAACAGATTGCATTCAAGTCAAGCTGCAAGGACCATCACTCTGAAGGTCAGTCAGTTAGTAGAAGCGATTTGGTCTGAAAAACAAAGCTGAAATTTCTTTAGCATTGTCAGTCTCAATAAATGGGACGGCTGTGCTTCAAGGATAAAACCCTATTTCTTAGTTTCTCCTTCTTTTTCTTTAATCTGAAAAGCCCAACTGTGGAAACTTTGCAGTAGACAATAAATTGTCACACCTGACACGGGTAAGAAGGACAGAGGATATACCTACAGGTCCTGGGTGAAACAGGCTGGGATTTTTTTCTTTGAAATTCAATTGTGGGTTTTTAAACTTTTTAATTGCATGGCCCAAAGCAATCTCCTCACAGGGAATGGCAGGAATAAAGATGAAGTGTTCAGAGGTGCAAACATTCACCACTATTTTATTAGGAGCTTTGTGCACAGTTTATACCCTTGTTGTAGCTTATTCCACGTCTCCGTGTGCAAAGCCTCAGTCATAAACATAGCTCCTGGGTTTTTTCTCCTGACCATTGCTCTACGTACGATCTGTTCCACCGCACATCAGTAACATTTAACGTCAAATCCAAGTATGGATTTGAAGACCAGGAAGGCTTTCCTTTGGCCAAGTCACTTTTCTTCTCTGGACCTTGGATTAGATCAGTAAGTTTCAGACTGGGTTCCTTGGGGACCTCCAGGAGCAGACAAGGCTCTGAGCAGCTAGAGAACAGAACCCACGTCTACACTGCTCATCTGTGTTTCTCCAGAGTCTGACACAGTGTCTGGTGCAGAGGAGGCCCTTAACAGATATTTTAAAATATTTTTAAGAGAAATGAGATGCACACCCTGCTCCTTTACCAGCTTCAACCAAAATAGTTTCACTCGTGTCTGTTTTATAAATTAGATTTATACATAAGGTTGTGTCTTGAAAAAGATAGATACCACTGCAAAAAAAGAAATTAACACTGGATTGGAGAGATGATATCTAAATTCCCTTTTAGACTATATGCTCTTATAAAAATGAGCAATAGAAACATGGAATAAAAAATGCATTTATCTCCGCTTGGAGCTCCCCTCAAGTGACAGAAAGAGAACAAAGCTGGTATAAACTTACAGGCCAAAGGGAACAGGAGAGATGGGAGCAGGTGAGAGCTGGTAGCTCATTTAGGAAGCTAGGAAGCAGAAGGATGTGTGGTGAGCAATTTTGAAGACAGACAAGGTGAAAGTTGCATGCCTAAGATGTGTGCAGGAAAGGAGAGCCACTAAGGGGTGGGTAGCAGACTTTGAGATGATGGGGAGCATGCATGCTTTTGAAATACCTGTCTGGGGAGGTACTCACAGTGGGATCTATCAGAGATGAGAATATTATTACTTTCAGAACTCCGGGCTTCCAGCATTACATAGAAGCCATGAAGAAATTTCCTTATGCAGTGTTACAGGGATGAGACTGCTCAGAGAGCTAGGACCTGTTTTGCTCTAACCACATTTTGGGGGGAGATTCACAGATACAGTAATTACTGTGGTGTTAATATATGTCAGAACGTTAACAGGATCTGGGGGACAATGTAAACAAAAATGTGTCATATATAAGAAATGAAACCTCTGTTAATTGAGTGAGGCTTACTCACATTCAGCATCAGCATATGCATTTTGGAAATGTCTGATTGCCTGGGGAGCAGGTTAAGATATTAAGTGTCTTCCACAAATATTTTCAAGAGCTTCTCCCAAACCTCAACAAGAGAGGAAAAACATAGGTGCAAATGTCCTTTCTGGTTATTTGGAGCAGGCAAGTTTTAGCTTTGTAACCCTGAAAACATTGTGTGTAGTGGTTTGACCCCAACCCAACCCCGGATTTAGTTTTATTTCTATTTAAAAGTGGGGCAGTGATATTTTCCCTTTCTGTATCAATAGGGAGTGGAGAGAATGAATGAGTTAGCATTTGTATAGTTTCAAGAGATCCTTAATTTGAAAGGACCCTTTTGAATTCCAAGTTCAGCATATTAGTTTCCTCTATATATCAAGGTCATTTTAAAGCCTTTAGATCAGTAGTTCTCCCACTTGAACATGCATCAAAATCACTCTACAGGGCTTTTAAAAATGCAGGTCTGGTGCATGGCCAACAATTTGTATTTCTCACAAATACCCAAGCGGTGCCAACATTCCAGGTTCAGATCACATTTTGAGAACCATAGCTTTAAAGTCCTAAAGCCCTGAAATTCTTACTGTGCACCCACCCCAATTTATAGTCCAAAAAAAATATTGCTGAAGTATAAAATAAAAATTTTATTTCCTTAAGTCAGTCAGAGAAAGACAATTATCATATGATCTCTCTGATATGAAGAATTTGGGAGGTAGGGTGGAGGGTTGTGGGGGGTGGGAGAGGGAAATGAAACAAGATGGGATCAGGAAGAAGACAAACCATAAGAGACTCCTAAACTCATGAAACAAACTGAGGGTGGCTGGGGGGTAGGGGGGTAGGGATAGGGTGGCTGGGTTATGGACATTGGGGAGGGTATGTGCTATGGTAAGTGTTGTGAAATGTGTAAGCCTGATGATTCACAGACATGTACCCTGGGGCAAATAATACATTATATGTTAATTTTAAAATAAATTATTAAAATAAAAAAATTATTTCTTAAAATTATAATTTGCCTATAAGCTAAATTGAAAATAGCTCCTTTCTACATTTTTCTCCTCTTTATGTGATGCTGTCCGTGTGCTGAGCTATTTGGCACTATATACAGGAGTTACTGAGCTTCCCTGGAAGCAATATTGTATTCTTGCCTCATCCTTAGCATCTGCATCAGCGATTTAGGGAGGTCTGGTAGGCTCAAAGCACTAGATGAGGTTGTAGATGTTGAGACCTATTTGGAACATGGTCCCAGCCACCAGGTAGGGTCCTGGATAAACCAGGGCACAGCTTTGTAATGATACAGAGAGCACCACTAGGTGCTCCTTTCACACATAGAGGACCTGTTGTCCCAAATGGAGGCACCTCATTTCTGAAGGCCTAAATCCCCCCTGAAATTTCCCATAGCATATAAGACAAAAGGCCAGTCATGAACAGGATGTTGAGTGATCCCAGGTGGAATTAAGAGAGGGAGGGAGAGAAGAAATTAAAAAGAGAACAGAAAAGGCCAGAAATCAGGGTCTGGAGGAGACAGCCAAGAATGCAGGCCATTTCACCAAGGGCAAATACACTAAAACATGAAATTTCCATGGTTTAAATGTGTATCCTGCCTTTCTCCCCCTCCTCTGTTCCTTTCTTCCCTCCAGATGTTTATAAAGTATGTATAATAAGCCAGGTATTACAGAGAGATGAAGAAAATGACATCCCTGTCTTAATGAACTCCCAGTGTAGTCAAGGAGGCTGATAATTATAGGACACCATGATGAGGACAAGGCATACTGTAAACAAGGAAGGTGGAAGACAAAGGTCCACTATGGGAATGCAGCCTGGGGAGGACTTTACAGAGGGTGAGGTTTGTAATTTCTTGTGTCAGTGAGGGCAGTACAAGATCTTTCTTTCTTTTCTTTTTTTTTTTTTTTTTTTTTAAGATTTACTTATTTGTAAAAAAAAAAAAAAGATTTACTTATTTGTTTTAGAGCGAGCGAGCGATATAGAGAGCAAATGGGAGGAGGGGCAGAGGGAGATGGAGAGAAAGAATCTCAAGTAGACTCCTTGCTGAGCATGGAGCCCAGCTTGGGGCTTGATCCCAGGACCCTGAGGTCAAGACCTGAGCCAAAATCAAGAACCAGCCACTTAACCTTCTGAGCCACCCAGGCACCCCAGGATCTTATTCACTGTAGTATTCTCAGAGTCTAACATATAACCTGGCACACAGTATTTTATCAATAATCATCTGATGAATGAATAGAAAGATGAATAGAGTTGCCAAGGGGTTGGAGGGGGGAAGTATTCTTTAGAAAGGATCGAACAGCATGAAAGTTCAGAGGTAGGAAACAACTGGGTATATTCATGGAACTATCAGTAAGTTTGATGTTACCAGAATAAGGTGTGAGGAAGGGATCAGCAAACCTGGCTATGTAGGACCAAACCCATGGATAATCTTGTATGCTAGGTTAAGGAGCTTGAATTTTATTCTGTGGATTAGGATACCACTGGTTTTTAAGCATGGTAAGGAAAGATTACCTTTAACAAATGGTAAGGAGGTAGCTTTGAAAGGAGTGACTTGAGAAGGGGGACTGGTTATGGGCTCTTATTACACAGACAATAGATGATGTTACTATAGTAACTGTTCAGGCCCATCACTATTTAGTAAGGACAGAAGATGACCTCTCACTTCCTTTTCTTTGAATTTAGAAAGGAAAATTCAGTCTCCATATTTCCTTAGTAACCAGATTATGAATCAAGGCAACATATGAAATTTAACATTTTTAAATGTTTATGAAATTGGCTGTACTTCTAGAGAGAGGAGTCATCAGCAGAATGATGTAAGTCCTTCGTAAACTGTACGTAAAAGAAAGCTCATTTTGTAGATCCAACTGGATGTTGTCACAGAAGCAATTAGAATATAACAGATGCTTCAGAAACCTCTCTGCCCATTAAGATCCCCTTAGTGTGTTGAGTTGTTTGATCAGTTTGGCTTTTTGAAAATTGTTACCCCTCAATTCTTCCACTGAACCTTGGTAATAGCTATTTAATCTCTACTAAACAGTATGACTGCTCTAGACTAGAGAAGGCCTCAGGGCTTCTGAATCCTTTAGAATCTTCCTTTGCTTAAGCTCTTCAAACTCTAAGCTGTTAACTGTAAAACTGACTGACAGCCATTTAACCTTGTGTTATTGTGCTTTTCACCTTGAAAGAAATGAATTTCTCATACTAATTAGAGGGATGTCAACATAGTGTTTTATCTTTCCTTACTGACACACTGAAACCGTTACATTTGAGAAGAGGAGGGATATTTTGGACCCAAACCACTTGGATCATTTTGATGCAGATACACAATGCATGATATATATTTGCCATTATACCTTCTTTTGATGTATTAGGGAAATTTAATAGTTTCTGTAAGTTCTTCAAAACTTGAAAGGATGCAACAGATTCAGAATTAGTGGCAATTTATAGAGAACCCACTATGTGTCTGCTACCATGCCAGACATAGTCATTTAGCAGATGTGTGGTGGTGGGGTAGGGGGTAGAGAAAGGGCTTTGTAATATAGAGAAATCCCTGAAACTATAGTATTATTCATTCTTAGTAGTATAGTCTTAGCAAAGAACATTCTATATATCAGTACTATCTAGAAAAGAAGTGCCAGTGATTGAGAGAGAAACTCAGCAATCATGCCTTCTTTTATCACTCATACATTAGGATTAATATATGTTGGTTTGTAAGTTTAATATATGTAATTAATTTATTAATAAAAATAAATATAAAATTAATACAATTAATAAATTACATTAACCTACTAATGTAAGTTGGTTTGTAAGATTAATACATGTTGGTTTGTAAGTTCCTTGGGAGCTTCCTTGATATAATCTGAAACCAGCCCCTATACCCAGGTAGGCAAGGAGAGGCCGAAGAAAGAGGCAGGCCACTCCAGGTTGGTAGGTGGCAGGTTTATTAATAAGGAAGGGAACTTACATATGAGTCTTGTCTTGGGGGCTGCAAGACGATTAGATCTCTGCAACTACCTGCTGATGAAGAGGCTTTAACTGAGTTTAATTTAGTTATCATTAAACTCAGTTTGATGATAAACTGTATCATTTATCAACACCCAAAAGATCTCAATACCATATCATTACCTCAAGGCCGTGTTCTTGGAGCAGGCTCTGGGGGCAGGAAAGGCAAGTGGAACATACATTCCAATGACAGGGGAAGGCATGAGGGGTCTCTGATTGCTGGGGTCCAGCTCCCTGATCAACTGGCAGTCAGGTCTTCTCAATGACCTCCACCAACAGTGTACTTTGTAAAGGAATGATATGAAGCCATAATGATATCTTAGACCTGCATCTTGCCATTCAAGACTT
Organism: Nasua narica; assembly: GCA_028533885.1. Classification (NCBI taxonomy): domain Eukaryota; kingdom Metazoa; phylum Chordata; class Mammalia; order Carnivora; family Procyonidae; genus Nasua; species Nasua narica. The sequence continues at coordinate 78,161,087 of CM052799.1, forward strand.
ATGATTTTGGAGGAGAACTAAGACAAGAGACTAAATAACTATACAGCAAAAGAGTAAGGATCCAGAAAATGGGGCGATTGCTTTTAGTTGGGGGGATAGAAGTCATCAAGGAAGCTTCAAGGAGAAGGTACTGAGATCATTCCTGGCATAGGGTAGATTTGGCCATGAGGAGCTGAAGGCCCCGCGGGTGGAAGGGACAGGGTAAGAAGGAACACAGAGACAGGAGCTGGCAGCCGCAGGCAGGTTTTGCTCAGCAATGGTGAGTGGTTATTCAGCGTTACTTGCCTGAATCATCTCACTTGTTAATATGAAATGAACTGTCTGTGTAGCTAATTTTTATCATTTTTCTTAAACAAATAAGGTCTCCTTTTCTTTGTAAGAGATATTTACTAAGATCTTTAATATCCAGTACCCTTTTGTGCAGAGGGAAATATTCACTACTACTTGCACTTGATTTAAGGTTCAATGTATTAAGCTATATAATTGTAAAGATATTACTGCTCCCTTTTCGGTCTTGTTTTTATAGACTCTAGCTTTCCTGTTCATTTTTTAAAAAGAGACTCTTGTATATGGACTCCTGAATTTTTTTCTAGGATTCTTATTGCCTTATTTCTGTAGTTTTTATGCCAGGTGAATTATTCTTTTCCATTTAATTTAAGTTCTCCTTTTGTCATATCACAACTCCTGGATATCATCCGTTTCTGATTCTGTTTTGGTCTACTGATCTCATTTCTTAATCTTCTGTCAGTACCAGAGTGTTCTAATTACACTGCCTTAGTGAGATGTGTTAATGTCTAATAGGACAATTATCTTCCAATTTTCTTATTTTTTCAAAAGATTCTTCTCCTCTGACATTTATTTTCCCACATGGATTTTAAGATCATTTATCCATTTCCAAAGGACACCTTTTTTTTTCCTACTGCTAAGTTCTAAGAAGTTAGTAGCACAGCATTTCTAAAGACAACTGTGCAGCAAGACAGTGATTTTAGAACTGGTTTTAAGGTAAATGCAGAAACAGTCTTCACATAATCGTTTCTTCTTCTGATCCTCCATAAAGGTTGGTGCCTATATTGCTTATCTATGGCTGCATAAAAAAAGCACTCCAACACTTTTTGGCTGAGAGCAATGATAATCATTTACTGTTTTCCATGGTTTCTGTGGGTCATGAATTTTAAAAGTGGTTCGGCTGGGTGGTTATGGCTCAGGGGCCCATGAAGGTATCGTCAGACGTCAGGACCACAGTCATCTGAAGGCTGAATGACTCACTTGTATAGCAGCAAGTTGGTGGAGCACCTCAGTTCCCTCCACATGGGCCTCTTCCCAGGGCGGCTGGACATTGGGCATCGTTACTAGACTGGCTTCCGTTGCCACCTCAGGAACCTGGCCATGGCTGCCACTCCCGGGCCTTGCCTGCATGGACTCCATGTGACTTCCAGCCCTTCTCATGACCGACTTCGGATATACAGTCTGGGAGGATGTGTCTCATTGGCAGAGGCTGGTCATGTGTCAGCATGACGGGCCTGCAACAGGGGAGGCTGGGCAAGTGAGTAGCCAGGGTTTTAGCTTCTTTAGTGGGAGCCAGACTCCGTCTCACAAAGTAGAAGATTCTTCTAACAAAGGAAGAAGAATGTGAGGCCAAACATAATAATAAATACCTACCGTAGTAATGAATTTTCTGGTTCTAAGAGATGTGGCCAGAGAGATGACCCTCACAGTGTTTTGTGGAAACATTTCTTTCTGCTTTCACAGGAGTAGATGATTAAGGGAATCCTTCTTCAATTTATCTTCTGTGTTGCTGACTGTAGGGGGAGCCATTTGCTTGGGACAGCAATTGTCAGTGTTGACACGCATAAAAGGTGCGACCTTGTCTCCAAAAGGGGGCCGTGGCCGGCTGGCTGGGGGGTGAACTCCATGGAGCGTGCACCTGCTTGCAGAAAGAACCAAGACACTTGATCCTGGATCTGCCTAGCTGAGTACTCAGACCCCAAGTCCACACCGTTCAGCGGACAAGCGGTGGTAGGACAGCCCCAGAGGGTATCTCAGCCCCAGAAGGGACTCTGGGTATCTCAGATACCCAGAAGGGACAAGGGTATCTCAGCCCCAGAAGCGGCTCCGGAATGCTCTTGGGTGTGTCTGACTGCAGGCAGCACGGATGGCCATCGCTGTGCCTTCCCACGTGAGGTGGCTGCTCCTGGGCCCCAGAAAATGAACAAATTAACGTGGCCTTGTGAACTTTAGAGACGACTCGTTCTGAAAGGGACAATATTGAGCGGTTCTTTCTGGCAGTAATTAGGTACCAGACCAATTGCTTTGTGAGGCCACTTCTGGCTGGGTCAGGAAGGCCATGTCACCGGCAGAGAGGGAGTTTGTCCATCTCTCTGCTAGGGCAGAGGGTGTCTTTTCTAGTGCATTTAGAAGTACCCTCAGGTTATCTATGTGAAAAGTTGGAAATGTAAGTAAGGCTGTATTTAACTACAAGTCAATTAGTGTGAGCATTTCCTGGCCCAGAACCAGGGTAGGGCTCAAAAGGAATCTGATTCATGGTTCATATTTTCAGGGAATTTCCAGGTAATTCAGGGTATGAACATCTCTAGCCAAATGACCAGAACTGCAGGCAGGAGATCATGAGCATCATTGGGGATAAGTGGGCAACATCAGACTCCCCAGCTCCCTGGGCCCCACCCCTGGAGATGCCACTTCAGTAGGTTGGAGGAGGTCTTGAGAATCTGCATTTTTAACAAGTTCCCAGGTGTTGCTGATGCTGCTGCTCCAGGGACTCTGCTTTGAAGATCCACTGGGCTAGGAAATCAGGGAAGAGAGTGTTCTCACTTCCAGTGATGGCTTTAGAAAGAAAATACTGACTTGTGACAAACCTTGATAAGTTGAATCAGGTTTTTAATAAAGGTGCCTCACATTCAGTGTTAATATATATTTATGACCCCACTTAAGAGAATGGTATTTACAACCCAGAAAAAAGATTTTCTTTCAACATTTAGGTTACATTAACCTGAAAGAACAAATTACTTTTTGACCCAGTAAGTCCTTGTCTAGAATTTTATCTTGAATTAATAGAGGTGGGTGTAAAGATAAATATATGAAGGTCTTCATGGCACTATTGCTCACAATAGTGAAAAATTGAAATCAAAATAATGCCTAGAAATGGAGACTAGTATAGCTTCTAGAAGGAAGAAGTTCTTTACAGTTGATTAAAAATGATGATGTCATTATATAGTCATTGGCATGCAAGGTGTTCTAAAATAATGACACGTACAAAGCTATAGTTGATACACACACACACACACACACGCGCACACACACACACACACACACACACGCATGCACATTTGGAAACACCACGGTGTTAGCAACGGTTCTCTTAAGCAGCAACTTTTCCCTTCTGTGTTTTCTAATGTGTTTGCAATTAACATGGATGACTTACGTGATTCTTTTCTCCCAAAAGAAGAGGGAAGCACTGATGTGTTTACCTTAAGTATTTCAGTCAGTCTTAAACTAGCCCAACCTCCCATCACAAAAAAAGCAGGTTTTGTTTCTCAAGCCAGGATTCTCTACATTGGCGTCTTAGAATGATTAAACTCCCAAATACTGGCTTCTGGCTCCTTGGGGTAAGCACAACCGAAGAAGTTGGAGTCTGGTTTCCACAAATCCCTTTTCAACCTGTATCCACATTTAATTGCTTATTAAAAAACCAGACACTTTTTTTCTTTTTTTTTTTTTTAACTGATAGATGCTATTCTTAGAGGCGTCTTCTGGTACATTCAAAAGGAAATGAACGTTTGCAAACCCCTGAACTCCTGTTGTTTTTCATCTTCCATACAGTTCAGCTGAATATTTGTTGTGTGAAATAACCATGTAGTAAAAATAGAAAGTTTATTTCCTATCTTCTGGTATTTGTTATCTCCCCTATGAGTAGCAAGTTTTCTTTCCCAAGCTGACCCACTTTTTTCCAACTAATGTAATGTTGGTGGAGACAGTGGGGCACTATTGGGAAGCTGCCCTGTGCAAAAGCACTGGGGTGGGTCCCATGGGGTCGAGGGAGATGGCGTAAATGCGTCCTGGGCCTATACCAACAACAGAGGTATCATTTCTTCTAAGTATCATTGCGTTTGAGCTTTACCAGAGCTTTGTGCACAGGGTTTTTTTGCCCAAGTAAGGAAGCAGAGTCGCAGATGTCTTGTAACTTAGCAAACATCACAGAGTCAGGACTCTAAGGCAGTTCACAGTGCTCATCTGAATGTGCCCCTGCTCCCTTCTCACTGGAAGCTTCTGGAGGCTGTTCCTCCTGGACCTTCTTCTTTCCTCCTGACTGCCCCCTTCACCAGCCTCCTCAGAGGGTCCTGAGGGGGCCACAGCTGAAGGCAGGCTATCTGCGGTGCTTCAGGCAGCTGGGAATAGCTCCTTCCTTGAAAGGAAATTGGGGAGGTGTGTGGCCATCCCTGAGGTGCTGAGGTAGCATGGTGAAGACAGAGAGCAGCCTGCTTTGCAGATTCTGAGACAATTTTAGTGACATCCCGAGGTCCACTATCATCGCAAGAGAAGCTCAAGGAAAAATCTTCACAAAGATGAGGGTCAGGTAAGCCTCTCAGCAGAGTGGCAGGGCTCTCACACACCCTACTGGTTCATGGCCCCTCAGAACAAGCCCTGAGCCATTGTCTGGAGAGGTGGAGAGATGAGATGACAGATGTCATGTTCTCCCCAAATTTCAACCTTTGGAGGAAGGGTTTTGTCTGATCATTTCCTGATTTTTCAAAATCAGCTCATGAAAATCCTTATCTGGATGTGTCACTTCTATGAGGGATTAGAAAGGTCACACGTTTGGCAGTCAGTCAGCCACAGTTCTAGTCCTTACTCTGCCACTTTCTTTATAGCTCTGGGACCTCAAGCAAGCCACACAGCCTCTCTTGGCCTCAGTTTCCCCATCCATAAGATGAGACAAGTTGGCATGAAGAAGTCTATAGTCACTTCCAGCTCAGGATCATGAAGCTTCTCCATCGTCCAGGCCAGGAGTTGATAAACTATAGCCCACAAGCCAAATCTGGCTCAATACCTGTTTTCGTAAATAAGAGTTTATTGGAACACAGCCATGCTCATTTATTTACCTCTTGTCTATGGCTGTTTTCATGCTACAATAACAGAGTTGAGTATTTGCAACATAGATTGTTTGGTTTGCATGTCTAAAACTACTTGGCTCTTTACAGAAAAAATTTGCCAGCCCATAGGCAAATGTTCCATCATGTGCCACTCTAAAGGGGAACAAAACGGGCCATGAGGATGTGCCTTTGCAATAATTTGGGCCAAGACGGGCAACTATATTTCTGGAGTATTCCTGAAGCACTCGCAAGACAGGGGAGGGTAAAAGATTAGGAGAGAAGCATCCTGCGTGTACTGTGCACGAAGGGCAGTGTCTGCAAGGATTCCTGAGTAAGCAATGTCCCAGGTGCTTACGTGGGATCTCGTTTGCCAAAATATCCAGCCCCGCAGTCCCTGCATCAGCTCTTTATCGCCCACATGGCAGGAGGTTTTGCAGGGAGGGCAAACGCAGCTTTCACTTTTACCATCAAGGTCATCCATCCAGGCACAGAGCTGGGGGGAGTAAATGAGTAGAGTAAATGTGTAAAGGGAAATTTTGGAGGAAATGAGAGAAAAATCTCTCTCTGCTGGTGAAATGTCACAATCATCAAGCTATCACTCCTTCAGGGAAAATAGCTCTGCTAGTAAGGGACCATAGAAGTAGGAGGAAGCCCGACAATATTACTGTGATGAGCTGTGCTCTGCGCCCTTACGGAACACAGCTCCTAGTTGCTGACTGTCTCTTAATATCATCTTCTGTCACTGTCAAAACATTCCCAGGGGGTAGTGCCAAGTGTTCTGATCCTCCTCCTCCTGTGTTTCGCAGGTGGGGAAAGACTTCAGGTTGAAGTCTTCAGGATGAAATGAGGATGATTTTGCCTGAGGTTTCAGAGTGCCTGCAGCATTGCTTGTTGGTGCCAGCCATTTGCCTCTTAATATTTGGTCCTTTTGGTTGCTTTTCATGTTGTTATTAGTATTAGTGTTGCCTTCCCCAGGAAATTCCACTCCACTGGAAGTCCAGGGAGATGTCTTATACTAGATCATAGAAAGTTCCATCTGAGAGAAGGTCCTCCTTCTAATGAAACTGCTTAAATATATTATGAGCAAACTGAGGCTTAAGGAGGTGACCTGAGGGCTTTGTAGCCGGTGAGAGTAGAACTAGAACAGTAACTGTGATCCTCTAACTTGAAAACTAGTGCTTTTTCCACAGACCCTCAGTACTCCTCTTTGTAGCATGGTGTCTTATGTCCATGTACAAAGTAGCACTCCTGGTGATTATCTAGATGGATACTCTGTCTTCCCCCAGTAGATTGCAAGCTCTTTCTGGGTTAAAAACCATGGCTACTATTTACATTACCTTTGACTTTAACTCCTACCTTTGAGCATCTAAAATATAATCCCTCCCTTAAGAAATTAGAAGAAGAAGAGCAAATCAAACCCAAAACAAGCAGAAGGGAGGAAATAATAAAGACTAGAGTGGAAATAAATGAAATAATGACTGGACAATCAATAGAGGACACTGACAAGGCCAAAAATCCTTAAAAGGATCAGCAGAATTAATAAATCTTTAGCCATAATGCCCAAAGAAATAAGAAAGAAGACTCAAATTCATGAATCAGGAATGAAAAGGGAGACATTACTACTACCTTTAAGGAAATGAAATGTATTATAAGGGTGTACTATGAACAACAGCATGCCAGCAAATTAGATAACTTAGAGGAAATGGATAAATTTCTAGAGAGACACAAATTACCAAAACCGAGTCAAGAACAAAAAATCTGAAAAGGTCTATAACAAGCAGATCAAATTAGTAAACTGAAAACTTCCAATAGAGAAAAAGCCAGGCCTAGAAGGCTTCACTGAATTCTGCCAAATATTCAAAGAATTAATACCAATTTTTCATAAGCTCTTCCAAAAAATGGAACATGAGACACTTCCCAGCTTCTTCTATGAAGCCATTCTTTGATACCAAAACCAGACTAAGACATCACAAGCAAAACCAAATAAAACTATGAGCCAATATCCATCGTGAATATGTCCAAAAATCATCAACAAAATACTACTAAAATGAATCCAGCAACATTTAAAAAAAAAGGATTATACTTGATGACCAAGTGGGATTTAGCTGAAGAATGCAAGGGTCATCTAACATCAGAAAATCATTTAATGAACTAAAACATACGAATAAAATAAAGGACAAAAACAGTATGATCATCTCAATAGATGCAGAAAAAGCATTTGACAAAATCTAACATCCTTTCTTGATAAGAAACACTCAACAAACTAAGAATGGAAAGGAACTTCCTAAACCTAATGAAAGGCATCTATGAACACACCTACAGCTAATTCATACTTAATGGTGTAAGAATGAATGTTTTCCCCCTAAGAATAGGAATATGACAAAGACTTCTTCATTCACCACTTCCATTTAGCACTGTGCCAGAGGTTCTAGCTGGGGAAATTAGGTAAGGGGAAGGAATAAAAGGCATTCAGATTGGAAAAGAAGAAGTAAAACTATATTTACAGGAAAACATGCTCTTTTACATAGAAAACCCTAAGAAATCCACTAAAAACTATTAGCGTTAATAAAGAAGTTAAGCAAGATTGCAGGATATAAAATCAATACACTAAAACCACTGTATTTTTATATATAGCAGTGAACATTTCAAAAATTAAGAAAACAATTCCATCTACGATAGCATCAAAAATAAAATGCTTAGGTATAGGCAACCACTGTGACCAAGATAGCCAGGAGACTCACTCCTTTCCTCAAGGATGTCTGGGCCAATATGCTGGTGCTGGTCATGTCCTTCACCATTGAGGTCCTCACTATAATTCTGCTAACCCTCAGCCCTTTCACCAAATATGCCACCATGATCAACCAGGCCACACCCTACAACTATCCAGTGGCCCCCACCTCTCGAGATGATGGGAACATGTCCAATGCACCCAGCCACCCCCAGAATCCCCAGGGCCCAAGCTTGGAGTAGCTGAAAAAATTGTGAGCACCTCTGGTGATATGGCCCTCTCTCCTGTGGCTCCCTCCTAGGCGGCCTCCCCTGTGGCCAATAAAATGTGAAAAGTGACCCCCTCCCCGCAAAAGAATAAAATACTTAGGTATAGATTTGATATGATACATGCCTTATTTTGGGATGAACTTTGGAGGTACAAAGATGAACGAAGTAAAAAACATTTGCAGATTATATATTAAATGAAAGTTTATTATCTATAATAAAGAATTACAACTCAACAACAAAAATACAAACAACTCAATTTAAAAATGGGCAAAGGATTTGAATAGACATTTTTTCAAAGAAGATATATAAATGGCCAATAACCACATGAAAAGTCATTTGGGAAATGCAAATCAAAACCGCAATGAGATGCCACTTCACATCCACTAGGATGGCTATAATTTAAAAACCAGAAAATAACAGTGTTGGCCAAGATGTGGAGAACCCTCACACACTAATAGAAGGTAAAACAGTATAGCTGCTGTGGAAAACAGTTTGGTGGCTCCTCAATCAGCCAAATATAGAATTACCACACAACCCAGCAAATTCTACTCCTAGATATATACTCAAAAGCATAGAAAATGGGTACTCAGATACTTGTATGCCAATGTTCATTGCAGCATTACTCATAATACTCAAAAAGTGGAAACAACTCAAGTGTCCATCAACAGATGAATGGATAAACTGTGATATATACGTACAATGAATATTATTTGCCCATAGAAAGGAAGTCCTGCTGATGAGACACATGGATGAACCTTGAAAATAGTATGCTAAGTGAAGTAAGCCAGATCCAGAAGGACACATATTGTATGATTTCATTTACATGAAGTCATTTACCTAGAACAGTTTAATTCACAGACACAGGAAGTAATTAGAGGTTAGGAGGGACTTGCAGGAGAGGTGCATGGGGAATTACTAGTTCACGATTATAGAGTTTCTATTTAGGGTGATGCAAAATTTTAGAAATAGGTAGTGTTGATAGTTGCACGTGGCAAAAATCCTTGACGCCATTGAATTGTATGCTTAAAAATGGATTAAGAAGTAAAAAATAAGATAAAATAAAGATGAACAGGACATAATCTATATACTCAGGGAGCTTACTAACTGGTTGGAGAAGTACAGGGGAGTGGAGTAACAGATTCATCTCTGTGACTATGAATATTAGAAAGCAAACCATGGCAGGCAGCGCCTCAGCTAATACCGGCCCAGTGGCTGCCATAGAATGGATATGCACTCTGGGAAGGTTCCAGTAGGGTCGCCAACATCTAGGACTATGGAATGAAAAAAGGCCTGGTTTCAAGTTCTGGCTATGTCATATGTCAGTGTAATGAGCTTGGTTGAGTTACTGTCTCAAAGCTCACTCATTGAAAAATGTACCTACTTCCCAGGACCCTCACATGACATGATACAGGGAAGCTGCTCAGCACAGGGCCTGGCACTTGTCTACTAAAAAGGGGTTAGCCATCACTATTGTTGTTTTTAATGATGAACTGGGATGAATTTGGATTGAAATAAAATTTTAAAAGACCATAAACTAAGTACCGAAATACCAGTCCTGCACCTGAGACAGGAAGGTACAGGAACTGAGGATGGAAAGCTGAGGTGAGCCATGGAAGGATGGGACCCAGGAAAGGAGGACGGCAGAGAGCCGACCGTGACAGGACCTGGAGGAGAGAGAGGAGGATTTGAGGGAGACAGAGCCCAGGCTCAATGACACGAGGGAAGAGTGGAGTTGGCTTAAAAGGGAACTCACCAGAACCGCCAAGTGACATCTGTTTACAGTTGTGTTTTCCTAGTGCGACAGGTCCTACCTGTTCCAGGGAAGGATGGGGATGGAGGAAGGAAGCGAGAACTCAAATTGTTCCATGTTACATTTCCTGTCACCGCGTTCTTTTCAAAATGTCTGGACCCTCCATTTTGAGACGGACCCATGGTTTGAGCCAGGAGCACAGTGGAATTCTCCACGACATGACCACAGTCACTCTCCCTTTATCCTAATGAGGTCACAGTCCCCTTCTAAGGAACGTACAGTGAGTGGGTAGAAGGAAGCAGGACATGTCTGCCATTTGATCCCCTGCTCTTCTCTGGCTTGAAGCTGAAGTCAGAGCCACTTAACGCCTACCACAGGGCTTTTCCCAGAGGCGCACCCGCGTCAAGCATCTTCAGAACTCATCACTGGTGGAATAGACTGGCCAGACTTGTTTTGTTTTGTTTTTAAATCTACCTTGGCCACCCTTTGCGTGCGCACATACCCACTTTTAAAAAATCATCCTAGGTAGAAGCTACGTTTGATGACTAGTTGGTGGACATTCTTCTGTCTTAGAAACCGATGCTTCCTGTCAGATCCACTGTTCTTTAGAAAAGAGATGGAGATGAAGCAAAAGTGAAGGACAGCCAAAGGTAGACAGAGAGGGGCAGACTTAACTCACAGGACGGTGTGTGTCCAACTCGTGACCAGAAGCTCCTTGGGAAGGGGGGGTATAGTTCTTGAAGGAAATTTGTGAATCCATACATGCACCTAACATTATGGTCTTTCACATATGTACTACTTCCAAGGCCATGAGCCTTCTGTTGAAATTAATAAGGAGACTATTGATTTTAGAAAATCAACACAAAGATTAAGGTGTCATCTATTTTCTAAGTCAGAGAAAGCAGAGCCCTGGAACCAGAGCTTCATGGGCCTGCAACCAGTGCCATTGCGTGGTGTCCCAGGCTCAGGAGGGGGCCTTGCACTTGGGGTTTAGTAAAATCCCTAATAATTTTATCTTTGAATTTGTGTTTTATGAGTGAAGTCTGATGGGACAATGGAACCTATGCTGGGGGCTTGAAGCCCCACTTGTCTGCTGCCCCCCGCCACCTCCTTGGGAAGGCTTTCCAGCACCCACTCCCTAACTACCTGGACCTCCATTCCCTACGGGAGCTTCTGCACAGATGGGGGAGGATCGGGGGCTGGCAGGGCCCTTGAGCCCCTGCAAGGGGCTTCCCCCTCCTTGAGAGTATCTATCCCAGTTCCTGAGGGAGAACATTAAGTGCCCCATAAAAAACACCATGACAGGTCCACAGAGAAAAGCAGAAGAAAGAAATCAGCTTTTCTCTTGCTTTTTGAAAGGGGGGCTTTGCACTGTCATTCAGCGGTGGGCCCCACACGTTATGTAGCCGGCCCATCAAAAAGCGGCCCAAGGACCAGCAGCATTGGTATCAGTTGGAAGCTTGTTTGAAATGCAGAATTCCATTCTACCACACCTACTAAGACAGAATCCACATTTTTAATAGGATCTCTAGGTGATTCATATAGCATTGAAGTTTGCAAGCAGGGGTCTAGAATGCACTCGGATTCAGTGACTCTGGGATTCATCTAATAAGCTGAAGTCTATGATTATAGCCCAGTCATTTTTATTGTGATTGCTAAATGTGTTGTCCTCCTCTTTCACATAAAGCAACTGCTATTCATGGTGAAAGGTGGGATGGAGAGTTAAAATCCTGGCCAATAAGAAAAACTAAAAAAGGAATTGCTCTGAGTACCAGGCTTTGCCAGCGCTGGTGCTTAAAATGTTATTTGCCCTGTTCTCTGCTCTTGGGCTCAAGGCTTAGCATCTTTGCCAGCAGTGCTGAGAGCCCTACTGAGGGGCATCGTGGCAACATTAAAATAAACCGTAGCTCTCCTGGAAATTTCTTTGACCTTTATTTGCATAAGTCTTCAGGACTTGCCAGCTCTCTGGAAGAGAAGGGAAAGCAGCACCTTCTTTTCAGTCTTGACAGAACTGGTTTTTGAGCTTGCGTTTTACTTGGCATGGCGTGTTTATTGTTTTAGTAACTTTTCAGGATCTAGGAAAGATGATTATAAAAAGCAACCAACAAGAACATGAAATGAATCCCCTATGCCATCTCTCCTCCTCACAAAAGCCTTCCTTGGGGAGAAGCAGCTGTCCTGGCTAGAGCTGGTAGGAGGGGATGGCTGAAATAAAGCTTCTGTCTGATGCCAGGGAAAGCTGAGCAGGTCTCAGTGGAAGGGGTAGTCTCCAGGAGTGAGCAAAAGGGGCACAATCACTCACTGGCACTTGCGTCTTTAAGTGGGGCCATAACTGGTAACGTAGCAGGAAGAGCAGGGCGTTTATTTAACTATGTGAAGGCGCCCTTATAGAATTCATACCTGTCGATCCAGTCCTTCTGCATCTAGGGGTGGAGGCTGAGAAAAGATCAGAGGTTCTGACAAAGAGTTAAACAGGAGAGTGTTCATCTCAACGACAGTCATAAGAGCAAGCAGTTCAGAGTGAGATGCATGCCCTCCAAGGGGTGTACAAAAGATGAGTGTATTTGAAGAATATTAGCATTTGCATTTAATTTTTCAAACTTAAAGGTATAAGAAGAAAGCTTTGCTGATATGTAATATGAGAACTGGCTGTCACTCCCTCATTTGGTTCCTAAATCAGTCACATGTTACAAGAGATCTGGTGGGAAGAGTGGGAATGTCCCAACATAGGTCGCTCTGGGCCATAGCAACTACGTGGATAGAATTTATAAATGACTATTAGGCTGTTCTATGTTTTTTTTCTCTCCTGATGGAGTGTGAGGCACCTGATGGGGGATATAAGGAATGTACAGGAAGATTCTGCCCCAGTTCCAGGAAGGACGGTGTGCAAACCTAACTCTGGGGGACCCCAGCCCTCGCTCAGGGGCCCACCTTGGCTTCTTAATGGGAAGTCGTGTGGTTTCACTTGATGGACTGTTTCCTTCCCTTCAGTACCAATATGCCTTGTAAGAGCCTCCCGGGTTTATCAGTAGAAACTGGAGCTATCTCAGCAGATTTCATAACACTGTAGCTCCCGTTAACAACGCCGTACCTTCTGAACCCAGTTTTGACCTGCCCCATTCTGCTGAAGTTCACGGCTGCAGGTGAATGCCCCCGTCAGCATCTTGCCTTCTATTGCAAAAGAGCAATGCTCAGTTGTGGGATTAAGATAAAGGGAAAACTAAACTTATTAGAAAAACTGTCTCAACCATCAGAGCAAATACCACACCTGCTGAAAGCAACTGCTAAGGGCTTTCAAGAACACTAGCTTTGCCATTGATGCATTTCCCCTCGAGTTTGCTAGTATAAAGCCCATCTTTTAAATAATGGTGTTATGTTTAAATAATCCTTTTGGAGAGAGGGTTGGTCCTAGAATTCCTTGTGCATATTAAAACTATAAATAATCTTGTCATTGGGAATAAATCTCCTTAATGTGCATGTCATAATTGAATTCATCTCTAATTAATGTAGCATTACCTAGTGGCAAAGGTGGATGAACTTCTGTTTTCTAATTGTCCTTGAATGTTGCCTCCAAGTTGCCGGAGTGCCGATGAAGTCAGTAAGTGCCGTGCATTGATTTTTCAGACACAAGGACCGTCACCAGCACAGCTCCAGACGTGTCCCTGAAACCAACAGTGTTCAACAGCCCAGCGGCCAGGAGCAAAATGAAACACATGAGGGAGTAAGTAGCATGTCACCTGAGCCCTGGGAGAGTGGAGTATGAACCCTGTTGACATAGAGTGTGATCCTATCATGTGACGCTATTCTACTTGGTCTCGAAAATAACAGCTGTGCTTTTCTAGAAGCAAAGGTGAATAGAATGTGTAAAAGCACAGTTGGAGAGGCCTGCATCTGCGTGGAAAACTCCTGCTCAGGCTACAGCAGGAGTCTAAACTCCAGAGGAGGTGGTATGAGTAGGGGGGGCCTTTGGGAAGTGCTTAAATCTTATTAGGCCTCATGAATGGGATTAGTGCCTTATAGCAGAGGTTCCATAGAGCTCCCCAGCCCCTTCTACCATGTGGCAACACAGGGAGGAGGTGCTGGCTTTGAATCAGGAAGAGGGGAAGGGGACCCCTCACCAGAAGGCGAGCGTGCGGGCGCTTTGATCTTGGACTTCCCAGCCTCCAGAGCTGTGAGCAACACATTTCTGTTGTTGAAAAGCTACCCAGTCTATGGTATTTTACAGCAACCCTAAAGAACAAACACAGCACCTGTTGCAGACTTCTTGGGAAAGAAGAAATACCGGCCTCCTAGTCTAAATTTCCTGTACAATTCATGTCTCTAGATCAGTGGTTGGCAAATCTCTCTACAGGGGGCTAGATAGTAAATAGTTTCAGCTCTGTGGGCCATAGGGTTTCTGTCACTATTTTTACTTAACTCTGTTGTTGTAACACAAAAGCAACCCTAGGGGCACCTGAGTGGCTCAGTGGGTTAAGCATCTGCCTTGGACTCAGGTCATGATCTCAGAGTCCTGGGATCGAGCCCCAGTCCGGCTCCCTCCTCAGCAGGTAGTCTGCTTCTCCCTCTTCCCCTGCCCCTACCCCTGCTTGTGTGTACACACACTCTCCCCCTTTCTCAAATAAATAAATAAATAAAATCCTTTTAAAAAAAGTAGCCTTAGACGATGTATAAATACATAAGCATGGCTGTGCTTCAAAAAATATTTTTTGAGGCACCTGGGTGGCTCAGTGGGTTAAAGCCTCTGCCTTCGGCTCAGGTCATGATCTCAGGGTCCTGGGATCGAGCCCCGCATCGGGCTCTCTGCTCAACAGGGATCCTGCTTCCCCCTCTCTTTGCCTGCCTCTCTGCCTACTTGTGATCTCCCTCCTCTCTGTCAAATAAATAAATAAAATCTTAAAATATATTTTTTAGACTAAAATTTGAATCTTATATAGTCTTCAGGTATCACAATGTATTATTATTGATTTTTTCAACCACTTAAAAATGTGAAAACAATTCTTAGTTCACAAGATGTACAAAAATAGGTGACAGGCCACAGATTTGGCCTGTGGGTTCTCTAGTTTGAAGACCCCTCCTACAGATGTTCCAGCTCAGAAACTTTTTTCTAAAATCGACTTCCTGTGCTGGTGGTGATCATGCACAGTTAGGGAAGTTTGGCAAACATTAATTTTTAGTCAAGTTGCATTTACATTGTTCTTGCAATATCACATATCACCATACAGGTTCATGTTTGAAAGCAAAGGAGAAAAAAGTGCTGAAAATTATTTCTAAACCAAAAGCTGGTAATGTGTTTAGATGCTTATTATTTCAACCCCTGCTTCTGTCTGAGTGGCCACCTAGTAACAGAGTTACCATGGCAACAAGTGATGCCCAGGAGCTAGAAGTGAGAGGGAGTTTGGACTAAACTTTCTTGCCTCTGCCTCCTTCCACTTCTCCTTGCTCGGAGGAGATTATGGAGAAGCCTTCATTAATCTCCCAGTTGATAATCTTCAAGGAAAAGCTACTTAACTATTTCACCCTTAAAATTTAATAATGTGGTATTGTCAGATTTTTGATCTAAGACTTCATTAATTTTGTAGAATACACAACATCCTATTTGCTAGCATATTATGAAATGCTTTAAATAATTGAAATGAAAGTTCTGGCAAAATAAATGACAAAGATATGTTCTAGTGATTTCAGTCCTAGTATTTTTTTTTTCCTTCCTTGTTGCTTGACTGAATTTGAATTTGACCAAGTATTTTCTGGCTCATGTTTTAATGTAAAGCTTGGGTTCTCTCCCCGTGGTTGGTAATGCTTCTTTGGCCCAATAACCTGCCATCCCTTCATACCCCACGTCACAAAAGCCCTATACCATTCCAGAAAAGACAAAAAGGAAATTGAAGCCACAGGGCTGAGTATCTTTTGAGGATGTTATGCTTCCTGTTCTAAGATTTAGAACACAGCCAGAAAAGAGGGGATCTTGTCATTCTTTCACATTCGTTGCACAGTAATGTACTGTGTGCTCTGCGTGTTTGGGACACAAAGAGTAATGAATGACCTTTGTCCCGGGAACTTATAAGACAGAGAAAGCACCAAACTTCAAAGTGGAAAGCTAAATGACAACAAAATGATTTTGTAATATGCGGTGACTGTTCAGAAGAGCGTCCAAGTGGGACCATGCCCCTGGGCCAAATGGAGCCGATGGTGAGAGCTTCAAGGTCAGAAAAGGAAAGTCATGGAGGCCTCTGGGAGAAGTAGGAACTTGGCTTTGTCCTTAAGAGAGAGGTAGAATTTGGAAAGGTAAATAGAAGGGAAGGGAGGCAGGCTGGAGGCCAACAGATTTAGAGTCCGAGTCATGGCTTCACCAAAAAATGGTTTTGTGACCTTAGGCAAGTGATTTTTCAAAGGGTCTATTTCCTCATCTGCAAAATGATCATAATATTATTGCCACAGTTGGGTCCCTGGGAAAGAGTTGGAGGTGGGGATTACTGTGCGGGAGGCTTGTGAGGGAGTGTTCATGAGGCCACCACATGTAGCAAGGAGGGGAAGGAAGGGGACTGGGCACAGGGACACATCCAGCTGTGACACAGTCTCATTAGAGGCCTAAGTGGACCCTACAGAGATCTCTGAAGTGGGTATGGGGGAAGAAGGCTAGGACTTTACAGCCCCACGTCAACAAGCACTGGATGTGGGCTGTCCTAGGAAGGGACTGTGACTGAGCAAGATATTCTTCGGCCAAGGTTCTCCACCAGTGGTACCCCCAGTGGCTGGAGTACCTGCGGGGCCTCCTATGATGAGTAAGTGATGTAACGCAGAGAAAACTGATACATACGAGAGGCCTTCTTAAGGAAAAGTCAAATATTCAGTACTTAGCAGTAAGGAATAAAGAAGACCGCTTTTTATTCAAAAGAATATAAGGAAGGGAATGTAAGGTATATATTTTAGGGATACTAACTGCATCAGGTTAATCATGTTAATTTTTTAAAAATTGATTTTGAAAAAGATTAAGTCCATAGAAAAGTTGAAGGAATAGCACAATAAATACTGACATATGCTTCATCTAGATTCACCGATTGTTAACATTTTGCCACATTTGCATAATCTCTTCATATCTATATAATGTAGACATATATTTATACATTATTATAATTGTTATTGTAACTGTATCATTTGAGAATAAATTTTGTTCATCATGATTCTTCACACCGAAAAATTTAAGTGTGAAACTCCTGAGAATATGGACATTCTTATATATAACCTCAGTAAATGATTAAATTTAAGATATTTCACATTGGTATATATTATGTAATATACTAATCAACATTCAAATTTCACTGATTGACCAAATAATATCCTTTATAGCAAAGACAATAATGTCCTTATAGCAATGTCCTTATAGGATACAAGCCAGTTTCACACATTTCATATACTTGTTATGTGTCTTGGTATCATTTATTCTGAAACAGTTCCTTAGTTTTTCATTATCTTTCATGACGTTGACATTTTTGAAGAGTACGGGTAGGTCATTTTGTAGGTTGTCCCTCAATTTGGGTTTTTCTTGTATTCCTTTATGATTAGATCTAGGTTTTACATTTTGCATGATATTCTATATAAGTGGTGTTGTGTCTTTCTGAATTTTTTTAAAGATTTATTTGAGAGGGAATGAGGGCATGGTGTGGGGAGAGGGGCAGAGAGAGAGGGAGAGAGAATCCCAAATAGACTGCACGCTGAGTGCGAGCCCAACGTGGGGCTTAACCTCACTGCCCAAGGTCAGGACCTGATTCAAAACCAAGAGTCAGATGTTCAACCAACAGTGCCAGGTGCCCTTCCTTCTGAATTTTTAAAAATTTACTTTGGGAAGTTGCAGAGATACAAAAGCAGTCAGAATATAGTATAATTAATCCCAGTGGACTCATCAGTCAGCCTAACAATTATCAACTGATGGTAAATCTTGCTTTATCTCTGCTCCCAACTGCTCTCCCACGTTACTCTTGAGAGAGTCTCATTCACCATATCTTGTCATCCATTAGTTTTTCAGTAATATGTAAGTTTGAACCTGCTCTTCGACATCTCCCATTTGGATGTACATTGAGGCATTTCAGACTCAGGCCTGATTTCCCTCCCAAAACTGCTCCCTCCACAGCCTTCCCTGTCTTTCCATAAGAAAGGTAAGATCTAGGGTAGAACAAAGCTGGATCAGTTATCTGTGCCACTCTAGGCTTACTGCATGATGGCTTAAGGGTATGAGGCAAGTGGCTTCATCGTCTCCTACTGTGAAGCAAAGCTTGTAAGGCAATTAGGGAGCAACACATATGGTGATCCTAATGCCATGTTTCTTCAGGTTCTCCCAGCTGGGAGACCCTGAGGCTTAGCGAGCATTTATATATGCAGTGCTAGTCATAGAGCAGACCCTAGCATAGTGGTCAAGAGGGGGAAGGTATGGGGCAGGGAGACAGCAACTGCTGGAGTTTATATCCCTGCTCAGTATTACTAGTGTGCATCCTTGGACTAATTACCCAGCCTCCTGTGCCTGAGAGTTCTCATCTGTAAAGAAGAGCCAGTAGTTGCTCCTGCTTCATAGGGTTGTTGTGAGGCGATGTCCTGCTGAGATTATGAATGCAAGAATTGCACTTAGGTTACTTCGTGGCACATAGTAGGTGCTCAGTAAATGTTAACTTATAATAAGACTCTCAATATACATGTGATTACTTCCTCTTGAAAAGCCACAACTGAAGTATCTGAAGGTATTGTATGTGTTAGTCTGCTAAGTGATGTTTTATACCTAAGGGCATCTGTGGGCGAAGAAGCTGTGAAGATATTTATATAGTGGTTTTTTGTTTTTTTGTTTTTTAAGCATGCAAAAACAAGTGTCAGTTCTCTGGGAAAGTGTAATGAAGTTGTTGAATATAAGAACCAGCTCTTTACCATTATCCTCCAACATTCAGTTTCCTGTCATGGCTACTTCTTACTCCTGCTGGGAGACCACTCCACAGATGGAAGTCCCTGCTGGGGGCTCAGGCAGCACTGGGCTCTCAGCAGCTGTGAGGTGGCGCCACTCATAGTCCACAGAATCACAAGAAATCAGTATTGACTTCCTTTCTGACTAAGTAATTTCCATGCACATTTGAAGAGAGGCTGCTATTCATATATAGGTGGTTGGATAGATGGATGGTTGGATGGATGGATGGATAATGGATGGATGGATGCATGGCTTTTGTGGCTTCATAGGCCACTGTGGCTTCATGGGCCCCCTGAAGCTTCTACCCGCAGGGCAGGGGTTTTTGGATTTCTGTTGACAAGTTTTCTTTCTTTTTTTTTTTTTTTTTAAAGATTTTATTTATTTATTTGAGATAGAGAGAATGAGAGAGAAGAAGAGGTCAGATGGAGAAGCAGACTCCCCACTGAGGAGGGAGCCCGATGCGGGACTCGATCCAGGGACTCCAGGATCATGACCTGAGCCGAAGGCAGTTGCTTAACAACTGAGCCACCCAGGCGCCCTGTTGACAAGTTTTCTTTACAACCATTAGCTGGATTTGATTCCAGCCCTGGCTAGAGAATGGTCCAGTTGGTCAGCTTTCAGCTCTGAGGATAGTAAGTGACACACTGTTACGAAAGGATCAGTCCTTTAACACATACAGGCCAAGACGACGTATCATGCCACAAAGGTGTTTTTCAACCTGAATGAATAGTTCTCCTAGCCTTTATATATCAAGTAATCTGACTGGCGTCCTTGGCTTTGCTGCTTAAAGTGTGCTCCATAGACCAACAGCATCGACGTCACCTGGAAGCTTCTGAGAAATGCAGAATCTCTGCTCTTACCCCTTCTAAATTAGAAGGTGCATTTTAGTAAATTCTCTGGAGACTCATACATATTAAAGTTTGAGAAGCACTGAATCTAAAGGATTTCACCCTGGGGGGAGTTTGTTACCAGAGTACGAAGTAGGATCAATCTTAATAAAAGCCAAATATAATATAAAAATATATTTATATTTTTAAGGCCTCAGTTTTTTAGACTTTTTCTTTTACTTGTTTTCTATTTATTTTATTAAGGAAGGTATAATTTATATCTAATAAAGATCACCTTTTTTCGTATATAGTTCTATGAAATTTGACAAATGTGTAACAAGAAAATTCACTCTAGTATATTGTGTATATAGTATATATATACTATATACTATAGTATATATACCATATAGTTCTATCAATTTTGATAAGTGTATATAATCATATAACCATCACCACAGTCAAGATTATGGGGGGAAATCGGAGGGGGTGATGAACCAGGAGATACTGTGGACTCTGAGCAACAAACTGAGGGTTTTGGAGGGGAGGGGGTGAGGGGTTGGGCGAGCCTGGTGGTGGGTATTGAGAAGGGCACGTATTACATGGAGCACTGGGTGTGGTGCATGTGCAATCATTCTTGTAACACTGAAAAAATAAAATAAACGTATTTGGGGAAAAAAAATAACAGAAGATAAAAAGATTTAAAAATGCTGTTTTTAAAAAGAGCAATACAAAAATACAAAATACAAAAGCTATATAATAATATTTTTAAATGAACAAGATATTTATAAAATTTTTAAACTTTATTGAAAGAAACAAATTTAAAAACTTTATTGAAAGATACTAAAGAAGATCTAAGTAAATAAGATCTATACATGTGTTCATGATACAATGGAAAGAAAAAATAAATATCACTAAGATGAAAATTACAAAAAAAAAAAAAAAGATGATGGATCAGTTTCTATAGAAGATTTTAGAACCTCCAAAAATTCCTTGTGCTTCCTCTTCGTAACCCATCTCTCCTGTCATACCTTGCTCCTGGCAACCATTGATCCATTTTCTGTCCCTATAGTTTTATCTTTTCCAGAATGTCATAGAAGTGGGCTCATCACTTAGCATCTTAGGCGCCCGTTGTAACTGGATGGTAGTTGTGGATATGGATCTAGATCTATGATAGTTATGTTAGACCCTTGTAGTAGTTCTGAATTCCTTTGTTCCCCTTAGAATTGCCACAAGGAGAGTCAGGTTTGGGGGATAGTTTCACACGCTTCGTGAGCAGTTGTCCTGAAGGTTTGTGGACCCACTAAGCCTGCTATTAGAGGGACTCATTACCCAGGATATCCTGTAGATGAACTTCTGGTTTCCCTGTCAGGGACTCCTCAGGTTCTTGCAGTGGCCAAGAGGCCCTAACGCCTGGGAACCATGGGGGAGGGATGGGCTCTACTGTCCTGTCCAGTGCGACAAAGTTCTCGGGATGGGATCTACCTCACTAAGACTCAGCCTGAGAGTGGGCACCCACGGAAAAAGCCGAAGTTTCTTGGGGAGCGTCTGAGCCCATTTCTCTAGTTGGAAGGTCAGTGCTCTGAAAAACATCTGGGCCCTAAGAAATTTGCTTGGCGAGAGGGATGGCAGCTCTTTGTGACCACAACTCTGAATCACCTCTCCATTGACAATTCATGCACAGGACACAGGAAAACAAAATATTTGCCTATGTGGACATGTGTCTCCTCTTTGGGAAATACAGTGATACATATATCAGGATTCTTGAAGTTGTCCACAGCTCACTGAAGCTCTGGGGGTTCTATGAGGCGTTTTTGTTTTCTTGGGTTTTTTTTTTCCCCTTCTCTGTTTCATTTTAGTTTCTATGGCTCTGTCTTCAACCTAACTAGTCTTTTCCTCTGCAGTGTCTGATCTCTTAATCCCAATCAGTGTATTTTTCACCTAAGACATTGAAGTTTTCTTTTCTTGAAGTTTGAGCCTTTTAAAATACATATCTATCTTTCATGTCTTTGATTAACATGGTCAATATTTCCTCTAGCTACTTGAACAAGTAGAATACATTTTAATTATTTTAATATCCTCATCTGCTAATTCTAATATCTGTGTCATTTCTGGATTGGTTTCAATTGATTGACTTTTTCTCCTAATTATAGGTAATATCTTTCTACTGCCTGATATTCCAGGTCACGTTTGACTAAATGTCTGGCATTGTGAATTTTCCTTTCTTGGTGCTGGTCATTTTTGTATTCCAACAAACAGTCTTGAACTTTGTTTTAGGATTCAGCCAAGTTACTGGGAAACAGTTTGATACTCTTGGGTCTTACTTCTGAGCTTTGTCATGTAGGACCAGGGCAGCCTTTAGCCATGGTTGATTACTCCCCGTTATTGAGGTGAGACCCTTCCATATACTCTACCTAATGGCCAGTGAATTGTCAGGTTTAATGATAAGGGACAGTTTGGCAGGTGTGAAGAGGCATTATTCCTGGCCCTGTGTGAGCTCCAGGTACTTTTCTCTTTCTAACTCTTCTGCATGGTTCTTTCCTTTGCCTCAGTAATTTCCTCACACACATGCAACTCATCTATATTTAGCTGACTCATTGGTCTCCGTATGGGTATATAAAAGTATGTTTGTTTCAAATATTTAGAAATTGCTTTTGTCTTATTACTTTTACTTTTTCCCCAAATACTTTTATTTTTTCAGTATTACAAGATTAATTGTTCATGCACAACACCCAGTACTCCCTGCAATACGTGCCCTCCTCAATACCCACCACCAGGCTCACCCAACCCCCCTCCAAAACCCTCAGTTCATTGCTCAGAGTCCACAGTCTCTCTTGGTTCATCTCCCCCTCCCAATTTCCCCCATTCACCCTTCCTTTTCTTCTCACGATGTCCTCCATGTTTTTCCTTATGCCCCACAAGTGAGTGAGACCATAAGATAATTGACTCTCTCCGCTTGACTTATTTCACTCCATATAATCTCTTCCAGTCCCATCCATGTTGCTACAAAAGTTGGGTATTCATTCTTTCTGATGGAGGCATAATATTCCATTGTATATATAGACCATATCTTCTTTATCCATTCATCTGTTGAAGGGCATCTTGGTTCTTTCCACAGTTTGGCTATTGTGGCCATTGCTGCTATGAACTTTGGGGTACATGTGGCCCTTCTTTGTACTGCATCTGCTTCTTTGGGGTAAAGACCCAGTAGTGCAATTACAGGGTCATAGGTAGCTCTATTTTAACTTCTTGAGGAATCTCCACACTGTTTTCCAAAGTGGCTGCACCAACTTGTATTCCCACCAATAGTGTAAGAGGGTTCTTCTTTTTCTGCATCCTCTCCAACATTTGTTGATTACTGTTTTGTTGATTTTGGCCATTCTAACTGGTGTAAAGTGGTATCTCAGTGTGGTTTTGATTTGAATCTCCCTGATGGCTAAAGATGATGAACATTTTTTCATGTGTCTGTTAGCCATTTGTATGTCTTTGGAGACCTAACGTGAGGCAGGACTATTAAAACCCTAGAGGAGAACATAGGCAGTAACCTCTTCAACATCATCCACAGCAACTTCTTTCAGGACATGTCTCCAAAGGCAAAGGAAATAAAAGCGAAAATGAACTTTTGGGACTTCATCAAGATAAAAAGCTTCTGCACAGCAAAGGAAACAGTCAACAATCACTTTTGTTTATTAATTATGTAAGGTGGTTCCATAGGTCCAAACTCAAATCCGTAAAAAGGCATATTTAAGGAAGATAACTATCCTGGATCCCTGACCCTATTCTCTGCCTTTCCCAAGAGGGAATAATCTAAAAAAAAAATTTTATGGATCATCTTTTCATTTGAAAAATATATTCAGATAAAGGCATCCTATCTCTCACTTCTTAAGAAATTGGTAGCACATTATACATGCTTCTGTCTGCTTCACTTAGCAATATATCCTGGAGATTACTTCATAGTAGGATGTAGCCATAGACTTCATTCCTTTTCACATCTTCCATGGTCATTCCTTTGTGTGAACAGACGGTTGTTCATTCGCCCTGTCTCCTAGTTGGACGTACAGGTTTTTCCAGCGTTAGCTATTAGAAATAGCACCAAAATGAATAGCCCGTGCATTCAGCTTTTTTGTTTTATTTCCAGTTTATCTTTGAGATAGATTTCTAGAGGTGGGATTGCTTGATTAAAGGATAAATGCATATATAATTCTTGTAGGCATTTCTGAATGCCTTTTTGCATTCCAGCCAACAATGTAGGAAAGTGCCTATTCTCTGGTTTCCCCCACAGAGTATGTCATCAAACTTTCAGATTTTATGTTTTCTATGATCTTCCTTTCTTTCTCTCTACTCCTCTCCTTCCACCTCTCCCTCCCTCCCTCACTCTGTCTTTTTCTCCATCTCTCTTATAAACGTAATCTTTTACTGTGGGATCTATTTAACTTTGCTTTTGATATATTTTTTAGAATCTAGGAAATTCTATCTTCATCTCTGTCAGCAAACACACTTGAGAGCCAAGTACAGAAAATGTCTCAAAGTCTAGATTTGGAGTGGAAGGGAAGGGAAGAAGCCACTTTTGGCCTCAGAGTTCAGCTGAGCTTTCCAACCCACTTTCCCCAGAAACATTGTTTATTGGGAATCACACGAGTGTCGCTCACATGGATTAACACAGAGTGATGTGCGGGTGGGTGTGGGTGTGGGTGTGTTGTGGGGGCTGGTTAGCCATTTAGCCAGTGATCTTCGTGGGAATTATCTTACTGAGGTGAAGGAACTCATGGTGCCCTAACTCCCTAACATGTAGGAAGAACACTGTCCAAGACTGTTGACCTTGGTGGGCTTAGTTGCCGAACAGCTGGAGTCATGTGGTCATGCACGGCATCAGGCCCAAATGGGCATCGCTCTCAGATACGTGGGCAGTGAGCATACAGTCTCTGTGGAAGAAGATGGGAAGCAAGGTGGTTCTTACGGAGCTGCCCAGTGCCCTAGTGTGTTTAGTGGGACGCACTGGCCACTTACCCGTGCGGCATGCCCGACACAGTGCGTGCCGCTTCAGTGCTCGACACTGGTTTGTGTATTTGTGTATGTGCATACAGAAGCCTGTTCTTGGCCAGAGGGCACTAGCTCTGGTGTTCGCTGCTGTGGTTGCAGAGCCTTCTTTGAGTGCTGCAGGGCTGTGGAGAGTTCCCTGCAGATTCCATTGCTGAGCTCTCCTGTCAGCTGTTTGGAAAGGTCTGGGCAAGGTCAGAGCACAGCCCTGGCCGAGTGCTGTGATGAGGGCTGCAGACAACTATTTAGAGGCTGCAGAAGGCACAAGGAGGTTCTGTAGTAACACTGAGGTCAAACATAGTAATTGGTTCGGTCTCAGTTAGCTGGCTCAGAAGTTCTTGAAATTTTTCTTTTACTTTCAATCACAGGAAGACCTTGACCGAGGAAGGTCAAACTGAAGATGAGAGCCCATGACCTTTATTGTTCTTCTTGTTAACCTGATATACGGCTCATCATGCAGTAGCAATTACTTGGAAAAATGATGGTGGAGCATTAAGCACTTGCTAAAAATGCTTCCAAATTGGAGTTGCAGAAAGTTTGTAATAGTAGCAGCTCAGGTTCCGAATTGGCCCAAAGCCATAGCCATGTTTATGTGAAGGGAAGCTTGCTTTCAATGCCCAGAGGAGGTGTGGTAAGGGGAGTGTGCTAGGACAGATACCCTCTCCCACACACAGCTCTCACCACATACCTGTGAGATGGCAAGACTCTCCATTTTATGGAGAGGTGGTATTTCAGGAGGTTAAGAAACATCCCCGCTGTCACACAGCTAGCTAGCAAGTGGCAAGGCTACATTTGGAGTAGAAGTATGGTTAATCTCAAAACTAGTGCCACTAACCCCAACCAGAGTCGGATGGTGACAGTGGGAACCAAGTGACCCAAAAGCCTGGGTCTCATCAGGAACTCTAAAGATGCCTTTTAATTACCACGAGCCTTCCGCGTGCTTGGTGTCATGTTCGGGAACCTACTTGTCCTCATTTTTTAGTCATAAGTACTTGCGACTTACCCCACTTTGAGAATCTGTGGCTACAGAAAGGCCAAGTGAGACCCAAGGCCAAAGCTGGCTTCCAGGCTCAGTCTGCCATTATCGAATCCTAGGCCCCATCACATGCCTTTCTGAGTTGGTGGGTATTTGAGATCTGTACTTTGACAGTATCTCATCCTCTCAGCCCAGACTTCTCCTTTGTCAAATATATTTAATACAAAATCTTTCAGGATTCCCAAGTGCTTTATGAAAAAGCTCATTCTATCTCACTGATTGAAATAACCTTTCAGTGGAGAAATAGATGAAGTGATGTTCTCTTCTCTGCTTTCCAAATCTCATTGAAGAGGTGTTAGTTATGCTTCGAGCAGTCCCTCTCTTTAATAAAAGGTCAGTGTCAGGCAGCAACGCTTCTGGAGGAACTGTTGATTGAAGCCAGCATTTCAATTTCAAAACAACAAACAAAAAATTTGTCAGTAAGGAAGGCTTGGTGACCAGCAAATGAGGGCTTCTTGTCCAGAGGGCAGTGGTTTTAAATTTACATATAAGGTTTGAGAGAGCCTTTACAGAGCTGGTCAGACTTCTTACTCAGCTGTCTCAAGGTCTACAATCAATTAATTGTGTTTTTCTTAAGAGTCTGTTATGCGAGGTGCTAAGTGCCATGAGGCACAAAGCAAGGGAGACACCTTACACCCTTGCTGGGGAGACTGGACACTTGAAGTGTGATTGACCAGACGGGGGAGAATGTCAGGAGCCCCCTGATTGGAGCCAACAGCCAGGAAGTTCAGAGGAGGGGCCCATCTCTTCCAAAGGCTGGGACAGGTCCGTGTCCTGCTCAGAGAATCCTTCTCCCTCACACGGACCTGTTGCACCTACTTTCCTGGCCCGGGAATTAGCCCCTGTCTATGGAGGTAAAGCTCAACCTCATCGCCACTAACCCACATGTCAGCCAGTTTGTTCCTGCCTCTCAGGTTTGGGCAACTTGGGCTCAAGCCCTAAGTCCACATCCCATGATGGTTCACAGCCCTTCCTGGGAGTTCTGCAATCCCTACAAGTTGGAAATATCTCATCTTCTGTCTCCATTGTCCCCGTTCTGTGCCATATTGGTCTAGACTGAAAAATCTAGCCTCTTTTTCCCATTTTCCCCAATACTCCTATTTAACCAAGTCGTCCGTGAGGACACTAGACTGTTTTGAGGATCTGGATGCCAGTGATGAAGGTGTCATATCACAAAGACTTAAGCAACTTCAAACTAGTCACTTAGGCATCCCTGTCTTAAAGAAGTGCTCTTTAGTATACCTGTTGCAGGTACACTCACTGGATAGCAGGCTCTGAGATCATTTTTCTGTAGCAAGTTTCCGGCACTGGGGCTGGCTCTCTGGGTCCCTACATGTTGGGGGAGAGAAGGAAGGCAGACTGGGCAGAGGGAGAAGTTGGACTGTGGTACGGTCTCAGCAAGGCCTGGTTGGCCAGATGGGACGTGCGGCAGCTGGGATGACCCTGCAAAGTTGTTCCAAGTTAACTGGAGGGGGCGGAGCTTGAGAGCCCTGCACCCACCAATCACGGGCCGCAGGACCAGGGCAGTTCCCCAGCTGGGCAGTGGACTGAGGGCTGCCTGCTAGGGCCACTCCACAAAGCTGGAGAATGAGATTTCAGTCATAAAAGGGGATCTTGGGGTACAGCCCAATGTCCACTATCCTCCCAGAGGTCTCCATCCCCAGCTTCACTCCAGTTTTCCAGCATTTGTTGCTTTCATCCCTTTCTCAGAAACAAAGTAAAATGTTCTCATGCCAGGCACCTTAGCCATTCCTCTACTTCTTGGGCTTTTGCTCACATCTATGCCTTCCAGATCTCAACTTCCCCGAAAAAGTCTTCTCTAGGTATTTTTTCTAAATACTGTGTGTGTGTGTGTGTGTGTGTGTGTGTACCAGCTGACGCTTAACACAGGTGCACCCAAATTCCATTTGTTCCATTTCAGTAACAACGGGAGGCATCACAGGTAAATTGCTGTAATGCGTGGAGGTGGATTTTAGGATTTGAACAATCTGAATTTGCAACTTGTCTCCTCTTCTTACTCTGTAGTCTTAGACAAGTCCCTTTGCCTCTCCAGGCCTTGGTTTCTTCACCTGCAAAATGGAGAAATAATTAGCCTAGGTACTAAACATCATTCTATTTAGTACTAAGTGGGCACCCAGTAACTGCTCTCTTCTCTTTTCACACCCCTTTTTTTGGATCCTTTCAATGGCCACTCTACAGGCCCCTGACTTTATGAGTTGGTGTCTAATTGGCTATGAAGTGATTATTCTGGTTTTTTTTTCCTACATAAAATTGAAATCCTGCTTTCCAAGCAAACCATCCTAAAGAGGGCCCTAGGGCATGGCACATAAACAATGAATCTTGGAACCCTGAAAAAATAAAATAAAATAAATAAAAAAATTTAAAAAATAAAGAGGGCCCTTTAGCTATTGTCAACTGCAAAATAGATGTCTGGAGGACTGGGGGCCAGGTGGAGGCACAAGTTTAAGGACTACTTAGGTAAGAAGCATCAAAGCTTCAGTCTGCATAGTATCCCTTGTTGACTCTTCCTTGCTCATTTATTTTTTTCCTTTTAGAGCCATAAATCGAATATGTTACATGTCTTTGATTTCCACTGTAGTAAATTTGTTCTTTTCCCAGCTTGGGCAATGAACATTATTTTGAAACAATTAAGCACGCTTAGGATAAAACTATAATAAATTAACATAGCTGTTCCTATATTATTTTGAAATATCTACAACCTTTTGATGCTGGAAGCCCTAAACACCACCAGGTACCGCAGGATAAGCAGGAAGTCACGTGTTTATTGCTCTATTTGTTGAGTTTTGACGCTAACAGTTTTTGATTGACCAAATTAGAAGAAGAAGGCAAGCAACCTGACTTTTCAATTCCTGGCCATGGAATAAGCTGTCACAGCTAGACTCCCAGATCACGGGACCTTAGGAGGAAGGCAGGCTCCTCCTGACAGTACAGTATGAAGATATTGGCAAAGAAATAATCTAAACAGATGTTATTTTCAACTCTTGAGAAGATGGCGGAGTCAGGGAGTCACAGCTGTCTTTCCTTAAGCCCTTCTGTCTGTGAGGAGCACAGGCGACCACGTCACTCCTGTATAACCTGAGTGTGTCAAGGGAATAGGCAGAAGCACTTTGGGTGGAGTCAAATGCAGAATAATGGGCAAACCTTAGGACCCGGGGAAGAATACCAGAGTCATAGTGTTTTCAACTCCGTACAAAGAGGTGTTTTCTGTGCACCTGTGCCTCGGAAACTAGCTGGGTGGGCGTGGGAGCAGGCGTGCTCCTTGGTGAGTCCCAGGGTCATCTCCTGCTGCTTCAGTGGGGCCGAGTTCTTGGCATCGCCCCCTGGCACTGGATGCAGGAGCCTCAGGGCACCTTGTCGTCACGCGCCCAGACTCCCAAGTCTGCCCACCTCAGTAAGAGCAGGTAAGTGCTCACTGGAGAAACCAAAGCCTTCTCCCTCTACTTCTTATCCTGCAGCTCCTATGTCAGGATCAAAAAATAGCCTCCCAGGTTACAGCAAGTTGCAAGAAATACGAACCAAACGCTCAATAAACAAGTGTTAGCCCTTGTTGCCTTCAGTGGCGTTGACTGAGCTCCTGGTATTTGCAGAGAATAATGAAGAGAGAAATGAAAGACAGTCTTTGCCTTTGAGAGACTGAAAATCTACTTTACTGAAAAATTTATTCTCTAACTCTTTGTCAAAAGGATTTGAAAATGGAATTACCAGTTGACGCATATGAATAGCATGCTTTGCTGATCACAGCTGTCCTCTAATACCTGAGAGACGTTTATTTAATCCATTCTCACATCGTGTGTAATATGCAATACGACTTACGCAATAATATATATAAAAAATGAAGAGCAGAGACAGAGTGAGGCAGTCAATGTGTGGCCCGGGTGCTGTGGCTGAGTGTACAGTGTGGCCCTGAGCTGCCAGAAAGTCAAGTCAAAAGAGGGAAATAGGATATAATTCCTAGTTCTCATTATCAAGAGTGTGAACGTGGGTTCTTTTAGAAGACAGGGCTCCTCTCGTGGGGCTTTATACATGGCATATTGAGTAAACTCCTATCCTCAAGAATCCTGCAGGAAATGCACACGTGAATTTTTTTAACGGTGGCTTTTTTGATCAAATAAAAAGCTGTTTGATGATTACCTAAGCTGTGTAGTTTCCTAGGGGTCTAACTCTATTTAAAGGTAAAAGTTGGATTACCTAGAGAATTTACAATTTGTTGATTTTAATTAGAATTAAATGTTTGCTTCTCATTTAAATTAAAAATATGTGACCCTTGAAGAAGGGATGAGAGCAAAACTGAAGGCAGATTTTAATTTAAATTCTCTTTAGAATAAATGACAGGGATGCCCTTGGCTGATTTGATGAGTATGTTTCCCTACGATCATGCATTAATTAACTAATAGTGTTTTGACTTTCTATTTTTATGGTCAACTCCTAATCAAGGAATGTTAAAGCACAATTATTACTATTATAGATATTCTAAGAAAAGCAGGGCACAGAATAACGCCCACTAGAACTTAACGTGGCACCTCATCAGCCTCTGATCAGGAGTTCTGCTTAGTTGGTTTGCCTATATATTGGCAGTAGAATCTAATCCATAACAGCCAGGAAAATATTAATGTAATAAAATACGCAGGTGTTTCTTAACCCACAGCTCTTTAGAAACATCTCAAGGATTTGTTTAGTGTGAACAGTTTTATCCTCTGGTGTGTGAACAGTTTATGAACCCAAAACTTAGGAACAAATGCTGATGGCTCGCTCAGTGAAAGAGGCTGAGAGAGAATAAGCACAGTAAACTCCCATCTCCTTCTCTAAGAACTGAGGATTACCCTTTTAGAGTGACTCTTCCAGTCTGGCCTAGACTTTTCTTTTCCTTATGTGGTATACATTTTGCTGGTAGTCTTGTCCCACTCTGTTCTGGACTAGGATGATCTACTCTTTGTGTCAGGGCCCTTTTATCATTTGCAAAAGTTATTTATACTTATACCCGAGGATTCTCAAGATTCAATTTAAGCTCTATCTTTGTTGGCTGTTTTTTAATTACTCATGCACCCTCTAATGCATTCTGTAAAATGCTGGGTGCCACTTAATTCCCCTTGTTTGCTCGGCCTGTAGCTCTCTCTGATATCAGGACTCCTGTTCTCTGCATGAATAGTCTACCTGCCATGATATTAGGAAAACCATATTAAAATTCACTGGAAGACGCTCTTTCTCACCTGAGTCTTTGGGAAAAATCAAAGTTACACAAGGTGGGCCCTGAAGTCGAAGTTGTTACTTAGTTTATTTAAAAAGAAGAAGAAGAAGTCGTTGTCATTGGCATAAAAAGAATCATTCCTAGTTGAGATCCAGGCTTAAGTGGATCTGCCGCTGTCAGAGGTGTGGGCACCATGACCCTTGCTGTGAGTCACCAGAAAATGACCTCCTCTCCCCCTGCCTGCAATAGCACGGGAAGGTGTTCTCATTAAACACAACTCCCACACAATGACATTTCATTCCCCCCAAAATCACACCAAGATTCCTCATAGACTGCGACGTTCGGGTACAAGACAAATGCCTTCTAATTTTGTTTTTTGTGATACTATTATCTGCCTAAGTGGAAGGCCAGAAAATGAGTAAATTAATGTAGGGGATGAGCCTTTTGCCAGACAGCCTGAGGAGAAAACTCTTCGTGGTCAAAAGTGTGAGGGTGAAATATCAAAATCTAAAAGGCAGATATGATTGTATGATTTCCTTATTGGATTCTGTACACAGGAAAAAGTTACTGAGATGACTTGACAAGATTCTTCGTCTGGTTCATTGCTGATTTCTTGGCACCAAGAGTAGGTGCTCAGTAAACACCAGTGGATGAATGAATGGATGAGTGAATGAAAAATGGGGGCATTACAAAAATGGGGTTCTTCCTTACCGCATCCTCAAATCTCTAAAAGGTGGCTCACAGATCTCTGAGAATCCCCTGGCTGGATTGTCGGTGGGCTTGAGGAAAATGGGCCTCTAGGACACTTTTAAGATATGCATGGGTTTGGTTTCTCTGGCTAGCATGTCGGGCTGCAGCGAGCAGCGGAGTTTTCGTGCCAGGCTTGATGTGAGGTGTCGAGACAGTGGGGCCTTCAAGGTGAATTCTCAGGACTGGATGGGGAGAGATTTTGTAGTCGCCATCACCAATGAATGATTTTGCTATTACCTTGCAGAGATTTCGTGGTTTTTTTTTTTTTTTTAATTTCTTGCATCTCGGGGGTTTTTTGCTATTATTTTTTTCAAATTTTCCTTTTTATATGATAAATATGCCCTCAGGCTTAGAGGTAAACAGCAGTGGCAGAGGCTCTGGCCTTTGTACCTTTTGAGTGTCAGCTCAGCAGCATGTGTTTGTTGGCTGCTTCTGAAAATCGATAGAAAAAATACAGTGTGTATCTGTGCAGAAAAATGATAAATACAGGGACAGACGGGAGTCGTATAATAGCAGACTGGGGCATCTCAAGCCATTTGCCTCATTCCAAACTCTGCTCAAAAATAAGATTTGAAGCTGCTGTTGTCCGTACTTCTGATTTTGTGCTTGTAAACATGCAGCCCGGCCTTTGCCTCTAGCTCCCCAGCATGAGCGCCTCAGACCTCCCCAGCCACGGTTAGGGAGGAAGAGACGTCCGCTGGCCCTGTGAGTTCTTCACTCCCGTGGGCTCCACTGTGGATCAGTGGGGTTTCTGGGATCCCTCATCCTTGGTTCACATGTATCCATATCAGCCCTGTGGATTTAGAAGCCTGGAACATTCAAATCACCTCTATGGCTTACCAGCTCTATAGTTCTGAGAAAATTGCCTAAACTTTCTGCACCTCCCTGTGCTCTAGAGAACAGGAAAGATAATGTTGCCTACTCTCATTGGTTGATTATGAACCTTGAATTAAATGCAGTAAAGCGTACAGAAGCACACCGTTGTACTCCATGGTGTTGACTGAATATCGATGAGTGAATAATGTTTGGGAAAATGGGCCATTATGCAAGAGCAGAAGTATTAATCAATGTGCGAAGGCAGCAGATTTGCCACTTGGAAGGGACACTCTAGACCAGCACTGAAAAGGATGTCATTGAAGAGTATAATTCTTGCAAACATTTGGTGTATGCAAATCAGTAAGTTCTATTTTGGCTGTTGCTTTAGAGAGCCGCTGGCTAATTCAATATAAGACAAAGGCTAGAGATATTTTAAACTTATTTTTTATTTTAAAGAACTGGTTGGCTTAATTTATCTTAGGAAAATATTAGAAACTGTCGTAAACACCAGGTAGGTAAGATAAGTTCAGAAAGTAACCAGACTACAATCACCCAAGAACTTAGGAGTTTTGTCCGTAGAATGGTAATCACCTAAAAGAAGGTACCTAAAGTCAAAATGGGGAGGAAGAATTGGTTGAGGATATAATAGCTCGGTTCTTAGAGTCAGGGAGACTCAGGTACAAACTCAGACTGTTTGCCCCTAAACAATTATAGGACCTTGAGCTGAGAATTATAGGACCATAGTTGCATTATGTCTTTGAGATTCATTTTATCATCTGTAGATGAGAGACAAGACATAGGGAGTATTTACTGTCCTCACCATGTTATATGACACAGTGAGGACAAAGCAACAAATCTGAAATGTTTCCTGTCATTGTTGCCATATGCAATCTTGCTGCTTTAAACCAACACACACAGAAGGATCTTAGGAATGTGTACGACCAGGATTCTGATTTTGTGATTTCTTTTCTCCTACAATGACAGTAGTGCAAAGTTCCAGTTATAGTTCTGTCTCCGTGTCGATGTCCGAATCAAGTAGCATTTCAATGATGTACTTTTGCTAAAAATAAATGAATGGCAGTTTTCTCCACTCATTTAAAAGGTTTTCAAATCAAGCTACATTTACTTTTGAGTCTACTATACAGAGAAATTAAGTGTCAGCTGCCAACCCAACCATGCTGAGAGCTAATCTTACAATGACATATAATTCTCTTCATCTAACCATACCCGAAATTCTGGTTGTGAGTCTCCATATTCAGCTCCGGAAATCTCTTGTTGCTTTCTTTGCTTTCTTCCAATTTCTCCATAGAAAAAACGTGTGTGTGTGTGTGTGTGTGTGTGTGTGTGTGTGTGTGTGGTGTGTGTGTGTTGCATTAGGGAAGCTAAGTTGAAGAATACTGGTAACCCCCATCTCACACCGCCTCACAACCTATTCATCCTTTTAGAGCATAGATGGCAGTAGGTGGAGGTGGAAGCTAATGGAACAACCATTAAGAGATACTAGGTTTCTCTTTTGCTCATCTCATCAAGGATCAAGTAGTTTGACCCATACCTGATTTAATATCAAACCGCACAACAAATCTTACGGGGAATTCTTCTATACTTCCAAGAATGTTGTGTCTTGGAGAGGAATCCTGGCCAGCCTTTCTCAGCTCATCTCAGCCAAAGCCCTAATAAGAGAAAGAAACCACAGCAATTATTTTAGTGGAGAGAATTTAATACAAAGCTGTTGTCCAAGTATTCGGGGAACTCAAAAGGCAAAAAGAAGACTCCGGCCTCTCACAAAGCAGCAACTACAGGGAGCATCTCCCACCATGGGCCAGGAGAATAAAAGAAAAGGAAGAGGATGGAACCATGAAAACTCAGAGGCTCAGAGGAGTGGCCCAGGGCCTGGGATGCAGACCCCTGAGGAGGCACCAACCCTGGGCTCTGCTGGTGTTTCTGAGCTTGAGGAGGGGTTCCGTGGAATGGTACCCAGATTTTGCAACAGAGGGTGACAGCTGCCAGAGCCGGTGTCTCTGAAGAGGAGCGAGTGGCCTGGGAGTGCGAGGTGGGGAGAGACCGTGCGTTGGAATCAGCCACTGCTGGCCAGAGGATGAGCCGTCGCCAGGCCATCCCCTGGAACCGGAGCCCCGGTCTCCTTCTTCTCCTCCAGCTTTCCCAAGTCTCTCCAGCACCCCCTACTATTGGAGCCTGATGAGGTGCAGTGGGCAAGGCAAAACTGTCCTCAGTCTTGGGCCCAGTGTCAGAAGACCGAGTCCGGAAGAGTGGGTTTGGAGTGGAGGCAATGACCCGACACCATTCACCAGCCCGCCGCGCATCACATTTTTGAAACAGACGTGTCCTGTGCTTCTCACTTCTCCAGGAAACCTGAGCCGTTCCTTAAACATCTTGGGCGGGAAAAAGCCTTGACTTTAAGTGGTCCTGGGACAGGCTATCTCAACTCCCTTGTTTATAATTCTCTTAAGTCATTAACACAAAACGGAAAGGTTTTTATGGCTGTCAATGGGTGTGTATGTAAAGATAATGCTCAGAAAGCTGTTGGCTTTCTTTCATACACCAGGTAGACAGTAGTTTTGTGGTTATTATAAACATATAGTGTCAACAGCCTGATTTCTTGAAAAAGAAAAGAAACATTATGCCTCTCTGATTTTTCTACTCAAATAGAATTTTTTAATGCAAATGAAAGCATGATTCAAGCATAAAAACAACCTAATTGCTTATCATATTTTTAATGATCCCTTATTAGAGCAAAATTTAAAGTGAATACAAGCATATTAGAAACTTTTCTCCTGTTTCCTTAATTTGTATCTATCACTCATAAAGCTAAGCCGGCATGTCTCCCCAGGATTTAGAGAAACACACCCTTTTACTCACATCAAACCTACTTATTAAATGCGAATAATAATCTCATTGGATGGCAAAGTTCTCAAGACCTGCACTGAGTCTTGTCCTTTTGATTATGTTTTGAAAAGGAGACCATTCACTTACTAGTGTCATGAAGGCTCCAAGCCTGAGCTCTTGCATGTGTTGGGGGTGAGGGGTGGGGTATGCGCACGCGCGAGTTTACTGGTAACTTCCTCTCTTGCTATCGTTAGGCAGAAACTAAGAGAGGGAAAATCTCGGTGTGCCAGCATCAAACACTGCCTGGCTTGGATCAGAGAGGTGAAAGATGTTTCTGTCAACCTCTGCCTGTGAATTTTTTGAAACTAGCATTTGTACTTACCCTGATTTACAAGGGCTGATGGCAAAGAAATCATCTCACAGGAAGAATTAGATATAAAAATGTCCCAGGTCCCAAATATACATCAATAATCCTAACTTTGCCGGAATGTAACACTTCAGAAAACATTTCTGTGGAACACGCAGGAGTCGTAGAGGAGCTTTTAATGGTTGCATTCCAAAGGAAGTGGTGATGCTGTCAAGCCCCGACTGAAACTACTTTAATGCTGGGCCTTTGGGCAGTAGTTCTCATCTTGTTCTCAGCCAGCAGGGAAAGCGATGAGGTGCCGCCTCAGTCCCACCAGCTGCAGCTTATGGGCACCCTCGGGACCGAACTTAAAGTAAGCACTTGCCACTGAGACCTGGAATAGTGTCAGCAGCGCCGGGCGCTACATGAATGAGGGAAATGTTGGAGGACTCTGTGGGGCAGACGTCATCACTTTGAGGATGAAGCAAATAAAACACGATCTGATCTCGAGGTCAGGGTTCCTGCAAGAGTGCAAAGTAATCAGCATAGATGTGAACGCAGTATTTGTTTGGTCCTGGTGCTGGTGTGGGCCAGGCTGACTTGGGCGGGGAAAGCAGTAGACACGGAGCGAGCCAGCCCATGACTGTTACCACCTTGCATGTAACATTTGCAGGAGGCATTCTTGGCCTCTAAATGTAATGCTCACAGCCCTTCCCACTGATTCCTAATGCCCCTGCCTGTTGTTTC
The DNA here is from genome assembly GCA_028533885.1 of Nasua narica. Taxonomy (NCBI): domain Eukaryota; kingdom Metazoa; phylum Chordata; class Mammalia; order Carnivora; family Procyonidae; genus Nasua; species Nasua narica. The sequence goes on from CM052799.1 coordinate 78,197,489, forward strand.
TGGAAGCGGGCTTTGTCAGCTGAGTTCTGGGCCTCCCAGTGTGGTCCCAGACCAGCAGCGGCAGCAGCAGCAGCAGGGCTTCCTGGAAGCCCGTTAGAAATGCAGGTTCCCAGGCCCCGGCCGGCCGCATTGAATCAGAACCTGCATTGTTAAACAAGCCCCTCAGGTGACTCCCGTGCCCAGGGAGATTAGAAACGCACATCGCAGCTGTCCTCGCCTGCTTGTCCGACTTGCCCTACACCACAGATATCCACGCATTCCCCACAACATTCTGCTTCCAAGTTTTTCCCATCTTTATTGAGAGAGATATTTGACATAACATTATGTAAGTTTAATGTTTGGATGTGTGGAGGTATTGTGAAATGATTGCCACAGTAGGCTTAGTTTACCGTAGTTTACCATCACCTCTCACGGTTACCCTAAAAATATAAAACGCTTCACAAATCTGTGTGTCATTCCTATGCAGAAACTCATGTCTCTGTGGGTCCAATCTTAGTCCATAGGCTGCCGAAGTAAGCCCTCTGCTTCCATCTGAAGCCCATTTCCTGCCTCCTTCCGATTCTCTAACTGCCACGTAAATTCTTCACTGGCCTTCACTTTGATTTCTCCCTCTCTCTCTTTTCCCATTAGCTAAAATAATAAAGATGGAATGAAAGGAGGAAAGAAGAGAGGGAGGGAGGAAAGAGAAGAAGAAAATGAGAAAAAGGAAGGTGGGAAGGAAGAACAAGTGGGAAGGGATGTAGGGAAGGAGGGAAGGGAACCTCAACAATCATGCCATAGTAGTGTTGGAGCTCATGAGCTCTATTTCAAATATACACATACCCAGGAATACAGATGACCTTTGAACTCGTGGGGGTTCAGGCACCAACCCACCACACAGTGGAAAATCCTCATATAGCTGCTGACTCCTCAGAAGTTAGCTACGAATAGCCTGCCTTGCTTGGGAAACCTTACCAATGCCATCAACAGTCGATTAACACATAGTGTGTAAGCTCTAAGTATTCTATACAGTATTATTACAAGAAAGTAAGCAGAGAAAAGAAAATGTTATTTAGAAAATCACAAGGATGAGTACTGGGTGTTTTATGCAACTAATGAATCATTGAACACTACACCAAAAACTGGCGATGTACTGTATGCTGGCTAATTGAATCTAAATAAAATTTTCTTTTAAATCACAAGGAAGAGAAAATACATTTGCAGTACTGTACTGTAAAGTATCCACATGTAAGTGGACCCACACTAACCCGCTTAAACTTGTGTTGTTCAAGGGTCAACTGTGTCCTATTCACTGTTTCCATTTTAAAATGAAGCAGTTACTTCCACGCACTGTTAAAGGGAATGTTAATTGGTGTAATAATTTGGAAGGCAATTTGGCAATGTCTATTCAAATTTCTTAAATGGACATTCTTTGATCTAGCAATTGCAGAATTTGTCCTACAGAAATACTTGCATAAATGTACACAGAAAGTATCTGTTGCAGTGTTGTTTTAATACCAAAAAGCGATAAATAGCCTAAAGGTATCAATAAGAGCTATTTTGAAAAATCAACATGTATCTCTGCAGTAGAATACTATCCTGGCATCGAAAATAAATAGAATTAAGGAAGATCTGTGTGTGCTTATGTGATGAGCTCTCCAGATTATATTATTAACTGAGAAAAGGTGCAGAGCAATAGGGATGATATGACCCCATCTGTGCATTATTTTTTAGTGTGCGTGTGTGTGTGTTCATAAAACAGTTAATAACTTACTCTATTGACATCCAATGGGGTATTCTACAGCCATTATAAATACTATTTTGACAGAATTTTGAATAACTTGGGACATTTTTTGATGTAGTGCTAGGTTAAAAAAAAAAAGGCAGGATATTGGTATCATGGTTTTTCTCTCTCACCTTTTTTGAGCATTTTCCAAGGTCACTAAATATTAAATGTTCTAAAAATATTAATTTATAAAATAATGCCTTATTCCTGGGATTTCAGGTTGTTTTCAGTTATTTTCAACTCATAAATATTATTTACATAAGTATTTTTTTACCTAGAGGTGTTTTCAAACATTTCAAACAATTTATCTTTCCTAAGATAAATGTCTTGTAATTACTGGTTCATAGGCATGACCTTTTATTATAATTACTGGTTCATAGAATGTGGCCTTGATATTTGTTGCCAAATTGTTTTTTATGATCCACAGTGATTTTATTTATTTATTTATTTTTAAGATTATTTGAGAGAGAGAGAGCAAGGGGGCAGGAGGGGGAGAGAATCTCCAGCAGATCCCCCACTGAACGAGGAGCTGGAGGTGGGGCTTGATCCTATGACCCTGACATCAAGACCTGAACCAAAATCGAGAGTTGGGACTCTTAACCAAGTGAACCACCTAGGTGCCCCAATCCACAAAGATTTTTAATGTAATGTCTTCAATTTTTACATGTGATTGGTTATTAAAAGTCATCATTTATTCAACAAATTTTAAAATTTGAGCTAAAACAGGTATTAATGCCTACTGTATGCCAAGTTCTCTTAAAAGCGCTACACACCCTGGTGGTGGGTATTGAGGAGGGCACGTATTGCATGGAGCACTGGGTGTGGTGCATGAACAATTAATCTTGTAACACTGAAAAAATAAACGTATTTGAGGAAAAAAAAAAAGCACTACACACACCATTACAAATGATCCATGATTCCCACCTTGCTACTTTAAGTGCGATCCTGGGCCAGCACTCTTAAACAATTACTTGGTGATGTGATTCAGGCTGTCATAGAATATGCTGAGTACCATGAAACACAGCAGGACTATGGTGTAATTGTTACAATTAACCAAGAGAGGGACTGACTGAGATTCTTGTATCTCCCTTTGACTCTTCCTCTCCCACATTCCAACTAAAGAGTGACATTAGCTGGTGATAAGGAAAAATCTCTTTTTGCTCTGATCAGAGTTCAAGTATTAACTGCACTTGACTGTAACAAAGAAGTAGATAAGAAACTCACTCTAGTTTGTGGTGTCAATGTCTGGAATCATTTATATATTTCACAGATCCAGAAGGTGATAAGCCCCCTTCAAGGATATATACTTTCATCCTGAATCCATAACCAAACCTGACCTTCTACCACCCCCTTTCTCTCTGGCTGGCTGCTTAGAATGGAACAACGATTATCTAGCCTTCAGAGCATTTGTCCCAACCTCCAAAAAAAAAGTCTTCAAGGAAATAGAACAATCCAGCCTCTGCAAATAGGGCAAGAAATTCCTTCCTTAGGAATTCCTTCTTTCCTGCCTTCCTTAGGGCAAGAAATTCTAAATTGAAACATTCTAATTAGATTGATTAAATGAAATTGCCAGTATTTCACTATTATTTAACCTGTGAGAGCGGCAATGTCAAATGGTTCGACTAAAACTTGCAATTTAATTCTTCCTGTTTCTTCTCAAGTGTATCCCAAGACTACCCATATATTAGACCTAAATGAAACTTTTTTTCACACAAAGTGGTTTCTGCGATTTCAGGCCTAGAAACAAAGAAGAGAAAAATTATTAACATGGGTTTATGCTTGGTTGTCACTTCCCAGTCAGATCATCAGTAAGATAAAATTAAAATACAGTATTTCCTGAAATGAAGGGAAAAAGATTTCCTGCTTATTAAAAAGGGACTTCTACAGATGCAGTACAAAGAAGGGCCACATATACCCCAATGTTCATAGCCGCAATGGCCACAATAGCCAAACTGTGGAAAGAACCAAAATGGCCTTCAACAGACGAATGGATAAGGAAGATGTGGTACATCTATACAATGGAATATTATGCCTCCATCAGAAAGGATGAATATCCAACTTTTGTATCAACATGGACAGGACTAGAAGAGATTATGTGGAGTGAAATAAGTCAAGCTGAGAGAGTCAATTATCTTATGGTCTCACTTACGTGTGGAGCATAAAGAAAATCATGGAGGGCATCGTGAGAAGGAAGGGAAGGGCGAATGGGGGGAAATCGGAGGGGGTGATGAACCATGAGAGACTGTGGACTCTGAGCTACAGACTGAGGGTTTTGGAGGGGTGGGGAGTGGGGGGATGGGTGAGCCTGGCGGTGGGTACTGAGGAGGGCACATACTGCATGGAGCACTGGGTGTGGTGCATGAACAATCAATCTTGTAACACTGAAAAATTAAAATAAACATATTTGGGGAGAAAAAAAAAAGGGACTTCTAGCTGATGCTGGGTCAGAAGTTGGGAACAAACATGGGCAAACAAACCCAGCAAACTACCAAACAAACCGTAATTCATAATCTCCAGCCTGAGCAAGGCTGGTGTCCTCCTCTTAAAACAAACAGGATGCTGAGAGTGTGTGATAAATCCAAGATGCAAATCTGTGCACCAGATATCCAGGGAGAAGGAAAGAGGAGAGAGGTGTGAGAGAAAGTGTGCTTCAGCCTGAAATTGATGGAGGTCCCTTTTCTATTACTCTCATCAGATTTAAACTCATATTGTAAAAAAAGTAAATTTAGTGATTCTGTAGAGGGTGCTGGCATGTGAAACAGGGCCTCAGAGCTCGCTAAGCTGGCCTGACTGCATACAAGCATCAGAATTCTCTATCAAAAGCAAACTCATAGCTTTAAATGCTTTTCGGAATCTTGCTATTCAGAGTGTGAGCCAGAACTCCCTCCAGGGTTTCTCAGAGTCTGAAGTACATACGAATCACTTGGGGTCTTGTTTTTGGCTTTTTTGTTTGTTTGCTTGTTTGGGGTTTTTTTGAGGGATTTTGTTTGGTTTTGGTTTGGTTTGGTTTGGTTTGGTTTGGTTCAGGAACTGCTGTTCATTATTAAGTGTCTAAACTGGTCCTTAGAAATTCTGGACTTTGGCTAATGTGAATGAATGTGTGAAGGAACTGTTCTTCTTTCTTTCTTTTTTTTTTTTTTGTCACCATAATAAATGTGCTCTTTAATCCCCATCACCTATTTCACTCATTGTCCTACCCCCTCCCCTCTGGTAACCACCAGTTTGTTCTCTTGTCATTAAGTCTGTTTCTTGGGGAGCCTGGCTCAGGAGAGCATGTGGCTCTTGATCTCAGGGTCATGAGTTTGAGCCCCACATTGGGTACAGAGGTTACTTAAATAAAAACTTTGTTTAAAAAGTCTTTTTCTTGCTTTGTCTCTCCCTCTTTTTTCCTTTGCTCCTTTTTTGTTTGTTTGTTTCCTGAATTCCACATACGAGTGAAGTTATATAGTATTTGTCTTTTCTAACTGACTCATTTTGTTTAGCGTTATACTCTCTAGATCCATCCATAGTGTTACAAATGGCAAAATTTCATTATTTTTTATGGCTGGCTAATATTCCATATTTACATACATCTTCTTTCTCCATTCATCTGTCACTGGATACTTCACCTGCTTCCATAATTTTGCTATTGTAAAAAATGCTACAATAAACAGGGGTGCATGTATCCCTTCAATTTAGTGTTTTTGTATTTTTGGGTAAATACTCAGTCGTGCAATTACTGGATCATAGGGTAGTTCTATTTTCAATGTTTTGAAGAACCTCCATACTGTTTTCCAAGTGGCGGCACCAGTTTACATTCCCACCAACAGTGCAAGAGGGCTCCCCTTTCTCTGCATCCTCGCCAACACCTGTTGTTATGTGTGTATCTGTGTGTTTTAGAGAGAGAGAGAGAGTCTTAAGCAGGCTCCACACTCAGCATGGAGCCTGGTGTGGTGCTTGATCTCACAATCCTCACATCATGACCTGAGCTGAAATCAAGAGTGGGATGTTTAACTGACTGAGCTACCCAGGTGCTTCTTTTGGGGTTTCTGATAGGTATCTCATTGTAGTTTTGATTTGCATTTCCCCGATGAAGAGTGATGTTGAGCATCTTTTCATGTGTCTGTTGGCCATCTGGATGTCTTCTTTAGAGAAATGTCTGTTCATGTCTTCTGCCCATTTTTTAATTGGATTATTTGTATTTCAGGTGTTGAGTTGTATAAGTTCTTTATATATTTTGGACACTAACCCTTTGTTGGATATGTCATTTGCAAATGTCTTCTCCTATTTTATAGGTTGCCTTTTAGTCTTGTCAATTGTTTCCGTCCCTGGGCAGAAGTTTTTTATTTCGATGTACTCCCAATAGTTTATTTTACTTTTTACTATTTACTATTTCCTATTTCCCTTGCCTCAGGAGACATACCTAGAATAAATGTTGCTTTGGCCAATGTCAGAAAAGTTAAAGCTTGTGCTCTCTTCCAGGGTTTTTATGATTTTAGGTCTCACATTTAGGTCCTTGATCCATTTTGAGTTTATTTTTGTGTGTGGTGTAAGAAAGTGATCCAGTTCCATTCTTCTGCATGTAGCTGTCCAGTTTTCCCAACAATATTTGTTGAAAATACTGTCTTTTTTCCATTATATATTCTTTCCTTCTTTTTTGAAGATTAATTGACCATATAACTGTGGCTTTATTGCTGGGCTTTCTATTCTGTTCTATTGATCTATGTGTCCATGTCAGTACCATACTTTTTGTATTTCTGCAGCTTTGTAATGTAACTTTAAGTCTGGAATTATGATACCTCCAGCTTTGATTTTCCTTTTCAAGATTGTTTTGGCTCTTCATGGTCTTTTGTGATTCCATACAAACTTTGGGATTGTTTTTTCTAGTTCTGTGAAAAATGCTGTTGATATTTTGATAGGCTTGCAGTAAATCTGTAGATAGCTTTGGATAGATGGACATTTTAACAATATTTGTTCTTCCAACCCATGAGCATGGAATATCTTTCTATTTCTTTATGTTGTCTTCAATTTCTATAATCAGTGTTTTATAGTTTTCAGAGTGTAGGTCTTTCACCTCTTTGGTTAGGTTTATTCCTAGGTATCTTACTAGTTTTGGTGCAATTGCCAATGGAATTGTTTCCTTAACTTCTCTTTGCTGCTTCATTACTAGTGTATAGAAATGCAACGGATTTCGGTATACTGATTTTATATATATGCTGATTTTATCTATCTATAATTTTATATATATAGTTTATATATTTAAACTTTAGGGTTTTCTATGTATAATATCATATCTTCTGCAAATAGTGAAAGTTTTACTTCTTCCTTTACCAATTTGGAAGCTTTTTATTTCTTCTTGTTGTCTGATTGCTGTGGCTAGGACTTCCAGTGCTATGTTGAATAAAAGTGGTGAAAGCGGACATTCTTGTCTTGTTCCTGATCTTTGGGGAAAAGCTCTGTTTTTCATCATTGAGTATGATGTTAACTGTGGGTTTTTCATACATGGCCTTTTTATGTTGAAGTATGTTACCTCTTAACCCTACTTCGTTGAAGGTTTTTTATCATGAATGGTTGTTGTACTTTGTCAAATGCTTCTTCTGTGTCTATTGAAATGATCATGTGGTTTTTATTCTTTCTCTTATTGATGCAATGTATCCCGTCGATTGATTTGCAAATATTGAACGACACGTGCATCCCAGGAATAAATCCTACTTGTTTCTGGTGAATGATTTTTTTAATATATTGTTCCATTCGGTTTGCTCTTATTGTGCTGAGGATTTTTGCATCTATGTTCATTAGCGATAATGGTCTATAGTCAGTTTTGTTGATCTTTTCAAAGAACCAGCTCCTGGTTTCATTAATCTGTTCTACTGTTTTTGTTGTTTTTTAGTTTCATATCATTTATTTCTTCTCTAGTCTTTATTATTTCCTTCCTTCTGCTGATTTGGGGTTTTGTTTGTTCTTTTTCTAGCTCCTCTAGCGTAAGGTTAGGTTGTTTATTTGAGATTTTTCTTGCTTTCTTGAGGTAAGCCTCTACGACTATAAACTTCCCTCTTAGGACCACTTTTGCTGCATCCCGAAGGTTTTGGACCCATTCCGGGTCTTGTTAAATGCAGATCCTTATAGAGCAGGTCTTGGGTAGGATCTGAGATCCTGCATTTCTAACCAGCTGTCCTTGGAGGTGACGCTGGAGGCAGGACCATGTTTTGAGTGCCCAGGTTTCAGTAGAGCATCCTTCCGATGGCCTCGTTCCTTTTCTTTTTTTCTTTTTTTTTTTTTTTTCGTTCCTTTTCTTTTAAATCAGCAGCTCATTCTTCAGGTCACATACCGAGCACTGAAGTCAGGAAACTCAGCTCCCGTTCAGTGACCTTGCTTTTCCCTCATTCAACTCTTTCTGCCCGTAAAATGGGATTACCAAACCCGTGCTGAGAGTCCCTGGAGGCAGAGTCTCCCAGTAGGGTGAAAATCTAATTTGGGGATTATCTGATCCAACCCTTCCGCTTCCGCTCCCCACCTTGCCTGTGCCTCAGGCCCACGCTGGAGAGCCGGCTGAGTCTGCGGTTCTCTCCCCTTCCACTGGACTGGGCGAGCTCTGCAGGGTAAGGGCTTCTTACAGATGCTCTCAGACAAGTAGAAGTAGCTACAAAAGCCATTTTTCAAAACTACTCAGCAAACCTCACCTTAATGAGGGATCTTCTCCTTTGGCTTCAGGACAGGAGACAATTAAGAAAACCAGTGTTTCCAAGTGAAAGGAAATTTCAGGGGTTCCTGCCTGTCCGGCTCGCTCCCCACAGCATGTGAAAGCCCCGCTCAATTTTCATTTGTCCCAGCCTGTCAAGAGCAGCTGCCAGCTTCGATTATTGTTTTGAAACTCATTTCAGTCTTGCCATGCAATTCACCAGAGAATGAGGTATTGATCCCCCAATCTCAGTTGTTTCTTCTAAGGCCTGCACCACATTGGCCTTCCTGATCTCCCTCCATCTCTAGGTCTCCTCCCTCCCTCCCCTTTGCTCTGGAATTCATGTCACTTTCCCAGGAAGTGTGCTGTGATAAGACCCCGCTGTAGTCCTCGAAGGAGAGGTTATAATAAAGCAGCATATGCACATGTTGGAGAGACAAAATAATGAAAATCATCATTTTTTATTTATGGAGAAACATTTTTGATTTGGACATAAAATGATACAAATCTAATGTAACAATGCTTTAGGGGTCAGGACTAAAAAGGAGCATTCTCATTTCATGAGTCTGGCCTCTTATTCATTGGAATTGCTGCAACGCCCTGTGTAAAGTCCTGCAGGTTGTCTTGTCACTGGTGACCTCGATGACAGTTTAGCCAGTGAATTTCACACTACGGGTAACCATATAATTGTCCAAACCAGGACACTTTTGACAGTGGAATGGGCGCGGCCGGTGATACTTCTGTGTCAGGCATGCACTGAGACTGTCTCGGGTTAACCAAAATGTAGCCCTTCCGAATATGGATAGTTTGTAACGTGAGACCCAGTGACAGCCTGGCTTTGAGAGGTAACTGTGTCCAAGAAAAATTGCACCCAACAGAATTAAACAGGGTAGAATTTTCAAGACTGTTGCAACAGGGGGCTCAGCCAGTTAAGCATCTGCCTTTGGCTCGGGTCATGATCTTAGAATCCTGGGATCAGCGCTGGGTGTCCAGCTCCCTGTCCAACTGGGCGTCCGTTTGTCCCTCTTCCTCTTCCCCTCCTCCACCCCCGCTGGTGCACGCGCTTCTCTCTCTCAAATAAATAAATAAAATCTCCCAAAAAACACTGTTGCAATAGGGGAGAGAGCTTGAACTCAGCTCCGAATACCACAGGAGCAGGGGATTTATGGGCAGTGGGCAGCTAGAGCAGGGTCAGTGGATGGAAAATTACTAATAGGAACTGGGTTAGGTATCGAGAGTGAGGACTGACTAAAGTTTGGTCAATGTGGGAAACTTTAGGGAATCGACCAAATGAGGGGTAGCTTTTGGAATTTACTCTTCTCCCAGGAATCTCATTGTTTCTCACATCCTTGCCCTGACAAAGTCTTCCAAACATATTAAGGCTCTAATTGCTTTTCCTTTGTGATTTCTCTTCATTTTCTTTTGCCAATCTAATTATTCTTATTGTGTTTGAATAGGAAGTTTATTTTCTTTTCAGATCTTTGCTTCTATATCAGCAAAGCTGGGGTGAAAAATGACTTTTGAAAAATAAAAAATGTGGTTTGAATTGATTAAGGGAAACACAGTTGTGATTCAGCCAGGAAGGACTTAATCAAGTGGCCAACATTTCACAGTGCATTTATTAAGGGCGCTTAGTGAATAGAAGGGAAAGCAAGGGGACTTACTTATTCAGTATTTACTTCATATGTATGGCCTATATAGGATCCTCTGTCCTTAGCACAGTACATCTTTCTCATTTGTCTACAGTGAAAGTATTTGATTAGATGAACTCCTTAGTACCTTATAGGGATTTTCAAAAATTCCAGGTTCTGATTTTTAAATCATTCTATCCCTCTCTGGGTTGTATTTTCTTCCTATAAAGTATAAAGTATCCTTGTTGACGCCATTATAAAGTATCAGTGGCTTCTCTTTGCATCCAGGATCGAGGACTCCTTATCTCAGCTTCCTGGGTCCCTGGTCCTAACCATCTGCCTTCGTCTCCTGTCATCTCCTCCTCCTAATTAGGCCCCAGCCACCTCAGTTTTCTTCCTTATGGGGCTTATAGTGCCTGGTCATGCCCTCTTCTGTCAGTTGGGAGTTCTCCTCTCCCACACCCTGGCAGGGATGATTCATCTTTACTGTAAAGTCTCCATTCAAATGTCATTCCTACTCCCACCCCTCAGAGAGGTCTTTCTTAATTACATCAGCAAGCCAGCCTCCCTCCTCCAGAGCCTCCCAGCCCCCGGCCAATCGGGGTTGCTGGGCTTGTGCTACAGAGGGTCCCACTTTGGTCAGCCTCCAGCCGCACCCCTCCCCATGCAGCAACAAATCCGAGGGGCCACAGGGGCTTGCACACTCAGAGCCTAGGTCTCCTCTTCTAGACCATGCCATAGTTACCTAGGGCCTTGCCCTAGTTCTTTCCTCAGAGGGCCCCAAACCCATTTCCAGAGTCCGTGAGCCTCTGCCTCGGGTTCCTCCTCCTGTGGGTGGTCTGGGCTGCCAGTTTGCACACCCCTAATCCTGAGGGGGGACCACAAGGAAGCTATTTGCAGAAAGTATGAGTGAATCTTGGACATAGGGTCTGGGGTATCAAATGTGTGTGTAAAAACCCTCAAGGCGGGAAACAGCCAGGCTAGAGGAGAAGGGAATGGGCCAACATCCAGGGATAAATGTCCACAGGCTGCCTCACCCAGCTCTACCCTATTCCAGTGCAGAACTCTGAGGAGTCTGAGAGTACTGAATGCAAACCTGGCCTTCCAGGTCTTAATAAAGTCAATATGTCAAGGGAAGACATAGAGCATATTTTTTAAAGATTTTTATTTATTTATTTATTTATTTATTTGAGAGAATAGAGAGGGAGTGTGTGGGGGTGGGGGGAGGGGCAGAGGGAGTGAGAGAAGCAGGCTCCCCCCTGAGCAGGGAGCCTGATGCAGAGCCCCATCCTAGGTCCCCGGGATCACGACCTGAGCCAGAGGCAGATGCTTAACCGACTGAGCCACCCAAGCACCCTGAGGTAGATCATATCTTATTTAACAGTTTGTTGGCTTGGTTTGTAACTTTTAATCATTTAGACATGTGTGGGCCTCCATCGACACTCTTGCCACATCCCCACAAATGTTTCCTCTTCTTGGTCAGCCGTCGTGCAGAGCCGTCCACAGGACGGGGCCTGGTGAGCAGAAGGGGGCTGGTACCAAACATCTTCTCTGCCCCTGCCCTTGCCAGGCATCCCAGCTCTCTTCTGGGCAGCCCGCTCTCCCTTCCATGGCCGTTTCATTTTATTTGCAGCATTGACAAAAATCTGAAATTACCTGGTTTACTTGTTTCCTGTCTGCCTTCTTCCCACTGAATGCTGAGTTCTGTGAGGTCACAAGCTTCTGGCAGCATTCCCAGCACTTGGCCTGTACGAAGTACTCATTAAAAATGTGCTGACTGGGCAACTTAGTGATGTATGGGACCAGGCCCATGCTGGCTGCCCCCTGACTAAGAAAGCTGCCTGGTCCCCAAGGCTTCCGGCCTCATTAGGGAGCAGACCTGCAAGTAAACAGAGTCCTTTGCTTTTAGTTTTTGCTCCTCAAGTGGTTAATTAATCTGCAAATAAAAATATAAATGTAGCCATTATTGGGGAGCTTCTACTAGTCAGAGAAACAGTCTGCAAGACAAATAAGCTTCAAGGAAAGGGGAAGATGAGACACTTTTCCTGTTAGTTTGTGTCAAGGGATAAGGGATGAGGGTAACCTTGATGACCTATCAGAGAGCTGGTGGAAACTCTTTCCTTTTCTCTCTCTCCAAAGAGACATTGCTTATTGTTTTTCCGGGAGCGGGGGAACGTGTTAAACATTTTCTGCTGTTCAGCTAGAATGCTGTTTGGAGCAGGAGGCTAACATCCCCTCAGATGCTGCTCTCTGCCTTATTTAACTCGCACGGCAGACGGTGACATCTGTTGCACAGCAGTGCCTTGGCTGCCCCCCCTCGGAAGAGCTGAGGGCCTCTGGAGCTCTCCTCTGAGGCCTCCCACATGCCGCAGGGCAGCGGGGCTTCCGGCAGCTGTGCGCAGATTTCTGTTGCTTTCCGCACGGCCCCATTGTCAAGCGTGAGGCACGGTCTTCTCCACACAGGATTTTTTTAAAGTAAGGTTTATGTTTTCCCACTCAGAAATATGAGGTCATTTTTATCAAAGGTTGATCGGATAGGCCCCATAAAGCCAATCTGCTTGAAATCGGGATGAAAGTATAAAAATGCTGGAAGCTGCACCTAATTGGAGCTTTGTCTTGAAAAACAACAACTAAAAATCACAAAAATGATCTTATACTTTGCAAAATTAGGTTACAGTTTCTCTATGTGCTAATTCTTAGAACAAACCCTAGAGATGCATATATTTTTAATTAAATTTGTCTGATATCACCATATTCCTTTTCTATTTGGCTTTCAGGGTATCTATTCACTCGTCCAACATGTATTTATTGTGTACTTACTATATGCCAGGCTCTGTTCTAGGTAATGGGATCAGTGAACAAGAAAGGTGAACACAATCCATGTCCTATGGACCCTATAGGGCATATAGGACCCTATATTCTGCAGTGGGGTAGACAGGTCATAAAATATGGAAGGACAGAGCGTGCTGGAGAGTATCAAGTGCTAAGACAATACAAAGCAGGGAAAGAGCATAGACAGTGCAGAATGGGGGTAAAAGTTTAAAGTACAGTTTAAAGAGGGTAGGTCTCTCTGAAAAGATCACATGAGGGCACAGACCTGGAAGAGATGAAGGAGAGAGACAGGGATGTCTGGAGAAAGAGCATTCTCATCAGAGGGGACAGCAGGTGCAAAGACTATGCGGTAGAGTGTGCCTGGGGTATTCAAGGAAGAACAAGGGGCCAGTGTAACAGGAATGGAGGGAGGGAGGAGGAGGACAGAGCACATGCATTTGGCAAGCATGGTGGGAAGATGGGTCAGGATATTTTAGACCACCAGAAGGACCTTGACTTCACTCTGAGTGAGATGGGGAGCCCTAGACAGGGTTTTGAGCAGGAGAGTGAAGGGATCTGACTTACTCTGGCTGCTGAATTGATAACAAACTGCAGGGGAGGGAGAGTAAGAGTGGAGGACCAGCTGAGAAGCCACTGTAGCAATCAGGGGAGAGCGTGTGGTGGCTTGGACCAGGGCGGTGGTGGTGGAGATGACGGAATTCTGTCTCCTGCGTGCAGTTTGAAAATGAAGCTTATAGGATTTGTTAACTGGTCTGGTTATGAGAGACACCGGACTATGGAGTAAGAGAGAAAGAGAGGAATCAGGATGATTCAAAGGTTTTGGGCCAGAGCGATTGGAAGGCAGGAGCAGACATGGACAGAAATGGGGAAGGCTGCAGCATTAGGATATTTTGGAAGGAAGCTCAGAAATCCAGTTGGGCATAAGATTTCTACCTGATGGGGGCACCTGGGTGGCTCGGTGGGTTAAAGCCTCTGCCTTCAGCTCAGGTCATGATCTCAGGGTCCTGGGATCGAGCCCCACATCGGGCCCTCTGCTCAGTGGGGAGCCTGTTTCCCCCTCTCTCTCTGTCTGCCTCTCTGCCTACTTGTGATCTTTCTCTCTGTGAAATAAATAAAATCTTTAAAAAAAAAAATCATCTACCTGATGGTCAAGTGGAGATACCAAGTGAGTAGCACACTCAGGGCGTTCTTTCTTGAGCCTCTGGAAACTTACCTTAAAGGGGCTTCCTTTCCTTATGAGGACCCCCTATTTCTTACAGTATACTGGGAACAAAGCTGTAGAGAAGAATCAGGAACTAGGCACCCGAAAACAAGATACTGTTACTACCAGGGCATCTTTTAGATCCAAGAGAAAGAAGGAAATTCTTGAACTGGTATAGCTAGAGCTGTCTAATAATATCCCAAGATAATGGAAGGCTCTACTCCCTTCTTTCAGCTAATACAAAAAAGGAGAGATAGCTAGAGGGTGGGAGTTGGTAACTCCCATAGGCAAGGACAACACAAATGAGGGACAGTCTACAAAACTTGTTTCAAACCTTTGAATGTGTCAAGGTCACTGAAGGAGACTAAAGAGACACAACAACTACATACAGCACATGATTATTTTGACCTGGATCCTTTTATTATAAGGGGCATCATTAGACAGTTTGGGAAACTTGAATGGATTAAAGTATTAGATGACAGTAATATGTCAATGTTAATTTCCTGATCTTGATGGCCATTCTGTGGTTATGTGAAAGAGTGTCTTCATTTGTAGAAAATACACACCAAGAATGGAAGGGAAGGGGCATCAGGTTAGCAGCTTATTTTCAAAAGGCTCAGGGAGAAAAAGAATTCTTAGTGTTATAACTTTCCTCTGTGAGATTGTTGCAAAATTAAATTAATATTTAAAACATGAAGCAGGGGATCCTGGATGGTTTGGTCCATAGAGTGTGTGACCCTTGATCTTAGAGTTGTGAATTCAAGCCCAACATAGGGTGTAGAGATTACTAAAAAATAAATAACCTTAAAAAAAAAAGTGAAGACATTTTTGTTTGACATCTTCTTCAGAGCCCCTAAGAGAGATAGATAATTAGAGGGTACAGAGAGCAGTCGATATTGATGGGTAAATAGATGTGATAAAACATATTTTTTGCAAGTTAAAAGTAAACATGAGAGAAAGTAAAGGAATTTGGAGGATTAAGAGATTGAGTTTGGAGGAAACAGTCAGGAAAGATAGTACTCTCTTATGGTTTAATGGAATTTTTTGGCCGGGAAATCAGCCAAACACATGTTGGAGGTTGGCTTCAGGCAGCTGGAACCTCTTCAGGACCTGGGGAAGCTTCCTCCTACTCTCCTGTGTCCACTATCCATCTGGGCAGGACGGTGGTCCAGCCGGAAGAGCAGGGGCCCGTAGATGAGGCGTCTGGACTAAGATGATCTTCAGGATCCCTTAAATACTTAAAGGACTTTGAACAAGAGAATAAAATTGATAAAAAGATAGGAGCATAGGAAGAAATAGATGAAAAAGAATGAAAATATAGTTCTCTTCATTTGAAAATATAAGTTCTTTTATTTAACATACCCACCTACCTAAAGGGGTGGTTCCTGTCCCCCTATCTCTCCTTTCATCACTCCTGTAGAAAAAGCAAACATAACCTCTTCCTTGATGGGAACCGCATAAGGACCACCCCCTCTCTTCTCAAATCTTAGGTAACCGCAAGAGTCCCCTTAAATAGAATTTTCAATTTTATGATTTCTAAAATACTCAGATGCATCATTGCAGAAATATTACAGCATGTTTTCCAAGTGTCAGAATAAATTTACACTGAAATATTACAATGCTAGAGTACCTATCACTTTTCTTTTGGCTTCAAATGAGTTTGTTTATAGCATGCCTGATTTTTTCATTGACCCATAATTTATTTAGGATAAATAAATTTACAAACATGGTACTATTTAATCCTATCTTTGTTACAGATTTTTATCAATTGTCTTGTAACCAGATAACTAGATTTTGTGTAAAATCAATTATTTGAAATGTGTTGAGGCTTGAGTTGATAGCTAGTATATGGGTAGTCTTTGTAAATGTTATGAAAGTCTGGAAAGAATGAAGGTTCTCTAATTGTCAGGGAGGGAGAGGGTCCTATATATGTTTCTTAAGTTTAGCTTATTTAAGTATATTCATATTTTCTATGTCACTACTAGTTTTTCAACTCTTTTACCTACCAATAACTGAGCAACGTGTATTGAAATCCTACACTATAGGGATATTTCTGTCAATTTCTCTCCATAGTGCTTTATGTATTTTGATTCTACTTTATTAGATGAATACTAGTTTAGAATTTTTATTTTTTCCTGGTGAGTTGAACTGTCTTCATTATCAAGTGGCAATCTTTATTGTAATAATGCTTTTGTTCTTAAAATCTATTTTGTCTCATTTTAATACAGTTGTCTCCAGCTTTCTTTTGGGTATTTGCCTGGTAGATCTTTTTAAAATTTATTTGTTTACTCTCAACCTTTCAGTGCCCTGTGTTTTAAGTGTACCTCTTGTAAACAAGCTGGATTTTTGGTTTTAGTCATTATTTACCCATCTACATTTACTGTGGTTATGAACAATGGAGGGTGTTGAGGTCACAAACAAAATAATCCTTACAGGAAAAGTTAGCTTGAACAGAGTCTCCCACCAACAGTTGCGCTCAAGATTCTGCTACCAGAGAGGATGGAACAGAAGGCAAGCACCGTTTACAAAAAGGGGCCGTAAAGTCACATGTCCCACCTGCGGGTGCCATATGTCACCCAAGCATCGACTGCCTCTGTAGAGAGATCTGTTCCATCTTTGCCCACCAGCTTCAGAGACAGCCATTTGAAATATTAGACGTGGAGAAAAGAGGTACAAATCATCCTTAATAAAGATTCCCAATGCTTGTTAACACTAAATGATCACTAAGACCGCAGTATTAAAGAGGAAATATGTTGTACCATTCTATTCCCATAGCGGCTCATACATATTTAATGTTCAGAGATTTCTTATATCCTGTAAAATCGTTTTCAAGCTTTCCTCAAACTATGCCTAAAGAGTAATCTATGTGTTCTCTTAATGCTTTCTGCTAAAATAGGTTTTCATGATTATTTCTACAAAATTACTTTTTTTTTTCCTTCCACTCTGCCACTGGCTTTCTTATGTCACTTTTTTTCTTTCTTTCTTTTTTTAATTCAGAGAACATAAAACTATTTAAATTAGTGTCTTAACCAGAGGTAGAACTACAAAACTGCTTGAAGCTTGCAGGTAAACTGAGCTAGGACTCTGGTATCATCCAGCATTGGGAAAGCAACAATAAAACAATGACAGACGAGCACCTGGTAGGTGACAGGTACCGTGCTAGGATATGTGTGTGTGCATGTGTGTGTGTAATCTCCACGTAAATATGAAAATTCAAGGCTCAGACAGGTGAAGTAACTGGCCTGAGATCACATGGCCAGTGACAGGTAGAGCCAGATTCAACTCCAGTGTCTGAATCCATAGTGATGAAAAGTGAGTCCTGGAGTGAAACTACTGGAATTCATGTCCCAGCTCCACCACTTAAAAATTGTGTGGCAATGGGCAAGTTATTTAATCCCCTCCTATAAATCAGTTTCCCCACCTGTAGAATGGAAATAACAGCATCATATCCATAGGATTTAATGGGATGATATGAGGAGATGCTCAGAATAGAGTCTGGCACACAAAGAAGGCTCAAAAACTGTTAGTTATTATGGTTTCCGGAGACATTGTAGGGCTTCTTATCAATGGGAGCTATTAGTAGTCAGATTTCAAGTTTCTTTCTTTCTTTCTTTCTTTTTTGAGAGAGAGAGAGAGAGAGAGTGCCTGTGCACATGTGGGGGGAGGGGCAGAGGGCCAGAGAATCTCCAGCAGACTCCCTGCTGAGCTCGGAGCCCGATGTGGGTCTGGATCCCACAACCCTGAGATCATGACCTGAACCGAAATCAAGAGTCTGATGCTTAATCTTCTGAGCCAGCTAGGTGCCAGGATTCCAAAGTTTCTTTAACGTTATGTTCATCTGGTTCTCACCCTCTTCCTCACATGCCCTCCTCACCTGCCAAGCTGACTCGCTGGTTTCCCAGTGTTCCCACTATCGCTGATGCCAGCCTTCCCTCCAGCTGTTATGGCTCAAGTGAGACTTTGCCTTCTCTTCCTCGATGGGGTGTTTGATTTTCTCAACTTTCATAGCACTTTGTGTTTGTTTATAATTAAGAGTTCTTTTTTCCCACCATATTGTGGTTGAGTGAGACACCCTTTAGATATCTAGTTGGTGATATCAAGTGGGCGGTTGATTCACAAGCCTGGAGTTCTAGGTGAAGGACAGGATGGACATACAGGAAGTCCTCAGTCTATAAATAGCATGAAAGACTCTGAAATGTAGAGGCCGAAATGAGGAGGAAGAAGACTCAGCCGAAGAGGCTAAAAAGAAGCAGAGAGCGTAATAGAAAGAGCTCCTGGCGAAGGTGGTATCACCAACAGCAACAGAAGGAAGGGTTTGAAGGAGAGAGTAGCCAACTGTTGAATGTCAAGTAAGATAGTGCAGAGAAGAGACCAGAAGAAACAGCCACGTGAAGGTCCTGGCAAGAGTAGTTTACGGAAGGAATGAGGACCCAGGCCCAAGAGGAGTGGATTGAAGGAGAGTGTGCAGTCAGAAAATGGCAACAGCAGCCACACATGACTCTTTCAAGAAACTTTGCTAGTGATGGAGGTCCCCGTGCTAGACGGGGAGGCAGGTGAACTGAGGGAATGTGGAGACCACGAGAAGCTTCTTGTTTAAAAGAGGGCACGAAGGCGTATTTTCTTCTGATGTGTATGCTCCAGGAGGTGCAGAAACAGCTGCAGGCGGGAAGGCCACTGACCTGGTGACAGACGCTGAGATCCGGAGCACCCAGGGAGAGAGAGGATGGTCTTTCGTGGGAGCACAGATGCTCCCTTCACTAGGGATGGAGGGAAGGCCAAGTAGGTGGGGTAGCGGGGCACCTAGAAGCGGGAATTTCTACATGTTTGTTTCGGTTTCTCAGTGAGATATCAGGTAAAGTCATCAGCTGAGAAGGAGAGTGGGGCTTAGCAAGTTTGAGAACAACGAATAAAGAAGAAGGTGTGAAAGAGTTACTTTGAGCAGTGGAAAATAAGCAGACCAGAGAACTATAGGAGGACCATGGGCAGTGCTGAGTGCTGTTTTGAATTGTCATTAATTATTTAAATGAGACCTGTTGGCATAATTGGATGTTTTTCTCCTGGAATGTTCTTTTGTTCGGGTCTAGGCATAAGTAAATGGATGTCTGGGTTTAACCATTACAACTTTGCCAGAGAAGTCAGACACAGGAAGAGGGGAGTGAAAGAGTCAAGGGTATCTGTAAGATCGTGATTGTAATAATGGACCATGAAATGTAACTGAGGAAAAGTGGGACATGGGGACATGAGGACACATGGGGGACTGTCATCGTGGTAATAGCCCGAAGGATTGCAGGTGACCACGAAGTATAGGAACAGCTGAAGTGAGTATGGTAGACAATTACGAAGGGACAGTATAGAGCATAAGACCTGATGTCCATTCTAGAGGAGGTGTGGTCATTGTCGCTGAGGAGGTCAAGGGCATGAGCATGGGAGTGCGTAGCTGCGGAGGGTAAAGAAAATGATCATTGGATATGAGACAGTCCAAAGTCAGAGAGACTAAAATACTGACACCAGAAGGATGGTGGCAGTAGGGAAAAAGAGATCATGAAGGTTACTGAAGTCATCCATGAATGGGGGAGTGACAGGGTTACTGAAGTCATCCATGAATGGGGGAGTGACAGGGTTACTGAAGTCATCCATGAATGGGGGAGTGACAGGGTTACTGAAGTCATCCATGAATGGGGGAGTGACAGGGTTACTGAAGTCATCCATGAATGGGGGACGTGACAGGGTTACTGAAGTCATCCATGAATGGGGGAGTGACAGGGTTACTGAAGTCATCCATGAATGGGGGAGTGACAGGGTTTGCCAAATGTCAGCAGAAGGAAAGCTTGGGTTTCTGGGGGTCACTGGGGTGACTAGGAATGTGAGGTGTCCTGGGATCGGTCCTGATAATCTCCAGACAGAAGGTGGGAAATCTGCTCAGGCTGGACACCCTGGGGCCCTAGGGCTGCCAGGTTCCCCCAGCACAGGACCTGTGTTCGAGTTGAGGCTCCGACAGCCGCTCGCTGTGCGAGTCTGCGAGAGTCAGCCTGCTTATTCTCGTCCGACAAATAGAGATCAATGTTCAGTGACTTGCCTCGTTCACAGGGATCATTGGACATAATGAATGTGAAAGGATTTTGTAAGCTCTAAAGTACCTAAAGTACTCCCAAGTACTCACTTTGAAAAGTGAGTTACAATTTTAAAATGTATGTATCTTAACATTTTGATTTCTAGCTTCTAAACTAGAGCAAGATAAATCACGTACTTTCCTTTTGTCGGCCACAGTACCTAACCTGGATGCTTGCGTTCTAGAGATAGCAGTCTTGAATAGTACTGAACATAAAAGCTTATGAAATGAATTAGAACCTGTGATGAATGCCTTCAGTGGTATTGTCAGCGTCGCCATCCACATTGTCTAGCAGCAATGCTTTAAAAATTCTGGAAAAAAAAAAAAACAAAAACTAAACTCTGATTTTTCTTTTCATCAAATTCACTGATGAAGAATAAAGAAGCATTTCTTAAGGTTAAAGTCCTAAGAATACTTACGCATTTTGACCCAATAATTCCACTCTCACAACTTTTTAAAACCTTTTAAGCCCACTCAACATATACAGAAAAATGCAGAAATCACAAATGCACATAGGAGTTTTCACAGGGGAACACACTCATGTAATTCGCCTCACTCATAGAAATTTGATGCTGGAAAATATTCCTCTGGATGAAAAAGCTGTGTTCCTGAGGACGTTGGCTCAATGTTAGAGCGAAAAACGCTAAATGGTAGAGGAATGACTCGGTAAATGTTGGCACATAAGTTCAGTGGAACAGTGTGGAGCATTAAAAATGAGTTTTGAACTGGAAAATGAAATTCACAAAACTCGAATGCCCTTGAGGCAGGCGGGCAGCTGAAATCCAAGAAGCAGCCTGTTCTAAAACCATGCGAGGGGAGGTGGGCTCGGGGTGATAAAGAAATGCAGAGGGGAGAGTGCGAGCTGTGCCTAGACATTAAAATGCTCACAAAAGTAACGCACTGGGGCGCTTGGGTGGCGCAATTAGTTAAGGGTCTGGCTCTTAGTTTTGGCATAGATGGTGATCTCAGGATCGTGGGGTCGAGTCCCGCATCAGGCTCTGCGCTCTGAGGGGATCTTGCTTAAGGTTCTCTCTCCGTCTCCCTCTGCCCCTTCCTCTCTAAAATCAATCCATCAATCAAAAAAAGGAAAAAAGTAAAGCATAGTGCTGATCAAACAAAACATGCCCTGGGCCTAGTTGTACTTACAGGCCTTTCCTTTGTGACCCTCCCTGGAGGTAAAGGAAAATACAGGCAACATGAACACACCAGGTATGGCCATTGTTGATTCTGACAACACATAGGCTGTGTTGGCAGGAGGACAAGGGCCCGAGGTGAGCACAGCAAAACCAACGTCGGCCTGGGTGGGCGCCAAATGACCTTTAAGCCTTAGTTTTTCCATCTGTAAAACAAGGGAATTGAAAAATACCTCCTTCACAGAGCTGTTGTAAAAGTTAAGTGCATTCCCTTCCTTTGTTCCTCATTGGAACATTGTTATTCTTCTTCCTCATTGTTATTTTATCGTTATCATTAATATTATTTCTGACTTCATATCCCACTCTTCTCTTGCTCCTTGTTCTCTCTACTCCAGCCACACTAGTCTTCTCGATATTTCTCCAAGGTGTTTTAGCCTCAGGGCCCCTGTTTTTTTTCCCCTTACAGTTGGCCTCACTTCGTGTGGGTCTCTGGCCCGAGGACACCTCCTCTCAGGGGAGGCGCTCTCTCTCTCTCTCCCTCTCTCTCTCTCTCTCTGCTTTATTGTTCTTCATTGCACATAGCGCTGCCTGACATTTTATTGTCTATGTATTTTTTTAAAGTTATCTCTTTATTCTCTACCCTAGAAGGCAAGCTCTGTGAAGGTAGGAATTTACCCCACCTGTTTAATGCTGTGTTCACAGTTCCCAGAAGGCACCTGGCGCATAACAGACACTCAGGAAGTATTTGTTGAGTGCCGATGAGTGTTCCAGGTAGAACCATCACATCTTATTTTTTCCTTTTCCCTCCAAATCTCAAAGGTACAATCATTGTGTAATGAATGATTTAAAGAGACATTTCTTGCGGATGACTCAAATGTGTAAAACTCCTCTTCATCTCTCCTAACTTGCGTGGCAGGTCAGCTGTGCAGAAGCTGGGAGCAGAAGTATTTGAGAAGGTCTACAACTACCTCCAGAGAGCAAGGCGCCAGAAGGCCAGCGAAGCCGAGATCCGGGCAGCTCTAGAAAAAGTGGTGCCTCACGCCAGTGACTGTTTTGAAGTTGACCAGCTCCTGTACTTGGAGGGACAGCTGCTGATCTCAGTGGGTAAAGGGCCCGCGCTCCAGAACCCTCACCAACAACTGTCAAAAACAAGCAAGTTCAAGGGGACAAGTCCATTCGACACATAAGCTGGACTTCATTATGGGAAATGGGTACAATGCTGGGGCTACCATCTTTAGTTTCCGTTCCTTGTCAAGAGGAGTGAGTCCTTTAGAGAGCAGTAAACCTATCTGCCCTTACTCTGAGTCCTGGGCCAGTCAGCGTTTGGTCTATACCCGGAGGAAAGCTTGTGGACCAAGTGTGGCTTCCTGAAAAGCACTCTCGAGCGTGCCCGCAGCGCTTCCACGGGCTTGGACCACCCCTGAGATGGCCTGGAAGGATCCATCGACCCTTGACCGTT
Source organism: Nasua narica (assembly GCA_028533885.1). Classification (NCBI taxonomy): domain Eukaryota; kingdom Metazoa; phylum Chordata; class Mammalia; order Carnivora; family Procyonidae; genus Nasua; species Nasua narica. The sequence continues at coordinate 78,220,277 of CM052799.1, forward strand.
TCCACTTGGAGGACAGACTTGGTGCCTGCCTGCCTCGTGCGGGTCCCCTGTGCTCTACGGTCAGCCTGCTCCTCCCTTAGGTTGCCGAACACAGGCCTCCGACACACTGAGCTGCTGACCAGGAGTCACGAGTGTTTGTCTCAGGTGACCCGTTTTGGGTCCCCTTTTGCCCTTCCCTGGCTAACAAGCAAGATGTGTGTGGGTGTATATATATAAGGACCTGGACTAAAAATCCAAAAAATAATTCTCTTCTGTGATTTAATCTCCAAGCTCATTCATGGAGTATTGAAGACTTTTATTCTTAATAAATATATTTTACATGGTCACAAAATAAATCACCTATTTTATCTTTTCCTTATCTAGAAGTTTGTTGATGAATGTAACCCATCTGTGGTCATTATTACCAAGAGCAGCTCACACTGGATTCATTTGGTGCCCATTATGTGTCAGTACCATGCTCTGTGCTTACAGAAGGGTTAGGGCCTTCTGTCACTGGATCATTTCACCAACGAGAGAGACAGAGAGAGGAGAGATTGCCCCGCGTTTGAGCGTTTGAGCTAACGCTTACTTACTCAGCTACCAGAGCTGAGCTGAGCACACCCCGGGCCCGTGTGATTCCAGCGCTGGAACCCTTCACCACTAGGCATGTGGGCTTTCAACCGAGAAGCTACATCAGACTTGCTTGAGGAGCTTCTTAAACATACACATGTTTAAACTTACTGTTAAAGAGTTATCATCCTGACGCTTGTGAAAACAGTAGAGAAGACTTTATTCAGGACAATTAAAATAGGGGAGAGAGACGGGGCTCAACCCGAAACGCAGCGCGCAAAGCTGGAGATTGATACCCCAGGTGGGACAGGGCAGAGCAGAGCTCGAGGGATGACGTTACAAAGAGAAGACACCTAGGGTAGGGGAGATTGTTGCCAAACCGACAACCGATAGGCCAAAGCCTATCTTCTGTCACAGAACAACCAGGTAAATCCGACACACGAATTATCTAGCGGTTAGCATTCTGCCCCCCACTGACGACAGAGGACACTGAGGCAGAATGTCCTTACTGACCCGTTATGGCAGCGCTGTGCTCCCCGCACGAGGCAGTGCCTTCCAGACTAGTGTTTCTCACATTTGAGCGGCAGGATCACTGGGAGGGCCCTTTAAAACAAATTCAGAGCCCGTGCCCAGCATTTCGGATTCAGTAGGTCTGGGTGGAAACAGGGACTTGGCATTTCTTTCAAGTTCCCAGGGGAAGTTGACGCTCCTGGTGTGAGAACCCCCTCAGACCATCGTGACCCTTCCTCCTGCGGCCTCGCCTCCCTGTGTTTGGAGCAGTACTTGGTCTGCGGGGGCCTGACTCATCTCACTAACATCTCTGAGGGTGGTATGAGGACCGGGAAGAAGGGCCCGAAGACTTCAGATGCCTTGCCATGAATATTCTGAAGAGGCAGTGATCGGGAGGAAAGAGGTCAAAGTGTGACTAACGGTGGCTTCCGGGAGTTCAATGGTGTCAGTTCAAGGACAAGGGAGCACGGTCACCATGCTCTATGTCTCATTCCCACCTCCATCCAGCAGCCAAGGGAACCCCGGGAACCCACAAACTCTGCCATGGGCTCGTGAACATCACTATTCTGTGTTCCCCCAACTCCTGTACACCGTGGGGAGGCAGAGGTGTGCTGGACACTTACCCTTGGCCGGCTGGTGAGAGTCGTGTTGCTGATGTCACCCCCTCTGTGTCTGGGGCAGGAAAAACGGGCCTCAAAAATGGACTCCTTCCTGGGGGTGGAATCTGAGACTTCGCAGCATTCTGCCCTTGAGGATGGTGTTCAAGCCCAAATCCAGAACACATACAATCAGGTTTGCCCTGGGAGGCCTAGGACATTCCCGTTGTGCTGACACGGAAGAGACCTCAGCCCCTGGAAGGGTTCCTCATAGCTCCCGTATCCTTTTATGACCAAACAGATGCGAAATGGATCTGATAGAGGAGGAGAGGACAATAGTAGCAAGTTATGAAAGTTTCTGAACCTTCTTACTAATGGTTTTCGTAACATTAGAATAGAATACTGGTGTGAGTTGCTGGGTCAAGAATAAGAAATGGCTGGATTGCAAATAGTCTCTGCCGGCTTTCACAAACAGACGAACGTGCCCGGGAACAAAACCCCGGAGTTAAGAACGTGTTGTTGGTGTCATTCCTCTAGCCTTCAGGCTCTGTGGCTGGGACTACAAAAAAAAAAAAAAAACTGACCAAAAAAAACCAGATTAACAGGAGAAAACCACCGTTTGCTTCACTAGGAGTGAGGGCGGTGGTGCAAGATTGAAGGTAACTAGGAAGAAAATTGCTTTGTATTATTACTATTGGGAAGGTACTTTCTCCTCCAGTCCGACTCAGTCTGAATTTGGGATGACTCCAGGGTTGGTATTAATCACTAACCAAAGCGCAAGAGTGTCGCTCACTGGGTGAACGGCAAGATGGTGGGTGGAAACTGGCTGGGGGATTAAGGAAGGCAGAAGGTGCTGTTAGGAAACCGTCACAGGTAGGCGACAATAAAAGGACCCCGCTGGCTTGCTGCTTTGTAATGTATATATATACATATATGTGTATATATATATATGTCTATGTATTTCATAAACACCAATTGACCTTTCCGCTTTCTATTTATGCAGAGGAAATGCCATCAGCTATTTTGGATGATGCGGAGATAAGACACACACAGGAGAGTGATGAAGTTAATTATTTAATGTATTTGGAGCTGAGGCCGGAGCGAAAGCTCTAGGTCTATTATAAAGCCCAGCCATCACAGTGGGCTCAGGATAAAGGAAGCTGACAAATTAAGCAGTAGCTCCAAGGGGGGAAACACCCCACTCCTCTTTCAAGATGATGGGATCATTAAGTAATGTGTCAGAAGATCGGGCCAGGCCACCGAGAAGATAAAGAAGCAAAAAATGAAAAAACGAGGCAAAGAGAAGGGGTGTGTGTATGGGGGTGGGGAACAGGAGACGGGGCAGGCTTGGACACACAGTAAAGAGTCTTCGAAACTTCTGCAGGGGCGTCTGGGGGGCTCAGTTGGTTAAGCTTCTGACTCTTGATTTCAGCTCAGGTCAGGATCCTGGATCAAGCCCGGCATTGTCGGCTCTGCACTCGGGGGGGTCTCTGCTTGTCCCTCTCCCTCCCCCACCTGCTCTCTCTCTCTCTCTCTTTCTCTCTCTCACTCTCAATTAATTAATGCTTCTGCCACAATCTGCATAAGAAAAAAAACACAATACCAGGTCACTTGGATTCAAGACTCACTCTTGCCATTTACTACATGATCTAGGGCAAGTCATTTTCTCTGTCTTTTCCTGCCTATGTCTGCAAACTGCTATAAAGAGCAGGTAAGATAAAGTGATAGGCCCCATCACATGAAGTTGGCAGTGAGGTTCAGCCTAATGCGTGGAAATGCTTTCAATCTGGAAGACGCCCTTAACTTTGGAGGAGGACTCATTCGCTCGATTGTCAGGCTGCCTGATACCCCATCATTGGAGATTCATCCCTGAAGGCCTCCTTAGGCTTCCAAGATTCTACTACCACGCAAACACACCCCAAAAGTAATCATTTTTAGCCATTTTCTGCCAACCCTTGACTAGAAGTTAGCTGACAGTTGGCTAAGGGCTGATAAGGCCATGAAGAAGGCAGCTCTGGAAAGGCGAGCGAGCGAGCGCTGAGGCCAGCTTGGAGTCCTCACAAAGCCTCACCGCACTTCACGTTTCAGGACCCTGACCCTGTGACCCCCAAAGCAAGCGGTGTCACCAGTGCCCTTGGGAAGCTCAGTTCTTCCCTGAAAGGGAAAAAGGAACATCAGAAATCTGGTCCAACCATATGCAGTATAAAATAATATATTCGTTAGGAATATCAAAGTCATTGGCATTTATACAGAATTGAAGTGTTCACCCTATAAGAGGAGTATTTTCAAAGTACACTTGTAGGGTTAGATTGAGAGACAATCTTTTAATAGCTAGAAATTTTTTTCTTTCGAAAATATGGGTGTTTTTTCTTGGGTGGGTGTTTCTTGCTCTGAAAGACTGAACTTTTGGTTCCAATCACCCTTCTCTGGACCCCTAACTGTTGTCTTATAACTCATGGGTCTTCCCACCCCCATGGGGGAAGTAGATTTCCTGACCCCTTGACTCTGAGCTGGGCCACAGAACCTGTTTCCGCCAAGTGATCACGCAGGGGCAGGAACGTCATCTGTGCGCTGGACTTTGTTGTCTTGCGCCCCAGCTCGCACCTGCTAGCCCGCCCATCACAGGGGGAGGGTGAGAGATGGGGAGCTGAATGGCCCCAGCCAGCCTTAGAGTCATTCCAGCCAACGAGGAATAAAGCAGAACCGCTCCAGGTGATCTGCAAACTCTTCAGCCAGAAGCAAGTGTTCATTGCCGTACGCTCCTCGGGTTCTGTGTTTATTACGCTGCATTATTATGGCGATAAACTAACCAATATACCCGACACCACTCTCTATTCCTTCTCTTAACACTTCTATTATCAAGGCTTCCTTCTTTTTGGCATTGATTTTTTATAAATTTGGGGGAAGTTTACTTCTTTTTTTTTTTTTTGGGGAAGTTTACTTCTAATGAAATGATTTAGTGGTTTCTCAGAAAAAAAAAAATGACGATCCTTTTTTTTTTTTTCAAAATGGTGAACTATGAACTCTGTCCTTCCTGGCTCTCAGCACATTTCCAGACAACGTGGTGCAGGAGCTTGGAGCCTACCAAGACTGCCTCATTTGCAGATAGGGTCCAATTCTTCCTTGGATTTTACTTCAACGTGTATTGAGTTCCCATCCCCTACCAGGCACTTAGGCACACAATTTTGAATGGTAAGCATTCAACAGGCAATGTAAACAACCAAAATGTCTGTCAGCAGATGAATGGGTCTAGGAGATGTGACACATTTATGTATATACACAACAGAATATTATTCAACCTTAAAAAGGAAGGAAGTCCTACCATTTTCTACAACATGGGTGAACCTGGAGGACATTATGCTAAGTGAAGTAAGCCAGACACAGAAAGTCAGATGCTGCACGATCTCACTTCTATGTGGAATCTAAAAATGTCAAGTTCATAAAAGCAGAAAGTAGAATGGCAGTTGCCGGGGCTGGGGTTGGGTTGTCAGATGTTGGTCAAAGGTTAGGATGTTCCGGTTATACAGGACGAGTACGTTCTGGAGATCTAATGTACAGCACAGTGACTCTAGTTAGAATACTGTATTCCCGTACACTTGAAATCTCCTAAGAATGTGGACCTTAAGTGCTCTTACCGCACGCACAAAAATGAAAATGGTCACGATGTGAGGTGATAGATAGGTTAATTAGGTTGATTGTGGTAGTCATTTCGCAATGTATGAGTATATCAAAAATCACCTTGTACACCTTAAATGTATACAGTTTTTGTTGACTATACCTCAGTCACGCTGGGAGAAATTTCATCAGGCAAATACAGGGAGGAAAAGATCTCGCAGGCCCGAAGAACACAAACATGGAGGACACGGGACATGGCAGGTACGTTCTGGGAGTTTGAGAGCTGTCCGTGCTGGTGATACATAAAGTGTGAGGACGATTACGTCAAGTTTGAGAGGAAGGCGTAGCGGGCAGCCTCCAGTGATCCTCCCCTCTGGTGTTCTTGTCTTGTGCTGTTACTTCTCCCATTGCGTCATGGTGGCCTGCGTGACCAATAAAATACTGTAGAAATGGCGCTGACTTCCGTGACTAGGTCATAAGACATGGATTCCATCTCGCTTTCTCTTGGATCGCTCACTCTGGAAGAAGCCAGCCACCATGTCTCCAGGACACTCAAGCAACTTTAGGGAGAGAGCTATTTGGCATGAAATTGAGGCTTCTGCCAATAGCCAGCACCGAGTTGAGTCACCTGGGAAACATATTCTCCAGCCCTAGTCAAGCCTTCATTTGACTGCAGCCCTTGCTGACATCTTGAGTAAAACCTCACGAGAAACCCTGAGCCAGAACCATCCAGCTAAGCCATTGCTTAATTCCTGACCCACGGACACTGAAACAGTAAGTGTCCGCTGTGGTGTTAAGTGACTACATTTCACAGTATGATTCGGCAGCAAATCACTCATACAGAAGGCAAGGCTCAGGTCTGAGCTGTTGGGTTCGTCTGCTGTAGTCCGGGGCAGCCCCCGAAGAGGTAGGGACAGAACCTGACTTTTAACTGGATCACGAAACCACGTGGAGGGCCGGTTTGAACAGGGTGAGGCTGGAGGCGGGCAGTTAGGTGTGGTCCTGGTGAGAAGAGATGAAGTCAGGGCACTGTGGAGACAACAAACCAGGAGAACTGAGGGCTGACTTGGGTGGAGAGGTGGGGAGGACTGCTAGGTTTGTGGCGCGAGTGATTTGGGCCATTCACAGAGCTGGGGACAGGGGAGTTGTGGGGAGGGCAGTGGGGGAGAAACACTGAGTCCATTCCTGGGTGTGCTGGGTTCGGGGTGCTCGTGGGGTATTCAAGGGAAGAGGTCCAGGCACAAAGCTGCAAGTGTCTGTAAAATTCGTATGCTCAGTGGATGCACGTAATGAGCTCCAGACCACACGGCAGGGAGTATTTTCCATGCTGGACTTGCGAACAACGAAGGGTAGGGCTGCCTTCTGCAGAATGTCACCTCCTTTATGGCTGCTGGATTTGATTTCAGGTAATGTGAGTGCCCTCCCCCCGAATAATAATCACAGCATCTAGCCCTTTTGGATGAACCTCAACTGGCCCAGCCGGAAGCTCTCTGCTTGTGGCATCTCCTCCCCGCCCCGCACCCTGCCTTGTATATTCTTCAAAACTCAGCTTTCTCAACCTTGGCTCTGCATTCGAAACACCTGGAAAATTTTATGAGGATTAAGTGGAATCATTTAAAATTTCCTGGTAGATGGTAGATGTTGGTTGCAGTCTTCTTTCTGCCTAAAAAGTGAGATTAGTTGCTTATCTTTTTCTCCCTTTCCTGGACCAAAAGGGATTCTGTCTGTGAAAGGGTTTTGTGAAATGCAAAACTTTATTCAAATGTAAATAATAACCTTTAACTTCAGGAGAAGTCAAAGATCTTGTTATTTTTAACTTTTTACTATGGAAAACATCAAACTGTATAAAAGTAAAGAAAATAATATAATAAGCCCTTGTTATGGAACATCACTCAGCCTCAGAAATAATCAATTCACAGCCAATCCTATTTTATTTCTATTCTCACCCACTACCACCTCACTGCATTATTTTATCATAAATTTATAAATATTTCAGTATGTATCTCTAAAAGAGAATCTTTTTTTAAAGCTGTAATACTATTTTCACACTTGTAACTGTACCAGTAATTGCTATCAAATAGCCAGTCAGTGCTCACATTTCCCATCTTACTTTTTGTTCCTTCAAATTAAGATCCCAGTAAAACCCAGTTACTTCAACTGATATGTCTCCTCGATCTCTTTTTATGTACAGATCCTGCCTCCATCTCTTTTTTCCCCTTATAATTCATTTATTGAGGAAACCAGGTCATTGGTCTTACAGAATTTCTTTTAGTCTAGATTTTACTGGTGGCATCCTCCTCATTAAAAAAAAATAAACTTTGGGGCGCCTGGGTGGCTCAGTGGGTTACAGTCTCTGCCTTCGGCTCAGGTCATGATCTCAGGGTCCTGGGATTGAGCCCCGCATCGCATCGGGCTCTCTGCTCAGCAGGGAGCCTGCTTCCCCCTCTCTCTCTGCCTGCCTTTCTGCCTACTTGTGATCTCTCTGTCAAATAAATAAAAAATAAAATATTAAAAAAAATAAACTTTATTATTTTTAAAGAGATTTATTTATTTGAGAGAGAGAGAGAGCAGGGGGAGGGGCAGAAGGAAAGAATCTCAAACAGACTCCTTTCTCAGTGTGGAGCCTGACAACACAGGGGTCAATCTCAGGACCCTGAGATCATGACCTGAGCTGAAATCAAGAGTTGGAGCTCAACCCACTGAGCCAGCCAGGTGCCCCTAAACTTTATTTTTTGTAGCAGTTTTAGATTTACAGAAAAAGTTGTGAAGATAGTACAGAGGTCCCATATAGTCTACTCAGTTTCCCTATTATTAATATATTAGTAGCATGTATATTTGTTATAATAATGGGCCATATTGATATTAGTCCATATGTTATTATTAATCAAAGCCCATACTTCATTCAGATTTCCTTAGCTTTTATCTAATGTCTTTTTTCTGATCCAGGATCCTATCCAGGATACCACATTATTACATTTAGTCATCAGGAATCCTAAAGGTCCCCTTTGTTGTGACAGTTTCTCAGACTCTCCTCATTGTCAGCGACCTTAACAGTTTTGAGGTGAGCTGCTCAGGCGTTTTATAGAATGTCCCTCTCATGGGGTTTAACACTTTCTTCACAATTAGATCAGGGTTATGTCATTTGGGGAGGAAGAGAGCTGACATTAAGAACCATATCCGTCACGTGATATCAAGGGTGCCTACCATCAACATGACTTATCAAAGTTGATGTTGACCTTGATTCACCTGGCTAAAGTAATGTTTGTCAGGTTTCCCCTCAAAGTTAGCTACAAAATTGCTCTCCACCCCTCCTTTCCATAGTGTCCTCACTGGAAGGAAGTCATTATTCACGGCCCGCACTTAAGGAGTCAGTTGTCCTCTACCTCCTGGAGGACAGAGCATCTATATAAATTATTTCAAATTCTGCAAGGGAAATGTCCCTTCCCACTCATTTATTTACTTATGCATTGTTTTTTTCAGTAAGCTCTAAACCCAGCCTAGGGCTTGAATTCATGACCTTGAGATCAAGACTTGAATGTTCTACTGTCTAAGCCAGCAGGTGCCCCTACTTATGCATTAGTTACATCAGAATGGACCCACAGATCGTTACTTTGGGTTATAATCCAATACTTCTTTATTTTACTGCTCAAATTGTTTCAGCTTTGGCCACTGAGAGCTCTTTCAGTTAACTCCTGTGTCCCCCATACCTTTGACATATTCCTATCAATATGGTTTTTTTTTTCTTTTCATTAAAAAAAAAAAGATTTCGCACATCACAAGATGCTCTAGGTTTATCATGTATCCATAAGGTATATTTCTTGTCCCAGTGCTTGAATCAGCCATTTCTCCAAGGGTCCTGGTTCCTTTTATTAGAAAATGGTATTGGAAATTAACCTCTGGACACTGGGTATGCTTTTTGCCACTGGGTTACCCCTGCTTCTAGACCCCCTCTTAGCTGACAGAGCAAGGAAATTTATGTATACCAACCTTTGTATATGCACATATCTATAACTATTTCTGTATGTAACCATCTGTATCTAAGTTAAGCTCAACACAATTTCATACTGATGTCTCCTGCTCTAATCCACTACCACAAGGATCATTTTAGCTTCTTCCTGATATTTAAAAAAAGATTTTTTTTATATTTCTTGTAAAATTGTAGTTAGATCCAGATTCAAATTCAGTTTTTTGGCAAGAATATTTCATACCAGGTGGTGTGTTCTTCCATCATGAGGTACATAATATCTGATTTTCTTTTGTTGATATTAGCTGTCACTGATGATCATTCCCTATGATCTATTACTTAAAGTTTAAAAAAATAGTAAAATTATGATTGGCTCTATCTTTTTTCTTTGATTAACTGGAATACCCCATATAAATTTCCCCTTATTAACTATTTGGGAGCCCTGAGGTACAGCCCATAAAAAAAAAAAAAAGGACAAGATAAATGCTTCATCCTTTTCCTCCTCCTCCTCATTCTTATGATTTTAGGATTGATGATGTCGGAGGCTCCCAAAATTTCTCAATTCTCTGTAATTTAGGGTGTTGGTACATTTTTCATGGCCTCCTTAAGCCGAAAGAAATAGCTATCAATTTCACTTACTGAATAGTTAGGTTCAAACATCTTAATAAGTGTTTCATGTCCTGACAACATGGCACCTGTTTGTCACCATCTAACATCTCAAATCCTCATTCCCCGTTCCACACTGACTTTTATCCCATACTTGCTTTTCATCACAACTGCTAAAAACCCAGCTTCACGAAGATACATCATCAGAAAGGATGTAGTCATCTAATGTTTGAATCTAATCATAGAATCGAAGCTAGTAGTGTTCTTGATGTCTGAAAGAGACTATTAAATTTTAAATTTCAGAATTTTTGTTTTTGTTTATTTTTTTAATTTTTTAAAAAGATTTTATTTGACAGGGAGAAAGAGAGAGAGAGCACAAGCAGGGGGAGCTGCAGAGGGAGAGGGAGAAGCAGGCTCCCCGCTGAGCAAGGAGCTTGATGTGGGGCTCGATCCCACCATCCTGGGACCACGACCAGAGTCAAAGGTCGATGCTTAAGCAACTAAGCCACCGAGGCGCCCCCTTTTTTTTTTATTTTTAGTATTCAAGTACAGTTGACATACCATGTTATATTAGTCTCAGGTATACAGCACAGTGATTCGACAAGTCTGTACATCACGGTAAGTGTGGTCACCATCCGTCATCATATGTTATTACGCTATCATTGCCTCTATTCCCTACGCTGTACTTTTCATCTCCATGACTTATTTTATAACCAGAAGTTTGTGCCTCTTAATCCCCTTCATCCATTTCATCCATCCCCCCACCCCTTCCTCCTCATTATTTTTCAGATGAATTCGTCCTTTAGCATCTTCTGAGGCTGACCTCTGAGTTACTTCTGGTTTTCAGTACCATTATGAACTTGGGAGTAGCTCTTGAGGGACGCGGCATTGCTCAGTGATCTATCTCCAGCCTTGACTTCTGGACACTGTGCCTCAGGAGGGTGGAATGAGGTGAAGGGGATGGAGGCTGGGCTCCCCCAGCAGAGGGAGAAAGCAGTGCAGAGGCAGAGAGCAGTTTAGAAATGGATGGCAAGATTGGAGAGGGGGGGAATCTTGGGGACTTCCATATTCATTCATACTGGAAGAGCTCTGCTCTCCAAAGTCATTAATCCTTATACAGCTGTTGCCTTGGTTTCACAGAGTTTTCCACATTGCCTTAGAAATAGCTGAATCTATCTTTAAAAGCCTCCTCCTGCAACCAGGAAAGAAAAACAGCCTGAAGCTCTGGGAAGGGCATGTCTCTCCCATGTAGGTGAGAAAGCAAGTCACCTTTGGAATGTTAGGGATAAGTGTTGGGGCACTGATTGCTTATTAGTTACCTGAAACAAACTTAAAAACCACCAGCACAGATTCTGATCCAGTTGCTCTGAGGTGGACCGCAGAATTGGCAGTTTTTGTGAGCTTTCTGCAAGGCGATTCCAGTGTTCAACGGGGGCCATTTCCAAGCCCCCCAGAACTCTAACAGGCCAATGAATTTGTGCCATACTTACAGTGTCATCACCTTGATCGGCTGCCTGACGTTGGCTGCATCCCAACCCACAGGTCTTTAATATAAGACACATCGCTCTGCCCCTCCCTTCCCCTCCAAGGATGGTTACAATAAATTTGTGCTGGGCACTGCTCTAAGTGCTTTAAACACTTCACTACCTCTGTATCATCTTCACTTAAGACATGAGCAGCTGGGGATCTGAGAGAGTTAAATGACTTGCTAAGGCACAAGGCTGGGTCTGGAGTTGTGGGCTCTCTCCCATCCCATGCTGTCACAGGTTCTGACTTTAAGCCCAAGCCGTCTCAAGGAGCTGCGTCCTCCCTGCCTTTGTGTAATAAATATTGACTCTTGGTGTAGGGGCTATCTGCACAGGGCCTGGCCTGGGGCGAGGGATTTTGAATCCCGTCCTCAACATCGGCACCAGTAGCCTCCACCTTCCTTCACAGCTCCGGGATCTGGCATGTATGGGTTAAGTCCGGAAAGCCTGGGGCACTTCTACCTCTGACCACAGCTCACCTGCACAGCTTTCCTCACTTACCCTCCCCCTGAAAATCGCATCAGTCCTATCCTATCCTAGGTGTCCTATCCGCTGCCTATTGCCACCCCCAATTTCTCTCTAGAATACATTTACTTTTTTTTTTTAAAGATATGTATTTATTTGACAGAGAGAGAGAGAGAGAGAGAGATCACAAGCAGGCAGAGAGGCAGGCAGAGAGAGAGGGGGAAGCAGGCTCCCTGCCGAGCAGAGAGCCCGATGTAGGGCTCGATCCCAGGGCCCTGGGATCATGACCTGAGCCGAAGGCAGAGGCCCTAACCCACTGAGCCACCCAGGTAGAATACACTTACTGACCACCCCTGTCCTATCATCCCGCCATTTCAAAAAATGCCGCCAGGCACCCTTGGCCATAAACTCTGACCTCACCCTAGCACAACTGTCGCCCGGACATTCAACCAGCCACTGGGTCCTCCGCCCCCCACTCCGCCCCGCAGGGCAGATGTTACACCCGTCGCCCCTTTCCGTCCCCACTGCCCAAGGACAGGCCAGGACTCCGAAGCCAGCTCGGCCTCAGTCCTTCCCAGTCCCGACCCAGGGCCCGGCTCCGGGTGCCACCGGAGCCAAACCAGCTGCGATTCCCCGGCGCTCCCGTGCTGCTCCCAGCCGCAGGCCTCGGCCCCAGGGAGAGCCTGCCAGGCTAGCCCGCCCCGCCACCCGCCGGCGGCCGCAGCCCTGCGGGCCGGGCACTGTGACGGAAGCGGGTCTTCCCCGGCTCGCTCTGCGCCCGGGACGCCGGCCACGCCGCCGTCGCCCCGCCCCGCCCGGGGCCCAACCCGGACGAGGCTTTCTGCTCCCCCGAGGCCCGCGGCCCTCGCCGGCTCCCTAGACCTGCAAGCCCCGCCCCGATTGGCTGTCGCCGGGCCCGCCCGGCCCCTTGGGCCCTCGGGACGGCGGCGGGGACAGGCGTGGGGCCATGGCCGGGATCCGCAAGCTGCAGCTGGAGGAGGCCCTGGTGCTGGGGTCTGGCTGGCGGCACGCGTGCCACGCGCTGTTGTACGCGCCGGACCCGGGGATGCTGTTCGGCCGCATCCCGCTCCGTTACGCGGTCCTGGTGAGAGGGGCGCCCCGCCCCCGCCCCTCCTCTCCCGCCCTCCCCCCTCCCCTTCCCCGGGGGCGCCGGCCGGGCGCCGGGGCGACCCCGCTTCCCTCTCCTGCAGATGCAGATGCGCTTTGATGGGCGCCTCGGCTTCCCCGGCGGCTTCGTCAGCCTGCAGGACGGCAGTCTGGAGGCCGGGCTGAACCGCGAGCTGACCGAGGAGCTGGGCGAGGCGGTGGCCGACTTCCGCGTGGAGCGCGCCGACTACCGCAGCTCGCACGCGGGGCCCGGGGCGCGCATCGTGGCCCACTTCTACGCCAAGCGCCTGACGCTCGAGCAGCTGGTGGCGGTGGAGATGGGTGCCCCGCGTGCCAAGGACCACGGGCTGGAGGTGGGGCCAGGCTCCAGGAACCCCACCCCCATGACCTCCCGCGCCCCCCACAAAGCCGGTCCCCCACTTTCCTGGGGGTGTGGGGATCTTGGGCTTCTTTCTTCCGGTTGACAAGCCACAGCCAGCGTAGTCTCCTCGCGAAGGTCTCACCCTTTCCCCCCCCCGTTTACTGGCCTCTGCAGGTATTTTTCTAGAACACACCAATCAAATCTCTCTTCTCCCCATTGATCTGGGCAGACGTTGCACCCTAGGTCCCTGATTTTCTTGGGTAGAAGATGTGGCCTGATAGGTTGTGGGGAACCTTTGTCGTTAAGCTAGGAGAGTAGGGGAGTAGCTTCTGTATGGAGATGGTTTTCAAACTTTGACAGGTATCAGGGTCAGCTGGGAGGCATATGGCTGACCCCACTCGCAGAATTTCTGGTTCAGTGGGGGAAGGAAGGAGGAAAGGACCTCAGAATCTGCATTTTTCAAAACTTTCTAAACGGTGCTATGACTGGTCTGGTGTATTTTTGAGAACTACTGGTGTAGGGCCCAGCATACATCCCAGAGGCAAGAGGCACCGTAGGTTTAGTGATGTAGGAGGGATTAGCATTTATGAAGCTGGATGGCATGGTCATTTGTCTTCGGAGAGCTGGGCCCACTAGGTATGAGATATAAGTCCTCCGGCCTAGTTTTGCTGGACTAATAAGGGATGAGCCCTCTGATCTGGAAAGATCTGTCTAGGATGAGCTGCCTCTCTCGTCACCTGTCTCCTTCCTTTCACAGGTGCTAGGCCTGGTACGGGTGCCGCTGTATACTCTACGGGATGGTGAGGGAGGCCTGCCTGCCTTCCTGGAGAATTCCTTCATTGGAGCTGCAAAGGAGCAGCTACTGGAGGCCCTCCAGGATTTAGAACTGGTTGCACCTGGTTCTCTTACAGCCCGGAAGATCTTCCTACCTCACTCGAAGCAGCCCTCTGTGGACCCACAGAACCTGAGATGAAGATCTTGGTACAAAGGAAGGGAGGAGGGAATGGGGAAGGTTTTCTCTTCCAGGCCTGGGCCTGATAGATGATAACAGATTAAAAGAAGTATGTGCAGTATGTTCGAGCAGAGGGCCCCCCCGCCCCCCCAGCAACTCTCAATGTCCAGAGCAAAAATCTGTAGCTCATCCCAGGGGCCCTGGCAAATTCTCAGAGCTGGCCTCCTGTCTGTCCATTTGCACACACGGCATGGCAGCCTCCAGACTGCGAACGTGCAATCTGTGCCCACATATAAGCTGACGCCTCCCCACAACCCTCCATGTGCAGTTTAACCGGGAAGTGGCACATGTGAGGTCTAGCTTGTCATCAGAGCCATCTCCTTCATGGGGAGGAGCCTCTGACCCAGGGGAGCATCTCTGCCCACACTCGTACGTGGATGGCTGTTCTCCGGGGTCTAGTCCAGTGCATGCTTGCTGCGGAGGGGAGAGAAGCAAAGGACCCTTTTCCCCCTGAAAATGGGCACATCCTCACTTGGGTGTTAGTAAAAGCAATATACCCCTGAAAGGTGGTAGAAAGTCCTAACCAGCTTCCTGCCCTCTTCTGAAATTGAGCAGAAGGAGTAAGAAAAATGGCTTGGTCTCCTTGGACTTGAGACTTCTGAGTCCTAGAGCATCTCCTCCAAAGCTGTCATCAGGGACTCCTTAGACTGGAGACATCAGAAGGGAAGGGACCCAGTCCTGATCTAGCCTGTCCCGACCAAAAGAGCCTGCCAGGAAAGAAGGGCTTATCGCTGAGCCTCAGAGCCCTTCGGTTTTTTGGACAAATCATCTGTCTGAGGTACTGGAGATCTGGGGACGGGAGAGCCATGGGTCTTGCTCTCCACGGGGTTAAAGGGCTAAATGGCAAATATTTCAGGCTTCGTGGGCCGCATGGTCTTTGTAGCATCTGCTTAGCTCTTTCGTTTCAGAAGTAGCAGTGAATAGCACATAATGGGCGTGGCTGTGTGCCAGTTAAACTTACTTTATAAAAGGAGGTGGCCAGCCATAAGTAATCAATATAATTATGACTCCCATTTACTTGTTCCGTTTATGTCAGTGTTAAGAAGGAAATAAAAGATTGATACAGGTCTTGCCTTGATATGTTTCACTTTTTGCTAATGTGGTCTGGAAGGGTCCGCCCTCTCTGAAGAGCAGGTACACTGAAAGATAAGGATGAAGTACCAGGTAGGAGAATATTCTGGGAAGAATATTCTCGGTATTCCAGGAATAGCACGTGTCAAGGTTGGGAGGAGGAATCTTGGCAGATTATCCCACATCAAGAGGAGGGGAGAGGGGAATTAAACTCCATTTCTCAATTGGGGTGGCAGAGGGATAAGCAAAGAATTTGCAGTCATCTTTAATTTACCAGAGCATGGTCTAGAAATGGAAGAAGGCCAGTGTAATTAGGCTCTAGGAGGTAAGGGGAGAGGATGCTGGAGAGGCGGGCAGGAGTCAGATGGCATCTCACAAGGCATGGCCAGGGGCTGGTGGTGTGTGTAGTGTGGACCGGAAGGGGGTAGGGGAGGGAGTGGGAGATGATGGAGGCTGCCACCTGGGAGATGGTGGAAGGCTGAGCCATGGTGGTAGAGATGGTGGGAAGGCGTGGATGCATTTGAGAGAGGTGTTGGTGGGGCCATTGACAGGCCCTCTGATGGACTGAGTGTGGGGTGACTTGAGGGAAAGGATTCAAGGATGATTTTTTCAGTTTGTATCCTAAGTTATCCAAATCGTGAATGGAGGGGAAGCCTGGGTTGGGGTGGGGAAGCTTAAGCAGGGGACAGAATCAAGGTCGTTCTGGGCGTGTCGAGACAAAAATGTTTGAGTCATCTGCGTGAAGATGGTACGACAATCTGTCCGAAGCAGTCAGGCAGGGAGGGGAAAAAAGAGAAGAGGGCTCAGGATGGGGCCCTGAGGAAGCCTGGGTACCCAGGTTCAGGAGGAGGAGCAGGCTATGTTGAAGAGGCTCAGGAGTTGAGAGGAAGCTGCTTTAAGACAATGAACTCTGTCACGTGCTTATGAGAGTTTTGGTAAAATGAGGGCAAAACTGTCCATCGGATTTAGTAGCTGGAGGTTTTTGGTGACAGTGAGGGGAGCTGTTTCAGGAAGGGGGTGGGTGGGAGGGGAGTGGAAGGCAGACTGGAGTTGGGCGGGTGGGTGGGGGACCAGACAAGGGGAGAAGTTGGTCCCAAAGGGGTGTGGAGAACCGGCTTGATACCTGGAGAGGCCTGCGGGGTCGGGGGCAGCGTTTCTGGCGGGAGACCGAGCCTGAGTGTGTTGATGGGAACAAAGTAGAGAGAGGCGGTGCTGAAGGGGCCACAGTCCCTGAAAAAAGAGGAGGGCTGGAGCCTCTGAGAGGAAAAGGGAGAGTCCTGCAGCATCACAGGGCTCAGGGAGAGGGAGAGGAAGGGGTAGAGGATGAGGAGGGCTAAATTAGTGGCAGGATGACAGAGTTGGACTGTCTTGATGGAAATGAAGTGAGATCAGCGGCTGGATGTGGGCGGAGAATGCTCCCGGAAGGTCCAAAGTCATTTGTCATTGCATGGAAAAGCAAGTCGGTTAAAGAAACAGCAGAATGGCAGGGCAGGGTTGCGCTAGGGGTCGGTTCAGAGTAGGAGTCTGGGCCCTCAGGTGCGTCACGGGGTGGGGGGCATGCACGCATACATACCCTGGTCTTCCCATCCTCGCTGTTCAGCAGCTAGGAAGAAACCACTGGTGCCCAGTTGGGGATTTACTTATAAATTTATTTATTTATTTATTTAAAGATGTTATTTATTTATTTGACAGAGTGAGAGGGAGCTGAGCAGGGAGCCCCACACAGGGCTCCTTTAACAGAGGAGCGCAAGGAAGGGAGAGAGGCAGAGAGGCAGGGCGTAAAGAGGGCACTAGAGAAATACTAAAGATGGGCAGTGGGCTAAGAGGGTTAATCTGCATACAAAGGGAAATGAAGACTGGTGCTTCAGGGGCGGTCAGCAAATTAAAGGTCCCCTGGAGGCAGAACTCCAACCTGTGCGGCAGTGGGAGGTCTATTTGAGCCCCAGAGGCAGCTTCCGAAATTGAAAGGTGAGCCGTCACAGTTCAAGTCAAGGTCCTGTGATGAAGCCAGACACAGATGTTGGAGAAGATAGTGTGAACTAGGAACCAGCGCCCTTAGTGAACAACAGGAGGGCCCTATGGCCAGCGACAGCTGCCAGGAGGGGACAGCGGACATGACAGGGCAGTGGGAGCCTCCGAGGAGGGGAAGAGTGGGGGAGCAGCTGGTCCCGGGCACTTCTTGGCCCTGGAAGGGACTGGGGGTGGGGAGCCGCTGTGGAGACAGGGCCTGGGCAGGTCGGCCCCGAGCGCGTTCGGGAGTCTAGTCGGCCTGTGCCTCCCACCGTGTCCACGCAGCCCTAGACAGTCCTGCGTATCTCCTCTGCTCCAGAGTTCCCTCGGCCCGGCTCCGCGCCCCCCAGCACTTCACCCAGCCGCCTATATTGTTCTCATCCCTACTCAGTCTCCTTATTTTCTGAGTCTCTGGTGATGTTGATGGGGAGACTCCGTGGCCTTCCCGTGTCCTCCCACACCCGCACCCTCCCAGCCAGTAGCTCTTGTCGCACGGAGCCATCTTAAAGGTGTCCAGCCTCCCGTGGCTTGAGTGCATGTCACTGGCCTCGTCCCTCCCGTCCACAGGCAGGCCAGGGGGTCCTGCAAGTCCTCCCCCAGGTTTCTCCCTCTCTCACCCATTGCCTTCCTGCTGCCAGACGAGGACCCCTGGGTATGGTCGCCCACGTGGGATCTCCTTGACCTCCTTAAACCAGCCATCAGGTGGAGAAGACAGCAGCAGCCTTCCTGGCGGTCCTCACCCCCTCCCCTTAGCTGCCACAGTGACCCGCAGCACCTGACCTGTTCCTTATCTGAAACACTGGGTTTATGACTCCTGGGGACAGGCCTCCCTGCGGACAGGGCTTTGAGGAGGCACGCCGGCACCATTTATTGGTACCTGATGCCGGCCACGTTTCCCTCCTGCTTGTTAGTGCATTTGTCTCCGGGAGGCTGAGTGGCCCGGGCTGCCTCCCCCGCCCCCGCCCGCCCCAAACATATTTGTGCCTTTCTCAGCAGAATCGGCTGCATGTTCACACTTCTCAGTTCTGTGCTTTTTCCTGGATTATGCGACTGCTGGTGCTGAGTTAACACTTCTGGGCCCCAGGCTGTCCTGAGCCAAAGTTGTACTCAGTTATCAAGTTTCTGGCACACCTATTATAAGCAGAAACATCCGGGGGAAGAGTAGCTAGCTGGTCCTTCGCAGTTACTCGGGTCCTCGGAGGGTGCTGAGTGAAACAGATGGAGGCAGACGGTAGAGAAGTGGGAAGGGATGTTTTCTGCGAGTTTCAGCTTATTGCAGAGAAAATAGTTTTTTTCCATACTTTCTACCCCACACAGACAAAATGAATAGGAAAAAAAATTAGAGGAATAAACATATTCCTTGTGATGAAATTAGTGAATGGCATCAGAATATGAGCCAAATTGGCAGACATTGGCCCTTGACCTACCCCAGAGGGGCAGAAGAGCAGGAGGTGAGGGAATTCTATTTAAAATACGATTCTGAGGGGCGGGCACCTGGGTGGCTCAGTGGGTTAAAGCCTCTGCCTTCTGCTCAGGTCATGATCTCAGGGTCCTGGGATCGAGCCCCGCATCGGGCTCTCTGCTCAGCAGGGAGCCTGCTTCCCCCTCTCTCTCAGCCTGCCTCTCTGCCTGCTTGTGATCTCTCTCTCTGTCAAATAAATAAATAAAATCTTTAAAAAATTAAAAAAAATGTTTAATACGATTCTGAGGAAGAGGAACTGAGGGTATGGTCAGGGCAGAGGAAAAAGAGAAACATCCAGTGGATTTAAGGCCACAGAAAACTCCGTAAAGGAGAAACCATGTGGCCTCACCTCTCCTGGCCCCCCTCCTTTGTATCTGACTCCGCTTGAGTATGGAAGTTCATGTTCCCTCTAGTGGTAAAGGCAGCCTGGCAGAGAGTTGAAACCACCTTGTGGGCAGAGCAACACTGGGGTACATGGAAGGACAGGACCCGCAAAGGAATCTCCTCACCTAACAGAAGGCTACAGGAGGCCATGTGCAGGCTTCTCCCCAAAGTGCTCAGCTCACCCTGATGCAGAGATGCAAACCCATGTCCAGAACCCAAGGGGTTCCCCGCCCCCCACGGGCTCTGTTCCTCTCCGCAGGCATTCCCAGCTGGTGCCGTGGCGAGGGTACTCTGCCTTCCACGGAGGGAGATGACCTCTGGGTGGGGTTTTCTCTAATTATAAAGAGCCCTTAGAAAAGCGCCAGTGAGGATGGCTATTACCCCCAGCACCAGTCCCCCACCCTCCGTGGGCCACTGAGGACAGACTGATCAATGCACAGCCCCTTGTTGTCAAGGACCAATGCCACGGTGGCGAACAGACAAAATGCAGGTAAACAGGGCAAGGTGAGCTGGTGCGTGGCCCCATGCTTGTCTGGGAGCCAAAGAATAGAATTGCCTCTAATTAAGTAAACAGGAAATGATAACATGAGGTCTGTCCAAAAAAATGAAAGGAACCCTGGGTGTAAATGATAAAGAGCTTGCTCTGGAAGATTTTTTCCAACAAACAGAAGCAGGGTTTGCTCAGGGAATAAGGAAAACATGGACTCTGGAATGAGGTGAAAGCCAGGAAGCAGGTGGTAGCACCGAGAAGGAATTTAAGGACACAGATCTCGCCATTCGCTCAGAATCCCACAAGAACAGGAAGAGCACCGCCCACACTGGAAGCAAGTACTACCGATGTCAAGAGCAGGCTTAAGAAAACCTCCTAGAACACGAGTACCAAACAAGGAAAGTGACCAGAGAGAAGGCAGGAGGTGGAGAGATCACGCAATGGAAATCCAGAGTACTGTTAATTGATAGAATGAAGATATTAACAGGCAGCCCAAAGAATGTACCACAGCAAGAGCGAAGCTGAGTAAACTCTGGACTTTGGGTGGAATGAGGGGTTCTGTACATTCACTGGTCAACAAGCATACCACCGGGGGTGGGGGGTTGGTCGTGGGGGAGGCGTGTATTGGGGGGGACATGGGGAATTTGTGTACCTCCCTCTTAGTTTTCCTGTGAACCTCATGCTGCTCTAAATAATACAGGCTTAAATATTAACAGGCAGACACATGTAAAGTGAACAATATTTTAGGAAACAAGAAGAAAGAAACCTTCCCTAAACTAAAGGAGATCCAAACCTGCAGGTTCCTGTTGAAACACAGGAACTCCCTGTGTCGGGGGAGGGGGGGACGATAAAAACTGAAAAACAACAGTAGGATGCTGTTCTTTATTTCAAGGACATTGGTAAGGCAGAAAAACTAGGTCACTTACAGTAGCAGAAACTTCCTGTCTACATGCAAAAGCATGTGGATTACCCACATAGTCCATCTGGAAAACAACAAAAATGTTCACAGCAGTCTACGAGACGAATCACAGAGAAGAACTGATCAACGGGGAAGAAACTCGGGAGCAATAGCTCGTCTTCTGTACAGACTCACTACTAAGTAATTGTGCTAATGAAGGGTAGAAAATAATGCAATGCTACCCACTGAAAGAAAAGATGTATAAAGTAAAAATAAAATAATAATTTGATGACTCTGCTTTGTCTCAAATTGTAGAGCATTCTAGTAAAAGTTAGGAGGGAGGAGATGGGAAGAAGCATAAAAATAGGCTAATTTTACTGGGGGAAATGAATGGCACTGTTTGGTTTCTGAAGTTGAAAATGACCTTAGTTTGGATTAAAAACATGAAATTTTACTATTACAAGAGACATGCCGGAGCAAACGGGATTCTGGTTGAATGCGAAAAGATGGGCGAAAGAATGCCAGGCAGTTGCAGTCATAAGTAAATAATTGTCATAATATTAATATCGATGTCAAAAGCATTGGGGGGACTCAGAACTCTTTAACTGATGAAGAGATTGTCCACAATGATCACATAGTCGTCGTGAATTTCTGATTACATACAGCAAGATCTACGGGAAATGCAAGGAAGAACGACCAGAATGTTTTTGGGAGGCCTCAAACACACCTCCTCTGTCCCAGACGGTCCTTGCTGCTGGGTGGACACCAGTCCAAGCTCTTTTCATGAATTAACGTGTTTCCTCCCGAGGCGCCTGGGTGGCTCAGTGGGTTAAAGCCTCTGCCTTCAGCTCAGGTCATGATCTCAGGGTCCTGGGATCGAGCCCCGCATCGGGCTCTCTGCTCAGCGGGGAGCCTGCTTCCCCCTCTCTCTCTGCCTGCCTTTCTGCCTGCTTGTAATCTCTCTCTCTGTCAAATAAATAAAATCTTGGAAGAAAAATGCTTCCTCCTTAGAGCAACCACAGGAAATGGAGACACTATTATCACCACACTCCAAACAAAGAAACTTAGGCACAAAGATCAAGAAAATAATGACCACACTTTGCCTAACAGATAAAGACTGAACTCTAACCCGAGGCTGAGTGTATACATTTCGGGACCCAGGAGTCACTGGGCAAATTAGGTACTGGGCCTTGTAAAACCTCATCAAATCCTCTCCAGTCTTGTACTGATGCTCCAAATGGGCAGAGCACATACCACATTGTGGGACCACAAAATGAGGAAACTAGAAAGAAATGACAGGAATTCTGAATTTTTTTTTCTTTAGGCTTTTTCATACTGTCTGCATCTTTTGCAATATGTGTGTATTCTATGTTTATAAGTGACTAGTTAAAAAAAATTTTTTTTCTTGTGAGTTTACAGAAACCCAGCCTCCCAAATTTCAAGACATGAGGAGGGGCGCCTGGGTGGCTCAGTCGGTTGGGCACCCAACTCTTGATTTCGGCTCAGGTCATGATCTCAGGGTGGTGGGACTGAGCCCAGGAAGGGGGCTCCGTGCTCCACAGGGAGCCTGTTTCTCCCTCTCCCTCTGCTCCTCCCTCCAGCATGTGTGCTCTCAAATAAATAATTGAGTCAAATCTATTTTAAAAAATTATAAAGAAACAAGGATAGGACTCGGGGGTGGAAGCAGGACCTGTCCCAGAAGAATAGTGGGGGAATGTGTCGAGTTGTGGGAGGGCCTAAGCTCTCCAGCCCCAAAAGAGAAAATGCAAACGGATCCTGACTGAGCAGCTGTGGTCCCGTGTCCCTGCGTCCCTCCCGCAGCCAGGCCACCCGACCCTGCAGTGTGGCCCACTGGCCTGGGCTGGGCCCTCTGAGTGGCCGGGGGTTTGGGGAGCAGATCTGAGGAAGGAGCAGCTCTCCAAGGGAGGTGACAGTGATGTTGTGTCACAAAGATGACTGACTTTTTTTTTAATGTTCATAATTGGTTTTTTTAATTATGTTCAGTTAGCCAACATACAGTACATCATTCGTTGTTGATGCAGTGTTCAGCGATTCATTAGTTGTGTCTAACACCCAGTGCTCATCACCACACGTGCCCTCCTTAATACCCAACACCCGGCTCCCCCTCCCCCTACTCTCCTTCCCTCTGAAACCCTCAGATTGTTTCCTGGAGTCCAGAGTCTCTCATGGTTCATCTCTCTCTCTTGGTTTTTTTCCATTCGGTTTACTTCTATCCTCTATGATCCTCTGCGCTGGTCCTTATGTTCCACGTATGAATGAAACCATATGATAATTGACTTTCTCTGCTTGCCTTATTTCACTCCGCATAATCCCCTCCAGTTCCAACCACGTCGATGCAAATGGTGGGTATTCATCTTTTCTGATGGCTGAGTAATATTCCATTGTGTATATGGACCACATCTTCTTTATCTATTCGTCTGTTGAAGGGCATCTTGGCTCCTTCCACAGTTTGGCAATTGTGGACTTGCTGCTATGAACATCGGGGTGCAAGTGCCCCTTCTTTTCACTACAGCTGTATCAGACAACAGATTTCTGATTTTTTAGAAGGCCAGGGACTCACACTTCCTCTTTGTTCAGATAGGGGCAGCACTCCCTGCATTTTAATTATCTCCACTTTAGTTTCTTATCCTCTGACGGGCCAGAGCTAGGAAACCATGTGGCTCTTGGGCTTACTGAGTATCAATCCCCACTCCCTTTCATGCAGGAGCCACTGCCCCTCCGCCCTCCCTCAGCTCCCTCCTGCCGCAGGCCCGGTTTGTCTCCACAACTCTGACTCTGTTGATGTCACTTCTGGAGGGAAATATTTCCTGCTCTGACCTTCCAGACTAGATTAATTTCCTTCAGACTACATTGAAAATGATTATATAAAATAAAAGAACAGGTGACCCCCCCCCCCAAAGTAGGAAAGAATATTAAAAAGTTGTGCTGGTAATTTGTTGTCGTTTTCTGTAACTTTTCCTGGATTTTGTCATGTTTGTGGTTTTGTTCAGCTTTTTGAAGGTGTGATTTGTTGTGATTTGATACTGCAAATTGGTTTGGTTTTTTTTTTTTCTTTTTTTCCTAATTTTGGTTATTGTTTAAGAGCATTCCCCAAATTGTGTAAGATTCGGGTCCCAAAAACCTAGTCCTGTCCTTGTTTAGAGGCACCCCCTTGCTCGGATGGGACAAGAGGACACTTTCACCATCTCCCACCCCCTAGAAGCCCCTCATGCCAGGACTGAGACCGGAAGGAGGAATTCACGGTCATCTGTTTAACTTTTTTTTTTTTTTTTTTTTGGCTTCTGGGATGTCTGGGTGGCTCAGTTGGTTAAGCATCTGACTTGACTTTGGCTCAGGTCGTGATCTCGGGGTTGTGAAATTGAGCCCTGCATCTGTCTCTGTGCTCGTCATGGAACCTGCTTAAGATTCTCTCTCTCCCTCTGCCCCCTTCTCTCTCTTTCAAAAGGAGAGCTTTTTTTTTTTTTTTTTCCCAGCTTCTAGGGCTAACTTGAATTATTGCTGATTTATGCAATAGACGGTAAGCTATCTAAATTTTCTATGAGGAGAAGAGATGAGGGAGAGAGAGTAATTGAATCTCTGTGACCACAAGGTGTCTGGGACCCCAAAACACCAAAAGGTGTTTTTCAGTTACCCTTGTCATATAAGAAACTCTGTGGCTTAGAATTATAACAATCACTTTATCTTTCACGGTTGGAGTCAGAAAGAGGCTGGAGCTTGAGGGGGGTGGGCAGCCGTCTCTCCCTGTCCTGTCCTCATAGTCTCCTAGTCTCAGGGGACTTCCTCCCAGCACGGCTGCCTTCCAGCCGTCAGCCTGCTTACGTGGCAGGTCGGGGTCCGGCATGGGTTTCCCGGCAAGCACCACGGAGTTGGCGTGGCCTTCTCTGACTTAGCCTCAGAAGACACAACTGCGCTTCTGTCCCCTTCTGTTGGTTACAAAGAAGATGGAAACTCACACAGCTTCAAAGGGTGGGTCAGAAGGCTCCATCTCTTGATAAGGGGGTGACAAAGGTGAGACAGATTTTTTTTAAGGTTTTTATTAATTTATTTGACACAGAGAGAGAGAGACAGCAAGAGAGGGAACACAAGCAGGGGGAGTGGGGGAGGGAGAAGAAGGCTTCTCGCTGAGCAGGGAGCCCCATGCGGGGCTCAATCCCCGGACTCCAGGATTATAACCTGAGCCCAAGGCAGACACTTAACGACTGAGGGACCCCACGGAATAGATATTTTTGTGGCCATCTTTGGAAAATACAACTTGCCCCTGGTGGCTAGAAATGCTTATTACAAAAAGGGAATATTGGCTCTGAAAACACTTGTTGCAGGCCTATCCTACATCAGTACTCAGCCCCAGGTACTCTTTGGATGGATCCAAGTGCGAATTTGGCTGGATTAAAACCAGAGAGTCCTTGACAGCAGCTCCCGCTCTGGGCCGGCTTCGAAGCTCTCATCCTTCTCCTTCGGAAAATGGGCCTGATGGAGAAGAGGCTGCCAAGTGTCTAACCGCAAACCAGGAATCTCTGGAGATAGACCCAGGGTGGTGTCATGTAAAAAGGCACCAGGGAAAATTCTGGATCCAGGGAAATTCTGGATCCTCATTTTTCTCTATGATAAATTTTAAAGCAGTGATAACATGCTCAGAAACCTCAGGTCAGACTCAGCCATTGTTTCCATGATTCTAAGATGCACATTTTAAAATCTCTGAAATCAGGATGGTCTTGCAGCTGATGCCAGGAAGCGGTCTTGGCCTCGCCATCATTTGCTGCACGTGGCCTGA
This sequence comes from Nasua narica, assembly GCA_028533885.1. NCBI lineage: Eukaryota > Metazoa > Chordata > Mammalia > Carnivora > Procyonidae > Nasua > Nasua narica. Next base: position 78,245,716 of record CM052799.1, read on the forward strand.
AAACTTTTGGAAGGAATGTCCACAGTTGGGAGGAAATCCCAGAGACGACTGTGGACAACTCTTCAGAAATGTTGCGACACCGTGGTTCTCGATGACACAGAAGTCAACGTTCTGGAGAAAAACATAGCTACCTATGACCCCAAAGTTGCAAAATGATTTAAAAGAGCTGGACACTGAGCAGAAGTGTGAGGACTATCTGAATCAATTTATTTCACTTATACTTCCTTTCTGTGTATGCACAAGAGTAATCTATGATGAAAACTCGTGTCTAAACATGTCCAAAAAATTTAAAAAATTTTAAAAAGTGTCCAAAAATCTCTTTTGATATTTAGAAAATTGAAAAGAAACCTTCCAAAGTGATAGGAAAACATGATGTTAGGGCTTAATGGTGGGCATTTTCTTCCGGAGACGTACAGAAAATACGGTGTGCTGCCATCCGTGAGATCTTGGGGCGGGGGGGAAGGTGGGATGGGAGAAGCCTCACTCTCCACTTTGGAGGCATCCGAAGTCATAGGTGACTTCTCAGAAACGGCCCCTGGTGTGCAGAAAGGTCTGAGAGACAAGGAGCCAGAAATGCCAGCAATGTGGGTTCTCTGGCTCATCCAGCACCCGAGGCAGCAGGCAGAGACCGGGACAGGGCAGCAGTGAGCATGGGAATGAAAGGCGGGGGGGGGGGGGGGTGATGGAGACCAAACACTGTGGCTTGAAACGGCTTTGGAGCCAGCGAGGGAGAATGCTGGGTGATGGAACAGGGAGGAGGTTCTGAGGTAGCAGCCGGGAGGGGGAGGGCCTTCTGCCTGCCTGTGCCATCAGGGACCAGGCTAGCCCCAAGGAGCCCAGCAATGGGACTATCGGGACCCGGCCACGCAGGGCAGATCACAGGCAGACATGGAATGTTCTCAAGAGCTGCCTGGTTGAGGCAGGCACGGGTGGAAGCCAAACCTTTGGGTCAGTGGCTTACGGAGGGAGTTCCAATTACATCTGGGGTTGCGGCTGGGACGGATGTTTTAGGTAGAATTAGTTAGCCCCTCGAACCACTCGTAGTGACTCGAGCACCCTTGTACTTCAAGATCCGTTCAAACAGTGGCTTCAAGACCCCATTTCCCAAAGTAGGATCTGTCGTCCGTTGAGGCAGCTCCAACTTGTGGGGACTACAGAGCTGAACCCGTTTGCAACGGGACACATGGTCTCCATCGGCATCAGGCACCTGCTTTCAGGCACTGCTGGGAAAATGCCGATCCTCTTTTTAGTAACATGGTAATGACATTAAACCTGGCAGGCCCCCCTTGTGCCAAGCTGTCCAAAGCCTGCTCGTCCTTCAGAGCTCATCACCCCTGCAGGGCTGCTTTCTCCCTTCTCAGGGCATCTGGGTTGCTATGGCAACCAGAGCCTGTGTCTGCTGGCCAGGCTTCTTCCTTTATTTATTTAGTTTTTTAAAGGTTATTTTTTTTTTTTAAGATTTCATTTATTTGTCAGAGAGAGAGAGAGAGCACAAGCAGGCAGAGTGGCAGGCAGAGGCAGAGGGAGACGCAGGCTCCCCGCTGAGCAAGGAGCACGATACGGGACTCGATCCCAGGACCCAGGGATCACGACCAGAGCTGAAGGCAGCTGCTTAACCAACTGAGCCACCCAGGCGTCCCCAGGCTTCTTCCTTTAAATTGTTTTTGGCCTTACTGGAACACGCCTTTATTTCCCCAGCATCTGGCAAGTTGCTAATACAGTAGACTCGGCAAGCAGTCAGTAAAATGCTTATTGAATGTATGTTTCTTAAAAAGTCTTTTCTCTTAAGCCTGGGGGAGCTCATTCTGAGTATTAATTCATATTAATTCTTTTTCAACAAGTTTTTTTCACATTGTAGCAAATAACACTGGACTGTAATTCAAGCCTTTTTATAAGTCCAGCGGTCATGTGTGACTTTGGGCCATCTCCCTGACTTCTCTGGGTTTTGGTTTTCCCATCTCCTGTGAACATCTCAAGGGTGCCTGGCACTTATTATATGCTCAGCAAATATTTGAATATATTAATCTGTAATATGAGTGAAAAGATCGGATAAATGATCTCAAAGGGCCCTCTTTGGCTTCCTAACAATGCAAAGAAACACTTCCCCTCACTCTTTCCAATCAAAACACATATTGATTTTTAACCCATATGATACAGTTTAACAAAGAGCTTACAAAGCTGCTTGGAAGTATTCTAGCAACTTATTACCATGGCAACATCACACTTCCTAGTCATCAAATGATGGACACAGTATAGATGAGCCTACCTAATATATATATATTAAGGTTTATCAGCCTTACTGTTATGTGATAAGGTTTTAGTGGTCTCTAGAGACACGCCTCAGATCCTCTTCCACTTGTTGGCTGATAACTAAAATACTATGATTCATCTCTTTAATGTGAAGGGCTTTATGTCTTTTACAGAACCACAATTTTTTAAAATAGTGCCCCACATCGGAGTAAATACCTTCATGTATTACCTGCATAGAACTTTTAAAAATAACACTGGTGAAAAAAAAATGACACTGGTGAGTTGAGAGGGTCATATTGCATCAGTTTCATAATGTTTTAAGGGAATTAAATTCATAAATCATTGCTTCAAGTCTGCTAGCACCTGGTGGGGGGAGCCTGGCTGGCTCAGTGTGGAGAGCATGCAACTCTTGATCTCAGGGTCATGAGTTTGAGCCCCACATTGGGTGTAGAGATTGCTTAAGCAAATAATAAAAATTTAAAAAATACTGGTAGCCGTGGGCAGGTTAGGCCTGCACGTTTGTATACATTATAGCTAATTATAATTACACTAAGATGTAGACTATTTTTTTAAAGATTTTATTTATTTATTTGACAGAGAGAGAGAAATCACAAGTAGGCAGAGAGGCAGGTAGGGGTGGGGGGGCGGCGGGGAGCAGGATTCCTGCTGAGCAGAGAGCCTGATGTGGGGCTCTATCCCAGGACCCCGAGACTACGAACTGAGCTAAAGGCAGAGGCCTTAACCCACTGAGCCACCCAGGTGCCTGTAAGATGTAGACTATTTATAGCAAGTGTTATTTCCATACTTTTTTAATGGAAGAATCAAGTCCATTGGGTGAATCATGGATATTTCAGGTATCATTAAATATGGCTGAAAACCTCCCAGCTCAGCCTGCGGTCTGCCACCTTGTCATTCTCAGCTAGGACATTCTGGGCTTTCTAAGAACAGACCTTTAAAAGCTACTAGAGTGATCCAAGGGGCACCTGGGTGGCTCAGTGGGTTAAGTGTCTGCCTTTGGTTCAGGTCATGATGTCTGAGTCCTGGGATCAAGCCTGCATCAGGCTCCCTGCTCAGCGGGGAGCCTGCTTCTCCCTCTCCCTTTGCCCCTGCTTGTGCTCTCTCTCACACTTACTCTTTCTCTCAAATAAATAAAGTTGTTTTAAAAAAAATACAAGCTACTAGAACAATCCAATGCTCCCTGCCTTTATATTTATTTTAATTGAGATTTGGGCACCTACGTGGTTCTGAGTGAATTTCTTACTAGGAGAGCAAAATATATTTCATAGCTTTATTTCAGGGACATTTGTAATTACATGCCGCTTACTAATTGTGTGAAGCCAAACACGATGTACAGGTAGACAAGGTTAGTTTACTTCATTGGTAAACTTCACCCTTTAACAAAACCCCTCTACTGTTTGTGGATGACAAGCAAGAAAGAGAAGCCTTCCGGGACTGGCCCTGTAGAGGCTGCTGGCACACCCTGAATTGACGTGGACCCATTCATGGGCTACCGGGTGTTAAAGATGCTTCCCCTGTCTGACTGCCTCACTGGTGTGGGCTCACCGGCGGGTACCTGTCCAGTTCTGATTCCGCGTGACTTTCGAACCTTCACTACGCCATCGTCATTCACAGAGGGAGTCAGAAGGTGCAGCGCTCCAGCACAAACAAGTCGCAAATTCAGATGTGATTCTGCAGATGTGAAGGAAAATCATTTTGCTTAAGCAAGATCGCCCGCCTTGGTGAGGCACGCTACCACAGGGAGGGGTGAGCAGAGCCCCCTGTCGTGAAGTGCCTGAGGCCAGTGTAATTCTGGAAATGTCAACACATTTCCACATTCCGACGGCCCTCTATTATTTGTGACATTTTTGGTGGTGAGTAACAGATTGTCCAGCTTAAGATCTTTCAGCTTATATACCTGGAAATCGGAGAAGTGTGCTGATTTCAGGAATATTTGATCCAAAGGCTCAATGACTTAGTTTTATTCTCTCGCTGTGCTGTGTTGGAGAGTGAAGCTCCCTCTCCTGCTGTTTCCCTTATTTGCATCAAGGGAAAAGTCTTTACTTTTGCCATGATTGGGCTGGCCTGGCCAGTCCCTGCGGCCAAAGGAAGGCCATGCGCTAATTGGCATAGATCTGGGAGAGACTGAGTTGGTGACTCTACCAAGGGCAATAGGATTGAGTGAGAGTCGATTCTATTCAGATTTCATAGCTGCTATTTAATAAGAGAGGGAAGGAAACCACAACATCTAAACTGGCAATAATGGTGCCACAGAAAGAACATTACCTCCGAATTAGGTACATGATTATTTTTGTCAATCACAGTGTAAGGGGACACAAACAGAAAGTATTGTTCTGCTTGATTTCATACAATTCCATGTAATTGAAGGATTTGTGTGAAAGCTCTGTCTCTCCCTGGCAGCCTGCCCACTCCCACCCAATATTAAGGAAGAGACTGAAGTCAGAAATGGATTTTGCAGCTTATGTACCACGGTGACTAGATACCATAGCTAATCCTGCGTCCCCAGCTTTTGTTGTTGAGAATGCTTGGGCAGAGACGAGTCAAATGCCCTCTCCAGGAGCTGGCACAGCCCTTCTACTCTAAGTCGGAGCTGAATATTCAAGCCTCAGCAGCAGTATCTCAAATGGCCAATTAAAAAAAAAAATTACAAATTAGGCTGTTCTCCAAAGGGTGTTTTGAAACATTTATTTGCTTAAATGACTATAAAATTAGTAATATGGTTAGGACTCAAATTAATGGGCTGGTGTAGCTTTGTGAGTTTATTTCATAAGCTCTACTTGGCCAGAACATTTTGTTTCAAATTTTGTCATCCTAAAAGCCAACAGGTTCTCAAGCCTCTTACAACAGAGAAGCACCACACGGCCCCCTGAGGACCTGCAGGTTTGCTGCAAACACTGTCACCCGGGACTCCCTTGAGATTGTGTATGTGTGTGTGTGTGTGTGTGTGTGTGTGTGTGTGCGCGCGCACGTGCATATCTATCATATATCCTCATTTATAAACAGACTTGAGTATCTACTATGTACTAGCTATTTAACCTAAATCATTTTATTTAACCTGTGGTCATCTTATTAAATATGATTTCCATCATACAGACAAGGAAAGAGGCTTAGGGACGTGGGATGGTTTTCCAAGTCATAGAGCTGTAGGTAGCGAAGCCTGAACTGAACTCAGGTCTGCATGCGGTCACAGCTTACGATCTGACCCACCGAGCTTCACTCCCTCACTGCCTCTGTGGGACTTGAAATTAAGTTCTGTTTTTCATTTTGCTTTCAGCTTTGCTTCCCTCCCTCCCACTTGCCTGCCAAACTCTGTACTCATTGACTCAGGAAATGTGTTTTGAGCATCTCTTATATATCAGACATGTTTTAAGTGCTAGAAACACAGCAGTGAGCAAAATAGGCAAAAATCTCTGCCCCCGGGAGTAAGACTGGTAAGGCTAGTTCAGTTGTCTGTATCTTGATGTCCCAGATTTCTATCTTAAATATCCTCTTCAATCATTTAATAAACTTAGTGCCTTTTTCCTAAATGCTGCTTGCCCTGAAAGGTAACTCAACATCTCAGATTCCTAAGGGCAGTAGGAATTTGCTTGTATTCTTCTGCTCCAAGACACACTTTGCTTCTCTGTTGTGTTGACTTCAGAGAATGGACGGGGCACTGAATTGGCTGCTTGCCCAGTGTCACGTGGGCATCAGGATGTCCAGTGGGTCGAGAGAGGGTTGCCTGGACTGAAAGGGTATCACAGGTTCAGCTTCCAGGGGAAGAGGTTCTGAGCCAGAGATTTGCAGGCAAGAGGTTGATTGAGAAGAGCTCTCGGGCACCAACTGGGCAGCGGGAAATGCTGAACTCCTCTGCAGTCACAGCACAGGCCAGTCCTACGGGGAGTTTGGAGACCGAATGGCCTTCAGAGCCATCTTGAGTTGGGACAAGGTAGCCAGGCCTTTGTACCCCCACCAACCAGTCGTGAGAGGCAGCTGCCCCTAGGAAGACAGTGTGGATTTGGGTGAGGCGTCTCTCTGCAGCGATGGTAATTCCCAGATGGGGGTTCAGTTGAGTGGCACCTGCTAACACCCCCAGGAGCACAGCCTCCCCTGCAAGGAGCTGACTCACAGGTAAGCCGAGCGAGACTCCTCCTCCCTGATGGAACATCCCACGGACTCCTCACCTCCAGGTATTGCTTCAGCGGGGTTTTACAGATACTCAAAGGCCTCACCAGCCTTAGACTCACCAAAGAGACACTGCAGGAAAGTGTGGAAGTGTGAGGAAGTGAGGAAGAAGAGTGAGGAAGAAGCCTCGAAGGCAAAACTGTGTAAGTTGGAGCCACCCAACTGAAGTAAGTAAGCTACTTAGCCTCAAACGAGGTTCCCCGTTTTGGTGATACAAGAGACATTGATGTGACCGACATTCTTTTGTTCTTAAGGACTATGATACTGTTTTGCTCGGTTGTAGTTGACATTTATTGGGCCAAACGAGGCACCGGACCTCAAGTTACATAGATTATCTCATTTAATCCTTAAAACAACCCAATGAGACAAGCATCATTTGGAGACAAATGTCTCCATTTGACGGAGGCGTGTACTGAGGCACGAGGTTAGGGAACGTCCACGTCATTGCATGACTAAGTGACAGAGCTGATATCTGAACCCAAGTCTACTTGACGTTGGAGCCCGAGCCCTTACCATGCTTCTGCCCCATTTACAGGATGGGCCTGGATCTTCTCTAGGTTTAGTGGTTAAGATTATACTCTTGGATCTTCTATGTACCATTGATTTAGTTATCAGATCATTCAACAAACATATCACATTCTGTACAGTGTCCGAGGCCCTGGGACTATGAGATATAAGAAGGACACATTTATGGCCCTCACTTCGCAGGGGGATAAGGGGCTTCAGAGAAACAAATAGGCACGAGACAGAGGAGTCAGTGCTAAGATATGGCAATCTCTGTGTACTACAGGTGCACACGGGAGAGGCTCCTAGCCGGGTCATGGGGGTGGGCCAGGGTAGGGGAGGATGGTCAGGGGAAGCTTCACGGAAGGAACGCCTAAGCAGAAGCCTACAGCAATTACCCAGGTAAATGTGTGTGCATGTGTAGGAGTGGAGCATGGGAGAACATTCCAGGAAGCAAAAGGATGCGAATGCTTGGAGTGGACCCACGAATAGGAAGAAATTCAGGATGACTGGGGTCCCTGTTTGTGAGGTTGGACATGGTAAGGGTTGCACCGAGACCGAGCCAGGAGCCACATGATCAAGCCTTCCAAGCCAACATTAGAGAGACTAGATTTCACCCAAAGAGAATTGGAAAACTACTGAAATGTTAAATAGGGTGACATCATATTTGCTTTTTATTTTGCCATTTTTTTATTCAGTTTTCTTTTTAATAGCTTTATTGAGACTATTGCAGTAAGCTGCTTTTATTAAAGTATATATACGTTCTCTCTCTCTCTTTTTTAAGATCTTATTTATTTATTTGACCGAGAGAGAGAGATCACAAGTAGGCAGAGAGGCAGGCAGAGAGAGAGGGGGAAGCAGGCTCCCCGCTGAGCAGAGTGCCCAATTCGGGGCTCAATCCCAGGACCCTGAGATCATGACCTGAGCCGAAGGCAGAAGCTTTAACCCACTGAGCCACCCAGGCACCCCTCTCTCTTTTAAAAAAGATTTTATTTATTTGAGAGAAAGAGAGAGAGTGAGTGAGCTCATGAACCAAAGGGAGGGGCAGAGGGAGGAGAAGATTCCCCGCTGAGGGAGAAGCCTGACGAGAGACTGGATCCCAGGACCTGGAGATCACGACCTGAGCTGAGGCAGACAATTTAACTGACTGAGCCACCCAGGTGCCCCTAAAGTATACATTCTGATAAGTTTCCATCTTCACGCTCTGCTGCTGAAAACATAAACCCTATCAAGAGAGATATCCCTCACCCCTAAATGTTTTCTCCTGCCCCTTTGCTGTCCTCCCTTCTTCCTCAACTGCTGTCCCCGGGCAACCACTGATCTGCTTCCCGTTAATAGGAATGAATTTTCACTCTCTAGAGCTTCATATAAATGGAATCATAATTTATACGGATGAATTATTTTAGCTAGGTCATGGGAACTGCCTGGCAAAGAGTGGATAAGACCAGGGAAAGGCTGGAAGCATTAGTCAGTGAATTATTAGTGAGGAAGAGGGCTCGACACATTCCTTGCAGACACACTTCAGCCCTACAGAGGCGGCAGCGTGCCTCTGACCAGCCCTTCTCTCTCAGCAGTGATGGGCAGTGCAGGACAAGGTAAGGGGGTCAAGGACCAGAACTTTTTAAGGGAGAAGAAATACATTACATTTCAGCCCTCTCTTTTCTCTTCAAATTAAACCCCAGTTAAGTCTTCTTTTAGGTACCGACTCAGGAAGTCCTCAAAGGGTTTACTCATAGCTCTTGATGATTCATAGGAACGTTTGACTCTGGAGTTTCTTGTCTTTGAGGAATGTCGACGTGAAACTTTTGCTCCCGGGAAGTACAGCAAAGGTCTCTGTACTTACCGCTTTGTGAAGTGGTTATGATAACAGTAATTAATAATTGCATTTTTCCATGCTCTGCCAAAGCAGTTGCGCACGGCAAAAACACTAGAATAAAGCAACAAAGAGATAAGTAGCTAAAGACTTTAATTAAGCCGCTTAAAGTACCATTTCATTTTTTTTGTTGGTTTTACCCCTAGTGTCTACAAACTTTAAAAATACAATGTTTGAACTAATTGCTTGGGTAATACCAAAGATTATCATTTCAGAAGTATATTATTAGATAGAAACAAAACTCCAAGATTCTGAAAAGCATTTGATTGCAATGCTTCGGTTTGAGGCAAACACCCTTCCCAAATGCTAGACCCAAGAAAGTCCTCAAGGCTAGGCCTGGCCTGCTCCCACCTGGCAGTGTGACCTGGGGGCAGGTCGCTTCTTCTCCGGCCTGTTTTCCCACCTGTTACACAGGTCACTGGACTGGATCTCTAAGACTCTTTGCTGTTCCAGGATTCGTTAGCAGCTACGAATACACAAGAAAGGTCCTTACTAAATACATAACTAATTTTATGAATGGCCCACATTAATATGATTTTCCTGATGTCTTCTCTAACATTTTACTATAAAAATTTTTGGATATACAGAAAAGTTGAAAGAATGGCACAGGGGCCAGACGCCTAGATTCTGTCCACTCACCCCCTGACTTCTACCATTAACACATTTGTTTACCTGCTCTGCCATATTTTTATTCATCTATTTGTTCCTTTGTCTTTTCCTCATTTTTTTTGACATTACTTGAAGTGGCAGATGCCAGTGTACTTCACCCCTGAGCATTGCAGCTTGCCTAGTATTAACTAGCATTTCAACATTTCTTTATTTATCCTTATGAGAAAGCTTATGTACTGTGAGAGGCACTAATCTTAAGTGGCAGATGCATACACTTGCGCAACCAAAACCTCTATCAAGATTAAAGAACAGGGGACGCCTGGGTGGCTCAGTGGGTTAGGGCCTCTTCGACTCAGGTCATGGTCTCAGGGTCCTGGGATCGAGCCCCGCATCGGGCTCTCTGCTCAGCAGGGAGCCTGCTTCCCCCTCTCTCTCTGCCTGCCTCTCTGCCTACTTGTGCGCGCTCTCTCTCTCTCTCTGTGTCAAATAAATAAATAAAATATTAAAAAAAAAAAAAGATTAAAGAACAAGACTTCAATGCCTGGGTGGCTCAGTCGGTTAAGCAGCTGCCTTCAGCTCAGGTCATGATCTCCGGGTCCCGGGATTGAGTCCCACATTGGGCTCCAGGCTCAGCGGGAAGACTCCTTCTCCCTTTGCCTGCTGCTCCCTTGGCTAGAGCTCTCACTCTCTCGTTCTGACAAACAAACAAACAAACAAATAAATAAAATATTAAAAAAAAATAAAAAACAGGACCACCACCCCAGAAAGTAGCCTCATGTACCTTCTAGCCAGTCCCCACCCCACTACGCCCCCACAGATACGTTTGGGATGTTCTAAAACGTCATATAAATGAAATAACACAAGCATGTTCTCTTTTGAGTCTGGCTTTCACTCGGCATTTTTTGACCTTCCTCCATGTGGCTGCATGGAATCTTTCCTTCTTAGTCAGAAGTCAAGTGCGGTCTGAATACTGCAGTTTGTTTAACCACTCTTCTGTGGATGACGCCAGGCCATTCTGCTGTTCTGTCCACTCGTGAGATCCACACGCTCCGACCTGCTCCACACTTCAACAGATCCGTCCCAGGAAGATCGTGTGTGGAGGGCTTTGGTCTATGAGACCAGTTTGCCTACTGGCTGCAGGCAGAACTTATCGCGGAGAGCTTTACACAGGTGAGCCATAGATGGGATACAGATGGCGGCCTTGTTGATGCCCCAGTCCCCGGGGCGGCGGCGGGGCTAGGACTGGGCAAGCTGCAGGCTGGAGCCATTGGACAGCCACCTCAGGATCTGAAGTAACCTCATCTACTGCAAATACCTTTTCTCTGAGTGCCGTGGTGTGAAAACCTCTGGGAACCCCTGAATTAAGCTTGTAAAATTAGACACACATCCTCCACCAGGAAAGAAATTGATATGCCATGGAATACCACTGGAGGTCTCGGCAAAACTTAGACACATGCACCTACACCGTACATCCAAAGAAAAACTTTCGAATGAAATGGAAATCAGCCTAAAACTATATCATAGTAATAGAGAAAGAAAGCCTGAAAGAGGCCTAGCAGCTTCCACAGGGGGCAAACGGCAGAGGCAACAAGAGCTTCTTCCCCTTACTTTAAATGGGGCTAAAACAGAAACAGCCAGCAAGTTCCAAAGGACTCACAGAAGCAGAGTTTACCTTTTCCCACCTCATGGCACCTTTGCCTCTCCTGTTTATCGGCCTGGCCCATTTCAGGCTTTGGGATCTAGAGATTGAAGGTCTGCTCTCAATTCTTCCAATAACCAACAGTGTCGCTTTCACAAGTTATTTTAAAGAAAGGAACAAAAATGCCCATAAAAATGTTTACCCTGCCCATTTCCAAAAATGGATGTTGAGGCAACTTTGGATAAAACCTCTCCCCCCCACATAATTATGAGATCTTCTTGATGTTCTTTGTTTTCAAATCATGCCAGTCACGGAGATGACCAGAGAACGTGACATTTCACAGCTGCCAACATCCAGACATCGATCTGACACTTTTATTTCACAAAAATGAAAACCACCACAGTCCAGCCCAATACAGGTACCTCTGAAAGTTGCAAAGCTACTCGGAGCTAATGAGTCCAGAACCCAAGTGTACTTGGCAATTCTACATTAATTCCCTCTCTCCCCAGGCTTGCCCTAGTTTAAATAGCATCTGTCATGGATTTTCTTTCTTTGTGGTTGGCTGCCCAGCTCATGGAGTCCTTACTTTGGGGGAGCCTCCCATCTTATGGCCACCTGCCCGACCGAAGCCGAGAGTGCCAAGCAGAAGACTCACTTTCCCAGACTTCCTTGCAGTGAGGGCCTGTGCATGGGCTCTGGGCTCTGCCAGCCTCACATACCAGGCAGAACTTCCACTCGGGAACAGAATGAAGCAATTGGTCCCAGACAACATATATTGGCATCAGTGGCTTCTCTATCAGGACCAGTGGTGAAACATTATTTGGTGCCTTCTGTCTTAGCCTTGAACCTGGCCACCCAGATATCTCAACATCTTTGTGAACCCACCAGTATCTAGTAGATGCCGTAGCCAGTGTCTTCTACCACCTACCTGACAAGTTCAGCTAATAATATCAAACACCATGGGCCAGGAGCTGTCCTAAGTACTTTACATGGACAAACTTACTTAAAAGTCACAATAACCCCGAGAGGCAGATACCATGACCAGTCCTATTCTATTGGCGAAGTAACTGAGATACAATGAAGAAAGTAATTTGGGGTTAAGTAATGTGCCCCAAATTATTAGCAATGAGTAGCAAGGCTAGGGTTTGAACCAAGCTGTCTGGATCTAAGTCCGAGCTCTTAATCACTACACATACTGCTTCTCCATGGGTTTTTGTTTGGTTGCTTGTTTACTGATTACATAAATAACCGTTCCTCATAGAAACATTCAAACAGGGGCACTTGGGTGGCTCAGTTGGCTGGGCGACTGCCTCCGGCTCAGGTCATGATCCCGGAGTTCCGGGATCGAGTCCCATATCCGGCTCCCGGCTCTGCAGGAAGTCTGCTTCTCTCTCTGACCTTCTCCCCTCTCATTCTCTCTCTCTCTCTCTCTCTCTCTCAAATAAATAATAAAAAAAAAGAAACGTTCAAACATTATAGAAGAATAGAAGAGAGAAAATACAAATAAACTGCTACTCTACTGCTTATAGAAAGTCTGCACTGACTATTTAAAATTAATAAGAATTTATGTGGAACATAAGGACTAGCGTGGAGGACCACAGGGGAAGGGAGGGAAAACTGAATGGGAAGAAATCAGAGAGGGAGACAAACTATGAGAGACTCTGGACTCCGGGAACCAAACTGAGGGTTTCAGAAGGGAGGGGAGTGGGGGGAGGGGGGAGCTGCGTGTTGGGTAACCGGGTGATGGGTATTAAGGAGGGCATGTGTGGTGATGAGCCCTGGATGTTATATGCAACTGATCAATCGTTGAACACTGCACCAAAAACTAACGATGTACTATATGCTGGCTAACTGAACATAATAAAAACAAATAAATTTTAAAAATTAAATAAGATGAAAGATTTTGTTTCTCAGTCACACTAACCACATTTCAAGGGCTCAATGGCCACATGCGTCTACTGGCTACTGTTTTGGATAGCCCCGATATAAGACATTTCCATCACTGTAGGAAGTTCGAACGGACAGTGCTGAGGAGTTTGGGTGCCTATTTCCACAGTCCCCTGGGACAACGAACAAGAACATGGCATGTTATATAAGGAAACATTTTGCATGCTGGTTTTTATGGGGGCACTCTTCCATTATTCCCTTACCTACAGCATACTTTTTCTTGCTCTGACTCTTCACCTCTTTTCTCCTGATAAGCGAGATATGTACGCATCCTTCTAAGCCTTTCTCTTGGTTCTTACAATCATAACGTGAAATATTCACGTGAGGAGGGCCTGTTGGTAGTGAACGATTTTGGCCTTCTTGCATTTTTCAGTTAATAAAACATCATGGAGACCTTTCTGAGTCAACCAGTATAGACAGAGCTTGTTAGTGGCCATGTGGAATTCCATGATCTGTATATATGACTATATTTTGATGCGCATTCAGCCTCTTTCCATTTTTTTTTCTACCATCAACAATGCCCAACAAATGTTGCCATCCATAGCTCCTTATGAATTAGGACTTTTATTTCCACAGAACTGATTCCTGGGAGTAGGATTATTGAATTCAAAGGTATTTTATGTTTAATTTTCATAACCATTATCAGGGATCCCCATTTCCTCCAGCAGTGTGTGAGTGTATTCTGCTTTCTCCTTTGCCTTCTGTCTCCCTCCTACCTCCAGACACCCAAAATCCCGTTGGGCATTAGATACTGTCACACCTCTGGATTCTTCCAGAATTATGGTTGAAACCAACATCCCTCTACAGCAGCATAACCAGAGTAGATGGTGAGAGCAGTTCCCCAAGGTAAAGCAACCGAAAGTTTCCATATTATGAAGAGGATATAAAATAATAAACTGACTAAGTGTCAGTTTGGTTTTTACTGTCACCATATACAGGTCATTCTAACAACACTGCTTCCCTCAAAAATCTTTTATTGGCCAAAATTCTAAGCTATTGCCGTGACTGAGTCTTAATCATGTGTAAACTTCAAATGCCAGTTACATGACTAGCCTCAAACACACACAGACGCAGCCACACATTTGCTTCAAAAGTAAATTACAATGGTTCTCGGTAATTCTAGCTCACTTCAGATGTGGCTTGTGTCTCCAGCCCCTGAGGTACACTCCTGTGCTTCCATGGAAAAGTCAGAATAAGCCAAGTTAGCTGGCGGCAATTTTTCTTTTTTGAGATTAAAAAGACACAAACATCTTTTCAAACAGAATCAGCCTTGAACAATGTATTCTGAAGCACCACCCTTTAAAGCTGTTCCTTGTGGAGAAGCACATGAACACTGTAACAACTACTGAAAACGTAAGGAAAAAGAATTCCATTCCATAGAAAATAGAGTCAAATTTTGAAGAATGCCAGGAAAAATGACAAGAGGAGCTGCCAGAAGAAACCGAAGGACAATCTTTGATTCTGGAACAAATTCCATGTACCCTGAGCCTCAATTTTCTTATCCATGAAATAGGGACAATCGTACTTAACCTCCTGGGATTCCTGTAGGGATTGAGTTAATGTCTAACATATGAGGCTTGAAGTTCCAAAATTACCGCATGGTTTGACCTATGGATCTTATCCCCACCCCACCCCTTTAAAAAAAAAAGTTTGAATTATTCCATTCAGTAATAAAAAAAAGTTTGAATTTGTTCCAATGTTTAAACATTGAGAGTTCTCACACTTTAAAAAATCCACATTTCTGCCATCTCTTAGAAAACCAGAGGCTTTAGCAATATTGTACTCACCTAGTCCTGAGCTAGCCAGGGGCTGGTCTGGAGAAGGGCCCACCCCAGGGGTGAAGGATGGCAGGTGCGCATTGTTCTCCGTTTCCCCTGTTGCCTGACAACAGCGTTGGCCCCGGGAGTCCTCTGTCCGAAGCAAGCAGCTCAGCTCCTTCACTTTACCTGCCGGGCCAGGTAGGCCTGCCCTGGCATTTAGCATCATCCCGTGATGCACCGGCTTCTCTTCGGGGTCAGATTCCGTCGCGTTAGTCACACAATGGTGGGAAGGCTCGATCAGGACTGAGGTGACGGCTATCTTTCTCCGGGAGATTACCTTCTGGTGGGATTTAAGGAAAGGCCCGTCCTAATCCTGTCGCTCTGACCGTGAACAACCCTAGTAATGAGGTGACGACTTTTTTGCCATCTGGGCAAAAAAGTCGTCACGATCTGGATCAATCGTGAGTGGCAGAAGCTTTGCCTTCCAGACTATTTCACGGTTCTATTTCTCTCCCCCCCACCACCGCAGCCCTCCATGCCACCACCATCGCCCAGATTCTCATGACACCAGGAATGGGCGTTAAAACAACTTTGTCTTTCTTAATTCTCTCTCTCTCTCTTTTCATTTTTACATCTAGTAATTTATTCTGATCATCTTTTTTTTTAATTGAGGTCTAACTGCCTAATATTTTATCAGTTTCATTATAGCATTATAATAGTTTCTGTGGATAGTGTTTGTTTTTAATTAACTCTTCAAAATTTAAAGGTAAAGAATTCACATTTTTTTGGCTTTTTAATGTTTTCATTATTATTATCTATGAGAACATCTTTTCAAAAAACAACTTTTATTATTTTCCAAATTTGAATGATAAACCATCTCCTAAACCCACTGCTAAAGTAGTTTATTATTTTTCTTCTAAGGCAATAGTCCCCTTAAAACTACTTGATTAATTTAATAAATACAAAATATTTTGCTAAGGGATTTCATCATTCAGATTTATTAACTGACTTCAAGTCTGCCCTTCCTCTCAAGTACTTTTCTTCATAAATATTCAAACTTGGGGATTTTGGGGGTGGTTGGTGGTTTTTTACTTATGACGATTGTTTTGCTTACTTTTTTTTGTTTGTTTGTTTTGCTTACTTTTAACCCATCTTTCCTTCATCTCTGAAAACTAGGAAGTGATCCAGAGAGAACAAGGGCCATTAGTAATCTTATGATTATTTTTATCTCTTTCTATTTTTCACTCTACATCAGTAGCTTCTGCTTACCTCTCCTCTTGTTTGGATTTTTAGGTGTTGCAAACTTCTGTTACTTAGTTTATATAGTCTAAACTTCTGAAAGTATAAATGATACTATCCAACTGTATCTCCATCAGTTTTCTACAACTTAAGCTGTTGCATTTTGCTGCTCAGTCATGTTCCAGGTGGGGAAAAGCACTGCTTCTTCTCATTGCCTTTTCTCTGGCCTAGGTGGGGGCCAAATGCATTGCTAGTTATAGTAGTTTTGTTGAAGGTTCTATATGATATTCGACAAAGATGATCATGTTTCATGCAAGTAAAATGACTTTCTTTTCTATTTAGATTCCTTTTATTTGCTTTGCTTCCCATATTGTACTGGCTTAGATCTCTTTAAGGAGTAGTGTTCAGATTTGCTAACAAAGCAAAATCCTACAGTACTCCTCATGAGGAGTCATGCAGGTCTAGAAGTATCTGGAAATCTGCAATAAGGGTGCTAACTTGGCTGGATGCTGGTGAGGGCCATCAACTGGGCTGCAGACTGCTGACTTGTTGTATCCTCACATGGTAGAGAGCAGAGAGGGCCACAGTTGTTCCTCCTTGTCTCTGCTGGCTATTTCTTGGTTCCGAAATTCAAGGATCATGCAGACAAATCATTGCGTGGAAGACTAGGGGTTGGAGAGGGTGCTTTTAGGCAACAGGCTGGAAAATGGAAATCCAAGTAAAGTAAAAGGGCCTACAGTGACCACCACGCTGAATGCAAATAGGCTGATTAGGGGACCCACCTCAAAATACCCATACGCCCTAGCTAACCAGTGGGTTCCTTATTTCTGGCACAGTTAAAAAAAAAAAAAATTCCACAAGTTCCCATACTAGCTCACGCCACTCCACACCTATAGCCCATCGCCACCACCTCCTGGCAGACAGTCTCTCCTTTGCCGTCCTGCCCGCTGCACCCTTGCAGTAGAGTCCATCAACTTCTGCCTCCTTTATTCTGCCTCGGGTGAATTCTGTCACCACCAGCCGGCCACTGGCCTCTACTTGGTTGGTTCGCTCCACAGGGTTTAGGCTGATCTACAGTGATAATGGTACACAAATTAGCAAGCTGAAGACAAGATATCACAGGCATTGACTTCTCAGCACCAAGGAACGTTGGGGAGGAACTTGGACAGAGATTGCCCAGAGTTTGGAGCTGATGCTCTCCAAAGACTTGCTTTACCCCCCGTTGGCCTTCCAGGATGAGCAGGGAATCATGAACATGCCATTTTGAAATCTGGCTACTGAAAAGCCAATCTGGGATCAGCCCCCAAGAACAGAAGAGAACAGTGTAAGGCCTGGCTATCTCAGGGGCACACTCCAGGGTGGCCCAGACCGACAGAGTCCCCTGCCTTCTGTCCCTGCAGAATAGCACCTTCCTCTGTGCATTTTTATTCTATTTTCATCAAACTACCTGGCCTTGATAAAACCCTACTGGTACCCTTTTCTGAGACAAATTTCTGCAATGCCCAAGTCTCAGTTAGTGTCACTGGATGCTTAGCAACCCTTTGAAGAATCAAAGTCCCAAGGCTTCTTTAAATAAGAGCTCGCTGACTATTTGCATGTGACAACATCCTCTGGGGTGCTTGCTAGTGATGCAGATTACCTAGGTCTCAACTCAAGCCTCCTGTATCAGAATCTTTAGAGTGGCTTCTAGGTACATGTATTTTAAAGCAGTCTGATCTTATACTCCCCACACTTAAATTCCTCCAATAATCACTGGAATCATTACTTCTAGGAAAAAACCAAACTCTATGTTTCCATGGCCTCTGAAGTCCTTCCTAGACACTGCACCTGGCCTGCTTAGCTCCCATGAGACTGTCATTCCATCTCTCAGTTCATCCCCAAATAGCCCAATTCCCTCCTTTTACAGAACTACATGCTCTTCCCCTGCCAGGAATGGTTTTCCCTCCCCACTTCACGCAGCTAACCACAACCCATAATTTAGGTCTCAGCTCAGGAGTCTCCTACTGGATCACATCCCCTTACTGCTTGTTCTCATACTACTTGACCCTTATTCACTGGCATGAATAATTGATTAATATTAGAATCTCCAACAGACCATGCAGTTCTGAATGCTGGGCCAGTATCTTGTGTTTTCTCTCACTAAATCCACAAAGCTTACCTTAATGCTTGACACATAGTAGGTGCTCAGTATGTACTTATTAATTGAAAGAACCATCCTTTTCCCCGTGTGATCTCATCTAGTCTCATTTTAAGCCCCATCTACTAGCTAATGACCTCCAAATTCTTACCTTCGACTCTAATAGGCATCTCCAAACTCAACTCTCTCTCTCTCTCTCTCTCTCTTTTAGAGAACACAGGTGCATGCATGAGCAGGGGTGGGTGGGTGGGGGCACAGGGAAAGGGAGAGAGAGAGAATCTTAAGCAAGCTCCAGGCCCAACACAGAACTCTACATTGGGCTTGATCTCGCGGCCCTGAGATCATGACCTGAGCCAAAATCAAGAGTCAGACGCTTAACCAACTGAGCCGCCCAGGCTTTCCTAAACTCAACTCTTGATCCCCATCTTTGCCATCTCAGAAGCTGGTGTCATCATTCACCTCATTGCTTAGGGCCCAAACTTGGCATCATCCTTAACCATCTTTTCTTCCACCCATATTTGATTCATCAGCAAGCCCCCGTGGCTTCTGTTCAAAGCATTTTCAGAAACCTCCATGCACTTGCTCCCACCCTACCACGTTAGCCCATGCCACCATCATTTCTCCATGAGACCGACTTCTGTAGTCCCCTTCTGGGGGAGACTCCTGGGTTTGTGGAAATAACCAAACACCACCTAAATGAGAAGGCAATTTGCTCAGCCTTTGCTATAGCAAGGGAATCAGCCACCAACATGCGTGTGTAAGAGACCCAAAGGCAGGCAGGGGAGCGGGAAAGATTTATAGTAAATTAAAGAAAGACTTGGGGTGTGCTTGATTGGAGGCTTTAGCATGGGGAAGCAGGACATGGGCTAACTAGAAGCAGAATATCTTATGTGATTGATTTGAGGAGCATATCTGGCTTTCTTGTGTTGGTCCTGAGTTGGAAGTGGCTGCAATATTGGGGAAGCTGGTAGTCACTGACCAATTCCTGACCACACGGGGACAGTTGCTGCAGAGGGTGTGGTTTGGATCCTGAATTGGTTACTGCAAGGTTTGTGGATCAGAGTTCTATATCTACACAGTGTGGCCACTGTCTGTTGGTATATTCAGACTTTTGGGTAGACGGGGACTTCTGTGACCACTTGGGTCTTCTCTCTTTAAAGGGTGTCAGACGAACTTTGCCATAAGTTTCAGGGCCTAGAAGAGTGGACAGGTAGGTCTGTACAGAAGCATCTGGGTATCCAGTAAGGCCAATAATGTAGTGCCCTTTCAAATAGACAGTCTTAACATGTGCATTCACCTGAACCTGGGGGATCGTGAGGGGTCAATAAAGCTCCACTCTGCCTGAGGCTTTCCAGCCTCCTGTGAAGAGTGTGGCTCCTGACTTGGCCCTGGGCTCTCCAATTTGGCTTCCTCTTGGGAAGGGAGCTTCCTCGGGAAGGGAGGGCCCTGTCTACTTCTTCCAGCCCTATCTCTGTCCAATCTGTGTGAGGGAGAGGACTCTGTGGTCATCTAGAGCATGTCTACAAATTCTCTGACCCTCCTGACTGTAAGAGTTGGGGTCTAATTTCTCACCTTTTTCAAATAGGCCTCCCTTAGCAATTCTAATAAAGAGAATGTGGTAAAATGACGTTTGTGACTTCCAAGTCTAGGTCATGAAATTAATAGATCCTCCGTCTGGATCTCTCTTAGGGACATGCACCTTCAGCACCCATGTCCATGTGAGAAGTATGGCTGCCTTGAAGCCACTGTACCAGAGACATGGATGGACCATGTACTGGAAACTACTTCACTAGAGGAACAGAGAGGGACATGTGAGGAGCTCAGCTGTTGAGTCTTCTCAGCCTAGGCACCAAGTCATATGATGAGGAAGCTTTTGAGATGACTCCCATCCCGGCTGTTATCTGAGTACAAATGCATGAGAGACCCTGAAACAGAACCACCTGGCTGAACCTCGTCAGCCCCCATACCCGTGAAAGATCATAGTAAG
Source organism: Nasua narica (assembly GCA_028533885.1). Lineage (NCBI taxonomy): Eukaryota > Metazoa > Chordata > Mammalia > Carnivora > Procyonidae > Nasua > Nasua narica. The sequence goes on from CM052799.1 coordinate 78,265,843, forward strand.
TGCAGTTTTCCTTTACATCACTAAATCTGGGCTGGTTTGTTACACAGCAGTCGATGACTGTTACAGACCTCTTGAGCATGGCTGAGATGGAGAGCAGGCCAGAGGAGCCCCGGGGAATGGCTGCCGCCCATGTGGGACCTCACTGTCATCCTGTCTGCAGCCTTGCTGAAGGGCAGGTCACTCCCCGGGCCCTGGCCTGGGAAGGCCAGCCTGGGATTCTTCAAACGTAAATGTCATCAAAATGCTGAACTCCCATAATGAATACAAAGAAATCCTGCTAACCACAGATCCCGCCGAGGGAGAAATGTCCAAGGCACTGGATCACATGTGGTTAAAATTCTAATTCAGGCAGAAATGCTAGGTCTGGAGATGAGATTTGTTTTTTGATTTTTGGGTTTTTTTTCCCTCCCCTATGGAACCATTTTATTTTTCCCTCTGTTGAATTTAAGATCCCTTTTCTAGTTAGATAAGTAAGCCACGGTTAGCTGCGGAAGATGTCCAGTCCAAGTTCTGTGCTTAAGGCAAGGAAACAGAGTCTCAGAGAGGTGAGCGGATATCTCTGAGTTAATAGACAGCTGAGCAGAGTTTAAAGGCCAGGATTTTAGACTCCCAGTGTCCAGTGTGCTCTTCAAGGAACAAATGTTTAATTTAGATAATAAATCTTTATAAAACACTTATGGGCCAATTCTAAGCACTACATAAATATTAACATATTAATTCTTATGATGGCCCCAGGGCTATTTTACCTGTCATTTTTCAGTGAAAAGAGACAACTGAGGCCCAGAGAGCTTAGGGGCCTTTGCCCCGGCACTGCTTTAGAGATGCCCACACTACTGGCCTTTTCTTGCCTTCTCCTCCCCTGTGGGATAAGGAATCAGCGGGGCCCAGGTGCTGTCCACCTGGAGGCTCTGCTCTGTCTTCTAGACCACAACCAGGGACCCGGAGCTCCAGCATTCCTGCCCAAACAGCCCTGACGGTGTTTCCAGGTCCCATGCAGGTATTTCCCCAGGGTCATCTGCTGAGAGTGGACCTCCCCCAGCACATGCGTACCCATAGGCCAGAAGGGAGGCTGAAGAGAGCAGCCTTTGTGGTTTGGGGGTTTGGGCGGAGCTTGAATGCCCGGGCTGGGGGTCCTCACATGGAGTGGGATGGATCTGGGGACAGAGTGGGAAGGGAGGGCTGGTGGGGGCTGGCTCAGCCCTTACTGCCACCCAACAGGGAATTCAGAAGAGCATTAGAATTCTAAATTTGAGCATAGCTTTCTAGTCATCATACAGGTCTATTTGCCAGGGTTAGAGGAGAGAGTTATTCTAGGTAACAGTGCATTAACGTGATTTATAATTTTTCAATATTTGAACGTATCTGTATCTACATGTATACTTACTTGGATCCCATAACCTTAGCAGTGAGCAGTGGTCTGCTGGTGTTTAGGGCTGGGGGGCGTGGAGGAAAACCTGATTCGTAGCTGGCCTCTTTCCATGGGTGGCTACGCCTGCCACGGTGGATTCCTTGGGATGGGTGACAGGCTGCCACTCAGCGGGCAGCGGGAAAGCCTGTGCACAGTGGGCTCTCAGGAACCAGCCAGCCAGCCTCCAGCCCCTTCCTCGAGGCTGGCCCCATGAGGTCACACAGCTAGCGAGTGGCAGACACAGAGTTTGCACCAGAGCAGTCCGGCTCCAGAAATCTTCCTAACTGCTCTGTTGCTTCCCAGCCCTCTCTTTCCCAGGTTCGCATCCTCAGACCCTGCAAAGTGTGCAGGATTATTGCACCTGCCTCTGCTTCAGGTCCTGGGCCCCAGAGGGGCTAAGTCCTAGCTTCAAAAGGCATTGTCTTGGCTGTAGGCATAGAGAAGACTTTCTGGCTGAAGCAAGGTGGCTGTATCTCCCTCAGAGGCAAAACTTCTTGCCTGTGTTGTAGCTTTCTTAACTTTCCAGTTTATTCCGGCTCTCAGAACTCCCAGAGCTTCCTGCCTCCTGCCTGCTTGCTTTGCCTTTCCCATCTCAGCTTGGTGGCTTTTACTTGCTTATCCCTGTGGCTCATCTGACCACGGTCCACTGGGGAGGCGTTCCATGCCGTGGACACTGGGTGCTTGCGTGGTCTAAGGGGCCAGTTATTTTCCTATTAAATGGATATTCATATGGGGAGGCGTGTGTATAAAATACTTTGACCTTATAAAGGGATTCCGTTCTTGAAAAACTTGGGGACTCCTTTTCTAGACATTTCAGCTTTTCCTAACCATTTCAGGGGAAAATTAAACTCTACTGCCTAAAGCATCCAGTGTATATAATAAATTAACTTCTCTTCCGTGCATCTAGAATGGTACCATCCTTGGGAAAACCGAAGAAATAGTGCTTCTCATACTTCAGTGGGTGCACTAGTCACTGAAAGATCTTGCCAAAACGGACCCCCCTCTAAACCACCAGGTCAGGGATGCAGTAGTTCTCCAAGTGTGATGGTCCAGCCGTTTCAGCAGTGCTTGGAAACTTCTCAGAGCTGTAGATTCACCCCAGACCTACTGAATCAGAAAGTCTGGAGGTGGGACCCAGCAACTGTATTTTAACAAACCTCTAGGTGATTTTGATGCTGCTAAAGTTTAAGAACCACTGTTCACAAGTATTACTGCAAATCTGAACGTGCTTTAAGAACATGGGAACCCAGGGAGGTAAGGCGCTTCCTGAAAACAGGAAGGAGAGGCAGAGGGATGTGGTGGTGGCCTGGCAGTGTGGTGAGTAAGTTGATGGGTTACAGCATCTCTCCAAGCATAATTACCCAACCTGAACTGGGAGTCAGCCTTGTTCTGGCTGTATCGCATCACAACGTGGTTCTATTTTGCCACCAATTAAAATTTCTCATGGCCCAATGGGTTCCCAAAGCTATCTTCCATTCCGGCCTCCGTTCCAGAGGTAACCAGATACATCGCTGCCCATGATTGCTTTTTGAGCGCCTCCCGGGGAGAGATAGGAGCCTCCTGTTGGCCTTCCCCATTTTCACGTAGAATATCTTCAGACAGGGATGATTGTGATTTCCAGTGCTTGGTCTCCCAGCTTCCCCTCTGCTTCCCCGCACTGTGACCTGCATGCTCAACAGAGCCCAGAGGGAGCGCATTAAATGCATGGAGAAGTAACGCCACAAAGGTCAGCAGGATTCCCAACCAATCTCATTATACAATCTTTTTTTTTAAATTGAAGTATGATTGACACGCAATATCCTATTAGTTTCAGGTATGATTTGATATTTTTATACCTTATGAAATGATCCCCATGATAAGTCTAGTTACCATCTGTCACCATACCAAGCTATTACAATGTTATTGACTATACTCCCTATGCTGTACTTTATATCCCCATGACTTATTTATTTTATAACTGGAAACTTACACGTCTTAATCTCATTTACCTACTTCCCTGCCCCTCCAACCTCCCCTACCTTTGGTTGCCAACAGTTTGTTTCTTATATCTGTGAATCCGTTTCTGTTTTCTTTGTTCATTTGTTTTGTTTTTTAGATTCCACATATAAGTGAAATCACATAGTATTTGTTTTTCTCTGACTTATTTCACTTACTATTATACCCTCTCTGTCCATCCATATTGTCACAAAAGGCAAGATTCTATTCTATTTTTATGAATTAGTAATATTCCATTGTATTGAATACATAATAGTCCATATCTTCTTTATCCATTCATGTATCAATGGACACTTAGCTTGCTTCCATAACTTGGCTATTGTAAATAATGCTGCAATGTACATAGGGGTGCATATATCTCTTCGAATTAGTGTTTTCATTTTGGGGGGGTAAATACTCAAAAGTGAAATTGCTGGATTACATGGTAGCTCTCTTTTTGATTTTTTGAGGACCCTCCATACTGTTTTCCGTAGTAGCTGCACCAATTTACATTCCCACCAGAAGTGCACAAGGGTTCATTTTTCCTGCATATCCTTGCCAGCACTTACTATTTCTTGTCTTTTTGATACCAGCCATTATGACTGGGGTAAGGTGATATCTCATGGAGATATCTCAGGTGATATCTCATGATATCTCATATCATATCTTTTGATTTGCATTTCCCTGATGATGAGTTATGTAGAGCATCTTCTCATGTGTCTGTTGGCCATCTGTATCTTCTTCAGAAAAAATATCTATTCAGGTCCTCTGTCCATTTTGTAATTTGTTTATTTCTTTTGATAATAGTGAGTCTAGACTCGTGAGACCCTTCAATGTATCACAAAGCTATAATGCCTAGATTTAGGACCATCATGGAACTTAGTCGTATGAGAATATAGTCAGGAAAAAATTCAGCTTCTGACAGAGGGGTGGTGGGAGAATGAAGTCTGCCTTTTAATCTGGAGGAAATGCCTTGAGTTACTTGGCTGGAAGGTTCTCCAATGTGGTAGCTCAGGCTTGAAGGCTGTGTATTGTGAAGATCTTTGGCTTTCTGCCTGAGGGTTTTTGTTTGGCTGAGGGAGCATGCTTACAATGTCCCTAGAAGCAACACTCAACCAATGACAGGTGGGGAATTAGAAGATAAATACCCTCTGTGTCCTCACTTCACGGTTAGGACATCTCTGAGGAGGGTCCCGCTCAATCCCTAAGGTACCCAGTAGAACTGCTCTCAGTAACCTACTGTGGGTACTGGCTTAAGAACATCTTTTATCACTTTCTTTCTCTTCCCGGGCTACTTTCTCACTCCTTTGCAGGTGCTTTCTCGGATCACTTCTCAAATAAATTACTTGTCCTTGAATCTTTGTCTTGGGGTCTGCCTCTGGGAATAGCCAAACTAAGACAAGGATAACCAAAATATTTTAGGTGGGATGCCCAATAAGGGAAAAGGATAGCTCTCCTTCTTTCTTAGCAACAAAAAGCAAACCACTACCTGCAGGAAAATAGTATCAATGAGTTCATTCATCCATTTGTTACCAACCGTTATCGGGCACCTACTCTCTACCTGGAGCTATGGGTAGGTCTAGAGAGGTTGGGGCATGATTGTAGAAGGCCTGGAATACAAATCTATTGTGCTTGAACCTTTTTGTATCAAGAGGAGCAAGGTAAAGGTGATGTAGTTGGAGCTGGATAGTGGGAAGCTAAACCTGGCTCTACAGTATGAATGGAGGGTAAAACTGGGCTAAGGAGGCTCATCACGAAACTTCTGGAATATGTTTAGTGCATGTGCTGAAGAACACGTTCCCAAAAGCTAAATAAATGACCTACAGATGTCAAATAAACATGTCAAAGATTTTATTCTACTCATTGGGAGCCATAATGTGATAAAACTAATTCAAGTAAGAATTTAAAGAATGGAGTTTTCCAACAGACCAAAAAAAAAAAAAAAAAGTCAAAATGAATTTGTTCATAAATGTGAAATTGGCTAATATCCTACAAAGGATTTGGGGGATTATCATTTTTGCCAACAGAAATCAATTGTTACTATCAGATGAAATTTGCATATGTTGGGCATCATCGGCTTTGCTACCAGTTTCCTATAAGTTGGCCTCTATCCCTGCAGGGTTGTAAAACGGTCTCATCAATAGAAAACAAGGGGCTGCTGGGCGGCTCAGTTGTTAAGCGTCTGCCTTTGGCTCAGGTCTTGATCTCTGGGTTCTGGAATCAAGGGATCGAGCCCCACATTGGGCTCCCTGCTGAGCTGGGAGTCTGCTTCTCTCTTTCTCTTCCTCTGCACCTTCCTACCACTCGTTCTCTCTCCCTCTCTCTCTCTCTTTCTCTCCCTCTCAAATAAATGAATAAAATCTGAAAAAAAAAAAAAAAGAAAACAAATCAAAGGTGCCCTCCCAACATACTCTGAAAAAATACCCAATAATCTCTCTCCCTTTTTAAAAGATTTTACTTATTTATTTATTTGAGAGAAAAAGTGTATGTGCAAGTACGAGCAGGGGGAAGGACAGAGGGAGAGGGAGAAGCAGACTCCCCACTGAGCAAGGATCCCAACATGGGACTCGATCTTAGGACTTTGAGATCATGACCCGAGCCGAAGGCAGATGCTTAACCAACTGAGCCACCCAGGCGTACCCCCTCCCCCACCCCATAAGCTTTTTTGCTTATTTTCAAGTTTAGTATAATTTTTCTAGACAGTCCCCCCCTTTGTTATCATAAATAATCTGCAAAGATTATTTATGATCACAGCAAAGGCTGCTCTCATTAGGTTTGGCCTGATAATTTAGGAGGTGCAGTCAGACTGTTAAGTAGCCATAGAGGTTGCCTTCGGCTTGCTTTGCAAGCCTAGAGCCCGGGCGGTATCGGCAACTCTACTATGTAGGAGTCGCAATTGGGCTTTGAAAAGTATGATTTTCTTTTCTTTTTTTTTTTTTTTAATTTTTTTATTAACATATAATGCATTATTTACCCCAGGGTACAAGTCTGTGAATCATCAGGCTTACACATTTCACAGCATTTACCATAGCACATACCCTCCCCAGTGTC
>CM052799.1:78272775-78387557 GCA_028533885.1 Nasua narica
TCTTGAGGGTAAATACCCAGTAGTGCGATTGCTGGGTCGTAGGGTAGCTCTAATTTCAATATTTTGAGGAACCTCCATACAGTTTTCCAGAATGGTTGTACCAGCTTGCATTCCCACCAACAGTGTAGGAGGGTTCCCCTTTCTCCGCATCCTCGCCAACATCTGTCGTTGCCTGACTTGCTGATTTTAGCCATTCTGGAAAAGTATGATTTTCTTTCCTAGCTTGAGGCTTGGGACCCAAGCCCAAGAAAGTCTACCCACCACATTTAACCTGAAGAACCCGTAACTTTGGTAAACTCTTCTCGAGGTCCTCTTAATGGTTTAGACATCCTGGCCTGCCCTAACGTGAGCTTCATTTCCACCTGGAAGGCTGGGGCCCCATCAACCAGGCAGCAGGCCAGTCTTCCTAGGAGAACGTGGAGGGCACTGGCTCACGTGTGAAGCCAGACCCTTGGCAGAGGGTCTGGGTATAGAAATGGCTTCAGGGTAAACTGATGTGATAATTCTTTCAGATTGTGCAGGAAAATCTGACATGCCTGGAAATCTTCCAGTTTTCAAAATTCAAGAGACACTTTCAACTTCAAGCAGCCCCTGTTTTCTCCTCTGTCTACAATAATCCCTGAGACAAGGAAACGTGGAGGGTCCAGACCTCCATTTAGAACTTGAGGTGAGGCTTGCAGAAATCCACAAATTGATTCCCCCGTGAAAGACCCTGTTTCATGAGCTACAGTGAGGCTCCCATTGTCTCAATGGTCCCATCTAATCAGTCTTTGGCTGTAAATAGGTGGCATTTACATAGATTACCTCATACTGTAAATCATGTCTTTAGTCAAAGGGAGGGGGGACAAACCCAGTTGGTGTTGTAGTGACCCAGCTGTTGCTCATGGGAGACATTCCATGTCATTGCTCTCCAGAGAGCCAGAGGAAGCACCAGGAACCCCAACGAATTCTGGGATTGAACCCCCATGCTGCTGAGTGCTTCCAGATGGCAGAAGAAATAGCAATGAAAAGGTGTTCAAATGGGAGGTCTGAGAACTGGACATTTGAAGAGACAGGGCAAATGTCTTCCGCCATTTTCTAGCAATTATGCGTCCACCGTGGAGAGAAGTCAGCATGGCATTTGCAACCTGGTATGTAGTAGGGAAAAAAATAGTACTATACCATCAGAGGAACTGTGGTTTGATTCCCCCTGTGCATTTATTTTCTTTATCCCAGCTGCATTTGTACCCACCTTGCTGTGGAATAGCAAAATTAACCACAGGGTTTCAGAGAGAGGTGATAATTTTCAGTGTATTCTCAGCTCATTACCAGTCAAGACTTTAGCCTAAAAATGGTTTTCCTTCTCCCTGTCACAGCAACTCTTAGAAATGGATTTTGCTGGAAGCCATCTATTTTCATCACTCTGATTGCTTTATTTATGTTGCAAATCACTGATTTGGTGTTTGGGAAATTGCCTTGTTTGGGCAGCAATGCTTTTACTTAATAGATTGATGGGTTTCAAACTTATTTATAAAATGCATTTTTTAAAAAGGTCCTTAGAGTTCCAAGTCATCATTCAGGATAGTGATATGTTCAGGATGGTGATAAACAGTGACCTCTTTTATCATTTACTTCAACTCTTGGTGCCAAATCAAAACTGAAGACCATATTTAGCTTATGGCCACTCAAGAACATCTAGGTACTTGCCTTAATAACCAGGTTGGATAAGCCAGTCTTTTCTCTAGATCAAAATCTGAAAACCTTCTTCCCTGAATACCTGATTTTCTTGAATGGGATGCAATGAGATAGAAATCAAAGTTAAGTGCTGATTTTGGTTCTGCCCTGACTTCGTTATAATCGCCACATCTTGACCTTTTGTGGTTCTGTTTCTTATCAATGGATTAAGAAGTCTGATTTGATGACGACTTTGTAAACTCTCTTGCTTGCTGTTGTTTTGTTTTAAGCCATAGAGTTTTTCAAATGAAATTTTACTTGGAATTGTACTATGTGAACCAGTGCATTGGTTTTCTAGTGCTGCATAACAAATCACCCTGAAACTTAGTGCCTTAAAGCAACAGTAATAACTTTGTTATCATTTTCCATGGGTTGAGAGAATTTGGAGGCAAATTGGCTGAGCCATTCTGCCTTGGTTTACTGAAAGCTTGACTGGGGCAGCAAGATGCAAGGATTCTACTTCTAAGGAGCGTCACTCCTGCAGCCGGTGGTGGCTGTTGGCCTCCATTCCCCCACCCCCCACAGGAGCCTCTCCACAGGGTTGCTGGCATGGCAGCTACCTTCCCCCCAAGACTGTTTCGGCCTTACCTTCTTCCAACCTTCCCCCAGATACAACTGGTCTTCCTGCCTCGCAGGCGGCAAGCTTGCAGCCCCGCCGCCAGGCGGCCCCAGGCCAGGGAAGGGCAGCTGGGCTCCTTGTTAGGGTCTCCCACACATTTGCTGTTTTGCTTCAGGAAAGCCCTCAGCCCCTGTTGGATTCTTGGAAGGTGCTTGCAGACATTTCCTTGACATCACATCACCGGCCTCCTGTTTCCCTTTCTAGTTGACTTGGACGAAGCCCTTGTAGGGAAGGGCTCTGGGTTCTCTCAGAGCAAAGGTAAACTGTCATCTGCTGAGCACAGGCTCTGTCCCAAGCAAGCCCTGCTCGCAATCTCCTCCCCTCCCTTCTTTGGGACTTTCCTCTAAGCGTAGGACTGCCAAACCCGTCTTGCTGAGGACAGGCTTTGAATCCAAGGCTGTCCCGTCCGTCCTCCCACTCTAGCTTCTGCTTTGGAGCCAGAGACACCGGGGGGTACACGGGCGCCCGGCTCCGGGGGCCCCCAACAGACCAGGTTCAGCCACTCGCCACTGACAAAATCCAAAGGCAGAGTAATGAGTGGCGGTGAAACAAGAAAGGAGTTTATTTCAGTGAAGCCAACATGAGGAAGACAGGACTGACGTCTCAGAGACTGTCTCCAAAGTGCTGCCATCCTTCCAGGTTTATATAAGGAAGGGGCGGGGGAAAGGCGGGCTGCAGAGATGGCCCACGGGTGGGCCGTGCAGGTCCAGTGGATCGTTGTCTCGGAGTCAGTCATGGCTGGGCTGGGCTCTGGCTGGCTCAGAGCAGTCCGTGTTGCTTGAGAGGGTAGTTTTGGTTCCCATCAGGGGGTGCTTTACCCTCAGGGTCTTCTGTCTGAGCCAAGAGACCCAGCTAGAACGTTTGAGGTCAAAATGGAGGCAGTCGAAGTCCTCTTCACGTCCTGCACCTCGGAAGACGACATGTGGAGGACTAGTTGGTGTTCGCTGGAGAAGTGGGACGTGAGCACACAGGAGGGGCTCTGTCACAGCGGTGTTTCCTCCCTCTGGCTTCTGTCACCGAGTGTGGGAAAGAGGCACGTAGAGGAGGGGTGTCTGTCTGGATGGGGGTGGCCCAAGATGGCCAGACCCTCACCCCTGACCCCTTGTCCCCAACGGCACAGAAAAACTAAACTGGTTCACTTCCAGGCGGAGGATGTGAGGCTCTTCCTGCCCGGCTGGCAAGGCCTTTGGAGGAACACGGTCTTGCTGCTTGAGAGTTAATAAGTCCCCATGTTTTTCTCCCTCCAGGTGGCTGCTCTGCAGAGATTTTCATTAGTATGCAAGGCCTGGTCCCATTAAGTATTGATGTCAGGAGCATTTATTTTTACCATTGTTGTCTGGGGAGGGAAAAGGTTAGGTCCTTGCAGAGTCTGTTCATATGCATGATTTCCTCCAGCCCCAGGCAACCCACCCTGTGGTTCTCCCACCTCAGCTCTCCAAGGCTGGTCCCCAGGGGAGAGGAAGGTAGAGGCAGCCCCATTCCTGGGGGAGTTCCTCTGCCTGCGCTCAGGGGCACACTCGCGCACACTGGGGTGAGGTGAGGTGAATCTCCCCCTCCCAGAGGATTCTGTAAGGGACTCGGTTGGAGGAGGCCCAGGCTCTGCTTGTCCCAGGTCCTGGTTCTCCTCGTGCGGGGACATGAGCCCCGAGTGGGAGGCCACCAGCCAGTTTCCAGTCAGGCTGAGCTGGCGCTACCTGGAAGGCTTGAGTCCTCCCACATCCTGACTTCCTCCATACTTTGTGAGAATTTTCAGTGCACGCGCTTCTCCTGGTTATCGCTTGCTCTGATTTCCTGCTTCTGCTAATTTCTGGATCCCACTTTGGCTCTTGTGGCCATTGCCTTCTCTCTGCCTTGCCCATCCTCCCAAACGTGGGACTCAGCTTCCTCTCTCTGCTTCCCTCAGCACCACTCACACTGGTGAAGTCTTGGCTACTAAAGATTTGCGGATGACCCTGCGTCAGGTTGGGGGGCACTTGGACCAGCAGAGCAAGTCAGTTAGTGCTCTTTGAAGTCCCTCAGCCACACCTGTCCCCTCTGCCTCGCCTCTCGCTGTCTGGCTTGGCTTCCAGTCAGCTTGTCCGGTTCCTCTGGTTCTGTTCCCTTCCCTTCCTCCCTCTGGGGCTCCCACAGGAGCTCAAAGTCCTTCCAACTTCACATGCAGAATAATTTCAGTCTTCAGTCGTGCCCTCGTTTGGTCTAGAGTACATACTGGGGGTTATCTTTCCACAGTGAAGATAAATTGTAAAATATATAGTAAGTAGGGTGCCTGGGTGGCTCAGTTTGTTAAGCACTGCCTTCAGCTCAGGTTGTGATCCTGGAGTTCTGGGATCGAGTCCTGCATCAGGCCCCTGGCTCCATGAGGAATCTGCTTCTCCTCTGACTTTCTTCCCTTTCATGCTCTAAATAAATAAATAAATAAATAAATAAATAAATAAATAAATAAATAAATAAAATATATAAGTAAATCTCTAAATCCATGCTCTCCCTGAGACCTCCCCATGCTAATAAAAAACTAAATCATTGTTTTAGCTCTTGCTGCTTCAGGAAGGGTTTGAAGGCAGAGAAGGAGCCACAGGACAGAAGGCTGTGCCCCAAGGTAGTTAAACCTCTGGCTTCCTGCCCAGGAAAAGCACAGTCCTGTGTCCGTCCTTTACAACTCACAGAGATCACTCCACTTCTGACACTTCTGGGCACCACACGTGGGAGGTTCGCCCACACCAACCAATTCTCGGTGACACCTGCTGGCTGTCCTACAATTCAATTCCATCCCGACACTAAGGGGAGTTAGCGCTGACCCCACAGGCCGAGGGCTCAGTCCCACGAGGCAGCCGTCTTTTCAGATGTCAGTCCACGCAAGGAGTGGCTCCCAGGTTACTCCCAAGTCCTGTCTAACTTTCCTACATATTGGAAGTTCCCAGGATCCCCTTCTGGGATTCCATCATTTGCCAGAGCAACTCACAACACTCAGGGAAACACATGCGCTAGTTTGTTGTAGAATAAAAGATATGATGAAATATACAGATCAACAGCCAGTTACATAGGTTGAGGTCTGAAAGGGTCTGAGAATGGGAGGTGGCATTAAAGTTCCAAGCTTCTAATCACGGCTTGTGATAAACACATCCTTCTGGTGACCAGCCCTCCCATCCAGGAGCCCACCACGAATCACTTCATTAGAGCAAAAGATGCTCCTATCACCAGGGAAATTCTGAGTGTGTGTTAGGAACTGGGGTCAAAGATGAAATATTAGAACAAAAAATTTTCCTAGCACCCCTATTTATAAGGATTTTAGGGGTTCTATGTCAGGAACCAAGGGCAGAGACCGATACATATATTACTTATTATGTCACAATTCTGGATACAGAGAGACCCAAATTTGAATCTTGGCTCTACTACTTACTTGCTGTGTGACCTTGGGCAAGTTACTTAATTTGTCTGAGCCTCAACTTCCTCAACTATATCATGGAGATACTGATGATAACCACCTTGTAGGGTTCCCGTGAAGATTAAAAAGGGGAAAGACACATAAATCCTACTGTCTGCTGTTTATTGAACACTTAATACGTAGCTCTTCCCTGTGTGAAGCTGAATGGACAATGAGATTTTTGCCAAAAGAAGTTATAATAATACCATTAGCATATGCCATCACAAGTCCCAGACGCTTTCCGTGCACTAGCTCACTGAACCCACGCAGTAACTATCCAAAGGACAGATGGTTATCTGCTTCTCGTAAGATGTAAAAATTCAAGTAGTTTCTGGAATGCCACACAGTGGGGAAGCAGGAGGATTCAGACTGTGTTTATTTAACTCAAAGTGGTGTTTATCAGCTCCAGGCCAGCTGAAGCAGGGGGAGGAAGCCAGCTGGGGCTGGGGAAGAAGGAGATCTGTCGTGTCTGACCGATAAAGCCGTAGCCAGCCGGGTCCCTGGGAGCTCTGAGCACATACGATGCAGTTGGCTTGTTTCTCAGGAACAGATACTTTTTAGCAGAGCAAAATTGAACCAGTGTTACCCCAGGACGGAGGTCAGTATTAAGAGAGTTGTATCAGTTAGAAATCGTATTCTCTAGGTATCGAAGACCACTCTTACCCACCTGCCCCCAAAACAAATTAGAGTCTGGATTTTCCTCTCGCATGAAAGAGACCTGAAGATCAGCAGTACCTGTTTCTATGCTCTACTCCACAATCGAATCAGGATACTTTCCTCCTTCCTAGCTCCTGGTCTCCAGCCTCAGAATCCCTTCAGGTTCTAAGATGGTTGCTGAAGCTCCAGACATTGCATCCACGTTTCAGAAAGAAAGTAAAAGCAGAAGGGAGGGGTTAAAAGAAAAGGTTTGTCCCCTACAGCACCAGTCCCTCTTAAAGGGATTTCTCAGAAATACCACCAGACAGTTCCTTAAAACATGAAAGATACAATTACCATATGATCAAGCAATTCCACTTCTAGGTATATACCCAGAAGAACTGAAAGCAGGGACTTGAAGAGGTATTTGTGCACCACTGTTTATAAGAGCATATTCACAATGACTAAAAGATAGAGTTAGTGCAGACCCCACGAGGTAAGGGCTCAGTCCCCCAAGACTGGCTTCACCTCGGATGACAGCTGAAATCCTGGAAGGCCAGCTGTACTTCTCATTGGCTGCAAATTGTGCGTTTCCACTTCCTCCTCAGACTCAATCATTTGTTAGAACTTATGTTTACTTATGTTTCCTGTTTACTGGTTTCCGATAAAGAATACAACCCAGAAACAACCAAATGAGAGAGATGCATAAAGAAAGGTATGGGGTTTCCATGTCCTCTCTGGGTCTCCCGGCACCTTGAGATGGTCACCAGTCCTGAAGCTCTTGGAATATCCTTGTTCAAGAGTTTTTATGGAGCTCAGTCTCCATCCCCTTCCCCTCCTTGGAGGTGGGGCTGGAGCTGAGAGTTCCCACCCCCTGATCACTTGGTCTTGCTGGTCTCTTATGAATAACAAAGGACACTCCTATCACTTGGGAAATTTCAGGGATTTCAGGAGCTCTGTGCCAGGAAGAACCACATACATGTTTTACTGTACCACAGACAGTGCGCCCTGGTACGGGGTTGTCTGATGCCACTTCTCTGTCACCGAATAACTTTCTTTTGCTTGCCTAAGATTTTAAAAAGGTAGCACGGTTCTGATGCTAAAGAGAATGGATTCTGGAACCTGACCGCCTGGGTTTGACTCGGACTCCACCAGCATCTGTAGGGTGGGGGAAGCGATAGGATCTTCCTGGTCGTGGTCGGGGTAGATCAGGCAGTCCTTGGAAACACAGTCCGGCACATAAGTCGTGCAAGAGATGGGGGCGAATTAGGGAAAGAGCCCTTTGCATTTCATTTGCTCCTTAAGGCAGCCAGAATTTAGTGTTCAAACGTGTGGATCTCTCTTTCTTGAAGTATTTGCAATAGTATCTCTATCAGTGTGTACAGGTCAAATGTGTGTACTTGGTGCGACACAAACCAAGTAACATGATCCTTCTTTGATTCTGCATGTTCGTGAACAGCACTCTCTGAAGCAGAATGACATCATAAGAATTCGAATAGCCTATGCTTCTGTATATGAAAATTGTAAAAAAAAAAAAAAAAAAGGAAAGAAAGAAAGAAAGCAAGCAGAGCATAAAGCTGGTATTTATATTTTGTTTTCCAAGCCCATTACTAGTGGGCGTACGTAGAGACTGGGACATAGTGCTTCTATACAAAACATTTTATATTATCAACCAGGAGCTTTATAATTGCCTACCTCACAAGTCATCTCTCTGAGAAAGGATAGCCGTGCCAGCGGGATATGGAAGTGTGTCTAGTAATTTATTAAGTGAAAATTTAATAATTTATTTAGCAACTATTCTTGTAGCTATTTCATGGTGCTATCAATAAAGATACCTTTATTTATTTTTAAGATTTTATTTATTTATTTGGCAGAGAGGAGAGAGATCACAAGTAGGCAGAGAAACAGGCGGGGGGGAGGGGCGGGGAGCAGGCTCCCTGCCGAGCAGAGAGCCCGAGGCGGGGCTCCATCCCAGGACCCTGGGATCATGACCTGAGCCGAAGGCAGAGGCTTTAACCCACTGAGGCACCCAGGTGCCCCTATTTTTCTTTTCTTTTTAAATGATCTTTATACCCAATGTGGGGCTTGATCTATGAGCCTGAGATCGAGATGCCTGCTCCCCCAACTGAGCCGCTAGGCGCCCCAATAAAGATCCCTGTAACTACCTCAAAAGAAAAAAAAACCCAGGTACTTTACATACATGGTCTTATTTAACCTTTACAACAAGTGGAGGGAGAAGGTCTCCCCAGGATAAGGATGGCACAGAGGCACAGAGAAGTTAAGTTACTTACTCAGGATCTCATAGCAGGGAAGCAGCAGAATTGGGATTGAAAACCAGGCCAATCTGATGGTCAAGCCCCGTGTCCAGGCTACCCTACCACACGATTTCTGATTCCTTCTAGGCTTTGTCTTGCCTTCCTTGCCCTCACTCTGCCTTTGTGGCTTCTCCTCTCAGCCTCCTTGATGAAGCCTTGGGTTTTATTTTTAACGTGGGCTAAATACAAGGGACAGATGGAGAAGCACCGTGGGTAGACAATGCTTGGAAACCAGGCTTTGATTTGCATTTCTCAGAGGAAACTGCATATTAATCATATTTCCTGTAAGTTCAACAACTGTATAGGCAGAAGAAAAACAAGATCCAACAGTTCAGAGAAAAGAGAATATAGAGAATTTATCCATCACACACACGCATGCGACAGGCACCCTTCCAGGTCCTGGGCACGGCCTGGGGTGGGGCGCGGGACAGAGTCCCCAGGGAGCCAAAGGGAAGACACTTTGAGTAGATAAGGAGGCGAGAATCACACCTGGACTTCTAGATTGCGATGAGGGCAACGAGCAACATAAAGTCAGGCAGGGCGAAGTGACCAAGGTCAGGACAAGCCCTTGGGGGAGCTGGTTTTGCTCTGACTGCAGCTTTCTGAAACCAAGGGAAAACCACGTGAAGAAAGAAATACCCCGAAATCCTAACGGTGGGTGGGTCCATTAGAGAGAAGAGTGTATGACTTATTTTACAAAGTTTTTTTTAAATAAAATGGCTTATGTATTTTAACTATGAAAAACAACTATTCAAAAGAGAAAGAACAGGGCATCTGGGTGGCTCAGTCAGTTAAATGTCCCACGGGTACTCGGATCGAGACCGGCATCAGGCTCCCTGCTTGGCTGGGAGTCTGCTTCTCCCCCTATCCCTCCCCTCTGCTTGTGTGTTCACTCTCTCTCTCTATCGCATAAATTAATAAAATCTTTAAAAAAGACAAAGAGAGAGAGAAAGAAGAGTTGGTTGAAGGGATCCCAGACTCCTGGGCACGCTCACACCCTGGGAGGGGTGTTTTTGCTGTTCACGCTCGGCCGGAGGAAGGGGTTGGTCTCAGAGGCACAAAGCGTTTTTCGTTTTTGTTCCGTTGGAAGTTTTGGCTCCTCAGCACCTGACAACATTAACGTTAGGTGAACCCAGGGAATGTCTGAGAAAAGGAAAGGAATTTTTGCAAAAGGCTTCAGGCCCCAGAGCTTCCAGCCCCTTCTACTGTCAGCTTACCCTGGGCTAACCCAGGCCAGGTCTTCCCCAGGGCCTTCCTCTCCTGTCAGCCTCAGGTGCCATGTTTGCCTAACTGAACACTGGAAGTTTGCATAGGCCATGACATTTCAAGAAAGGTCACCTCCCTGAAGGCATTCCCTGAAAACATCTTCTACTCCAAAAATGGTCCCCCCACCCCTGCCAAGAAATGCTAGTTTGGAGCTGAAGGCTTCTGGGTTCATGTGAGGCCACGAACTTACTACCTCCCGTTGCGTAGGGACCCAGGTCACCCAAGAACGGGCCAGAATCCGCGTTGCTGCTCCATGCTCATTTGTCTTTCTGTGTCTCGCCCCCATGCCTGTGCTCCCTGGGGGGCTGCTCGCCAGCTCCCTCAGCTCTGTGACCCAACAGGAAAGAAGCTGGGAAGGCAGTTTCTCAACTCCACATCGCAGAGAAGGTGCGATGGGAGAGAAGGTGCCCCCACCTTCTGCATCAGTGTCCCGAGGCTGCCATAACAAGTTATCACAAACCTGGGGTGCATTCTTTCACAGTTCTGGGCAACCGTCTGACTCAAGGTGACGGCAGGGCTGTGCTCCCTCGGAAGGCTCTAGGGGAGAATCCCTTCCTTGCCTCTTCCTGCTCCTGGTAGCTGTTGGTGTTCCTTGCCTTGTGGCTACATCACTCGGTGGTCACACTGCCTTCTCCTCCTTGGCCCGCCTCTGAGAAGTACACATGTGATTGCATTTAGGGTTTACCCGGACAATTCCGGAGAAGCCCCTCATCTGAAGATCCTTGCTGCAATCACATCCTTAAAGTCCTTTTTTGCCATGTAAGGGAAGAGTCACAGATTCCAGGGATTAGAACCCCTGTATCTTTTTTTTTTTTTTTAAGATTTCATTTATTTGAGAGACAGAGAGAGCATGAGCAGGGGGGAAGGGTAGGGAGGCAAGGAGAAGCAGACCCCTCGCTGAGCAGGAAGCCAAACATGGGGCTGATCCCAGAACCCTGGGATCATGACCTGAGCAGAAGGCAGAAGCCCAACTGACTGAGCACCCCCTCAGGCGCCCCAGGACCTCTTTATCTTTTGAGGCGCTGTTTTTTAGCCTACCACACTCCCCAAGAAAGAGTGCTTCCCTGCTGCTGTGTGGGAGCATTCCCACTAGCTGCCCCGAGGTTCTGCCTTGAGCAGAACGGCTTCCTTTATTAACACTAAGGGTGTAGTTAGGGAAGAGGCAGGTGACAGGGCAGACAGTGGGGGGCTGGTGCTCAGAAGGCAGGCACCTCTTGGAAGAAGATTCTAGAATGGCCCCAAATAGAAAAAATAAGAGAGGTGGGAGCAGAGGACAGAACAAAGGATGAAGCAAGCAGAGGGCTTGTGGGACAGGGAAGAGGAAGATTCCATGCCTGGCCATGGTCTGGGCCACAGTGAAGCAGGCAGGACTCTGCAAAGACTAGGCCACTCTGAGACTCCCTCCCGCTGTGTGCAAACATCAGCACTAAGCTAGTTGGTGGCACTTTTTTGTTAAATGAACCTCCTTCTGAAATATTGTAAAAGGGCTTATACATAGGATGACTCGGATCTTGGGGGATGGGTAATAAAAGGTCATGCTCCCAACAGGAATTTGTTCCTCTCTGTCCCAGAGACCATCAGAATGCCACTTTCTTCCACTAGAAGCCGGTGCTTCTGAAGATGACACCCCCATTCCTGATTTGCCTTTGCTCCTTGTTTCCTCCCTCAGGACCTCTCAGCTCTCCCTCAAACTCCTCTTCTCTTCCCTAGATTTTAACCCTGCTCGATGTCACCGCCAGAACGACCCCCTGCACGATCTATCCCATCACCTGAAACCATGTGTGAGCAGTCCGCCATCATCCATGCTCGTGAACTTCAGGGGAAGCCATCACCCAATGCTGTGACTTTGTCCAGCAGGTCCCAGCTGCTGAGGTCTGGCCTGGGGAGGACGGCAAGACCAGCTCTGCTTCGGCAAGATCGATGCCTCTGAAATAAGGCACCTGAGCTAGAACAGGAAGTTGTGGTCAGAGAGGAAGGGATCTGAAATCTGAAATGTGAAGGTGTATTCAACCTTTGTATCGTAAGAGGCTACTACGTGCTAGGAGAATTCTGTGATCAGGTGCCTTAATAAATCGTATCTAGAAGGAGGGAGGAAGAGACCAAGGCCAATGCCAGACTCGACAAAGAAGCTAGAGTCCCTCATCTTAGCCAGGATTGCAAGGTGTGTGGTCATCCTTGTGGTGTGGATGGTGTTCATGGGTTGTGTGTGTACCGACATGTTTGTAGGGTGCTCTCGTTGTTTTTAGTCTCTATCCATCAAGGTCACAGAGAGGTCCCATCCACTGCAGAAGCTCTGGGCATGTGCGATGTTCGATGGGAGGGCACCCCAAGCCAGCCTTTGGGGGTCAAGGACTGCGTTTCTCTCTTTCGCCCCACACAACTGACCAAATGTTAAGAGAAAGAAAATCCCAGCTTTCAGTAAACTGGTTCTGCGATTCTGACATTCTGGGGAAGGGTTAACAAATTTCCCAAGCTCCCAGCAGCAGACATTCGATGACTTTTGAAGACAAATTAAAATTTCATGTCAAAACCATTTAAAGGCAAGAGCAGTGAAACATTTGAGTTTCCCTTATTATAGGTACTGTCTAGAGACACGTAATCCCAGAAGCTGACCTACTTTAAAACTATGATAATCTTTGGGGGGATTATCTCCTGGAAACTAAATAATTTACTTTTAAATTCTATTGCAGTTGCTGTTTTTTTTTTTAATTAACAACACATTTCCTATTCTCATAACCTTGAATACATAGTGACCTCCCAACATTATAGTTATTTTAGCAAATGAATACATCTGGAATAAATATGTGATTCCCGAATTCATACTATTCAGAGTAAAAGCAAATAGTACAGTGTGGATGCCCAAAGGAAGAGATCAGGGCGCTAATCACCAAGATCATCGGGCAGAGTAGAAAGAGAAAACTCAGGTCCTAGGTCTCCAAACTAAACTCCGGGCTCAACCTCCTGGGATGCTTCCCTCCTAGTCCCTAGAAAGTCAGCTCTGGGTGGGCAGAGACATGTCCTATCTGCCTCCCGGCTGGATCCCCAGTGCTTACCACGGTGCTTAATGAATTATAGGTGCTCGATAAATGAATAAATAAATTACTTAAAAAGAAAAACGAAGCACATTCCTGGAACATCAGCTCTAAGGGACTTTAGACCTTGTTATTCAGAATATGGTCCTTGGAACAGCGGCATCAGCACCTACTGGGATCTGGTTAGAAAGGCAGAATCTCAAGTTCCAGTCCAAATTACTGACTCAAAATCTGCATTTTAACAAGATTTCCCAGGGGATCAATTAACATGTTAAAGTTTGAGATGTGCTGGCGTTTCTCAATTTTGGCTGGCTATCACGGTGGGGAGCTTTTTAATACATATGAATACTTGGGTCCCCTGTCCAGAGATTCTGATATATGGGCGGGGCTGAGGATCAGTGATTGTAGCCGTGTCATCTGTGTGACTTTGAGTGAGTTACTTAGCCTCTCTGCGCCTCTGTTTTCTTATCTGTTAAATGGGCTTGCCAATGCTGTCCAGCTAACGACCATGAGGAATACACTGTTGGGGAGCAAAGTTTGATTTAGTGAATTGCAGCAAGGAGGGAAATAGCCCTCTGCAAAGGGCCAGGAGGCATCTCAGAAAGAAGGTATTAGAAGGTTGTTGTTGCTGGATTTGAACTCTGGTTAGGTGATTTGGGAGAGAATTCAAAGAAGTGTGGTTTTCACTGCAGGCTGTAGTTGGGCCATGGCTGGAGGCAAAGCTGGAAAGGACAAGGATGAGCCCAAGGCTAAGGCAGCACCTGGCTCAGAGAGCTGGGCTACCGGGTCCCGTGGGCCACACCCTGGGCCATGGAAGGGGTGGCCACTGCCGCCATGCACAACATGCCCAGACGGAGGGCTCCCTTCCCACCTGTCAGTGGGTGGCTAATTGGTGCACTGTATCAAAGTAAAGTGGATCACCCCTGGTGATGAGGGCTTGGAGTCTCTTACTAAGGCTACCGTAGCTGGGGGTGGTCTGAACCTTCCCAAATCTCTGATTGCTGAGAAGGGACAGCAGAAAACTTCTTCGAGAGTTGTTTTAACAGGGATATCGGGCTCTCTGCTCGGCTCTCTCCCCGTATCTGCTTCTCTGCCTACTTGTGATCTCTCTCTGTCAAATAAATAAATAACTAAAATCTTAAAAAAAAAAAAAAAAGGGTTGTTTTAAACAATCTTCTTCCTCCCTGTCATTGTACTGTAACTGTACTATATACAATAGAGGAAGTAATGGAGATATGTGGATTCTTTAAAACAGTGAAGTGGAAAAGCATCAGTGGGGTGCCTGGGTGTCTCAGTGGTTTAAAGCCTCTGCCTTCGGCTCAGGTCATGATCTCTGGGTTCTGGGATCAGCAGGGAGCCTACTTCCCCTCCTCCCTCTGCCTGCCTCTCTGCCTACTTGTGATCTCTCTTTCTGTCAAATAAGTAAACAAATTTAAAAAAAAGGATCAACTGTTACTGCAGATGTGATAAAAAGGAACATTTGCAGGTTCTTGATGAAAGTAACTTCATTTTTGGCAGCACAGTTGTATGTTGATTGGCTGGTTTCTCCCACATGTTTCATGCAAAAGGCGGAAGTGATAAACCATTTCTTAAAAAAAAATGTGGTTTGGGGCGCCTGGGTGGCTCAGTGGGTTGAAGCCTCTGCCTTTGGCTCAGGTCACGATCTCGGGGTCCTGGGATCGAGCCCCGCGTCAGGCTTTCTGCTCAGCGGGGAGCCTGCTTCCCCCTCTCTCTCTGCCTGCCTCTCTGCCTACTTGTGATCTTTCACTCTCTGTGTCAAATAAATAAATAAAATCTTATAAAAAATGTGGTTTTGTTCTATTGGGTGCTAGCTGAGAGCAGGAGTGACTCTATTATACCTTTATAATTTTTATCACTCAGAGGTGAGAGGAACAAAAGTTGGTAAAGAAGTAGTCACTTATTTGAGCTGGGCGAGGTGGATACTTGGTTATGTTTATGGTTTCATTTGTGCTCAGACACAGTTTCCGAGGGATGTTTTTTGCCTTGCTCCACGATAGTCACAGAGTAGCCTTGTCTGTTGCCAGGCAGATGAAGTCGTCCATGTCCAAAATGTAATACGTATAAAAATTACTAATGATTGTGGGTTTTTTGGCACTAAGTTTTAGAATTCCAGTGAGCATTTTATGTTTACACCGCATCTCAATTCAGACCAGTCAATTTCAGCTATTCAAGAGTCACACGGGGCTAGTAGCTCGTGTTTTGGAAAGTACAACCTTTGAGGATTGTTTGGAACATTAAATTAGCTAACAAGGTAGTTAGTCCTTGGCCTGACTCAGTAAGTTTTAGTTATTATTATTGTCACTGATGCAATAAAGGCGGAAATGACAGGAGCCTCCTCTAGGCTAGAGCTGGAATGAATTTCCCAGAAGAAAGTAAAATATTCATTAACACCAAGAGGAGTCCAGAGGAAGTTTCCGGCGGCGGGGAAGTAATGGCTCTATCAGTGTCCATTAGATTAAACTTGTTCATTGTGTTGTTCAAATGTCCTATGTCCTTACTGATTTTTGTTTGCTTCTTCTATTAGTTTAACATACCTGATAGAAATATGTTCAAATTTTGTTCTTGTGTACTACGATCACAGATTTGTGATTTTTCCCTTGTAATTCTATTTGTATGGGCTTTACATATTTTGAGTTAAATTGTGAAGAGAAATCCATTCTTGTTTCCTTCCTGTCCATTTTTATTTTATTTTTTACCGTGTTGAATAGAATTTAAATTTTAGTCATCTCTTTGAGCATCCTAAATGAGTTAATTTTCAGGTATTTTTATATTGTTTATAACTTTAATTTCACATGGAAGGGATTCATTCTGATTGTTGATTGTATTTGTTTTTTTTCTTAACATTTGATTTCTTCTTGTGTTTTAGAATTTTGGTTTTGAAAGGGAGACATTTCATTGATTTCCTTTTAAAAAGGTATTTTCTCTTTCTATTTTTACCTCATTGTGCATCCGTCCTCATCTGATGGTTTTATAGTTGCTTCTACTTGGCTTCTGGGCCCTTAGTCCAAAATTATTTCAGAAGATCCTAATCTCCGTTTGCTAATGGAGACTTTGCAAATCCAGGTACGGGGGGAGAGGGGAGGTTTGCTATATCTCTTGCCTATAAAACTTAGACTGGAATCTCTGACACAGCAAATGCCATAGGCAACAATAGTTTTGTTTGTGTTTCTATTCCCTTGTCTTCATTTGATGAGGATATTGGAATGGGAAAGCCCTTCCCCTAGCTTCATGTAAAAAGTTCTCTTTGGTCTCCCTTCTAGGGGCAAGCATTTTGGTCCCTTTAACCACATGCTCTCATTTTCTTTCTTATTCATGTCTTAAGAGGCGTATGCTTTGGTTTGTTTTCTGCTTTCTGTTGTTGATTCCCCCCCCCCCGCCCCCCCGCCCCTTTTCTGGTTTATTTGTTGTGGAACCTGGCTATACCGATTTACACATTTTGACTATCACTGCTCTGTTTTGGAGCAGAGGGAGTGGGAAAAATGTGATCTCATTTAACTTTGCTGATGCAAGGTCCCAACTTGCCCTTTGTAATATGCCTCTTTGTTATATAGAGCATGAGTGTGTAAGCTCTTCGAGGACCAGCCGGGGCTGGGAGCAGCGCGCTTAGTGTCCCCAGATTTAGCCCAGTTCTGAGGACACGGGCGAGGCTCCTCCATAAATGTGGATTTAATTAAGTACGCTGACGTGGGTAGTGCTGGCCTTCTCTTGCAGCCCTTGATTCTTGAGAACCTATCATCATAGTCCTTTTAAAAAAACTTCTCAGAGAGGTAACAGATGCTCGTTGATTTCTTTGTCCCATAGGTATGGCTTTCTTTAGTTCTGTATTTGTGCATTAAAAAAGAAGGCCAAACCAGTTTCAGATGAAAGCTTCACGAAGGTAAAATCTTACATAAATGGTCAAAGAAGGGAAATCAGGAAGACAGATACTGTATGTTTCTCTCCTTCCCCAACTCCTACATTTCTGGCCAAACCTCAGTGCAAGTTCCCTGGAGATTTTCCCAAGTAGCCTCCCTGCCCATCCTCCAACATGAATTCCTTCAGCAGCGGTGGGTAAGTTATTTCATCCTGTTGCACATCGTTCTACGGTACGCTGGGAGAGTTTTGTTGTTTCCTGTGTGAAAGTTCGGAGGCAGATTTTGAAGTAAGTCTTCCCTGGTATCATGCCACCTTCTTCACCATACCCTTTACTTCCCATTCCTACCCTCTTGTACAGATGACTTGCTCTCAAATCCTCATTAAATTTTTAAAAAATTTAATTTGTAATCAAGGCATAATGTGTATAAGTACACACATTTTCAGTCAACAGCTCACGACATTCTTACATATAAATGTAGGCTCTCACGTAGCCATTACTGAACTCAAGCTATGAGACGTTTCCAACTCCCCAGACAGCTCCTGGGAGCTCCTTCCCAGTCGGTATCCTCACCCCTCTCTGCAGAGGTAACCTCCAGATTACTATGCTCATCTCTCACATCGTTTATTAGTTTTGCCTATTGAACCTCACATACATGGAACCATAACTGTGTGTACTCTTAAGAGAAAAACCTTTTTATTTGGAAATAATTTCAAATGTATGGGGTAGTTACAATAACATACAAAGAACATCCACATGTTTTTTACCCAGATTCAGCTATTGCTAACATTTTCCCGTTTGCTGTATCTATCGATCTATCATCTCTCATCTAGCTATTGTCCTCTACACAAACATTTTCTCCTGAACCTTTTCCTGAATGTTTGAGAGTAAGTTGCATTCCCCATGGCTTTTTACCTCCAGACACTTCAGTGTGCATTTCCCAGAAATAAAGGAAAAAAGAAGAAAAAGGAAGAGAGGGGAAAAAGAAGATGAAAAAGAAAAAAATAGGAACTTCTCTTACATAACCACAGTAGGGTGATCAATTAGAGTAAGTCTGACATTGACACAATACCTTAAAGTTCATATTCCAATTTTACCAATTGGCCCACTATTTCTTCTCTCTAATGTAGGATTCACTCTAGCATCAGGTATTACATTTGGTTGTCATGTCTCTTAATCTCTTTTACTGTGGTAGCTATACTCAGGGTTTTTTTTCTTTTTCCTTTTATAAAATTAGACATTTTTTTTTTTTTTTTAAGAATTCTGTCCTTTTTTTCTTTTGGAGGCAACTGCCTGACATTCCTTAATGATTAGATTCAGGTTATGCCTTCTCAGCCGGGCTATTACACAAGTGGCATTATGTCCTTCTCAGTGCCTTAGAGCGGGTGACACATGATGTTCACCCGTCCCTCATTGCTGATGTTAATTTTGATCAGCTGGCAATCACTCTATAGTTGGTATCTCCCCTTTCAACAAATAAGCAATCTCTGGGGAGCCACTTTAAGGCCACGCAAATATCTTGCTACCAATCAAAATCTATCCCCTTCTCTCTTGATTCAGTATCTATTGATGATTCTTGTCTGAAGTGTTCTTTATACTGTTGGTTGTAAAACGACGATTTTCCGCCATTGGCACTCCTGCCCCACTTACTGAATGTTGCCATTCAACCTTCTGTTGCAAGTAACCGTCCTCCCTTCTCTTCCTTGTATTTATTATTGGTGTGGACTCATAGATTCCTCTGTTTTCAAATGATTTAAAATTAAGAAGCTGGGACGCCTGGGTGGCTCAGTTGGTTGAGCAGCTGCCTTCGGCTCAGGTCATGATCCCAGGGTCCTGGGATCGAGTCCCACATCAGGCTCCTTGCTCAGCAGGGAGCCTGCTTCTCCCTCTGCCTCTGCCTGCCACTCTGCTTGCTTGCACTCTCTCTCCCTCTCTCTCTGACAAATAAATAAATAAAATCTTTAAATAAATAAATAAATAAATTAAGAAGCTGACTTTCAAAAATATCTTTCTATACTTGTTTTAATTTTTAAAAATCTGTTTATATCTTATGTCGGGATCACAAGAGCCCTGTTCATTCTTTTTTTTCCTAAAATTTATTTATTTTAGAGAGAAAGAGAAAGAGCGCACACGAGTGTACACAAGTTAGGGGAGAAGCAGAGGGAGAGAATCTTTCAAGCAGACTCCCCACTGAACATGGAACCTAATGCGGGGCTTGATTTCATGACCCGTGAGATCACAGCCTGAGCTGAATTCAAGAGTCAGATGCTTAACTGACTGAGCCCCCAGGCACCTTAGGGCTTTGTTCATTCTTAAAGCAGTGTTTATGGTTTAGAGTCTCAAAAGAGAAATCTTTTCCCCATTATTCATTGTCTAGAATTTTTTTTTAATATTTCCTCCAGTTTCTTACTCTAGATGAATTTTAGAACCTTTCTGACAAAATTTTCCTTCCTATGCCTTTTCTCCTCATTGCCTTCCCTCAACTCTGGTGGCCTTACGATAGAACAGTGGTTCTACAAACCAATTTAGAAGTAACAGGCAATTTTGTGATATGTAGTCCTTTCATCATGAACAAGCCTGCTCTCCATTAATTCAAGTTTTAATCTGACCAACAATGTTTATAATGAACACGTGCTCTGTGAGCATAGGTACGTAGATGTGCTATTGCTCCATGTTTTCTCAAATGATTTCTACAGGTATGTCACTTTGTCATTATGGTGCTGGAGTCACACGAGAAAATTTTGACACAATATTTGTGTCAAGAACATGTGAAGACGGACAGACGGGGGGAGAGAGAGAGAGAGAGGAGACTCGAGACTCTTCAAAATGCTAATTTTACTCTCTTGTCAAAGCAGCCTTCTGGAGCAGCCTACCTGTTACCTACCAGGCACTGTGTGGACGTGGGGATGCTGAGGGGGAAGCCAGACCAGAGCAAAGCAGATAAAGTCAAGCGGATAGAAGGAAAAACAAAGTTTTCAATATGCTCATTTCATTCCCTTCTTGTAGGGGGCCTTTTGGAGGCCCCCATGTCACCCGAGACGCTGCCAGCCATGGGGACCCAGAAATGAGCAAACCACAGGCCTTGCCTCTGGGAGTCCACAGGAGACTAAAGGGCTACAGGGTCGACACCTAATAAAGTGGGGATGGAATGATCATGAACTTCTCTGTCAGATTTCAAAAATCTTGACTATATAGTACGGCTTCCTGGAGCTGGAAGACAGCGGTCTTAGGGAGGTAATAGGAAACACTGCTTATCACAGTGGGTGGTCAAGTGACAGCTGGAAATTATTAATGTAGTCTGATGATGAGCTTCAATAAAACGTTATATGACTAATTCATAATGTGTTCACCTGCAGCCCGGGGAAGCTGCCCACACACCAAATAAGAGCACATGGGGCAGAAAAAAAGCAAGGAGAGTATATATATCTGATGGTTTTTGGGGGGGGGGGGTTTGAACATTTTCTGGAAAAAAAAATAATTTAAAATCTGGAAACTTTTCCTGAGAGCTTCATGAACTGCATCCTGCCCCAAGGGACAAAACTGTCTGGGGGGGAAAGGCAGGGATTTCTAGGAGCATCACCTGAAAGCATTCAGACCTCTGTTTTCTGTGCTCTGCGATACACAACTAAGGTCCTCGGATGCCACTGGCCGTTACAGTGAAAGGGTCTGAAAAGGGCTCAGCAACATTCTTTAGGCTTAACTAGCTCCTCAGCACCTTTTAGGAGGCTCTCAACTCCTGGGATGTGGCCTAGATCTTGCCTGGCTCTGTCAGATCAGGCCTGAGCCCCCAGATGCAAGCATTATGCACCCGGTGGGGAGAAATGGCCCCGGGTCACTGCGCAGCAGTAGTTTTTAGTCCTAGACGCCATCTGTGGTTTAAAGTGATGTCCCCAGGCCATAACTTCTTTCTCCCTCCTTGTTTTCTTCTTCCGTCCTTCCTTCTTTTTCTCTTTCCCTCCCTCTTACAGGTATTTGGGAAACACTGTAGTGTTTTCCTAACTCCCACACTTGAGTCTTCAGTAAAGAAGAATTTGTTGAACATTTATCTTGTCCATCTAGTTCGGGATAAATGGAAGGGAGTAAATGCTTCCCCGGGTTTAAGTAAATCAGAGTGGAACTTGAGACTCACGGTTTGGTTTCAAATTAGCCTCTCAGGAAGTCCTCCAGCTTAACTTTTCTTCTTTCCTTCCTTTGAAAACATGGTATGACTTCCCCTAAAAGATATATACAGGACCGTTTAGACCTGGAAGTATAGACTGAAATATTTGTTGCATGCAACACGGAGAGGAAGGAGGGGGTAAAGAGAATTAATTATCCCAGAAACCGGGCCAAGAGTGGTCAGTTCACTTTTACTATTTTAGGGGGAGTCAAGGTAGAGGCACATGAAGGATGAAACCTTCCTTTACCTGATTCAAGGAATCATACTCGTTTTGACTGGAGAGAAACAGATCTTTCTACCGTCAATCCCTGAGAGGACATAGCACGCTGTCCTCTATGTGAATGTGGACGGTGCCCTCAGCGGCAGGGCTCAGGACCACATCTGCCCTCTTTGGGCCTCACAGACGTGGTTTACTGCAGACACACTCAGTTCACACCGAGGTTAACACCATCCCAGGACTGCCAACCCGAACACCTCCTTTCATCGGGCAGGCCTGAGAAGCCAGCCTCCTCCCTCCCCACTCGCCCTGGGGCTCTGATGGAGATGCTTGGATCCACCCAGCATCACAGCTTAAAGTGGTAGGTGCCTCTGCATTCCCTTCTGCTTGCCAGGCAGTGACCTAATAACATCACACGACATGAGCTCTTCCTGGAGATTTTGGAAACTCCAAACTGGTATCAAAAGACCTCGTATGGCTCACTGAGGAGATAAATCTTTAGGAGGGAGAGGAGTGAAATGAAGGAAGGTTGGGCACTGACCACCTGGTGCTTGGGAAAGAAAAGGATACAAGCAGCATCTCCAGCTGGAACCGGGGAGAAATCCCAGGGCGCCTACTTGAGGAGGACACCTGTGCACACCTCACGTCAGGAAGTGAGGGACCAGCCATTTTGGTCTTAAGTAAATAGAGGAGATTTTGAACATATTTAACTCAGAACAATGTTTCTGAGGGAGCATGTCCTTTGAACCAGTGATTTTTGCTTCTAGTAATTTACTTAAGGAAATAATTAATGATGTCCACAAAGGTTTAGCTATGAAGATGTCCATCATGGCATTGTTTCTATTGAAAAAAAAAGAAAGAAAGAAAAAGAAAAAATGGCAAAAAACCCCCAAACTTTAATGACATGAAAAGATCCATTATCAACTAAAAAATAAAAAACTTATGAAACAGCATGCACAGTATAATCCTATTTATTATACAAACATACACATATACAGGCAGGAAAGTTCTGGAAGAACTTAGTAACTCTGCAACATGGGGTCGTGAAGTGTTTTTCTCATTTTCTAAATGTGCACAATAAACAAGTAATACTTTTATAATGCAAAATAAACAATTTATTTTTAAGTTTTAAAAATCTTATTAATTACTCATTTTATTTGGTGTCCTCATAGAATCAAACTGGGTGATCGATCCATAATGACCTTTCCCTAATCTTTATTTACTTATCCAGTGGGTTCTCTGTCTCTTTATCTTTTTAGTGGAAACAGGAAACTAACCCTGGTTCAGCAGAGACTCAACAAACCAAGAGCCCAGGAAGTAACAAAGAGGACCCTTACCTCTGCCAGACAAATAATTCCAAACAGAGACCAGCAAAGAGGAAACAGTGGAATTTCCATGCTGGCAGAGCACCGAGATCCTGAAAGTTCAGATGCTTTCCTGCCTGCTGGTGAGAGAAAAAGATTACTAGGACATTTTTAAAAATCGGCTGGATCCTTGACCTTCTGTGTTAGACAAATTAGGTCAACCCAACTTACCAAATAAAAATGGCTTCCACAGACATTCTTCCCGCGCCTGCCCACCCATGAAGAGGGGTGCAAAGCACCTTACCACCTGTGAGATGGAGAGAAAATTGGGATATGATCCTTAAAAAGCTGTGAGTGTTCTCTATTCAATTAAATTTTTTTTAATTTTATTTATTAGAGAGAGAGACTGAGAATGAGAGGGGAGAAGGTCAGAGGGAGAAGCAGACTTCCCGCAGAGCCGGGAGTCCGATATGGGACCCGATCCCGGGACTCCGGGATCATGACCCAAGCCGAAGGCAGTCGCCCAACCAACTGAGCCACCCAGGCTCCCTCAATTAAATTTTTTAAAATCCAAGTTTATGTTTTAAAAAATTGGTGCAACAGTTTTAGTTGGTATGACCTCTTTGATATTCTAGAAACTTAGGATTTTTTTTTAAGGTCTCATACAGTTTTATTGCCCAAAGCTATTTGCAGGTCTAATCAATATCTTAGTCAGGCTTAAGACCCTTGCTCAGTTCAAAATAATCATTCTGGAGCTGGCCAAGAGGGTAATAAGATTGTCTCAACCTGTGCCAGGAGTGAAAGGGCAGAAGCTCTCATGCCCCCAACCCCTCGACCCTCTCGCCCTGTGAGGATGGCGAAGGTAGCCTACCAGGGGAGTAGTTTCATCCCGTCGTAAGCAGGAGGGGCCTCCAGCGAAGTTCCATGGTCTGGTGGCCACAGACCCCACACTTAGACCCCGCTCTCCTTCTTGTACTGACTTCTACCTATGTGGGAGAAACTACCCCTCAGCAAAGTTGTCTAAACATGCCTACAGGTGCAGCAAGGAGGCACGGAGCTCCTATCTCCTCATGGGGCAAGAGTAGGCGAACTCAGTGGTAGCCACCAGAGTGGTTAGGAAACTCGGGTGCCTGGAAGCCGGGGCTCTGCCCAGAACGCAGGACTTCGAGTCTGGAGGGGACCTTCAGTTCCTGTCCCAGCTCAGCCATTCACTGGGTACTGGACTAGGCAATGCTAAGTCATCTCTGAGTCTCAATGTCCTCATGTGTGAAGTAGAGGTGAGAACAAACAGCTGGCAGCGTGGTTGAGGACTGAACGAGACCCTATGTGTTGAACATCGGACACTTAGCGGGAGTTCAATAAATGTCTCACAGCTCTCACTGCTAACCTGCGAGTCATAAGGAGGAAGGGCCCTGATGCGGCCTGAGGGGCAGGATTCCCGGAGCGATACAGCAACCCTTCGGAATGGGCTGGTGTAGCTTCACCCTACACCCAACACTCCATCTCCACGTCAGCTTCTCCAGAGTTGTTCCAAGGCATTCAGCTACGAAAAGAAAAGTACAGTCTTGATCTATCCCAACTTGCACGAAAAGAAACTAAGTTTGTGCATGTAATTCTCTCCATTTTCACGATTTCCTCTCAGTAATTTTTCCAGAACCTTCGATCCTCGCTGCAGGTGCAGGACAAGTGAAATAAACGAAGTAGGGAATATTGACAACAACAATAACTAACTGAAACATTCAGACATGCTAAGATTGACAGCGTGTTTCACTTGTGATTTTTTTATCATTGAGGTGAAGTACTAAAGTAACACATTTCCAAAGCAAGCTGAAACAATTTTTTTTAAAAGATTTTATTTATTTATTTGAGAGAGAGAAAGAGAGTTCATGAGGAGGGAGAGGCAGAGGGAGAAGCAGGCTCCTCGCTGAGCAAGGAGCCCGATGCAAGGCTCCATCCCAGGACCCTGGGATCATGACCTGAGCCGAGGCAGACACTTAACCAACAGAGCCGCCCAGGCACCTGAAAAAATTTAATACATACTTGTGTATGAGGCTAAATCACAGTTCACAAGAGAGGAAACCAAAAATACCAATATTTTAGGTTCTCTTTGAAGACAGTCATGAATCTCAGCTGTGTAGAGGGATATAGGGAAATCAGGAACCCTGATTTTAGTATCAACTCTGCCAGTCACTTGTTAAATGAGGTCCTATATAAGTCCTAGATTTCTCATTCTGCTTATTTTCTCAGTTATACGAGATTGATGGTATTTAACATTTGTGTAGTTTTACAAGATGTTAAGCATTTTCTCAGGACAGTACTCTCAGAAGAACATAAAAACTCCTTAAAATATAAAGTACTATACACGTACAAAACATTACTATTATTACATTTTTTAAAAAAGATTTTTATTTATTTATTTGACAGACAGAGATCACAAGCAGGCAGAGAGGCAGGCAGAGAGAGAGGGGGAAGCAGGCTCCCTGCCGAGCAGAGATCCCGATGTGGGGCTCGATCCCAGGACCCTGGGATCATGACCTGAGCCAAAGGCAGAGGCTTTAACCCACCGAGCCACCCAGGTGCCTCCTATTGTTACATTTTTATAAACATTTCTCCAATGTGAATGGCTTTGAGGAGGCTCCCGAATAACGGGCCTGGGTAGCACAAATGACTTGCCCGTCTACACACCACGTTGTTTTCAGCCAGTGGTTCTGAACCTTGACTGTGCATTGGTATCACCTGGGCAGCTTTAAGAAATACTGATGTCTGGGCCGAGCCCCAGAGATTCCAAGACTACTGGACTGGGGTTCTCAAAGCCCCCTGCGTGGTTCCCACGTGCAGCCAGGGTTGGGGAGCCCTGCGTTCGGCGAAGGTATGATGTGCTTTGTAAAGCACTGTGAGAATGACCTGTGTCTGAGGAGCTCCCTTCCAGGGTCCCGTCGTGTCGCTGGGCCTCGTCATCGCCGTGCAGCGCAAGGACTCCCAGGCCACAGCACTCTGGGTCTCTTTACGGGAAGCGAAGTCTAACAAAGCGCTTTGGATCATTATAACACAACCCTCTTGTGTTATAGTAGCGGTGTACTTACTAGCTAACCGGCTGGGGAATGGAGCCATGCAGGCAGGGACGAGATCCTCCCTGTTCTAATTTTATGGGTAGAAAAAGGTTTGAGTTTTTGCAGAATAGACCTTTTCCTATATACTTTTTTTTTAGATTTTTTTATTTATTCATTTGATGGAGAGAGAGAGAGTGTGAGAGAACCCAAGCAACAGGAGGGGCAGAGGGAGAGGGAGAAGCAGGCTCTCC
This sequence comes from Nasua narica, assembly GCA_028533885.1. Lineage (NCBI taxonomy): Eukaryota > Metazoa > Chordata > Mammalia > Carnivora > Procyonidae > Nasua > Nasua narica. Next base: position 78,298,633 of record CM052799.1, read on the forward strand.
TCTGAGCAGGGAGCCCTACGTAGGGCTTGATTCCAGGACCCTGGGATCATGACCTGAGCCGAAGGCACACGCTTACCCAACTGAGCCACGCAGGGGCCCCTGTTTACTTTCTTTTTACCAGTTTTTTTCCTTTGCTTGCTTCCTCAGCTTTGATTATGTTTTCTCAAATAACCATTTTTCTCTGTGGATACTGTCGCCTTGGTTCTCATTCATTGATATTTTGGCAGCAGGCTGGCTGTTCCCAGCAGCTTGTGAAACTCTCTGAGGAGGGGAAGGCCGCCCTCCTTACAGGCACCAGTACTCCTGCGTGAGGGGAAGCACCGCTTCAGCGTTTCTGCAGTTGGCCGAGCAACATGGACCGTCGGCCAACAGCCCTGCGGCCATCTTTGCCCCATCACAGAAACACGTCATTGAAGAAGAGGCAATTCATGCGGGATGCCCGAGAAAGCCATTTTTTATGGTTCATTCTGATACAGTCCTCCAATGCCTTTTTGTCAGGAAGTTTGTGATGGAGTATTTAAGTCATTCCTTCTCAAATAAAGCAGATTTTAAGCACTGTCCAAACTTTATATCCTTTGTCTTTTAAAAACAATGGACTTTTGCCCCAACACAAATTTGGTGATATTATAAAGTTCTCTTTAGGGGGATCAAGGTCACAACTCTCCCTTTCACTCCTCCAGTCAAAGCCAGGAAAGATCAGCTATGTGCCTCTCACGCCAAGAAGACGATTTGGCCCTTGAGTTAAAGTCATTGATTTGCTTTTATGAGGTAACGGGTTGCATTCGCTGAGTTTAATTTGGCTTGTCTAACTTGCATGGGACACCTTGTTAGTCTAAAAAGAATGAAAAACAAGGCATGAAGTGGATTCCTGTAAGTTCTACGGAACACTTAAAAGCAGAAAACCAAACAATGAGATGAAGTGGCAACCCGCACTCAGGACTCTGGCTGTTTTCTGCGGGAGGTGAGGACCCCCTGATCGGGTCCTCTTCTTTCAGGGCCTCCTAGGCAATTGCTGGAGGCAGAACCTGGATGGCAGTCACATTTGTCTTGTAAGGCATGCTTGAGAGTCCATGGCCATTTCTGGGGCCCAGCTCCCGCCTGGAGTCGGGAATTATTACCAGAAGCTAGCAGATAAGGTCTTAAAGCAAACACAGCAGTAAAACTGGAAACCGAAGGAGAAATGTGTTGTTAGAGTCAACTCAACAGAATATTCCTGAAACCCATCATCAGCCAAGTAAACTCTTAGGTGGAGAACTATTTCCTGTATAGAAAACAGGTAGCCAGGGAGGGACACCAAGGATTCTAAAGCTCCTGAAGATGTTTACCCAAGGGGGCCTTGGGGCACAGTGACCTACCTCTGATTGTATTTAAATGCTCCCTTTTGGTTCAGCAAAACTGAAATTAGCAACACGCCCTTCCTCCTCACTAAGTGCTCCACTGAGGAACTTGTTACAAAGGCAAGGGTTGAAGTCCATTCTCCCTGCAGGCGGTGCTTCCTGCAAGATTTGGGGAGAACTTCCAAAGTACTGACCTCAGGCGACACAGGCAGGGACAAGCATTGTTAAGAGTACTAACAAGAGAAAGACATCCGTGGAAAAGCAAACAGTGTAGCTGATGGAAGGCATCACCCTGCAGGCTAGACCACGTTGCAAGGCGGAAGGCCCCAGGAGGAGCCGTGGGAGGGTATTTCCTCTGGGCGCAAAACGAGGAGGGATACAGCCGCTTAAAGGCGTTGGCCTGAGCGTCCCACCGACCCTGAGAGCCGAACCGCAGATCCCGTGTCAGCGGTCCGAAGGCTGCTCTCCCCGCAGACGGGTGTAACTTACCCTGCAGCAGCAGGAGCCCTGAATGGCTGCCTTAGCTAGTGTGTGTCTTCACACTTCACGCTAACCACCCCCAACCCCAAACTCCATAGTGCTGTACCTATCTCGTCGTATCTCCTCAGATGCACTCGGGGTCCATTCACAGATTTCCCTTTGGAAATAAGCTGTAAAGTTCATCCTCATAGTCCACGCCTTGTACACAGTTGAGAAGCAGGTCTGTATCTCAGCATTAAAGGTTACAGAAAGCACTATTTATTGACTTTGAAAACTTAAATCTCCTTGCAAATTATATCCTCACATCTGCTGTGGGTAAGAAATGCCTTCACTGACATTTTAGTGTTTGTGACAGCCTGTCACCGTCCAATTCTCCCCCCATGCCAGGGCCCACGGTGGAGACGGGAGTAATCAGCATTAGCATTTCAGCGCCAGCTACTCTAACAAGGTTAGGGTCCTGGAAAGGCAGCAAGGACAACCAGTGCTTAGTGTAACTCTTAAAGCAGATGCGCCTCGACCAGTGGGCCTTCCCGAGGCCCATACAGTTTATAAAAGGTTTAGCATTTACCGATTTTAGAACTAAGAGTGGGGACCAACTAAGGCTGGAACAAATGTCTAATTTGAATGAAGTTTAGTTATAACAAGGTTCCCAATTCAAAACAAATCTAAAGTAGTAAATCAGGTTCCAGCCCAAATCAGGACCAGAAGGGGCTCCACTGCTGAGAACGAAATTGCCTGCACATCCGTGCAGTGGCTCGTCCCGCTCAGGAGCAGGCCCCTCATGGCCTGGACGCCACAGAGGGGGGTGAGCAGCTGCTGTCCAGACCACGTACTCCTTCCTTATCCATAGTAGGGCTGAGTCCTATTTTCCTCAAGCTGAGTGTTGGATGACAGACAATGTATTCAGGAGGAGTGACCCAAGGTTCTTAGCAAATCACCTGTCTTGCTTAGTGATGGACCAGGCAGACTCTGGCTTAACTGTCCCTAACTGTCCTTAACTTTTCCACTTGGGGCAGTAGAATACAACTCGGGTTACTTCTTCTGGGCTACGGAAGAAGTTTGCAGGAAGGGGGCCCAGATCTTCTTCAATAGGTAAGGTATCTGTACAGGGCCCTGGCAGTGGGGAGTAGGTAGATGAAAGTGGGGAGTGGAAGCGGATGCATTGCTCCCCAATTCTCTTAGAAGATAGGGTTCATGCTCATTATTCTAAATGATGAGAGAAATTTCCTCCTTAAAACTCAAATGCAGATCCAAAGGCCATTTGAAGACTCTATAGACAAATGGTGATGGTTCTAGGGCTGGCTCTCCAGGGGAGAAGACTCCCTGCCTTCTTCAAAACACTGCATGTCCTGGGCAGATGACTGCTGAATGGCCCCTTGCTCTCCCCGTCATGTCATCTGGGTCCTTCAGGTGCTAGGATTCCTTTCTCTCCATCTCTGCAAATACTTTATCCCGAAACAAGATGTTATGCTCTTCCAGCGATGACTGTTCATTTGCCTTGCAAGGGAACAGCTGCTCCCTTTGGTTTATCAGCAAATGTCACGCATCCCTAAGTTCATTAAAATCTTTTGATCAAATGCAACGGAAGTAGCAGAATTAAGGCATACAGTATTCTGAATTTCAAAATTAAGTCCCTAAGCATAGTATGCGGCATACCAAACTAATGGTTATGTTTTGGCTATTCTTGAATTTTCCTGTTCACATCCATTTTCAAATCAGTTTGAACAGTTCAATTGGAAGTCCTGTTAAGATTTTAAAAATAGGATTGACTTTTTTTTTTACAATATTTAGTTTCCCATTCATAACCATGATATTCTTCTCTACTGTTTTCTTTCATACCCTTCAGTAAAATTTTATCTTTTCCAATAAGACCCCGTTAGGCTTCTTTTTCTAGGTTAACATTTTAAGAAACTGTTGTGAATGATATCCATTCCCTCCCCACCCCATAAAATTTCTCACTTGAATATTGCTGTTTATATCTTAATCTTATTTTCATTCACCTTTCTGAACTGCCTTCACTGGTTCTGATGGCTTGTCAGTTGATTGTCTTTGATCTCCTTGGGTATTTCTTACAAATAATATTGTTCTCACTTTGTAATATCTGTGTCATTAATTTTTGTCTTAGTAATTGTACTGACAAGGACCAAGAACATTGTTGAATAGTGGTAGTAAAGGGTATCCTTTTTTGATCTCTGACAAGAATGTGTCAAGTACCTTAGCCCTGAATATGTCTGAGAATCTTTTGACAAGTCCAGGAATTTCTAGTTTTGTAAGTTATTCTAGTTTTTAATACAAAATGATACAGTGACCAATACTTAGTCTCGTTTAAAACAGTTCCTCCTGAACTAATGATTAAAGAGAAATATGTAAAAGATCAATGTTTTTCTACTTTGGTATCCAGGAAGCTGGGAGTTTAACTGAGTATAACTCTGCATGTCATAGTCTGATCATCTATAGCATCCCTATTCTTTCCCAACTTCCCACCTATTCCCATCTATCCTCACACCCATGAGCAAGTTTTGGGGGGAAGGGTGGGCAGAGGGAGAGGGACAAGCCGACACTGCGCTGAGCAGCCCAGTGTGGGCTCAATCAATCTGACGACCCTAAGATCATCACCTGAGCCAAAACCAAGGATCCGACGTTCAAATGACTGAACCAACCAGGCACCCCTTCCCACCTATTCTGATTTATATTATCCTTGGTGTTTTTCCTCATTTACTTTTTTATTAGATGGATTTCCTGTCATTTGCAATATATCGTAATGGAATTAGGGAACAACAAATGAAAACTTAAAAAAAGATGTGGCTACATTTAGATTTAAAATCGAGAATTAGAGAAATATAAGCAAAAAAAAAATACTGTTGGATCTTTCAAGAACAAATCCATTAGTTATCACGGAATTGTATGGAGATCTAACAGTATGATTAATAAGTCTCTTGGGTGACCATATGAATCAGATCTTAGAAAACATGTGGAGTTAAGTTGGATTCTGTGGGTCCTCAGAAATCTGGTACAGAGGAAATCCAGGAATTCAATGAGGCCTGCTTATACTTGCATTGTTAAGCCTGATTTTTGACTTAAGTAGCCATTAGTGAACACATCTTAATTTCATACAATGAAGGAAAACTCAGGGGCCATTAGCATTTTCAGAAATAGGTGATTAACAAGTTTGTTGAATGTATAATCCCAGGTCATCTCAAATCTTTCTGGGAAAGTATCAGGAAAAATGATTAAACCTATCTATAGTTGAGTGATCAAACTAAAAAATATTCCTCCCAACAGAAGTATAAACAGGAGCCACAATTTTTCATTTTATTATTTTTACTTCATTAGGCCTACATACATATTTCATGTGACATAGATATTTCTATAATTAAAATAAAAATCTTTTTATGTTTAGGGCTCTAAAAGTGTAAGAATGATAAAAATGAATTTTAGGAAATGTTTTTTTTTTCTGAATAGGTTACACCATAACTCCCAAATGGTTTGCCACTGTTCCACAACCACTCCTTCACAGACAGACAAATCTTTGGTAAAAGAAGTTTAATTTATAAACATCTTAAGATAACTTGAGAAATATGTAGTAAAAAAAGAAATGAACCTCACAAATCACAAAGATTTTGCTCATATGCAAACTGCCAGTCCATTTAAATTTGGCATATTCAGTCTACTGAACCGATCTGTTTAATGTGGTAATATTTTTTAAACATAATTTAGTTTGGTGGATGAACGATGTATTTATGCCCTTGACAAAGATGACAAGTACGGTATTGTGATTAAGAAAGGAAAACATATTTCCTGGGTATAATATTATTGTTCTGGCTCATCAAAGCTCATAAAATATGTTAAGGTTCTACCACATCCAATGAGGTTAGGTGTATGTAATAGAAGGTGCGCTGGGTTGACACACATTTTCGTCATACAAATCTTCTGGTAGTTCTTCTTCATCTCCGTCAGGAAAGTATGTAGGAAATGGTAGATTTTTACAGAAGTCCTTATACGCAGGCAGATTGGAATCTCTGATCTGTGGGGAAGGACACAAAGATCTTATTAACAAGTATTACCAATTAAGTTAAAGATATCAAGCTAAATATAAGGTCTGTTTTAATTATTAATAATTAGAGAATATCTGTTTCTACATTTTCTAATGTGAATAATACAACTGTTCTATGAAGTAAAAGGAACTCAATGTATTTCTTTTTATTCCAATAAATTTAATTTACATCTTATCCATAACTTATAAATCTCTAGAACTGCCCAGGATAAATTATAATTTACAATTATTACTTAGATATCAATTATATCCAAACTATATACCTAAAAGTTATTACTACCTATTTACTGATTTTATTGTCTACTCCTATTACTTATTTTTATTTATTTTCTATCATAGATTTTTTTTGAGTCAAGGTTTAAAAAAACAACTTTTATCTAGTATTTTTGTTAGTCTTAAGTCAAAGGGCACATAACCAAAAATATGAAGTTTTATTAAGAAAATAATTTTACATTTAACAAGTACCATTATCATTGAAAAGATAAGTACAAAATAGTATTTAGCAAAAACAATAATAATTAATCCACAAGTCTTTATATTACCTCTATTAACTCTTTATATTCTAAAAATATGCTAATTGTATCTGTGAATTCATAAACCAAGGAACAGTTCAGATATTGATATGATCTAAAATGTTGAGCTTTATTTTTGGAAAACATTATTGGATTCTTTAAAGCTTCTGACTCATTCTACAGCTTTCATTCAGAGAGAAATAAAAAAAATTTCATGTAATTATACACACAGAGTAAAATAAGGCATAATCATTTTGGCAATAAGAAACGAATAATTTGGTTGAAATAAGTACACAGCTGCTAGGAACAGCTAAGTACAGAAAAACATCTATTTTAATCTCTCTCATTAAAATAGTTCCAAGAAATTTTCAGTAAGTTGCCCAGAAGAAAATGAACTTGTTTTTTTTTTCCCCAATTCACTAATCTCGGGTTGAACTTGAGAAAAAAATTCCTATTCTTTTACCAATTTAAACTGTCTCAAAATTTAGGGACACCTGGGTCGCTCAGTCAGTTAAGCAGCTGCCTTTGGCTCAGGTCATGATCCCAAGGTTCTGGGATCCAGTCCCCATCTGGCTCCTTACTCAGAAGGGAGCCTGCTTCTCCCTCTGTCTGCCACTCCCCCTGCTTGTTGTGCGCTCTTTCTCTCTCTCTCTCACAAATAAATAAAATCTTAAAAAAATAAAAAAAATAAACTGTCTCAAAATTTAAAACTGAAGATAAACCCCAAGCAAATAAACAACAAAACCAACAATAGCAAAACTTTCTGTGCTAATTTGATAAATGTGAAAATTTAGTCATAAATGATCTAAGTAGCAAATTCTCAGTTGCTTTTACATTTTGACAGATCTACCCTCCCTGAGGAACATTTCAGATAAAAGCACTACTTATATAGTCTAATTGTAAATGCTACAGCACTATAAATTCATTGATTTGAAATATAAATGATGACATTTTATTTAAATCTCTTGTTTGGTGGCTCTAAGGCTGAGGGCCAAAGCTTGCAACCTATCTTTAACAAATGTGTAAGACTCTATACTATGTATTTTTGTGCACTTAATCTAACCTCTGGCTTCATTATTTCCCTGCCTTCACCAAAACACCCTCAACTCCCCAGGTCATCACTCTTTTTATATTTCTGTATACTGGCAAACGAGTTCAAATCCTTTGAGGAAAGGTGAGGGGTAGTACACACAAACACAAAACCCAGAAAATCTGGGATAAACTTAAATTCTAGATTAGGGGATAGGAATGAGCATATACAAAGAATAGTAACATATACTATGTAATGTTGTAAACGAGCTCTTTAGGCTCTCTTAATACATTTAGTGAATCCAAACAACAAAAATGCTTACATTGGTTAAACACATTGGTCATCCCTAAGATTGTCTCTACTAACTTTAAAATGAAAAAAGGTATTGGTAGCCCCGTATTCCGTGGGGTGGGGAGGGAGGGGTGCAAAAGCTCCTATGGGATGAGAGAATGTTAAAGAGGCTGCCTGTACTCTAGGACATGCCTCAATCCCCATGGCCAAGGGGGCTTTTTCACTTGCTATGGAATCACCCAGAAGAACAGAAAAAGTGGGGTGAATATTTTCAAAAAGTGTATCACATTTCTGACATTTAAAACACAAGCCCACAAAACACTCACCAACCTATATCTTAATGTTTGGGACAGACATTTGTGTAAGGTTACAAAAGACACTTGTTTAGACACTATATGTCAAAGATGTTTTTCAAAAGGAGTTTTTTTAATCAAAATACGTTTCTTGCAAATACATTCACTAGTGTGTTGACAGTTCAAAGTGGACTAACATTCTTCGATGTTAGGGTTTGTTTTTTTTTTTAAGATTTTATTTATTTGAGTGACTGCGTGCACACGCATAAGAGTGCACGGGCAGCAGGAGGACTGAGGGAGAAGCAAGCACCCAATGCAGAGCTTGATCCCTGGCTTCTGGGATCATGACCTGTGCTGAAGGCAGACCCTGAATCAACTGAGCCACCCAGGGGCCCCTATGCTAGCTTCCTGAAATATATTTGGACTTCTCTTTTGGAATTGTCTTTTGGTGTACCTTCTGAATGTCTTCAGTAATGGTAAGCCATCATCCTTTCAGAGAGCTGAGTTTTTGGAGGCACTTTTTTTGTGGAAGTAGGTAGAAGAGTACTAAATGTTGTTGACTATGAACTGTTTATAACAACTGGTCAGAATATCATCGCACATATTATGGTTTTTCAAGACAGCTGACTGGCATCTATATTGGCATCCAGGAAAATGCTAAGGTGTACCTGAGAAGTCACAGCAGCAGTAAGGTGCAGCTGGAAAGCCAGCCTAGAACCAGGTACCCAGTAAAATGGGGAGAAAAGGGAGACTGACAACCTTTTGTCAAAATTTTAAAAATTCATCTGCTATATATTATAATTTTATTATGAAAAGGATAATTTTCTTCTTTTCTCTTTTATTAGGTTGTTATATTTATAAACATACAATAAACCTGGAATGTGGAGGGATACATTTAATTATGAAACCAAAATGTTCTAAGAAGTATAATGACAATCTGCCAATCTCGACAACCTGTCATTGTGTTTCTGACTAGGTCACTTTGGAGACTGGAAACCTACTTAAATCTAAAAACATGCAAAGTAAAAAAAAAAAAAAAAAAGGCTGAAATCTTGTAAGAATTCAAAAGATTTATTTTTTAAGAAAAATGAGAATCCATTCAAAAAGTTAATTGCAGAAAGGGAATTTTAATTGCTATAAGACTAAAACAAGTATCATACTTTATGCTAGTAATGGAATCTAATTGAAGAAATGAAAAGAATACATAAAGACCCAATCTGAGGTTAAAGTTTTAACCTATTTTTGTTCTTACTGTTGGAAAATTAATAAAGAATATATTTCTGGGAATAGCTGGTATCACTTCTATCATAAATTCATTTTCAGAATGGAAGATTCAAAATTCAAAAGTGATTTCTAATGTTGTATTATGTTGGTCTAAATCCCAGGCAGAATATTTATTTTCTATTCTATTTGATAGACATAAGTCTGTGAGAGTGCAAGAGTATTTTTTTTTCCAAAATTTCCTAAACATTCTTTTACTTATTTTTGAACATAACAATGAACATGTATATTTTTAAGAAAAACACTAAAAAGTATAATCAGAGCACTGCTAGTACAATAATAATAATAATGATAAATTTCTCCTTAAAATGTCTACCCTTCAAAGCCTTCCTTTTTTAAAAAAAAAGTTTTATATTTTCTTTTAGTAATCTCTATACCCAACCTGGGGCTCAAACTCAAAAATCAAGAGTCACCTGCTCTTCCAACTGAACCACCTATCTTGCTGACTTTCTCACTGAATTTTCATTTCATGTATTTCCAGAGCTTATGTCAAAGTATTTTATAAAAAAGTAAAAGTTCTTTTTTGGAAGGATATTGATATTTTGACATTTTGACAATATCCTAATATCCTTTTTGTATTTCTAAAGAGCCTCCATTTATTGGTCCTACCCTTTGTGCAGGTTCATGATTTTATAAAGATAGGTTTTGGCTATTTTGTACAATTTTTTCAGTCAGGTGCTACTGAAAAGTGGAAAAAAATTTAATTTAGCAGATAATGTGTTGAAATAGCCACTTACTTTCAAGCCATATTTATGGGTCAAAGGAGAATTTATGGCACACATTCATGTATCCAACAATGGAAAATAAAGATGGTTTATATACATACCTTTACTAAGCAATTTTTATGTCCAGGTACAGAGCCATTTACATAGATTATATTGTGCTTTGTGTTTATTCTCCATACCTAAAGAAATGAAATCAAATTTTAAGAGTTAAAAGTTTGAGAATATACTTGTATTAAAAAAGTGATGTTACTAAAAGCTGAGGCTATAAGTAGCCTATGAAGTAATCATCATATCAGCACTTCAAAATGTTGAATGTATAAAATGTTGTAATATATAATTATAATAGATATGTCCTATGGAAGTGGTAGCAAACACTCGTTTTAAAGATTTATTTATTATTTTACGAAGAGAGAGAGAGAGCACAAGTGGGAGGGGGAGAGGGAGTGAGGGAGAGCATCTCAAGCAGACTCCATGCCGAGCAGAGCTGGATGAGGGGCCTGACCCACGATCCTGAGATCATGACCTGATTTGAAATTAAGAATCAAATACTTAACTGACTGCACCACGCAGGCACCCTACAAATTCTCATTTTAAATATAAATGTGACTGAACAACCAAGACTGCCTGGCTATTTCAATAGACCCTGCTGGCACCATTAACAAGTGGAAATTCAATTTTGTTTTATTTTATTTTTTTCAATTTTGTTTTATTTTTATTTAATACCAACTTGCGGCAACTAGAAGCCACAACCTTTCTGGATCTAATTTCCAAAATAAGTGTGCTGAGCAGATGGCCCTCATGTGGGTGGTCTTTCATGTGGAAAAAAGCTTATACAAGTGGGGGAGAATGGTCAAGAAGTGGTAGTGAAAGAATAACCATGTGGAGGGAAAATCAAGTCTGACGACAGCTCATAGCTACTAATGGCTAAATGTGAAATACTATGGAAACTGAAATATGTATGTATGCACATGCAAATACACACACATGCACAGAAAATACACACAAACATACACATAGGTGATTTCTCATAGATATAAAATAGAAGGGGGAAAAATCTTAATTACATAAAATTTTAAAAAACTCTGCTGGTCAAAATGTAAAAATAAAGTGTATCTAGTATACATAGAATCTGGAAGAACATGCACCAAAATGATAACAGTGTTTATCTTTGGGTATTATTTTTATGAGGAGCTATTTTCTTCTTTGTACTTTCTATACTTTGAAACATATACACATACATATGTAAACATTAGTTATTTGTCAAATTCCTCAAATTAGTAGGGACTAAATTTAACTCTACCCCCTTTAAATATATATAGTTATTGTAGAAGATGGGTATATACCACAACCCTTTCTTTAGTACTACCTTTTCCCTCCTGTTTTGATGGTCTCCCTCTCTCCTCTTCCTCCACATCTACGTCTATCCACCCACACATTCGACATATAATCCAAAATACTCTGGCATGGAATTCTACTTTTCTCTGTGCTTATATAATGGCACAGTAACATATACATGGAGGGAGCTTTTGTTCATTCTTCTATAAAAGGACAGTATTACACACAATGCTCTAGAATCCAACTTCTCTCACTGCACCATCTTCTTATGAAAATCTTCCAGATCAAACAGCAGATGACTTCTTCTTTTCAATGACCACACATTCCATAGTTTGGGTATTAAATGAACATACTACCATGATTATGGGTATAAGACACACACACACACACACACACACACACACACACACACACACTCTCTCTCTCTCTCTCTCTCTCTCTCTCTCAGGTATTAGAACGATCCTATGCAGACACGGACACGGTACATCCTCTGGTGTCTTGACATTCAGGTATTAATTTGACGATTTCTAAAACAGAGCCACTTCAGAAACTTACTTTCAGTCCATATGCTGTCCTATCTTTGTTTCCCATTTGTCCAGGCATTTTAGTTCCAGGCCAGACTCTGGCAACATCCTACATAAGAAAACCCAAATTATCACTTTTAAGTACTCTCAGTTTCCAACAGCACTGATCAAACTGAAATGCAAAGTGAGATAGGAGTTATTAAAATGTTTTACTTTTTCCTCATTCTGCTAGGCCCCAGTAAGGAACTAAATGTGGATTTAGACACAGTTACCCCAGAGGATTTCCTTTCTAAATTAGATTAGAGCAACAAAATAAATACAGGCAAAGAAACAGATGTAAGAGAAAAACTCAGTTAACAAGAAGAGTAGCGACTTCGCTAATACTGGCTAAGAAGTAGAAAAGTAAAATTATAGAACGTAAACACATGCCACACCACCGCTCAAAGAACAAACTTGACTGCCTGATCTGTTTTCACTAATCTACATTATCTGACTTAACGGACTCCATCGACACCCCTGCTGCTGCGATGGGCCTACTCTTCCACCCTTGCTTTTGATGTTACTTTCTTTCCCCAGACGTCGTTACTAGAATAGTAAGTGTCCGGCTCTGGCTGCCTCTGATTCACATAAATCGAACAGCTCCACACGGTCTCTCTGGTTTTGGCTTTGATAACGGATAACACTACATCTAAAGAAGCAAATTTGAATTACATCAAAAATGGGAAAGCTGCTCATGACATGAATTCCTGAGGTATAAACACTTCTGTATCACTGCTCTGACATCAACAGGCAAAACACCCAGTGGAAGTAGCTCGCCAGAATATGAGAGCTGGTAACCAACTCAGATTAAAAGATTAATTCCGTGTGTTATGGACTAAATATCACTCTTACTCATTCTACGAACACACTCTGTGATAGGCACACCTTGCTTAACACTACATTACTAAAAAGGACTCTGCCCTCCCCAACTAAATTTACATTCTCATTAATAGTACACCCTTGGGGCACCTGGGTGGCTCGTAGTCTGCCTTCGGGTCAGGTCATGATTCCCAGGGTCCTGGGATCAAGCTCCCCGATCAGAGGGGAGCCTGTTTCTCATTTTAAATATAAATGTGACTAAACAACCGAGACTGCTTGGCTATTTCGATGGACTCTGCTGGCACCATTAACAAGTGGAAATTCAATTCTATTTTATTTTTATTTAATACTAGCTTGCTGTAATTAGAAACAGGAAGATCTGGATCTGGAACAGAAATTCCAAATCCATTAGTAGTTACTCCCTCCAACTACTCCCCAGCTCTATGCAACCACTAATCTACTTTATCTTCATAGATTTGCCTAGGATGGATATTTCATGTAAATGGAATCACACAATATATAGCCTGTGACTGCTTTCAAGGTTCATCCATGTCGCAGCACATTATCAATACTTCATTCTACTTTATTGCTAAATATTATTGTCTGAATTTGCCATATTTTAATTATCTATTCATCAATTTATGAACATTTGGGTGGCTTCTATATTTTTGGCTATTTTGAAAGCTGCTGCTATACACACACAGGTGTTTTGTGCATGTTTTCACTTCTTCTGGGCACGCACCTAGGACTGGAATTGCTGGGTCATATGGTAACTTTACACTTAACATTTTTAGCAACTGCCAAACTTTTCCAAAGCAACCGTTATCATTTCCACATTCCTATCTACAATGTATGAGGGTTCCGATTTTTCCACATCCTTTCAAACATTTGTTACTATCCATCTACCTTTTTAATTCTAGCCAGCCTAGTTATGTGTTGAAGTACTATCTTACTGTGGTTTTGATCTGCATTTCCCTAATGGCTAAAGATGTTAAGCATTTCTTCATATGCTAATCAGCATTTGTATATCTTCTTTGCAAAAATACCTATTCAAATCCTTTGAATTGAATTGGGTTATCTTTTACCTTTTTTAAAGACTTACTTATTTGAGAGAGTGGGGGGAGGGAGAGCACACAAGCCCACGTGCAGGGGGAGGGGTGGGGTAGAGAGACAATCTCAAGCAGACTCTTCACTGAGCGTGGAGGCCAACGTGGAGCTTGACATCAGGACCCTGAGATCATGACCTGAGCCAAAATCCAAAGTCAGATGCTTAACCAACTGAGGCACCCAGCCACCCTGAATTGGGTTATCTTTTCATATTCTGGATTATAAACTTGAGCAGATATATGATTTGCAAATATTTTCTTCCATTCTTTGAGTTGTCTTTTCATTTTCTTGATTGTATTGTTTGCAACAGAAGAGTTTAAATTTTGATGAAGCCCAAGTTATCTGTATTTTCTTTTGTTACTTGTATTTTTGGTGTCCTACCTCAGGTTTTGCCTAACCCAAGGTCATAAAGAGTTACCCCCATGTTTTCTTAAAAGACTTTTATAGTTTAGTTCTTAAATTTATGTCTATGAACTAATTTTTATAACAATTTATTTTCATATAATTTATAACTATATAATTTCACTCATCAAGAAGTTGCAAAATAACAAAAAACTCTCATACTCTTTACCCAAATTCACCGAGTGTTTAAATCTTGCCCCATTTGCTCAACCTCCACCTCTATATATGCACATCTTCCCCTTTATGATCTAAAACCTGATGGCAGACATGATGCTCCTTTACCTGCAAGTATTTCAGTGTGCATTTCTTAAGAACAAGAATATTCTTTCATATAACCATAGTACAATTATGAAACTAAAAAAAATTATTATTTAATCTGTAGTCCACATTCTAAATTTTGCCCCAATAATGCTCCCCCTAAGTCCAGGATCCACTTCAGAATTCTACACTGTACTTCGCTGTCATGTCTCTTTAGTCTCCTCAAATCTGGAGCAGGTCCTCAGCCTTTGTCCTTCATGATCTTGACATTTCTGAAGCCGATTATTTTGTAGCCAATTATTGTGTAGATCATCATTCACTTTGGGTCTAATGCTTTACCATAATCTGTTTCAGGTGATGTATTTCTGGCAAGAATCACAACAGAAGTGATGATGTGTTCTTTTCTGTTCTTTCTGTATTCACTAGGTTATCTTTCCTTTTATAACTAATTGATGAGTTGTTTTAGGGACTCTGTATATAACTCATCTCCATCAAGTTTTCACCACTTGTTTCAACATCCACTGATAATTCTTGGCTGAATCAGTTATTCCTATGATACACTTTTGACAGCCGTCAAAAGTGAAATTCTAACTCCAGCATTCCTTCTACATTTATTTGCTAATATTATACTACAAAGAAGAGTAGTCCCTTTTCTCCCATTTATTAACCTAACCATCCACTTTATTCATCTGTACCACTGTGAGATCATCAATTCTAATTTTATTCCATTTTCAGATCAAACAAGCTTTACAAGTGGGAGCTCATTTTAGTTGGCTGCTATGTCCTTTTCATGTGCCATCATTTTTAAAGCACTTCCTATCTTTCTTCCTTATTGTTTTAATTTCTAAAGGTAGTATTTTTTTTACTGAGGTCTGATTGATATACAGCATTATATTGGGTTACAATGTACAAAGTAATGATTCAATATTTGTATATATTGTGAAATGGTCACAATAACTAGTTAACATCCATTACCATATATACATAAAAAACCTTTTTTCTTGTGATGAGAACTTTTAAGATCCGTTCTCTTAGCAACATTTATTTATTTATTTAAAGATATTATTTATTTATTTGACACAGAGAGAGAGAGCGGAAGCAGGCTCCCTGCCAAGCACAGCACCCGATGCAGGGCTCGATCCCAGGACCCTGAGATCACGACATGAGCCGAAGGCAGAGGCTTTAACCCACTGAGCCACCCAGGTGCCCCTCTTAGCAACCTTTAAATATGCACAATACCATTATTAACTACGGTTACCATGCTGTAAATCAGATTCCTCACTTTCTTGAACAAGCTATTTTGGGTTCATCTTACACTCTTCCTGCCCCATGCATGAAATTGGCCATTTCACCAATGAGCCCAAGTTTCTTTCAGTGGGCAATGATATTTAGAAACCAAGATCTAGGCTCTAGATGTGGCACAATGCTATAGAATACTTTCGCTTTTAGGTTATTTCAGTAGAGTGAGCTAAGGAATAAATATATACACACATACCTATCTATATCTATTCCTCTTCCTTTATATACACTTACAGTAAATGTATATGGATACCTGCAATCTGAATTCAACACTACAGGGCTTGTTCTAATTCCCCTCCTTTTCATACCTGAATACCCTTTTCTAGTAGTGAGAAACTTGCCCCCATTACTAATATATTTACTTATCCATTCAATCCTACAACTTATAGAAAATTATTTCAAAATACAAAAGTCCTTCTCCATTTTCTGTGCTTGTTGTTTGTTTCCCCATTTCTTCTCTACTACTCTTCCCTTGTACCATGATACTGTCCTTGGCAATCTTTCCCAACTGTCTGTGTTGACCCAAAATGAACTGGTGAAGGAACTGGTCTAGATAGAAGGACATTCTAATTCCTGATCTCCTGCAGCTAACTTCAGAGGGTACAATGGGAGATGGAAGTGAGAAAATAGGCAGGAAAGTACTGAGAATACTGGCTGTAAGTATAGGGGTTATTACTAAATGATTCGAGTCTGGTTCTGGAAAGTAAGTGAGGCCAGGACCCATAAAAATGTGACAAGTACTGTGACCCACCTGGAGTCAGATTAAAATTATGTGACCTGACCCCAAGGACAGACTAAAGCACTCTATATGTAAAAGTTGAATATTTAGCATTAACAAGGAACCACTAAGTTGTACTTACACCAGTTGAAATAGCTCCAGGTCTCCTGTGGGTTTTTGTTTGACCATGAGTAGCAGGTTGGCCTTTAAATCCCCATCTTTTCATGACACCTTGAAAACCTTTACCAATACTGAACAAGATAAACATTAGAATTTACATACTAAACAGAGCATAGAATATTCCTAATTGTGCGTTTTCTTAATAATACCTTAGAGTTTTAACAACGCTGCTTATCTAAATACCTAGGAAAAGCTTTGCAAAAAAAAACCCTGCAAATGAACATTTCTTTATCTTTGTCCTAGTTTGCACCCCTTCCTGGAGCCTCATTACATATAACATGATTAATTCAAGATGATGAGACAAGAACAAGTTAAGCAAAGGGAGTTCTTTCTGAGCAAGGAGTTTTATCATCATAATCCTGTGAAACAACACAGTAAAAGTGATAAATTTTTAGAAATTCCCAAGTACTCATAAGCTATGAGGCAGGCAATCATTAAGATCCCCATTTCCTGGTATTCATCCCCTTGTGTAATCACTTCTCGTGGAGTCTAGGTGGATCTAGGAGCTCATGTCTAAGCAATAAACTATGGCAAAATGGTAAGATGTCATTTCTGACATTAGGTTATAAAGAGACTATGGCTTCCAACTTGGTACTCTCTTCCTTTGAGGCTCTGAAGGAAGTCAACTGCCATTTTCCATGGAGAGTCATGTGGCAAAGATGTCTCTAGCCACCAACTGTGGTCCTGAGGCTTGCCCAAAGGCCACATTAGTGAGCTTGGAGGCAGTGCTCCCAAGCTGAATGGAGATGACTGCAGCCTTGACTGATGGCCTGACTGTAGCCCCTGTGAGAGACTGAGCCACAGGCACTCAGTAAGTTCTACTGGGATTCCTGACCACAGAAACTGTGAGGTTTCTTAAACAATGTTCATTGTTTTAAGCTGTTATGTTTTGGGCTAATGTGTTAGGTGGCAGTAGATAATATAGCAATAAACAAAACAATAATAATGCCCTAATGCTGGACAAGTTTTACTTTTATAAGATAATAGAAACATTTTGGTCTCAAGGTTGGAATAGGAAGCTCACAGAGAAACAGAATCAGAGACTACCAATTTCTTAAAAATCTAGAATTTCAATTTTTAAATGAAACCACTCTATTTTCAAATTCCACTAACTGGAGAAGCATTCCGTGATGCAGGTAGAAAGCTAAAAATATTAAGGTTCAAGAATTATTAAAGTCTGTCTCTGTCAAATATATCAGTATGAAGATACAATAAAATGGCTAGAATGAATTTCAAGACTATACCGCACATATTTTTATACTCGTAAGATAACACCTTCTTTACATTTCACTAGATAATATGTCAAACTATTTTTATTTTTTAAAGATTTTATTTATTTATTTGAAGGAGAGAGAGACAGCAAGAGAGGGAACACAAGCAGGAGGAGTGGGAGAGGGAGAAGCAGGCTCCTCCCTGAATAAGGAGCTCAATACGAGACTCAATCCCAGGATTCTGGGATCATGATCTGAGCCAAAGGCAAACACTTAACAACTGAGCCACCCAGGTGCCCTGAAGTCAACCTATATTTAATGTCATATTCCCTAACTCTAAAAAAGCTAACTATTTTAAGAGTGCATAGGGCAGGCCACTAACAAAAAGGACCAAAAGCACAAGATAATAAAAACCATGTTATTTCTACAAGGACTTTGCTAAGCATTTAATAAATTATCTGAGAGTACTGGATTAAAGTAAGCCCACACAAATAACTGTTTCAAATAAATCAAGAATTCAGAATTAAAACAATGTAAACTATGTGTAGAATCTAACAGCAGATTATCAAACTGCATGTCAAAAGTTACTTGTATATGAGTAACTGAAATATAATTTACATAATTTTCTTCATATTACTCAACTGAACTCATCACTTATGATCTGCACATAATTCTCTTTGCCTCAAAAACTCAAAATAGTGCTTATTCCTGGTCAAAGAGCTAAGGCAGTATTTAACATATATCAAGTGAAAAACCCACTATAAATTGTGCAAGGAAGTTAACATTTAAAAACAGAAACTATGATAATCAAATATCTTTCTGAAAGTTTGCTTCAGAAACTTAAATACTGCTAGTTAATGCTGAATTTTAGAACACATTTGAAAAATAAAAAGCTTGGCAATTTAAAAATAAAGAAGAAATACCTACAGTCATTCTAGCCTACAGATATTGTCTGGCAAATTAACACTTTAAAGATAAAAAAGAGGGGACTGGCAATACTAATCTAAACTGAACATGTTTTAAAAATACCACATTCTAACACTGGGCATTCTTGGTAGAAAGTTTGCTGTATCTTCTGAGTTCTCAAACTGATTCATCGTTTTACTTAAAAAGAGTGCTAGTGTGTGCAACAATAAAACAAATGCCAGGTAAATTACAGAAGATAATTTAGCTCATTTTAAGAGTAAATGCTTGTAAGATGAAAGTGGTATCCTGAAAGTGCTAATTATCTGTCAGCTAATTACAGACTGTTTTTCAATCTAGCTCTAGAATGCATCATGTTGTTAGACTGTGTACAATGGGAACCTCTTCAATAAATAACCTTTAAACAAAAGGGTAAATGCAAATGACATGACAAATTAATGGCTTAATTCAGATTATGGAGAATAGTGTGCACCTGTTGATCCATGGGTGGTTCAGGTATCTATTCTACTAGTTCGCTCAGTTGTCAACCAACTTAAGAACAAAACAAAACAAAAGCCAAGAGAACTGATCTATACTTAGTCTACCCAGGCACATTTCAAATACAAGGTTTTCACAGGTCACATAAAAGAAAACCTTTATATAACAATGATACACAGCACATAACACACATGCTTTATCTCCCGTACCCCTTTTCTGCTGCAATTTTTAGCAGAAAAAATCAAATAAAGGAAAATTTAAGTCAGAAGGAACACAATGTGAGAAGTTTCGTATTTAGTGAGACAGATCAGAAAATTAAGAAAACATAGAAATACATTTAGAGCATTTATTCTTTTTTTTTAAAGATTTTTTATTTATTTATTAGAGAGAGAGAGACTGAGAATGAGAGGGGAGAAGGTCAGAGGGAGAAGCAGACTTCCCGCAGAGCTGGGAGTCCGATATGGGACTCGATCCCGGGACTCCGGGATCATGACCTGAGCTGAAGGCAGTCGCTCAACCAACTGAGCCACCCAGGCGCCCTAGAGCATTTATTCTTGATAAACCAAAAATGCATTAAAAAACTCAGAGATCCTACTTAAATTTAGGAGACTCTATTGCCCTTGTTTCTCAGTCCATTTCCCTTTAGTACCCTTTAAGCTCAGGAAGGGCTTTTTATTTAACCCTTGTGCCCAACCTAGAAAAGTCAGAGTTATTTTGTTACTGGCTATCGCTGTGTCTCAAGAAGAAAGATAATTAGTTCCCTTTATTTTGTCCTGTAGTTTCCAAATGTTGTGAATGGACATGCCTTTTATAAAGTTTAAGACGATGGTATTTAGAAAAGAGGAGGAGGGGCTCAAAGGTAAGACAGGCTTATAAAAGTATCTCATAGAAGAAAATGCATAATTTAATGTTTCCCACTGCATTCTAAAAATCTCTAGAAATTACTGCTATGTGATTTCATTCCCTTGGTATATTGCATCAAAAGCACAAATGGCTACCAGCAGACAGGTTTTAATACAAAGCCATCATATATTTCCCCACTTTGTGGGAAAGTGCCCTTGACTGCATGATTCCAGATATATTTGTATAGGGCATAAAACAGAATGTCCAAAGGTGAAGAGTGCTCTCAACTTCATTCATTCTGAGTCACTGGAGCATTTCCCCCCAAATTCTCATCACTGAAGCTTTCCCTCGACATGGGCTTCTTTTATCTCTCTCCTTGGTATCCCTCTTTCTCCACTTTGGGAAGCAATCTGTGCCCCCTTAATTCCTAAATCCAAAGCCTTTAATTAAAATATTGTTTTATTATGGAAAAATTTAAAACATACTGAAAAGCAGAGAGACTAGGACAATGAATCCCTATGTACCCCATCACCCAGACTCAAACATTATCAACTCAAGCTCTGTTCTGCTTCATCTATTCCCCTCCTATGCAACTCCAGTGGATTATTTTTAAACAAATCCTAGATATCATCGTATCATTTCATTCAAAAATATTTTAACATAGATCACTTTTAAGGATCCTCTTAAAAAACAAAACCACAAGGCGCCTGGGTGGCTCAGTTGGTTGAGCGACTGCCTTCGGCTCAGGTCATGATCCTTGAGTTCCGGGATCGAGTCCCACATTGGGCTCCCAGCTCCACAGGGAGTCCGCTTCTTCCTCTAACCTTCTCTCCTCTCATGCTCTCTCTCACTTTCTCTGTCTCTCAAATAAATAAATAAAATCTTTAAAAAAAACACAATACCATTATCATAATCTAAAAAAATGAGTAGTGCTTTACTATCAAATACCTAGTCAGTATTCAAATTTCTATGGCCTTTTTTAAAATAGAAAGAGTAGTCCTCTATTCTTCCTGTTTACCACCCTCCCCCAATACTCTCAATCATCATTTCCTTCCTATTTTTCTGCTTCCCTAATGCTCCTTGAGACATTCCTTTCCCTTTGCTGTGACATGAAAAGATGGTTTTAGAAACCTGTTGCTGACTCTCTTTTCAACAGAGTTTACATGAGGGGTTGACCTGCAGTGCCCACTTGTTTTTGTAAATAAAGTTTTATTGGAACACATCCTTGTACATTTGTTACTTACTGCCTACTGCGGCTATGGAGCTATAATGGCAGAACTGAGTAGTTTCAACAAAGAACATAATGCTTGTAAATCTCAAATATTTAATATCTGGCTCTTTGGAAAGTCTGCTGACCCTTGAGTCTATTACTAATAAGTGGGAGTTCCACAAACCTTGCCCGCTGGCAAGAATTCTGCTACTATCCCATTCCACAGATGTACTGATCATATCCAACCAGAAGTACCCCAGCCATTCAATTATAATGTTTCAGAAATAGAAAGTTAACATCCCTCTCTCTTTAAGCTATCCTCCTTCGTAGCACTAGAGTGACAGTCCCAAGATGACAGTCTTTTCACATAAGCTGCCCCTGCTTTAAAAAGCAAAACAGCAACAACAAAAACAAGCAAACTAAACCATAACCTTAAGTGGTTCCAGTAACTTCCTTAGCTTGGGGTATTTAAGGCCTTTTAAAACTGGGTCCAGTCGATCTTTCAAATACTGCCCATCACAAAACCTCATCATAGCAGATTACTCCATGAATCCCTAAGTATGCCACTCCCTTTCCTGTCTTTGCTCATTCTGTTCCCTCAGCCCCACACGCCCATCTCACTGCATTGTCTTTCTACTTTTAACCATGAATAGAGAACCGAAAGTGTTTGTCATCAAATGTCACATGGGCTACAAAGTATTTGATTTTCTTTATTAAAAATAATAAAAATCCATACTGTTAGTAGAGGTTTTTGTATCAGAACCATTTCTAAATTGAGCTTTCACGTTCTCTCTTTAGCTCATTTAAAGTTGTAAAAAGTTTAAATCACTTGTACATAGTCCCTCAGAGAACCATTAACTGAGTACTAAATGGAAAAGAGGACTCGACTTCTCTAAGGATGCCCCAAGATCAGGCTGTATTTTTATGGAGGTGAGGGTGGAAGATGAAGAAATCATCGGTTTAAAACCAGCTTCTCTACGGTTAAACATTAGGTACGAACACAGAGACATGGAGATTCATATCAGGTTCTGGCCAAAATCAGGACTGAGCTGCTTCTTTATGAAGTTGAATGACTGAGAAGTGATTAGAGTAAGATGGTATCTCTCCTTGCGAAAAAGTAATGTGGAATATAAAGGCTTCAAGTACAATCAATAATCAAAAGAATTTCTTGTCGGGTATAATTTAGTATTACTTTGCTATGTTTTAGATTCAAACCACCCAAAAAGCTTTCAATTAAAAAATTTTTTTCTAGTAAACAAAAAGGACAATTTTTACTAAAATAAATTACATGCATATAAAAAGCCCTATTAGCTAATCCATCAGGATTAGCTTTTAATTTATGATAAACTAATAAGGCACAAACGTTTTAATCTTTAATTATAGCTTCTCATTTCAACAAACTCATGCAGATAGAGATTATCTACCTACTTTCATCTCCACACATTCCAAGGATAAAGTATCTCTCTAAAGACGCCTGTAACCTCTGGGAGTCAATTTCTACTGATTCAGTGTTGTCTCAACCTATTTAATCAGTGATGTACAGCTCCTGAGCCCACAAGTAAGGCATGGGGAATTTTTTAGTTGCTTTGTGTTCTATCACATTTAGTTAAAAGCTGGCATGGACAGTTATATAGCTGTTACTCTCTAGGATGAGTTTGTGACAGCATGACCTGAAATATAGAACGCATTCTGTCTCTGTCTAAAAACCATAAGCCTCCCATCAATATCTGGGAGCATTTTTATCAACAAGTGACTGCTAAGAGTGCATTGCTTGTAGCTTCCCAACTTCAAATCTAGCTTATTCAACAGTACAAAAAGCCAAATGGGCAGTGGTCCCTCTGAGTCCTCTTAAAAAAGGAAGCATTTCTTGGCTGTCCTAAATAAATCCAGAAAATCATATTTGCTGTCCTAAGTTCAATGTGAACTTAAGAAAGAAAAAATAATTGAATAATTTCATAATATCATGGAAGGACCTAACAGTGTTCTGAGGGTTGTTAGCCATACCACTTTCTTCAACCAGAAGACTGTATCTTACTTTTTCATTAATATAGGTAAGAGTGAATTATACCACTTGGAAAACTGAGGGATTATTTTTTGTAAATAATTGTTTGGAACAAAAGGAATCTTAGAAACCACATGCTCCCATACCCTTATGGTAAGGACAATGAAATCTACACTCAGACATGTTAAGCCATTTGCCCAACGACAGATCCCTGATAAATGGAAGCATCTGGCCATGCTTTCAACCCAAGTCGTACTGCCTTTTAAAAAGAATAGAGCAACAATGCGAAAATGTCCAGCACATCGGAGTGGCATGAAGCTATTTCAAAGGCATCCTCATTACTCAGTAAATTCTAGTAGCAGGTAGTATGCAATCTTAAAATTACCTAGAGTGCTTGTAAAGCTACAACTTTGCTATACAAGTCAGTCTTAAGACAATAACTAGATGTGTTAGAAAATACCAGAACAGAATTCCTAATGACTTCATGTTTTTTCTCCATTTTAAAAGATATTTCCTATTGAAAAAATATTTTTCCTTTTAAAATCTGAAACAAATGAATAAGCAGTAATATCAACAACAGTGATAGTAGCCAATACTCCTGAGCATTTAATACATGCCAGGCCTTGAGCTAAAAGCCTTCTGTGCATGATCTCTTACAACATGGCTATGGGGTAGGTGCTCTAATTATTCTTATGTTAAAGATGAGACAACAGAGAGGTAGAGAAAGCTATCTAGGTCACACAGCTACTGAGAAACAAAGCCCATGCTTTCAGTCATTCCCTATACTGCCTCTCATTAGGCCTTAATTTTGCTGGTTTTTAGGGGGGAAAAAAGTTATTTCATAGAGTTTAAAGGCTATTATAAATGATTATATACAAATCTTTAAAGCAAAAAACAATAAAATATAACCCTAAAACACCACCCTTCAAACTCTCCTTTATCTGGAAACATTCACTTTTTTTTTTGCGCATTCACTTTTGACTGATTTAAAAAGGATTATTTTTTCTAGAGATGATTTCCTTCTACAGTTTAATCACTCATTTTGAGAACTGTTTCATGACTATGCTTAAAAATGTACTGCTTTGATTAACAGTAAATAAAGTAACTTATTAAAAATGACATAAAATTGGAATGTATAGGGCCAAACAGCAATTGTATCCTGAAGGCAGCACATGCCTTGTTTTCCCCTCCTAGAGTTCCAGCAAACATCTGCTAAACAGAACAGGAGGCTAGTGGGGCATAGAGCTCAAAGAGTCTTTGCTCTTTTAAAGATCTACCTGGCATTTTAATCACCTTAAGACTTTGATGGGCAACCATACTTCTGTACATAATGTGATATTTTAATGAAAGAACCCAAATTAACCAAATCTCAGTAAATGTGCAAAGGTGCTCTACCAGTCATCTAATCTCCCCCACTCCTTCATTTCTACTAGCAGGGATAACACTATCAAGGTAAGCGCCTATTTTTCTATTTTGAGGCCAAAGGGCAGTAAGAATTGAAAGAGCACTGACAACTTTAAAGTAATTAGATTATGTCTGAAAATACGTGGGGTGTTCTAATTAGCCCAGACTTGGAGACAAGACTGTTAGATTATCCTTTCTCCAGAAAGAAATCTTTTAAAGTACTTTGCTGAATGAACTTTTTCTGACTTCAACATGGACTTCAGAATTTAAATAAATAAGGGAATAAATAAATTCTAGACATTCAGAAAAAAACCCCTTACTTCAGGTATGCCACTGTCATGAATTCAAAGCTCACTAAAAATACCTGGCAGGGAAGTGCACCCAGCACGCCCACTGTTAGGGAGATATCACCAATCGACACGCCCACTGTTAGGGAGATAGCACCATCTGTGTCCTTCAAGTCCTTTCAGACAAAGACCTGTTTCCCCCTAATAATGCAGATTGCATTGTTACAGTTTTTTGTTTACTCTTTCTTTCATTCTTTTCTCATTTCTTTCCTTTTTTAAGAAAACCTACAAAAAGCACCATTAAGATTCACCAGAAAACAATGGGCTATTCTGAGGACAGAATCAACAGTCACACTCCATCTCACACATTATTTATATATTATCCATACCTATTTCCTTCTCAAAACTGAGAGTGAAAGAAAGGGAGAATGTTAGACCGTGAACCATCATCTATTAGAGGTTACGCTGGAATGTAATTGCCATTACAGAACAAGAAAAGAAACTTTAAAAGGGTGCTAGGGCAGGGTGTGAGGGACACATCATGATACACACTAGTCTTAAAATTGTATTTAGAATGAATTACACAAAACTGTCATATTTCAAAGACAGGGCTTTATTAGCTGTTAACAGCATAATGCAACTAAAAAGTTATTCTGCTAAAATGGTTTTATATAGTAGATGTAAAAATCTTTCCTATTAATCTAAATTGAATTTAGATTCTTAAACCCTCAGCACGAAAAACTATTTCTGATATAAAAGTAAAAATTAAAATGAACTCTGGTAAATATGTATTTACCTTACACTCCAAAGTAACACTGGTAAAAAATACTTATTTGTATAGAGAATTATAACCAATTTGGAACAGATATATACAATATATCTTTCAATGCAAGCAGATTTCCCAATGCAATTATTAACAGAGAAACATTTAAAAATTTTAGGGAAGTCTTTAAGAAGCTGCTACTGTTGGTCACTGGTTACTCTAAAAAAATGCAGATAATTTCACCCTCAAAGCAGATAGATTCTATTAACACTTTTTCTTTTTTAAATTTATTTTATTTTTCCCCCAAATACATTTATTTTATTTTTTCAGTGTTACAAGATTAATTGTTCATGCACCACACCCAGTGCTCCATGCAATACGTGCCCTCCTCAATACCCACCACCAGGCTCGCCCAATCCCCCACCCCCTCCCCAACACTTTAATCTCTTAAATTATATAGTATTTTGTTTTAAATTTGCATAGTTATTTCAAAAATATGTTTAGTTGAGCAATTAAAATTGAAGGTATAAGGGAAAAAAACTTCAAATACCCAAAATGTAAGTGTATATTTAACAAATTATTACAGTATGAGAAAAATAAAGACTTTCAATTAGAGATTTGAGATTTATCTTTTCTAATGGAAAGATGATGATGAAGCCAACTGATTACTGGAGACCAATTTTCAGTTTTACACTAAAATATGAGTACTAAATAGGCCTACTTTTATTGACACTGTTATTTGAAATGGGATTGATTAAATTTGCTTGCTTTAAAACAGATGTTTCAATGTTATAATTTGAGTACAGGTTTAGGGAAAGGAAGGGAGGAAGGGATTAGGATTCTAAGCCGGGGAAAGGAGTAGGAAGGAAACGTGGTTCCACTGGTGAGCCCTTGACCAGGCCAGTGGTTCTCAAAGTGTGGTCCTATGGACTAGCAGCATCCACATCACCTAGGCACTTGTTAGAAATGCAAATTCTCAGGTATTTCCCTTGATCTACTGGGGGGGGAGGGTTGGGGGAGAAAAAGATCTGTGGGAGGGTGCTGTGAGGGGGGGGGGTTCAGAAAGCTACTTAAGAGTGACAACTATTGCTCCTGCCTGTAAATCCATGTCTCTCATCATCTGATCTATCCATGTCACTGTACAACTTTTTCCAGCAGGATTAATAATCAAGAGGATGGGGCTCAGAAATTTCAAAACATTTGAAACAGGAGCTGGAAATGGGAGGACAAAGTAGTAAATTGTTGGCTGTAAGTGAGCCACAATAAGGGACTGAGAGTACTTGGATCCTATTCCCAAAAGATTATAGTTCCATTTACAGTCAACAAGGCTTTTCCTTCACATTCTCATTGGCTATGAAGAAGTTTAGCACCCCAAAATGGGAAGCATCAGGAAAAGGAGACAGAATTTAAAAAGAAAAAAGAAAAGCAAGCAGATGCATGTGTATGTTCCCCACAACCTGTCAGTGGCAAAGAGAAGAGGCAGCAGCGTCTAGGACTGCATGGAACTGAAGATCCAATGCTGCCCCAGGAAGGAATTCAAAACAGCTCTTCATGAGAAGGACAGAGTCCTACATATTTACAAACACAGGCATCTTGAGGCCACAGTAACATGTTAGCTACAAGAGTCACTGGAAATATTCATCTTTTAAAAAGTCAAAGTCATCTGACCTCAGGTAATACCACATAAAGGCACACTCACCAGACTAAAGTGCAGGCATGTGTAGGGCAACTCTCTCCCCTGACTTTACACAGGAGAAGTCAAACAGAACACTATATTGCAGCCCACACAATAGTGAGATCTTGTCAAATGAAGCTCCTCCCTTCTCCAGAGCTGAATGGCAACTACTTTAAATCCCAGGGCTAGTTATTCTTCAAGCTCTTATCAGCTACCTAGTCCCAAGGCTTGCACCACGCTTTACAGTCTTGGTCTCTAGGTACATGATCTTAAAACAAAACTAAAATACTTTCCTTTTCACTTTATACTCTCAAGAAGAATGCTGAAGTTTTAAAGATTTTTTTTTTTAAATTTTGTCAGACAGAGAGAGAGAGAGAGTGCGACAGCATAAGCAGGCAGAGTGGCAGGTAGAGCAGAAGGAGAAGCAGGCTCCCTGCTGAGCAAGGAGTTCAATGTGGGACTCGATCCCAGGACCCTGGGATCATGACCTGAGCTGAAGGCAGCCGCTGAGCCACCCAACTGAGCCACCCAGGTGTCCCAAGAATGCTGAAGTTTTAAAAAGTAACTTTTAAGAAGCCAGAAACCCAAATAGTAGTGTATGAACTGAAAACATCTGCTGAACACAGGCATCTGAAAAGCTTGGCTCTAATTCAAGGTAGTCACAAATCCCACCACAAAGCATCTGCTAACAAAGGTCTCTGTAGGAATTCTAGGAATATCTCATATAATCTGTAGTATCTTGGAATATCTGTAAAATCTTGGAATATCTCATATAATCTGTAAACTGTGCAAATTAATGGAATTACTGAGGTACTTTATTATATGTAATAATTAATTCAGAAATTAAAAAGTAAAATCATCTGATTCACAACACACACATCTCCCCAACTAACCAAACCAAAGCTTTCCAGCTCTAATATTCTGAATTCTCGACAAGGGAAGGCAGAACAAGGAAAGTGACCAAGTGATTTTAGAGGTCCAAGTAGGAACGAGTCTGGAACAATCAGGATGCAGAAAAAAAAAGGGGCGGGAAGTCCATAATCTCTCTAAAAGAAGGACCCACTGTACTGTCAATCTATCTGACTCCATTTCTAAGCAGCTAATCAAAGTAAGGGCTGTTTGCAACGGCTCATATTTGAAAGTATGCAATAATGGTGTGAAAATAAAGCATAGCTAACTGACTCCACTAAGGAACCTAATGCTGACTCTGGTTTCCTTGGATAAAAGCTCCATGGCCCAGTCACTGTAATCACAGTAAGACTATCCCAGAGCACATGTGGACTACCGTCAGAATTATAGAGGCTGCAGATCTTGTCGAATGACAAAAAGGGAGGAAATCAAGGCATCCAAGAGAAGTAAAATTATCATCTGTGTTGACAGAACAAGAAACAGGAATAGGCGATAGTTAATATTTGAAGTTTAGTTTAGCCTAGTCATGCAGATTCTACTAACATATACTGAGCAACTGCTAAATAAACATATGCAAGGGCTCAGTTCATTTTAGTGAAGTAGCCTTAACCAAATTTTGAAAAACTGCTGCTTCTCCCGGTCTGAATATACCTCAAAGTCAGCATTTCTATTTGTGTGACAACTCTGTTGATTTCTCTCAAATTAAACCCTTGTTTCAGGATAAAAACTATTTTGTTTCTATGAAGTCTCACCGTCTCACTTGTCTAGTACTGAGAAATACTAACACTGTGCTACCAGAGGCCTAAGGTGTGACACTACTTCTTCCTGCTTCTGACAGGCTCCTAACATAGTTAACAAAATGTTTTATAGTTATCCTAGGGGGACCTTAAGCAAAATAACCATCCCAAACAGTATAAAATGTTTCCAATTTAACTGTTTCCTAGAGTTGGAAAGAATCAGCATTTATAAATCACACAATCTCAAAAGAACTCCACGGCATTGTTCATTTATATTTCACCATCAAACTGTATATAGCTTTTGGTCTTAAAAATAGAAGTGGGCCCAACCCACCAAGAACCTGAGTAATGTGACCTTCCTTAGTCCCATTTCAAGAAGCATACAGCTCGGTTTCAAATCTGTAACTTGATGTTCACGTACAACTAATTCAGTGCAATTTAAAATCTAGTAGAGTCAGTAACATTAGAGAATTACAAATGAGAATAATGGTTACTTCATCTTTATTCGCTGACTTGAAAGACTATACTTTCACTTGCTCTGTTATGTTTTAATATATGGGGCAAACAAAAGGAAAAGAACCTATTATATGGACCTACGTTTTGGCTGTGACATCCACATACTGTCCTGGGCGGAAATGAGCAGCGTAAAGAGGGGTGCCTTTATGAAAAGAAAACAAACAATCAATACGAAATTTGTCAGCCCGGGAACAACTTCACTAAACATAAACTACATCTAGGAAGCCTATCAAATTTCAAAAAAAGTAGGAGATTCTCTTCACAATTATATTAGAAACATCAACAATAAAATAATAAAACTGTTCATCAAATATGCCTTAATTGACTGTACATGGGCTGAAGAACAGTAAGTCCCAAGACGAGGCACGTGGTGCTGGAGTCAGGCTAACAGACCATGGGTGGCTGATGGGCTTGTGCCTTCACAGAGGCCAGTGTGGTACTGGCTGAAATAGGCGACTCACATGACACACACAGTAGTCTTGCTGGTAAATACATGAGTTTGATGATTCTTTGTTGTTCTGGCGAATAATAATATACTGACTTAAGTTACCTTTCCTATTTCATATAATGAAATAAAAACAAAAAAATGACTCAAAAAATGCTGTGGCTAGATCAGATCTTTTTTAACCATTAGAGGTAAGTTATCCAAAAATAGGAACTTTTAACTGTTTGAACCCAGGTCCATTATACAAAAGCCAGTGATTACCGTATGTGTGGTATCCATATAAAGCCCATATATATCAGATTTTTAGTAGACTGGTCACTGTGCCAATAAAATACAGTTATTTCAGCACATGCCCAGATAATTTCAAAGTCTGAAAAATTGTCATTATTGATATGCCTAGTTTTATATACTAACATTTCCAAAACTAGTTGTATGTAAATAGAATCTTACTTAAAATGCACCAGAAAAACATTATTTAGAGGAATTTTGTAAGTGAAAGCCCTTCACAACATTTTGTTTGTATCAATTTGGAATTAACACTATGAGAACTACTTGACAAAGTACAAATATTTATAGGGCACTTACCATATGTACATGTACAGTTAGAAAGAGAAAAGGTAAGACATGGCTCCTAACCTCAAGAATTTATTATCTAGGTGAAGAATCAACATTAACATCATCAAGTAGGGGATTTTTTCTAAAAAAAAAAAAAAAAAAGCCATAATCCATCGAGTAGAGAATGCAACTGAATGCTAATTATGGCTTGTTTAAAACAGGGAGTAAGGTACTATGGGATTTCAGAAGTTAGTATATGTTTCTTTTTTTTTAAAGATTTTATTTACTTATTTGACAGAGAGAGAGAGAGATCACAAGTAGGCAGAGAGGCAGGCAGAGAGAGAGGGGGAAGCAGGCTCGCCGCCGAGCAGAGAGCCCGATGCGGGGCTCGATCCCAGGACCCTGAGATCATGACCCGAGCTGAAGGCAGAGGCTTTAACCCACTGAGCCACCCAGGCGCCCCAGAAGGTAGTATATTTTAATGTAGGACCTAACCTAGATTTGTATGGGCAAAGAAAAATCCTGAATTAAAAAATAGGGGAGATAAAAACTGACTGAATTTCTAGGAGGCTGAATGACTCGAACTGCTGATACCTGACCACTTTTCATCCACAATAACAATTCCACATGGTTTGAGCTACAACAAAAGTTAATAGGGACTTAATTTTTACACTTGTTACCTTCTTCCACTCACTTTAGCTTCAAACTACAAATCTTGCATTTCAAAAAATACTTTTAATTCTAACTTATATTAAGGCTGATCCTCTGTCACTCCAATTAATAAGGCTTTTGCAATTATAATTCACTTCATGAAATTCAGTTCAGATATTAAAATACCAAATCTTATAATATCTTTCTTTTTTTTTATAATATCTTTCTAATATCTATTTGTTAGAACTCAAGTTCAAGAGATTAGGAAGCTTTTCTTTAAGTTCAAAGGTGTCAAAATGCTGTTAACTACATAAACTGATAAAACCATGCTACCAATCCAATCGTACTTTCTGATATTTAAGGGAGTAGGTAAAATACTTCAGAATTTTTAAGTTAGAATCTTTACATCAAGGTGCTAAGGTCAGTCACTTCCCTGTTTCATGAAAATTCTATCTCAGTGAGAGTCTTCACTTATTAAAATGACAGCCTACACAGTGAACTTCACATTTTAAAGGCTAGTGTATTCTGAAAAATAAAAAAGTAAAAAAAATGAAAGTTAGTGTTTTTATCTGGAGTGGCTTTTCCAAATGTGAAGCTCTCTGTACATTGAAAACAAAAGCACTCCCTCCCTCTTTAATGAAAACAAAGAGTTCTCTACAGTTCTTTCCAGTCAAGAAAGGAGAGACTTGTTTGTCCCTAGTGATTAAAGATACCACTTTGTATTTAAAAATAAATGTTTAGGACTTTGCATTGTGGATTCAGCTTTACTGAAAGGACTAACATTAAACAAATCACATATTTGGGTATTTTTGCCTCCCTCCTTTCCCCAACCTCAGATTACCTGGCTTAATTACAGCATTATCTGTTACACGGAAGATTTTAACTTTCTGTTTTGGCGGCAATCCAAGTTCTTGGTAAAATTCCAATATAGATGTAGATTTCTGGAGGAAAAGCAGCACACATAAGTAACCCATTATACTAAAGGAGGAGTTCAGTGCATAGAGATCTAAACCAAGTCCTTAACCCAGAGAACAAATCACTAAGAGCATTCTGTTGCCCTAATGAACAAAGAGCACCATATTCTTATTCAAGGGAGGTGAGATTTTTTATCTATAATCCAATACATTCAGGATCCAACCAGGTGCACAGCGGAGCTCATATACATTGCATGGTGAAAGACCTTCATCTATAGGAAAAGAAACAGAGTTGTGCTCATATTTGAATTCTGACCGGAGACTGTAAGTATCAAGAACCCCAATCTGGGGAAATTCCACTCTGTCTACTCTACATCTGCTTCCAAGCAGCTGGAGGAAAACATACTAGGTCACTTTCAAATGTATGACCACAAACTTCAAAGTGAGTCCCAAATGTGGTCTGGTCCAATCTACCTTTCCCTACTTAAATTCCTCTCACACTCTCCAAAGCCCCCTTTCATAACCTTTTTTAAAACCTCCAGTATGTTTCCCTCCTTCTCCCCTCTTTGAGCTGACCACGTTGCTTCAGATTTCATTAAAAAACTGGAAGAACAAGAGCATTTCCCCAAGGTCTAATCACCCAATCAAACTGCCTGCATAAGCACTTAACTACTGCCATCCCTCCACCCCATGCTAGATTGCATGAGATGCACATGGGGCACTTTTAGAAAATGCCAATGTCAAGACCCTTCTGTTTGGAGACTGTGGCTTCACTGACCTAAGGTATCATCCAGGTGTCAGTGTTTTTTAAGCACTCCCTATGATTCTGATGTGAAACTGGGGCTGGAAATCACTATGACAAGTGAACTGTCCATGCTCTCATTAGAAGTCAAATCCCTCACTGTGTACTCATCCCACTCCTCTCTTACCTATTCAACGGCTTCACTCTTGAAATTGTTCCCACTGCCTTCTGAATCACCAATTTCCCCCTTTCTACTGGAACTATCCTGTCAGTATACAAAGATGTCAGTATCTCCCATTAAAACAACACTTTCCCTTGACTACATAGTTTCCTTTCCATTCCCTCTTACAACAATGCTCCTTGAAACACTTCTGCTGAATCTATTTTCTATCTTCCCAGTCTCTCAAACCCACATTAATCACATGCCTGCAGCCCCTCAGTACTCAATGCAAAGTGCTTATCAAGGTCACCAACCATTTCTATGTGGTCAAATACACTGGCCAATACTTTTCTCATTGGCTCCGCCAGCAATGCTTGGCACAGGTGACCACTCCCTCCTTGAGACTTGCACTCTCTTAGTTCTTTCATATGCAGGTAACCCCACATTTCTAATCTCAATCGCAAATTCTACTCTGAACTACAATTTCATTCATACAACCGCTAACTCAGTATTTCACTTTGGTATCATCCAGCAACTCAAGTTTGATATGTCTAAAATTGAACTCAACTTCCCCCCAGAAACCTGCTTTCCTCTGGTTTTCCAAACTTCAATAAATGGCAACTCCATACTTCAGTTCCTTGAACCCAAAATTTTGTGGTTACCTTTGGCTCCTTTGTCACATCCCATGTCCCACACATGAGCAGTTCCTGTAAACTCTATTTAAAAATAAAGCCCACATCAATTACTTCTCACCTGCACCTCAAACCACCATCTTTTGCCTGGATTATATTAATAGCCTCCTAATTGGTCTCCAAACTTCCACATTGCTGACGCCATGGTCTATTCTCCAGTCACAGGCTGGCATGATCCTTTTGAAGCTCAAGCTAAATCATGTCTCCACAATGGCTTCCATCTCATGCAGAATCAATCCTAAATCCTTAACATGGTTTTAACAAGGTTCTATACAATCTGACCTCAACTACTACTCGCCTCCTGGCTCACCCTGCTTCAGGGAGAATGCATTCTTCACATTCCAAGAACACATTAAACAATAACTTCAGGTCCTCTGTACATACTATTCGCCCTGCCTGGAATGCATCAGATTTTTGCAAGACTTGTTCCCATGCTTTATTCAGGGCTCCATCAAAATATAAACTTACTTTCTTGATTATTCTACCCAAAACAGCACCACTTTTTCACTTGCAATCCCCTCAGCCTACTTTGTTAGTCTATAAAGCACTTCTATTTGTCACGATACACATTTTTTATTGTATATCTATCTTCTAAGCTATGGCCTCCCTGTATCATCCCCAATCCCACCAAAATGCAAGCTTCTTGAGAACAGAATTTTTAGTTGCTGCCACATCCCCAGCTCCTGGTAGGTCCTGCCACCTGCTTTTCCCTCCACACATGCCTTTTTTTCTGTACTGTAAACATCCTTGATTAAAACTTTATGAATATCTCATTTCCTTAAAATAATGTTTTGGGTCTTTTTTCTTTTCTTAGTTCTTAAGACTCTCAATACAGATTGCTAGAAGACTTGACAAAAAAGTTGTACCACTTTCTACTTCCTGATGTGAAGAGTGCCTCTTTCCCGGGAGTATAACCAACACAGGTGTAGCTATCTTCCTGATGCTCTTTCCCCCTCATCTTCCCCTCTCATCACAAAAGAAACACCTACAGGTCCCCAAGGAACCACAGTACTCTATGTATGCTTACCTATGTCTGCCTATGCCAGTCTCTTGGCCTGTAATTCTTCCTTACCCCTGTACCTCCAAAGTTCATTAAAAATCTGTTAAATATATGTGTAGTCTTGGCTCCGATAATATTTCCTGTCCTGATTCCTGCCCGGGCAGCCTTGCCAGAGCAGACTACTCCTTGGTCTATGCTATCTTTAGACCTTGCCTATATCTCAAACACTGTCCATATTACCTTACACTTATCAACTGACACGAATGTTTGCCTGCCTGCTGGAGCACCCGGATAGCGAGCTGTTTTATTTACCTGAGTCTACAGCTTTAGAGCTAAGCACAGTGACAAGTCATACACTGCAGAAGTGAGCTAAATGAATGGTGAAGACACAAAAGATGGAGGACAGACATCCATCTGGGTGTGAAGTCCTGATTTGCCTCAACAAGTCACACCTTTCCACTCTTGCTGCTGCATCAGTTCTTGGCACACAACATTACTGTGCTTACAATGTAATCTTCAAGTCTAGTTATTAAAAAATTGTAGGCCTTAAATAAAGATCATGAGTTATTCTGAGGATGAACAAATCTTCATGAAACTAAACTACTATGAAATCAAACCAAGAGCAATTTGTAATCAAAAAGCAAGAACAGCAGCAACTGACCCTAACCAACTCAAGACGATGCTAATGATGTACTGATAATACTGATAACCAAGCATCACTGTCCCCAATCCAGTGGAGTATCTGCACAGCCAGTCTTAATTACAGAATATATGAATATGCAGCAATCTTCAGTTACTTGGTGATTTCAGTTTAAAATGTAAGCTGTTGGTGCCACTTTGTAACTTACTGAGAAGGCTGCCTTTGGTAGACATGAAATTGGGTGTCACTGGCCTATAAGCATAGAACGTTAATTTCTGGATTAACCCACAAGCACTGGGGTGTTCTTGGGGCCCTCCCGTGGGACCATGCAACAGACGCTGAGAAGCCCTGCTCTGGATGCCCATGAAAGGTTGTTTTGTACCCCACAGTGTTCCCTCAAGAAGCTACCCTTTCCACCTTTCCTCCAAGTGTGATGACATAAGTTCATCCGAATCATTTCCTATCGTTTTGTCTCTCACATGCTGAAATCTAACACCGATATTCAACACCACCCTTATCAAGGCCCTTACTTTTCTTTTTTAAAGATTTTATTTGTCAGAGAAGAGAGAGAGAGAGCACGAGCAGGGTGAGAGCAGAGGGAGAGGGAGAAGCAGACTCCCCACTGAGCAAGGGGCCCAACACAGGACTTGATCCCAGGACCCTGAGATCATGACTTGAGCTGAAGGCAGATGCTTAACTTACTGAGCCACTCACGTGTCCCTAGGCCCCTATTTTTCATCTTCAACTACGCACACTTCCTTCACATCAAAAGCAAACACAGAATTTCTCATTTAAAAATGTGCCTCCTTGCAATTATTTTCCTGATGTATCAGATTTAAATTCATTATTTTAGAACAGACTTTAAATTTATTCTTGACATTCACATATCCTACCTGATGATTTTAAAAACATATTCTTTTATTAATATCAGTTTCCATGTGAGGAAGCTTCTAAGAAACAACTTCTACTTTTTCAGAAACAAAACAGATAAGATAAACATCTTGACCTAAGTAACTAAGACTGAAACATAAAAGATAATACAAACTTCTTGATTATATTCCAATTTCATTAAAATTGAATAATTTTTTTAAAAATTAAAATATCATCAAACTAATTAGGTATCAGTTGTGAAAAAATCTAAATGCTCAAGTTGAGTTGAAAGCAGCAGCAGCGTAACAGAAGATTTTTTTTTTAACTTCCAAATATTTGATTTCAAAAGGCAATTTAAAAGACTGACAGCAGTGTCACACTTGGATAATCCCATCTATGAGGCTGCATTTTTTTTCTCCCTCTTCAAAGTTCTCTGCAATTATCCTTCTCACAATGAAAATGCTTCTCTGCTCCTAAGATGAATTGATTTAATCAACTTTTAAGGCTACTTAACTTATGTTTTTATTTATAATAAGTTACAAAAATAGCAAAAGCAAAACAGTCTAATTTCTGGGAGGCCTAAATTCTTTACAGAGTAAAAGAAATAAAACAAAACAGTTCTAGCCCTATTATAAATAAAACTGATGCAGTCAATTCATTTTAGAATACTTAACTATTTGATATTTTATATTCATAGGTCTGTAAGTTTTTAAAACCTTCTATAACCAATCTACTTGCAGTTTCTCTGAGGAGAAATGCAAGAGGAAGTGTGCATATTTTTAGTTTTGAAAATCTTTTTCCTTTCTGAATCAAAATTCTTATGAAGAATTCTAAAACTTCATTTTCACATCTTATTTGAAGAAAAGTCATTCAAGGACAAAACTTTTTCTTAATATTGTAATGCATGGCATCTGGACCTAGAAAATTTATTATCTTCTCTTTTCTTAAAGATTTATTTATTTCAGAAAGAGAAAGATAGAGAGCATGTGAGCAGGGGAGAGGGGCAGGAAGAATCTTAAGCAGACTCCGCACAGAGAGCAGAGCCTGATGGGGGTTCAATCCCACAACCCTGAGATCATGACCTAAGCCGAAAACAAGAGTCAGTTGCTTAATCAACTGCGCAACCCAGATGCTCCTAGAAAATGTTTATCTTGAAGAACAAGAAAGACCCTTGTAGCACTTTTCATACCAGTGAACTAAATTAAAAATCTGTGTAAGGTAAGTGGGTGGAAATCCACGACAACATAATCAAGCATCCAAATCACCTTGCTGTGTTCATTCACTAAAGAGAATAAAGCTTAAAATACGTAGACCACAGACTCAAGTATGAAAGAACTATCATTTCTGAAATTTTTTTTTTAAAGATTTATTTGAGAGAGAGAGAGACAGCGAGCACACAAGAGGGAGAGGGGCAAAGGGACAGGGAGAAGCAGGCCACCACCATGCAGGGAGCCAGACTCAGGGCTACATCTCGGAACCCTGGGATCAGGAGCGCCTGGGTGGCTCATTCGGTTAAGCGTCTGCCTTCGGCTCAGGTCACGATCCCAGGGTCCTGGGATTGAGCCCTGCGTCGGGATCCCTGCTCGGTTGGAAGCCTGCTTTTCCCTCTCCCACTCCCCATACTTGTGTTCCCTCTCTTGCTATCTCTCTCTCTGTGTCAAATAAATAAAATCTTAAAAAAAAAAGAACCCTGGGATCATGACCTGAGCCAAAGGCAGACGCTTAACCAACCGAGCCACCCAGGCTCCCCATTTCTGAAATATTTTAATTATTAGTATTAATAAAATCTGTAGGACATCTTCCTCACTAAGTAAAATAGAATAAATTGAACTGCCAAATACGTTTCGGGGAGGAACTTTAGTTTTCTCTTGAGAACTAAGATATTAGAGAACCAATGGAGACTTTTAGAACTAAAAGAGGATTTAGCAACCATCAAGTGCAATTCCCTGTTTTCATGTGTAAGAAAATAGGTATTCAAAAAAAGTGGAGTGAAGGAAGCTAATGGGAGAAGTCAGAATTAGAACTCAGGTCTTCTAACCCCACATCCACTTGTTTTTCTACTATCTCAAAGTTCTGGAAGTAATATTTACAGATCTGTTGGGGCAGAATGGATTATCCCAACATCATGTTTGATTTATAAATATCAAGGCAATAAAGTCATGAATTTACAAAATTGGTTATGAAAATAAAGATGATAGTGCTAAATGTTAAAAAAAGCACAGATGTACAATCAATGAGAAAACAGGCATCTATCAAGCCAAAGATTTACATGAAGACTGGCATGTATTTACACATTTAAAAAATTCAAACATCTGAAAAAATCTGACATTTTTTAAAGTTTTCATAAATACCTCAGTGTGCTTTTCATTATTGTGAAACTACTTAATCCCTAAAATTATTAGCCAATAAACTAATAATAGCCAATAACAGTCAAAAATTAACAGCAGACTAAAATATAAATAGACTATATACTACCATAATACGCAAAAGTAGTTAACTTCTCTAACACTTAGCAGACAGGCCCAAATGGCCTCTAGTCCTATCAAACTATAGGACTCCCAACGATTTTAACTACCTTGAATTCACTCATCAGTGTATCCCACTATTTATAGGACAACTCCGCCTGAATTTTCTGTAAACACCTCACACACTTCCTTCCTCCAAAACTTCCCTTTCCTTGTTGCTATTCCAGGTTACAGCATCCATATTGAACCACTCAGGAACTGCTCTAAGCCCGTGTCCCTTCACCACATACTCACCCAGTCTTGTACAAATCCCTGTCCTCTCCAAGCCCAACTCATCTACCTTGGTTCAAAAGCCTTTTATCAATTCTCCCCAGTACTTAAAACAACTTCCTAAATGTTCTCCCTGCATCCAGATTCTTCTAATTTAGTTAACCAAGACTATGATTTGACAACATCACTGCCCCAATTAAACAATTCAGAAAGCTCCTGGGAGTCTACACGATGGAGTCTGAACTCTTCAGCACGCTACCCTGACAGGTGCATCCTCGTACCTTTACTATCTTCCCCCACTGGCCCCCACACTCACACACTAAGAGCTCATATGCCATACTTCTCTTCCCAAGCACACATACTCTCTTCCACGTGTCTCTGCAGAAGCTACCTGAAACAAATAACTCTAAGCTGCAGTATTTGTTCATCTCCAAAGTGGGGATAAAAATACTACTTACCTAAGAGGTTTGTTGTCAGGATGAAATGAGATTTTTGCAACGTGCCTGGTATGTTAAAACAGGTATTCCTGCTGCCATGCTTTTTCTAGTCTCCTCTCTGGGACATCTTCTGGGATTTTCCCAAGCAGAATAGGCCATCCCCTATTCCATGCTTGCTGCATGTGTAATCCTATATAGGGATGGCAGATTTATTTGTCCATCTTTCCCATTAGCCTATGAGTACCCAGAGGGTGATTGTTAAGACACAATTAAGAAAGTAAGGATCTGAAGTCTGATTGTCACCCTACCTTTTACCAGTGAGTGGCCCTGAAGGAGTTCCTTAACTTCTTTAGCCTTAGATGCTGAGAAGATTAAATAACAGGCTTAATGGTTATGTATCCGTGTGTAATAAGCACTCAACAAAGTTAACTATGACAACAAAATAGGATGCACACAATAAATACTTGCTAGTTTTGACAGTTGTACAGTATGGGTTGTATCCTCTTTACCATCCATGTTCATTTCATAAACAATTTTCAATGGAAAAAATGTTTATCTTAGGGATAAGCACTATGTGCTTATCTTAGGGATAAGCACTATGTGCTAAACCTAAAGATGTTTCATTACCTATTAGTGAAAAGTATCACCATTTCTAGAAAGATATTCTCTGCTTTTAATCATCCAATAAAGGATACTAACTGCACAGATTTCTCAAATTTAAGCTACATATTCAGCATTCTAATAGTATTCTACTTGGGGGGAAAATGCTTTCTTTCTTTTTTTTTTAAAGATTTTTTTTTTTTTTATTTTATTTATTAGAGAGAGAGACTGAGAATGAGAGGAGAGAAGGTCAGAGGGAGAAGCAGACTTCCCGCAGAGCCGGGAGTCCGATATGGGACTCGATCCCGGGACTCCGGGATCATGACCTGAGCCGAAGGCAGTCGCTTAACCAACCGAGCCACCCAGGCGCCCGAAAATGCTTTATTTCTAAAAACCTGATGTAGGTTTGAATATAGCTCTATCCCAAGTACTGAAAGTTCCTTCTAGGGAGGGTCTAAACTGGGTGCTTCTTGTGTGCTCTAGGGACTTCTACCCATATTTGAAATGTTATCAATTCTCTTCACATTGCAGAGAATCATGCCTGGGGAGTATACATCATGGGATGGTTTGGAAGTTACAGACTCAAAACAATGCTGTTTGTATGTGATGCCAGTGCTGTTAAAGTTCTTGTTAGGATGATGAATATAGTTTATTCCTTCTCATGGATGTGACTAGAAAGGACCATGTTTTGCATCTTCTCAGGCAATACAGTGTTTGTGCAAATATTTGAACTGGTATAAAGTTGTGGAATTTTTAACTTATGTGGAATGTGAATAGACTCTACCTTTTAGTTTTCAATGTGTGTTTTAAGAAAATTAAAAGAAAATTAAAATTAAGAAAATTACAAATTTTGATGGTGAAATACACTTAGAGAAATATACACAACAGTGAAAATAAAAACGACTTATTGATTGTATGATATATTGTACTGTATTCTCATATTGATGTTGATAATTTCAGATTAAAAAAATGCACAAAGTTCCTTCTATATACACAAATTAGCCCCCACTGCTGCTGGTGTCAGATATTCAGACAGCAATTAGAAAAAAAAAAAAAGAAATTAAACATAAATGACAAAATAGCTACCATCTATTGAGTATCTGTTACATGCTAGGCACATA
This sequence comes from Nasua narica, assembly GCA_028533885.1. Taxonomy (NCBI): domain Eukaryota; kingdom Metazoa; phylum Chordata; class Mammalia; order Carnivora; family Procyonidae; genus Nasua; species Nasua narica. The sequence goes on from CM052799.1 coordinate 78,339,837, forward strand.
TGAGAAATCTCATTAATCCTGGTAACAAACCTCTTAGGTAAGTAGTATTTTTATCTCCATTGTACAGATGGGCGAATATTTCAGCTTAGAGAGTAAAGTTATTTGCTTCAAATACTGAGGAGAGGTACTGGAACAAACTCAAATTCTCTCAGAATCCTGGGCTCAATGGATTCACTAGACTGCCTTTCCTTAAACTCACAATTTATCTCATGGATAAACACATATTTGACTATGGAATAGCCTCAAAACTTAAAGAATTGAGATCTGAATGAATACATACTAATGAAATGTATTCTTCTAAAGAATGAAAATACACTCTTACATGGAAACGTGATACGGTTTTTCCTCCTACGGTTAGGGCTGCCCTTTTTCCATTATGGTTTTCCTTTGGTGTATATTTTAGAACGTGACAGTCTTGTACCTAAGGAAACAAATATTAAAAAAAACCACTAAGTATGTGCTAAGATACACTTTAACATATCCTACCAGCCACACTGAAGCCCTAGGACAATTAGGAATTCCCTAAAGTTAATTACCTCATCATTCCTCTAACACCAACCACAATCTTAAAATACAGAAGTAACTTTTAAAAAAAATGTCAAGTAGAGACAAGCATACAGACAACACATATAGAAAAGTGCCTAAAACATATATACACAACAGAATGAGTATTTACGAAGAAAATATGCATTTACCACCACCCATGTCAAGAAGTAGAATCCACAGACTCTGTGTGTCTCTTCCTAGAAATCCCCCCCTTCCCCCCCCCTTTTTTTAAAATATGGAACGCTTCACGAATTTGCGTGTCATCCTTGTGCAGGGGCCATGCTAATCTTCTCTGTATCGTTCCAATTTTAGTATATGTGCTGCTGAAGTGAGCACCCCCCCTTTTTTTTACCCCTAGAGCAGTGGTTCTCTAAGTGTGGTCCTCAAACAAGCAGCACCTAGGAACCTCGTGAAAATGCTGGTCCTCACGCCCCAGCCCAGACCAACTGATTCAGAATCTCCTTGTTTTATAAACCTTCTAGGTGATTAAGGCTAGCTAAAGTTTGAGAAGCACTGCCCTAGAAATAAATACTATTCTTAACACATGGTAAGCATTTACTTACTTTTCCTTATAGTAGCTACCTTTGAAAACATGTAGTTTATTGTTGCCTGCCTTAGACTCTGTAGAAACAGAATCAGATCGTACTTCTCCATGTCTTGCTTCTTTTGCTTGTTTATATTACTAAGTTTCATCCACAATGCTGTGTGTAACTCTCTTCTGTTCATTTTCATTGCTATCCAGCACTCTATTACATGAATACCATGACTTATTCATCCAACCTGCTATTGGACCTTTGGGTTATTTCCAGTTTGGGAGTATTAAGAACAACACTGCCATAAACATTGTTGTAAAGTGATAAAGTTCAAATTTTCTATTAACACTCAGGAGTGGAACTGCTAGACTACAAGATTCACCTATCTCAACTTTACCACATGATTACCCTAAATTGTTTTCCGAACTGGTTGTACCAATGGACAATTCCACCAGTCATTCCTGAAAGCTCCCTAAATTCCTTAGAGTTTTAGGAATTATAATCTTGTCTTTGATCAGTCAGAGTCAATAAAAATATTGTAAGACTTGGCCCCCTGGGCCTGTGTGCATGAGCTCTCATTTTAATCACCAACATCTGTCTAATCACTTGTCTAAGACTAGGCCCCAAAGATGAACTCACACGTCCAAACTGATTTGGGGAATGATGGGCTCCTAACTCTCTCAGTAATTTCTCTAATAATAACCATAAAGACAACAGCAGCCAATGTATCCTGGACATTTAACACTGTTTTAAGTGCTTGATGTTTATTACCTTGTGCAACCCTCACAAAAACCTCTGAGGTAGGTAATAATTATTTCTTTTACCAAATACAATTACATCTTTTGCAAAGGAGGCAGAATGTTCCAGGGAACATAGTTAGGAAGTGACAGAAACAAGATCTAAAGTTAGATATTCTGGTCTCAGGGACCACATTCTTAACCATTAGAGTTTGTCTTATCTCCGAGAACAAAATGCTGCTTCTCCAGATAAGAATGCTACATTCTAAGTTAGCAAAGAGATCAAAATTTTAATTTTGAGTTGAAAGAATGAAAAGATGGGACCGAGACTTTTTTTCAATTATGAATTCAACTGGTACACCTGTGAGAAGCTAGGTTACAATCTTTTTTTTTATTCAAGGTCGTAGTTAACCTTATGCCAGTATCAAGAAGGCCACCACTCAGGCAAGAGTGAAACATTCATTGAAACAGAAGTGAAGTTCTTTAATAGTATCTATACTTAACATTAGCCCATTCTTCATCACACAGTCACATGTTTCAGGATATAATTACTGTCCTTTCAGGTTTGCACAAATAGATCTTGGCACACATACAGATCTGTTGGACCCTCTGTTTCTTTCTCACCTGAAGTAATGTAACCACATGCTTTTGACCATCTTTGGTCCATAAAGGCATCATACCCAGCTTCAGTGCAATAAGGCCTACTCTAGAGGAACCTGGTAATTAAAAGCAAATCAGTGTTATTACAAACTTTTTCAACATTCGCCAACATGAAGTAATAGTATTTCCAACACTGTGGTTTCAATATGAGCAACAGACAGTTAAGAAACATGCTAACATATTCATAGAGTAAAACACTTCGGTTCTTAGAAATGTAGGAGACTTCAACCATGGCTGGGTAACATAGTGTTATTTAGTAAATCTCTGTAAAATGAATAAATATATGAAAACTGTACTAAATAAAGAAAATAGGTAAACTAAGATAGTCTGGTTTTAAAATAATGGCATTAAGAGAGGACATGATAAATCCATCATTACACTTTGCTTTTCTAGTATCAATTCATATCTAGCCTCATTAACTAGAAAACATCTATTCAAATTCTAAGAACTTAGCTGGTGTTAAAGGATGACACGAGTGGTCAAGTTGGTAAAATATGTCAACCTCCACCATGCCACTTAGATTTCTTGCCTAAGTTAGTAAAAGTTGTTCCACTAAGAACTTTTTTTTTAAAGATTTTATTTATTTATGTGTGTATGAGAGAGAGAGAGAGAGAGAAGGCGCACACGCACAAGCAGGGGGATCAGCAGGCAGCAGGAGTAGCAGGCAAGGGGAGAAGCAGACTTCCTGCTAAGCAAGGAGCCTGAGACAGCACTCGTTTCCAGGAGCCAGGGATCATAACCTGAGCTGAAGGCAGATGCTCAACCAACTGAGTCACCCAGGCATCCCTAGAACTTCTGATCACTATATAATTCAACTGTCACAATAAGCCCCAACCAAAGACCACACTCTCCACAGGACAGGTCTTATTCTTGGTATGGCTACACATGGGTTTAGGACTCTACCAGGCATAAGGAGCTGATTCTAGGGTTATGCTTGGCAAACCTGGAGTGCTAGAACATTCCAACTGAAAACATCTGTATGACACAGTGTAGTTTAGATCCTACTCCTCCAGCTTTTCTTCCCTTTTTATGTTTATACATATTTTTTATCTGAAGGAAACAAGAAAACATATGCAGAACGATTTTCCTTTCGCCTACAAAACAGCTTCTTCAGGAAGTCTTCATTACCATCAGACATTTACCAATAGTAGACCAGCATGCTAGAAATAACTTTGCAAACCAAACCAATGAAACAGACACACTTAAGACATGGAAAGTAAATTCCAGAGATTATAAATTCATTAAGCAGTCACTATGATTTTGAATGCTCCAGCCACACAGAAACTAGGAAATGAGAAACCATCAAATGTAAAGTAACTACCTGGCTCCCAGGGATGTAGAGGCCATGGTTCATCTTTCAAAGGACACAGTTTACTTGCTAACTGGGCTTTATTTTCATCAGAGACCAACTGCTTAACAAACGGGACATTTTCTTCAGAGAGATGCTCATCCCACCAAGTACCACTCTTGCCATGGAGACTTCTAACCAAAAGCCAGATGTTCATTCTGTAAAAATAAAAATTAGAAAACAAATCAAAATATAAAAAGTTCCCCCACTTATTGTGGGGAAAGGAAGTCACGTGAGTTGGAAAGTGTAGTCAAGGCCCTAGGAAAGGATTTGGAATCTGTGCAAGTTTCTTTTTTTTTCCTGACATTCCTTATAATAATGGGGTTTACACTTTAACTGTGAGTGATTACCCTGGCGTAAAAGGTCTTCATCTTCTCCTCTGGGATAAACCAATTTCTAATAGAGCTGTCCTACCTAGACACAGGAGAAGCGACTGACCTATCTATCTGTATGTGTACTTTTAATAGTTCACATCCAATGGAGGTGGCAGAATGTGGGACGCTGATCTGTCATAAGCTCACTTCTTCCCAGCAATGACAAGGCCCTAGGCTCAGAAGATCCATAAAAGACATGATCTCTGAGCACGGGAACACACCAAGAAGACCTTGTATCGGGAAGGAGGTGTGTAATTCTTGCACGGAGGCTCAGAAAAGAAGTAAGGGTTTCTGTCGCCTATCCACCTTTCCTAGTCGAGTACGTCCAGGTAAGAATCCCAGTTTTACACTAATTAGTTGAGTGACCTTGGGTTAGTTACTTCCCCAAACTTTCATTTTATCTGCAAACTTCAATCATCACAGAACGGAATAATGACAGTGTCTGTGAAACGAACACCAATAGCAATTCCGAGCTAAGGTGCCTAATATACCCAACAAAGCATTCAGAAAACGCCCGCTAATTGGAAGATACTATTATTGCTGTTGGTAATACTACTAGTCGCTGGCTCATAAACATTAAAAACAAAACAAAAAAATCACCCCTTCACTTCTTTAATGGGCACTTCCTTGGAGTAACGCTCCTTACTACTCTGTGCCTGCAGTGTGGTACAGAGCCCCTTCTTCCTCCACCCAGGGCAGTCCCCTCCGCACTGGGCCACGACACTGCTCCAGGTCTGTGCTTTGCAGGACCACATCACCACACCCTGTCTCTAGCCGACCTACCTGTTTGCCAAGCCCCGGGCAGGACCCACGCCGCCTGCGCTGAAGCCCAGCACCTGGGCGCCGGCCTGAGCCAGCAGCCTCCAACCAGGCATGGAGTGGCCGGGGAGGGCTTGCCCCCGCTTCTCTTCCCGGCGCCCCGCGCTCTGCTCTCAAGACGTCCCCACACTGCAGCTGCGAGCCCACCACGAGCCTCCCGGGAACGTTCCGCCGGGCGCCTGCCTCTGTCCTCAGTGATCGGAAAAAAGGACCACTTCCGGCGCCACCTCCGGTCCGTGTCTCAATGCATTCCGGGCACCAGGGTCATCCGTGGAACTAGAGTTCCGCCTCCGGGTAGTCCTACCCGGTTAGGGTAGGGCGGGCAGGGACTGAGTGATTTGTCTCTCCATGGGTTGAAAAAAAGGGTTTTTTGGAGTTAAAACTTTGCCAGAATGAGGCGAACTAGAGACAGGCTCCTTAAGAAAGCGAAATCGCTTGTAACTAATGTGCGCTGTGGGGCAGCTCATTATATTAAGCAAACCTTGATATTGTTATACTGGTTTATGTTGAAAACATTCCCGAAAGGAAATTGTTATTTTTATATTATAAATGAGGGAACAGAGACTCAGAATTTTGGCGCTGGTCCAAAGTAGTACATCTGGCAGATGGACAAAGCTGGCACTGAAACCGGGCCGGCATGTCTTAACTACAGAATATGGCCAAGGTGATGATGTGTGGCTTGCAGGGCTAGATCCAGAGCATTGCTACTTCTGTCTTGGTCTCTTGGATTACTCCCTATGAGGAAAGACAGTGATCATGTCCTGCAGACACTCCAACAGCCCTGTAGAGAGGCTCCTTTCCAGCCAGAAGTGAGCCACCTAGAAGTGGATTCTCCAGTCCCAGGCAACCGTTCAGATGACTGCATCTCATGAAAGACCTTGCGCCTCAACTGCCCAGCCAAGGAGCTCACTGGTTCCTGACCGGAAGAAATTGCCAAAGAGAATAAATGATGACTCTTATTTTGACTAAGTTTTAGGGTGATTTGTGATGCAGCAGTAAATAGCTAATATACCTTCTATACAAATGAACCCTTTTCCTGCATTCCAGACCCAGACTAATCAGCATGTGTGTTCCTTGGGCTCTCCTTCTACTTCTCCAAAAGTCCATTTCCTTATTTGTTTATAGGAATGTGGAAACAAGAACTTAAGAATTTAGCTATTTCAACAGGGTTTTTTTTTTTTTGTTTTTTTTTTTTGTTTTTTTTTTAGTGATCTGGCTAGCCTGACTTAAAAATCTCCAGGCAATAGTCAATTCCTGGTTACTACTTGAAATTCAGTAGGCTCAAAATCTTTGCTTTGTTTGCTCTTCAATTCAACCGGTTGCTATTGTGGTTACCTTGGACACTTCCAAATAATATTTTGGGGTTTGGAGGAAAAATTACATCTCTCAATTCTAAGTAGGCTACCCGGTTTCCCAGTCGCATAAGAAAAACTATTCATTGAACAAGCATACCTTGAGGCATGCTACATGTAAAATGCTGGAGGAAAAGAGATTTTCCTATCACTGTCAAGTAGCATTTCTTGTGCATATGGAACGTGCTCAGTGTTGTGGAAATCCATCAAAGACCACCAGGAGCACACCTGATCTCATACAAGGTTAAGTTTAATTAGCTTGTGACAAGAGAAAGCATACACATGACACTGTCTCTATGAGTTGGGAGGGACTTAACCTGGGTGATTTTAAGTTGGCATCAGGGAAGCTGGGACTTATTTTGGAACACTATCAAGAAGCAAGGGCAGTTCAGCAATTGGGCATCTCAAAAATTTTGTTCTGAAGGCAAGAAGAACAAAATGAGACTCCGGATGATGTTAGTATGAAGGCAGAACTCACTTAGAAGAAGGAATTGTTAGTTACTTTGTAACAGCGGTGTGGCCTCAGGTATGATCTGTTAGAAATCTTGTGTTGATGTTCCACTATGAACACTGTAGTCTGATTACTAACAGAATTCATTTTCACTCTTTCAGTTTATTTTCCCACTTAATCTTTATAACAACCTTATGTGCTAATACTATAATTACCTCCATTTTACAGTCAAGAAAAAAATATCAGAAAGATTACATAACTTAAATAAGTTCACTCAGTTAGTAAGTGGTAGAGCCAAGATTTAAATCTCAGGAGTATGAGCATAGTGCTTGTGCTCTTAGCAGTTTTGTTTGGCTCCCTGTGACAAATATTGCATTAGAATCTCTCTAGGGCTAAAAGGGAAAGTTAGTAAGTAAGCATATCATATATGGTGGTCTATGAGGATTGAGGGGGCAGCCGTTCAGTCTAGCCTTTGCCCCTGGTGCCAAATCTCCCCAGGTCCATAGTAGAGACCTTGAGTCAATGAAACCCTTAGCAGGCACCACTGCTTCACTGAATCTAAGGAAAACGTGCTTTGTCTCCCATTATGTAGCACGCATCGCCTGATTGCCGGCTGGGCATGGAGATGGCATCACGTTTGATTTTGTCACTGCAGTATGCTGCTAATTGACAATGACCAGGCCCAGTTCTCAAAGAAATCAGCCCGGACTCCTTTAGGGCACTCAAGCACGGTGCTCAAGATTCCTGTACTTTCTGATGCTGTCCTTCAGATACTGCCCTACCTCGGACATCACTTTGCCTCTCTGGGGGTTCAGTTCCTCGATGGAAAAAAGATTACCTTCACAATCTCTTTTTAGTACTACAATTATAATTCAAAAAGCTGATTTAATAAGTGTTCCCCTTTTTAAGTAAAACATTAAGAGTAGATTCACTTCTGAATTTCTTTTTTTTTAAATTTTATTTATTTATTTGTCAGAGAGAGAGAGATTACAAGTAAGCAGAGAGGCAGGCAGAGAGAGGAGGGGAAGCAGGCTCCTTGCTGAGCAGAGAGCCCGATGCGGGGCTCGATCCCAGGACCCTGAGATCATGACCTGAGCCGAAGGCAGAGGCTTTAACCCACTGAGTCACCCAGGCTTCCCCACTTCTGAATTTCTAAAGCCATGTCCAACAAAAGAGAATCATCACAGAATACCTCTTCTACATGTTTCTGCCTTTAGGCTCTTTAGTTAGTTCTTATAATGTTTGTGATATGTCTTGTATGGTTGGCTTATTGCAGGTTAATTCATTATTCATCGTCGGTTAATTTACATTTTATATTCACTTATGCTGTCTCTTAGTTCACAACATCCCTTGTTTTTGAAATTAAAAATATTTTTGAGGTGAGTTTAGACTTTCCATTAAATTACCCTTGGCTTTCTTCCATTTTTCTAAAAGTTGTGAGAATTTAGCATGTTCTAAAATCAAGAGAGATGTTATGAAGGTGATCTGAGCATTGGATGGAGGAATAGATAAAATGAGCTTTAAGAAGCTTTGAACTTTGAGGGACGCCTGAGTGGCTCAGTTGGTTGGGAGGCTGCCTTCGGCTCAGGTCATGATCCCAGTGTCCTGGGATCGAGTCCCGCATCGGGCTCCTCGCTCAGCAGGGAGCCTGCTCCTCACTCGGCAGGGAGCCTGCTCCTCTCTCCGCCTCTGCCTGCCTCTCTGCCTGCTTGTGTTCTCTCTCTGTTAAATAAATAAATAAAATATAAAAAAAAGAAGCTTTGAACTTTGAGATTCCATTGCTAGCTGAACAGAAAACTTAAAAGGCCATATTACAAAATCCACAGATACTCATTCAGTAAGATGATGAATGCTGTTTCAGTGTCCTCCAGTAAGGCCAAGTTACAATGTTCAACTTCGATATAATGCTTTTAAAAACATAATTTTTATTTATAGTTTCTTAAGTCAGCCAAGAGATTTTAGGGATCCAAGAGATGACCATACTGGAAAGTCTTTAAAAAAAAAGAGAGAGAAGACAGAGGAGGAGTAAGAGTAGGAGGAAGAGAAGGGAGGAGGAGAAGAAAGAGGAAAAAGAGGAGGATAGTGGCCATGTAGTGATGTGGGTTTGAAGTTTCTCAGCATCCTTCCCTCCTCTGTTGTATTCAGAATAGTTCTGAAACTTAATGTAATTAAAATTCTTTGATGATTGAACAGAGATGTTAGCTATAGGCAGTGGAGCGTCACATGCCAGGGGACCAAATGCTTTAAACCAAAGGCAGGTTTCTTCTCCTGATGCCAGTGGAGTTCTGATGGCTGGCATGTGGTTCAAGAATATTCTTGTCACCTGGAACCATGGCCAGGGTGTCTCCTCTGAGCCCAGAAGATACAGAGTCTGGAGAAATTCCTGCAGACTGAGTTCATTTGGGATTTGATTATTCTTGGAAGGGGTCCCAGAAGAATGAGAAAGAACTAACACATCACTTTTGCTGAGTGGCAGGCACTATTCTAAGTGTTTTACATATGTTAAGTCCCTACTCACCTATCATGTAGGTATTACATTTTCATCCTCATTTGCAGATGTGGCATTTGAGGCACGGAGAAAATCAGCAGCTCACCTCAGATCACAGACTTTAAGTTTGTGAAGTAAGTGGGAGTTTTAGGAGTTGAGCCCAGGCAACATGACCCCAGAGACCAAGGGTCTAACTGCCCTGTTGTATTGCCTGTTTCCCAAGAAGAGAAAGCTGTACGGCATGATACCGGAACACTCAACTTGGCATTCAGAGGTTGCCCCGGACAAACAAGGACTGGGGATGCTCATGTTCAGTCTGCATCTTTAGAGATTTCATCAGCCTGGATCAACATCGGTTGGGCTCAGGAGGGAGCAATGAGGTCAAACTGTTTGAGATACTTACCCATTGATCATGTATGACTTTCTAGTCAGGAAAGAAGCAGGAGGCTCTGTGATGTCCTAGATCAGTGCCTTTCAAATATCAAGGTACTTAAAAATTACCTGGGGATCTTGATAAAATGCAGAGACTGATTTCATAGGTTTGAGGTGGGACCTGAGAGTCTGCATTTCTAACAAGCTCAAGGTCACGTAGCTGCTGGTAAGCAGACCAATTCTGAGTAGCAGAAAAAAATTCTGAGACTTGGGATCCAACCTCCGCTCTAAACTAAACTAGCAGTGTGACCCTGAGTAGGTCACTCCCCTCTCTGTTTCTTTCTCTGTGAGATGGTAGAAGAGCAGAGTTTGTTTGGCTGAGGCTCCCTCCAGGCTTTTTAAGTGAAATTCTTTGTAGGAGACAGAATGATGCTCCCCGAAGTTATCCACATCTGAGTCCCTGGAACCTGTGAATGTGTTCTGTTACGTGGCAAATAGGACTTTGTAGATGTGATTAGGGTTAAGGGCCTCAAGATGTAGAAATGATCCTGGATTATCTAGGTGGGTCCTAAATATACTCACACGAGTGTCTCAATTTCAATTTGGGGAACCTTCCTGGCTGTGAGAATAAAATAATGTAAGGCAGATGTAATGTGGAAAGGCTACAGCCTGCCTCTGCTGGTTTGGAAGATGGAGAAAGGAGTCCACAAGGCAAGGAGTGTGAGTGGCCTCTAGAAGGTAGAAAAGGCAAGGAGTGGGTGCTCCCACGCACAAATGAATCCTTGCCAACACCTTCAAGTTAGCTCATTTAGCTCGACACACCTGAGTTGGACTTCTGACCTCTAAAACTGTAAGACGATAACTTTGTGTTATTTTATGTCACTATGTTTGTGGTAATTTTTTACGGCAACAATAGAAAATGAATATAAACCTTTAAGCCCAAAGTCCTAAATACTGGTAGTTCATGGAATAAACAGACCTTGATTTTGGACCATTTTGAGATGTGACAAAAAGATAAAAATCCCTGTTGTATTTTCAAGCTTACTTTTGAGTCTGAGAAAGAGAATTCTTGGCAAGAAGCCCCGTATCTATTGCCAATTGAGTTATTTTGTACATACATATGTTAGGAGCACTTATTAAACATCAACTATGAAATGTATAGTGCCAGGGCACATAGTAGGTGCTCAGCAAATACTGGTTGAATGGTCAAATGAATTTGAATCACACTGCACTAGATGCACGGGGTAATAAAATAATAATGATAATATCTCCTCTTTAGGGGGCATTTTACATGCCAAAACACTGGGCTCAGAATAGACACCATCAAGATTGCTCCTGACATTAATGATAGATATGGTCACCATTTTACACAGGGGATTGTATATGAGACTACTCAGAGAGTAAGTAACTTGCCCAATTAGTTAGTAAGTAGTCCAGCTGAAATTGAAAACTTAGGTCTTGTTGACTCCAACATCTCCAGTCGCTCTACTCTTTAGCTTCCAATTCAAACAAGGGAGACAGAATAAACTCAGTCCTTGAGGAGCTGGCAGCTCGGCAGGCAGGGCAGAGGAGGGCAGGAGCCAAAATGGCAAGTGCCCAAGTAAAGGTAAATGGACAAAGTTCCCCAGTTGGGATGCTCCTAGGGGATCTAACATCTGAATTACTCCTTGAGGGGAGAATAAGAGTGCTCAGGACAGAGTGGGGACAGGACCTTCCAAGTAAAGGGAACATGGTTCCAGCTACTATTGCTGGGTAATAAACCAGCTCAAAATTTTTGGCATAGAACAACCGCCATTTTATTATTTGTGAAGTTTCTGTTGGTTACGAATTCAGAAAGGGCACCAAGGGGATGGCTTGCTTCTGCTTCCTGGTGTTTGGGAGCTCAGCTGGGATGACTCAAAGACTGGAGGTGATGTCAGTTGAGGGACTGAAATCATTTGAAGTCTCATTCATTCCATGTCTGGTGCTCGATGCTGCCATCAGTGAGAACCTCAACTAGGCTGTTCTCTAGAAGATCTCTGTATGGTCTTTGCATGGGACTGCTTGGGCTTCCTCACAGCATGGTGGCTAGGTTCCAAGACCAAGCATCTCAAGAGAACCAGATGTAAGCTGTGCCACCTTTTATGACCTATCCTCATAAAGGACATGGTGTTACTTCACTTCAGATACAAGCTGGCTCAGACTCAGGGGGAAAGAACATACACCCACCCCTCAGTGTGAACATGGCACAATCGCCCTGTAAGAAGAGCAGGTGGGATGGGAGACATTGGGACCGCTGTCTTTAGAAAATATAATCTTCCACGAACACCCTGTGTATTTCCACGTAAAGGAAGGAAGGCATCTAGGTAGTTACAGGAATTGACCATGGCTGACACATTTACCATGACAGATTTACCCTATAAAAGAGTTCCATAGTATGTCTGGCTGGTTTACAGGAGAGAAACTAAGACTTATTCCAGATTTTCCTTTGCTCCCTAGTATGGCTTCTGGGTAAGTGCCTAGTACATCCTCTGTTCAGAGAGACAAAGGCCAGGCTTGTAGGACTGTGTGTCCCCAAGAGGACTTGAATATTACGTGCGTTAACAACATACTGTGGAGCAGAAGGAGAGACTGACCATCCAACAGGGTGGGCCACGGACCCTGAGGGTCCTTGTAGCTGTGCCTGTGCCTCCTGGTGGCAGGGACTGGACAGCGAGGTACGTCCAAAAGGAGGAGTGGCAAACTGCAAGGGGCAGGAGGGCAAGGCCAGACTTGCTCCGGAGTCAGGAAGGGACAGTGGTTCCTCTATCCATGGTATTTAGACTCCAACCAGGCCTGGCAGGGTCGTCATGGCAACTCGCCTGTCTGCGCGGCTGAGCTGAGACAGGATTCCCTTAGTAACCGAGAAGCCTGGGAGATAATGCTTAAAATAATCTTTTATGCCCAGGCAGAAATGCCTTTGCAGTTTTATTAGCCACAAAGCATCACGGGGCACGGCTTTCACTCCCACTTTATTTCAAAATGGAACAAAATGGCTTTTTAAAGCAGGAATTTCCAACCCAGGGCCAAATGCTGTCTTCACTCCAGGGAGCACACATCCCGCTGCAAGCAATGAGCGTCACCGCTGAGTTTCTGAGAGAAGCTGCTGGTCACTATTATATAAATTACCTTCAAATAGACCAGGCGATCTTTGGCTGAAATCACTGGGCTCCATCTAATCTCTTTTCTATTTCCTATTGAAGTCTCACCCAGTTTCTCAGAAGGGCAAATAGTTATGTTTGGCAAGACTTGAACGCGTGGGCCATTTAGCCTGACGGCCCTTACTTCTGACACCCTCCCCGCTCGTATCACCTCTTCGATTTTCCCTCATATGCAAGGTCTGCTTTCCACCTGCCTCCTCCATGACAATCCCCTTGTAATGGCAGCTCTGGCTGTGAATTCCTCTCCTCTCTTAGCGCTGCCCATAGGTGCACATGTTCTTATAAGGTCCTATTGTCTTTATTGTAAGTAGTGAGAAGCCTCAAGTTTAGAACCCGAGTCTTTGCGACAAGACTGCAAACTCTTTAAAGGCAGGGTAGTACCTAGTTCTTCAGCTCTCCCAGAAACCCTACATTTATAATAAGAGCTCCAGAAACAGTTGGAAATTTTAGTGGTGATCATTGCAAAACTTTGTGGCTATGCCAAAGGCCACTGAAGTATACATTTTGAAAGGGAGAATTCTTTGGGTTGTGAATTATTCCTCATTAACAAGAAAACATTAACTTTAACTCATTAACAAAAAAAACTGAAACTCAGGGCGCCTGGGTGGCTCAGTGGGTTAAAGCCTCTGCCTTCGGCTCAGGTCATGATCCCAGGGTCCTGGGATCGAGCCCCACATCGGGCTCCCTGCTCAGTGGGAAGCCTGCTTTTCCCTCTCCCACTCCCCCTGCTTGTGTTGCCTCCCTCACTGTGTCTCCCTCTGTCAAATAAATAAATAAAATCTTAAAAAAAAAAAAAAGACTGCAGAGATGTAACATGGACAAGAATATGGTTACATTGTTTAAAGACACCATTGTCATCATCGAGAACCAGGGCTCCTTTCTGGACAAGGTGTCCGTGCCGAGCCCACTCTTCTCTCTTCCTTCCATCTCCTTCCATCCCTTTCCTTCTCCTTGGAATTCACAATCCCCAGTCCAGGAGCACTACAGAGAATGGTCAGATGTGGGTCTGCAAGCTTTGCCAGATGTGGGTCTGCAAGCTTTGCCTTAAAGGAAAACAGGCTCCTTGAAGGGAGTTGGTCACAATGGGAACTGTCATTTGTTTGAGAGAACATGTGATCTCCAGAAAGGAAACTACTGTTATACCATAATAGTAGTAATACCAGAAATGAAAATGCTCATGACAGATTTAATTGTAAGGCCTTTTATTTATTTATTTATTTATTTTAAAGATTTTATTTATTCATTTAACAGAGAGAGAACACAAGCAGGCAGAGAGGCAGGCAGAGGCAGAGAGAGGAGCAGGCTCCCCACGGAGCAAGGAGCCCGATGCGGGACTCGATCCCAAGACGCTGGGATCATGACCTGAGCCAAAGGCAGTTGCTTAACCAACTGCGCCACCCAGGCGTCCCTGTAAGGCCTTTTATATAGTGTCTGGTGTGATGCTAAATGTTTTGCAAATATTATTTCCTTTAATCCTCAGAGTACTCTCTGAGGAAAGCACTGCGGCCAGAGAGGTTAGGTAAATTGCTCAAGACCACATATCTAGTCAACATCCCTAACACAGCCATGGTCCTGTTTCTGTCTGGATTAGAATCCAGGTCTCCCAATTCCCATTCTATTTTTCCAGTCTACATGATGCTGGGCCTTTGGTTCGCTGTTTTGGATGAGTGAAAGGAGAAGTAATTTGTCAAATGTCTCCTTGCTTAAGTTGTGGCCAGCAGGAGAGGGGAAAAATGATCTTTAAAGCGAAATATCAACAGATTGGAAGTGTCTAATGCAAAATGTCATTTTGAGTGTGCAAGTCGTTCTGCAAAAGGGAATGTGGGACTTGGTCAGGCTACCAAATAGAATATATTAGAAATAGATTCCTGGGGGAGTTGATTTTGTCACCTAAACTTGGCGCTTTCTCCCAAGGGCACAGGAAAGGTCCCAGGTCTGGGCAGTGGGGAGGCTTCAAGCAGAATAGTTGCTGGTCATGACGGATGCTCTCTTGGACTCAAAAGCAGAGTAACTTTCCTGAGGAGAAAAAAGCCAGCCTGTAGGACAAGAAGCCTTTCTCTCTCAAAGTTCCCTCAGCTTCCCCCTGCCTCCAATTTCCAGCAAATTTAGAGAACACTTTCATCACCATTTCCCTCTTGCTTCTAAGAATGTGAGAGAGGTTTGATCCTAATCTCTCCATTGTTCCATGCATACAAATCTGAGTACTCTTATTCCTAGTCCTGGAATGAAAAATGCAGTGGCTCATCATATAACGAGTGTCAAAGGGCAAAAATAAGAAGTGGGTAGATGTAGAATAACAGGAAGGAACACAGTAGGTTTCCCAGAGGTGGAGGAGAGGCGAGCACTGTAATTGCCTGTCCTTTTGCCCTTTCCCTGCAGTGGCAACTCAAAAGATTTTATCCAGTCTACGAACAAATGATCCGAATCTCCTGTTTCTTTTCCAGCTCATGTAAGAAGAGAAGTAGAGGCTGGCTGAATGTTTGTTTCATTCAACAAATATCCAAGTACGTTCCATGTTCCAAATTCTATGTTCCGTTTGCTATCTGTGTGCTAAATCATACAGGGAAATCAAAGATGAACCTGTTCTCCAAGGTCCTAAGGCAGAATACTTACAGTAAAATCTTAATTGGTAAGTAATAGTAATATTAATCTAGATACCTGTCATCCCTACATGAGTTCAGCGATTAGAAGGCATCAGAGAATCAGGTCGTCTTTGTGGCTGGTAGGAACAGAAAGGAATAGCCAGGCAGCACTGCCTCCCCTTCCCGCTGCCCTGCCGTCTTCCCTGTCTGTCCAAGGTCAGACTATATTAGAAATCTTTGGTTGCAAGCAACAGAAATCCCACTTCAACTGGATTAAGTGAAAAGGGAATTTATGGGCTTTGGTGGCTGAAAATTCCAGCGACAAGGTGGGATCCAGAGGCAGACGGACGTCATCAAGTAGGTATCTTATTCTGTTATTTTACCTCTTAAAATTTCCTCTGTTTTGGCCTCATTCCCACATGGTGGGAGGATGCCTTCCTGTCTGTGCAGCTTCCTGTCCTCGCAGTGTAGCCACATCAAAAGAAAGTTACCCTCGGCTGAGAGCTCCAGCAAGTCCCGGGTTTGGGTTTTTTCACCTGGCACAGGTCTCATGTTTATCCCTGAGCCAATGACTGGGACGAGGACCATTCAGTGCTGCAGGGTTTTGCATTTTTTTAGCCTACCTGAATCATTATTATTATTATTATGCTTTTGGCTTCTAGGCTACACAACTTGCTTGGTAATGCTGTAAATGACGACCTAGAGACCACTTTCTGTGCTCCATCCATTGAGCCCAACATTTTAGAGATATTATCTCTTTAAGGCCTAACAAGAACTCTAAGAGGTAGAGGGTATTGCTTCCATTTACGAGTGAGGAATCTGAGCCTCAGAGACGGGAACTCAATTTAATATTCTCTGGAAAACCTTTCTGCCTGACACCGAAGCTCTCACTCATAACCATCATGATTCTGCCTTCTTGAGGAGGGTCGGGCCAGCTTGTTAACTATCCTTGCTAGAATGGATAAACGTTCAACCTAGGATGAACCGAGATCTGCAGAATGGCAGCTCAGCTAAGCATATTCTGATCCTGTGGATATTAAATAAAGAGACATAGACGGAATGTGGTGGTAATTTTGGGGCTGTGGTTATAGTTAATGATATTTTTAGCCACTTTCAATTCATTTGATTCCCATTAAACTCTAAATGAACTAGTTTCAATTATGAAATTATTTTCTCAGCCTAATCGTCGCTCTGGGTGTACATATTTTTAATATCCCACACTCCAGTCCACCTGGGTTTGACATTTGGTGCTCTGATTGCTTTCCTTGATGCAAGGATTTCAATCCCAGTGGATCCCAGCTTGTTGCCAAGGATTTACCTTTGGATTTTTAATGAATGCAGGAGGTCCTTCCTAGCGTTTCTAGGTTACTTGGAAAAATCATTCAGCACGTGAGAGAGAAGGAAAGATCCTCCTTTTGAAAAATCCCATACCTTTTAATCATCTGCACAAGAACTTCCTTTCTTAGAAATCTCACCCTGGCCTTCAGGATGGGAGCAATACAGGGGAAATTGTGTCTGTTCATTTTAGAGCGAGCCTGCCAACCTTGGATTCTGCTTTCAATTTTACAAAAGTGAGAGTTAATGAATATATGTACATTTATGCATAAAGGGAAAAGGCACTCCATAGATGATGGGAAATCGGTGTATGTTTGAAGCTATTTTTTTTCTTTTGGAAATTCTTCAGTGAGACTAGAGACATTATTCATCATGCCAGAACTTGAAGCTGTATTTACTTTCTGGAGAAAAGTATTTTTGTATTCTGTCAACAAGGCTGCAGTTTTTGGATCCTCTTATGCTCCCAGGAATCAGAAACACAGACAGAAGTAGAATGGCAACCTGGTGCTCCTTTGTGAATCCACACTGGGCTTTTATTTATTATTATTTTTAAAAGATTTTATTTATTTATTTGATAGTGAGAGAGATCACAAGTAGGCAGAGAGGCAGGCAGAGAGAGAGGGGAAAGCAGGCTCTCTGCTGAGCAGAGAGCCTAATTCGGGGCTCAATTCCAGGACCCTGAGATCATGACCTGAGCCGAAGGCAGAGGCTTTAACCCACTGAGCCACCCAGGTGCCCCCACACTGGGCTTTTAAAATAGAAACGGCTGTAAGTTTAATCAAATAGGAAATGCATACAAAACCTCAGCGTTCTTGGGTAAACTTCAGAGTTAGATTACTCACCCTAAAGACCCGAAAAGGTCAGGGTCCCAAGCAGTGTTACAAATCCCAACATTTCTTTGTGGGGCTCTGAGTAACTGCAAATGGCAGAAGAACCTTTAAAGCCACAATACAAAGAAGGCTTAGGTGGATTCTGACACCAAAGAAGAAAGGAGAATAGGATTGTGGGGATAAATGCGTGGTATTGTTGGTGAATATGAAATTTCTGTAAATATTTAATGAAGTGTTTCTTTTCCTCCAGTGAATCGTTAAATTAATGATGCATTTTATAATCCATGAGTTCTCAGCACAAACAAGGTATCCAGTTTTAAGTGTATCCTCTTTGCATTAAAATCTCCTTTGCTCTGTTCAAGTATTCAGCAAAGCTTCCGTGAAGTAACTGGTGTGTGTTCTTGGCTTGACTTCAGGGAGTTCCGCGTGGGAACTGTGTCTGTGCCGGTGTGTGCGGGGAGTAGGGGGTGAAGTATGATTTAAAGAAATATTCAGCAGCCCAGAGATGTGTTAATGAGCTTCGAGTGGCAGGAGGTGATTAGCAGAAGGACCCGGAGCAGGGTCCAAAGTCAGAAATGAGGCTGGGTCTGGGATGGCAGCCCGGTGAGGGGCTGGACTGCCTCTCATCCAATCAGCTGGCGCGTTGGAACTTTTGTTTTTCTGTTTTGTTTTGTGTTGCTCTAAATTGAGGTGAAATGCACATAACATAATGTGTACGACAGAAAATCATCCATTCTAGACTGGACAACTGAGGGATGTTCATGCATTCACAAAGCCGGGGCACCCCCGTCTGGAAGACATTTCCATCGCCCTGTTCCACTGGGGGTTTTAATGAAAGGCTGGAGAGGCCTGGAAGACATCTGGATTATGTAACTGCATTACGTAAACCTTAAGGCACCGGCTACATTCTCTTGTGCAGTAAGTTTGTTGTTCTCAATGGTGTTTGCCTGAAAATCTCTGTGTTAAACTGAGGATTTTGGTGTAATCCAAGTTAACGCACCGGAATCTGATTTGTGCTGGAGGACCGCGGGGAAGTTCTAGGAT
The DNA here is from genome assembly GCA_028533885.1 of Nasua narica. Classification (NCBI taxonomy): domain Eukaryota; kingdom Metazoa; phylum Chordata; class Mammalia; order Carnivora; family Procyonidae; genus Nasua; species Nasua narica. The sequence goes on from CM052799.1 coordinate 78,358,487, forward strand.
ACACCTCGTTCGCTCCCATCAGAGCATATCCTCCTTTCCTGGTTTATCCCTGCACGCTCTTGCCGTTTATTGAGCGCCCATAATAGGACCCAGGAGTGCAAAGGTCGGTGAGACGGGGCTCTTCTCCGTGGGAGAGACTCAGCTCTGGTTGGAGAGGTTCTGACGGAGGCATGTACGGGAGAAAGGAGGGAAGGGGCAGGAGGAATATGTGGCCACATCTGTGGGCTTCTGACCCGAGCTGGTGCCTGAGCTGAGACTTCGAAGATGAGTAGAAGTCAACTGACTGAAGGGAGGGCAGGGTTTGCTTCAACAAATGCAAAGAGAAGAGGTCACCAGATCACCGTGTAGAGGTGGGGTGGCCAGAGGCGGGCAAGGATTGGACAGAGGAAGGTAGATGCCTGCTGTGTTCACAGAAGGGAAAACTGAGACCCAAGAGATTATCCGACTCTTAACGTAGCAAAGATTGGACTTGGCTCCACTTATCCTGGCCTGAGAACACTGGGTATTTCCACTGAACCATGCTCAAGAGGAGGGCGCAGAGTGTAGAGATACTTAGAAAGTAAAATTATTGAACTGATTTGAAGGTCTGGTTCATGTGTGGGTTAGAGCGGAGGATGACGTTGCAAATGGCTGGCGGGCCTGCTGTTTCTTTTCACATGCGTCCCTGCCTCTCTCCCTCTCTTCTTCTACTTCCATTATTGAAGAACATCTTCATGAGGAAGTCTTTAGATATTATAGGTCTTAAATGCTAAGGCTCATAAAATATGTGCAATGAAATTCCAAAGTCCTAGAATCAGACGGCGGCCATAGGTCTCGAGCAGAGAGGACTGACACCATGTATTTTTCCTCCTGCTTCTGTCAAGCCTGAGCCCCGCCAACCCCCGCCCGGTCCTCAGCCTCACCCTCAACTAGTGTAGGGCTGGTATTTAGAAAGTGCTGGAAAGACTGAAAAAGGGAGATATTAAAACATATTTAGAATCAGCTCTTTGGGGCTGAGATTTGGAATCAGCAGGTATTTTTACCACCGCTCCCTGACCTCCTCTATATTCTCCTTCTGTCCCCGTGGGCGGCCCTTTTACAGTTCTTGAGCACACCACATTTCCTTTCAGAATCCTCGGGCAATATCCTGCGTTCTCTCTGTGGCAGGCACAATGGCCTCTAAAACATGTCCAACTCCTAATCCCTGGAACCTGTAAACATTTTCTATTTCATGGCCCCAGGGGCTTTGCAGATGCCACTAAAGGTACAGGTCTCAGAATAGTAAATCTTGGGTTACTTGGGGGGTCCAGTCTAATCATGTGAACCCTTAAAAGCAGAGAACTTTCTCTGGCTGGAGTCCAAGGGATGCCACAGAAGTCAGAGAGAGTCAATGTTGGAAAGTTACTTGACCCGCTGGTGCTGGAGGGGCCACATGGTAAGCATGGGAGGGATGTGGAAAGCCTCTAGGAGTCAAGACCACTCCCCTTCCCCCAACTGATGGCCAGTAAGGAAATGGGATCTCAGTTCTACAATGGCACCCAACCTCCTAAATACAACTAGGAACAGATTCTTTCCCAGAGCATCCAGGAAGGAATGCAATCCGGCGGACATCTTGATTCCAGCTTTATGAGGCCTCAGCAAAGGACCTGGCTATCCTCCTGGACTTACGACCTACAGAAACTGTGGGATAATAAATATGTGTGGTTTTAAATCACTAAGCTCGTGGTCACCCGTAATGCAGGAATAGCAAACAAATGTACTCTTTGTCAAGTGGTCGAGAGCAAGCAGTTCTCAAAGTGTGGTTCCCGAAGGTCCCTGAGACCCTTCCAGGGAGTCTGTGAGGTCAAAAAGATTTTCAAAATAACGCTGAGATGTAATATGCCTTTTTCACTAGGCTGACATTTGCGCCAACGGTACAAAAGCATTGGTGGGCAAATTGTTGGAATCTTAGCTCTCATCAAGAAGATGGTACCACGCTTGACCAGCAGCCATTTTATTTGTCACTGTCACACCCTCACAGGAAAGAACACGAAGTTTCATTTAAGGATGTTCTTTTTTTTTTTTTTATAAGAATTCTTTTTTTTTTTTTTAAAGTTTTCTTTATTTATTCATTTAACAGAGAGAGAACACAAGCAGGCAGAGAGGCAGGCAGAGGCAGAGAGAGAGGAGCAGGCTCCCTGCCGAGCAAGGAGCCCGATGCGGGACTCGATCCCAGGACGCTGGGATCATGACCTGAGCCGAAGGCAGCTGCTCAACCAGCTGAGCCACCCAGGCGTCCCTAAGGATGTTCTTGATGGAGCAGAAAAATTAGTAGTTTTATTATATCTTGACCCTTGAGCCCATGTCTTCTTCATATGCGGGGTGACAAAAGGCAAAGTGTGCATATGGAACATCTATGGTGGTCCAGCCAAAGGATGGTTGCCTCAAACAAAGGCACGTGTGCCTTCATGTTGTGACCTGAACTGGCAGCTTTTTTTTTTTTTTCACAGAACACTATTTTTCCTTGGGGGCGGCGGGGGTGGGGGGCGGGTGAGAAAAGACTGGTATAAACTAGAGTTACTCAGATGTGGGTATTTGGGAGATCCTTTCTTGAAAATGAATGAAATGCATCTGTCACTTCAACAAAAACAACTGACAGTATTTGTTGCCAGTGAAAACATTTGAGCTTTCTAGCAGAAGATTAGAATTCTGGAAAACCCGAATCTGCCACTATAATTTGACAGATTCTCAATACTTAGTCTGATGACTAAGGCAGAGATAAAATACAGCAAAAGCATGTGAGTTTTTTGATACTGTAAAATAAACTATGTAAGCATTGAGAACATCTAAATAAGTGAGTGGATCAATGTTTCCCAAGTGACTAGTGCACGATGTTAGGAAGTCAGGAGTGGATAAAAACGTTAAAAATGCCAGGAAGGGTTTATTGATATGATTTCGTATCCCACATTGCAACTAACCTTTAAGAAACGTGTTGAGATTTGGTGCAATGAAAAGAATTAGCATGGTTATCTGAGAAGCCTGAAAATTCTCTTCCCCTTACCAACTGCATAACCATGCAAGACTAGGTTTCCTTTGTTGTGCCTCCACCAAAATATCATTTCACAACAGGGTGAATACAGAAGGGGAGCTGACTTTTATTAAGCAAGACGTACAATGCTACTTGCCTCACTATTTTTGGTTGTGAAAATTTATTTATTCATTTACTCACTCATTCATTTTTTGTAATCTCTACACCCAATGAGAGGCTTGAACTCACGACCCTGAGATTAAGAGTTGCATGCTCTTCTGACTGAGCCAGCTGGGTGCTCTGGAAATAAAGTTTTTTTTACTCTATTTTATTTTGAAATATAGTTTTTTTAAATAAAAATATTGTATTTATGTTAGTGTATAATGGGCTTGCATTGTTATGGAAATGCACTAATAAATATTTTGAATATAGCAAATATCGATAGATATAAACCACAGAAATAAAATATCTTTGGGGTCCCCAGGAATTTTGGAGTATATGTTATCAACTGAGGCCCCGTGGAGGGCAGACCACACATGGGCATAACTCAGTGATTTCATATTTGCCCTTCAAGCCAATGTTAGCCCAAAGGTATTTTTCTTTTGACTCCTACGGTTTGGCCCTTGTGATATTTAAAACAACTGATGGATCCTGAACGAAGTTACCCTATTTACAAATTGCGAGGTTTTATGTGAAATACCACATTTTCCAATTCTCTTGGGAAACTAATGGGCTGCAAGTCCCCCGCCCGCCCCCCTGCTGAGCCGGATCCTCTTTGGGAAACATGTTTTCCAGTTTGCCTCCATCTTCACCGCACTCTACTCTTTATGTCCTTTGTTTAAACCTGTTCCTCCTCCGTCGCTCCCATGGCTCGCTCAGCTCCCAGGAGCGTTTGTGTTTGTCACGTCAGATCCACACGGTCTCCTTGGTGGCAGGAAGTTGGGAAGACGTGGTTGAGTCCCGGGTTTCCTCCACTGCTCCCAGGGGGATGTTAGTCACATCACAACAGGCCAAGAGCCCACATCAAGAAGTCGAGATCACCAGAGGAGACAGAAACTTCTGAAATGGAGGCAAAGGTCATGTTTTAAGCCTCATTCTCTCAAATGTCCTAATTATCTAATGTTTAATATGGCAAGTAGATAGGTAGAGTGCCTGGAGGGCAGCTGCAATTGGGATTAGGAAATGGGCTCAGGAGCCAGGGTATCTGTGTTCAAATTCTGGCTCTGTCTTTTGATAGCTGTGTGACCTTGGGTTAGTTACCTAACCTCTCTAGATCTGTTTTCTCATCTGCAAAATGAGACTGATAATATCATCTACCTCATAGGGTTGGTGGGAGAATTAAATGAGATAGTACACAGCAAGCACTTGGAACAGTACCTGGCACCAGTAAGCCCTCAATAATTGTTAGCTACTATTTCTATTATTCTTTCGAGCAGGGCTTCAGTCTGGCTATGAAAAGGGAAGGAAGCTGCCAGAACATTCTGGCCAGGCAAACTGGACTCTGTCCTTGTCACCCTATCTCACAGATCCCAGGAATCCTGATATGAATGTAATAGATCCCAACAGAAAATTGAGAATGACATAGTGCGTCATTTCAATCAACAGCCCTAGCCACTTAATTCACCTGTTAAACCGACAATACATTTGAGATCAATCATGAGGCACATTAACAAGTTCATTCATTCATTCATTCATTTGATTAGTCATCTCTGTATTCACTAAATATCTATTGAATGCTTACTATTTTCCAGGCACATTAACATGGAAATTCGTGTTCCAGTTTAGGGTTAGAAACCACCACCAGATAATTCTGTACAATAGGGCCTGCGTAGTTTAATTCCTTGTTTGTTAAAAACAGTATCCTTTTGTTTCTATGGGATTGTGAAAGAACTAGTCCTAATCTAAGGGCATGTTGTCTGCACGCAATAAATCACTGTTAGCAAATCGCTTTGAAAAGAGAAACAAGACTATAACTCAGAAAAATTTCTGTAAGTACCCAATTTATTCATAAAACAATACAGTTTAAATATTTATGATTTTTTTCAGTCGTACATTTTTTTTTTTTAACCATCATTCCCAAAATGTTGTGCATTTGGCTGACATGTATTTGCAAGGTTAGGATCTATAATTATAACACTGGAAATCATACAAGGCATTTGATTTGCTTATTAATACTTCCTCCCGCAACAAACAACAAACAGATCTATTTTGCCTTGTGATTTACTTCCCTATCTGACCAAAAGTAAGTTCCTCCTTGTGCCTTTTATACTTGCAAAACAGTTGTTCATTTCCCGGTGAGAACATTACACAAGTGAAACATTCTTTCTTCTGGTGCAAGACTGGTCAATTCATATGGAAACACCTCCCTGCAAAACAACATCCTAGGCATTTCTGCTGATAGAATTCACTCTCAGGAGTGATAAAAAGAGGCAATAACGCGCCCCAGGCTAAGCTTAAAGGTCAACTTGGTGGGCCGGGTTTCTGGGGAGCCATACCGCATGGCCATTTGCCATGGACGAGTTTCCATGGTTGTGGTTCCACCAAAGACTCTTTGAGGTCATTCCTCGGGATTGACATAAAAATGAAACCATTCCCTTTGGGGTTGTGTAATGCCTCCTTTGAGAGGGCAGAGGTTGGTGAGGAGGAACACTCCCCAGTCTGTTTAAGGAAGAGGTCTGACTATAAAGCAGTGGGACTGATGTGGGGTATGCAGCTTCTGGAATCAGTCTCACTACTTTCTAGTCCCACCTCGGAGACAGGAGTGACTTTGTGCTACTGGCAGGGGAGAAGTCCCCTTCTCAAGCAGACCAGGTGCTTCCCTGTGTGAGATGGTCTCTGGGACACACCCTAGAGTCTAGAACCTCAGAACTCTTAAGTGTGGACTACAATGGTATCACCTGGGACCTTGTGAGAGATGCAGAATTTGGGGCCCACGCACACCTGTTGCACCATAGTCTGATTTATAACAAGATCCCCAGGTAATCTGGGTGCACAGTAAAGTCTGAGAGGTGCTGGGCTAGGTGCCTCAGACCCACTTCTAGAAGACTATGTCTAGGTGGGTAAACCTCTTCTTCAATAAAGAGACCATTCTAGGCAGGGAGGGATTATAGATAACAATTGCAAAAACAGTGTGGGTTTTTTTTTTTTTTTTATTTTAAACATGCAAAATACAGTCCATGCATCTGCCATTTTGAAAAGTCTCTCATCCTGTAGCAGATAAACCCAAATTATGTTTTGGCTATCGACGTTCCATAAATGTGTCAAAATGCTTTACAGTGTAAAGATAATAAGAAATTTAGCAAAATTTCAACAAACCTGTATAAAAAACGGATACAGATAACGTTTTATTTTCAAGGCGACATGCTGTAATGTAAAGGGTAAGTTATAATTATTTATGTTTCTTTGTAAAAAGTCTTTAACAATACAAGAGCTTAACAGATCCAGGCCTCAGGGCTACACATGCAAAAAAAATGGTCAGTTAGTTAAAAATCACCAAAACGTGCTATTTTTTAAATGTGTATGTGTGTGTGTGTCTTTTTAAGTACAGGAGTAGTAGAAGTATTAAATATTAGCAGGAATAGTATTTCAGAACTCTGTAAAAGTATGTGGAGTTCACGGTGCTAGCGTCCTGGAAGATTCATACATTTCCGATGAACATTTTGGCTTAATCCCTTTGCCATTGTAATAGTCCACGACTTGATTTGGGACCTCAGCCAATACGCTCTTTGCCAGGGCAGCTGGAGACGCCTGGAGGGAAGAAGAAATCACAGTCACTTTGGCACCTGGCCCAAGGAAGCTGATCCAGAATCAGCCTAAAAGACTACAGTCTCGCGGCACCTGGGTGGCTCGGTGGGTTAAAGCCCCTGCCTTCAGCTCGGGTCATGATCTCGGGGTCCTAGGATCGAGCCCCGCGTAGGGTCTCTGCTTGGCAGGGAGCCTGCTTTTCCCTCTCTCTGCCTGCCTCTCTGCCTACTTGTGATATCTCTCTCTCTCTCTCTGTCAAATAAATAAATAAAATCTTAAAAAAAAAAAAAAAAGACTACAGTCTTGCTCCGAGCAGCTAATCTCTCTCTCTCATTCATTCATTCATTCAGAATTTGTTGAGTGTCTACTCCAAGCGAGAGTTGTTAGACTGTTGGAAAACGAAACTTTTATTTCCTACTTATATTTTCCTATGCTTGTCTCAAAATATAAAACTATTCACATCGGAAGATGGGTGAAAGTGGGAGGGCAGAATGAATTTTCTTTGAGTTTTGTTTCCAATTCGCATTCAATTCCAGGCACTGTGCTAGGGTTTACGGGTTTGTGGTTCTTTGCCATTAAGGGAGTTTTCATCATGAGAGGGGAGCCTGGTGTGGCCAAAACGAACACCTCCATGAGACCGAACACAAAACATGCTATAGACCAACAGCATCTCGTCACCCAGGAGCTCAACAGAAATACACAATGCTAGACCAATCTCAGGGTTATTGAATCATAATCTGCATTTTAACTTGATGCCCTAGGGGGATTCCCATGCATACTGAAATTTGAGAGGGACTGCTCTAGAGTTACAAACCCCCTGGGGCCAGAGCACAGAAAATGAAAAGATTAAGTCATCTTAGAGGAAATCACCGCAGGCTTCCAAGGGGAGGTGGTGTTTCAGTTGGGCATGTTTAAAATGTAGAGAAGGGGATGACATTTGATCATTCTAGGTACAGTGAGTCATCTGATGGGGCTAAAGAAAGTGTGTGTGTGTGTGTGTGTGTGTGTGTGTGTTGGATGCAGGATTTTGGGGGTATTTAGTTGGAAAATAAGCTTGTGGCCAGGCGATGGAGGGTGTTGAATACCACTAATTAATATAGCCTTTATTCCATCAGCATTATGATCCCACGGCATGATTTGGACCAGAGGAAGGTGGAGGTTGGGCTTCTGCATGGAGTCTGGAGTTAGGCAGAGCTGGATCTGACTTCTGGCTCTGGCCTTCGGTACTAACTTTCCAATCCCTGGGCAAGGAAAATAGTCTGAGCCTCATCATTAGCTATTGTTGAAGTTGAAAACTTGAAGCAGAGGGACCAGTTAATGAGTGTTGGAGATTCCTCGGCAAAGGAAAGAAAGGGCTAGACGAAATGCCCAATGACCTGGTTTCTTGTTCTTTCCTTCCTTATGTGGTTTGCCACTCAGCCATTCGACTTGGCTAAGCTCCTTAGAGACAAAATAGCAAATAGGGATTGGTTTTATCTCACACAGCTTTTAGGAGGCTCTAAAGAGAGACATATATCTTAAAAACAATCTGAAAACACGGTGAGGAGTTTTTCTAAAGTGACCCCCCACATTTTGAAGATGTCCCAGCATGTTGGGCACTTGGCATCCATGAATGCTCTTTTAGTTGATGAATGTCCTCTCATGGTTGTGGGTTTGAACGTGGTCCGCACGTGCCCTGGGGTAGCTGTGAAAGTCATTCCCACCATTTTCTCTCTGGCCACATCGCCTACAAAGTCTAGAAAGCCAAATACTTAATTTCCCAGCCTTCCTTGCTCTTAGGGATGGCCATATGACCCATTTTCTTTCTTTCTTTTTTAAATTTTAATTTGAAGAAGGCCCAGTGCTCAACATAGGGCTTGAACTCATGAGACCAAGAGTCACTCGCTCTACTGGTAGAGCCAGTAGGCACCCCAATATGACCTAATTTCATCCTTCGAGACATAAGGATGTTTCTTGGAAAGCTTTTCTTTCTTGGTTAGAGGGGACAGACATGGTTAGTTCTGTTTCTCTTTCCTTTTTCTTTTTTTCCTTGAACTAGAACGTAACGCCTGGAGCTACAGCAACTGTTTTATCATCATGAGCAAACGGCAAGGGGAATCACCAAAGGCTCGCCCTGATTCTATCAAATCACTGAAAAAAAGGTGTGGGCAGCTACCAGTCCCTAGCTTCTAGTTATATAAGAACAATATATTTGTCTTTATACAACCTAGGGTTTCTCAATTTTGGTACTATTGCCATTTTGGGCCAGATAACTCTTTGGGTGGGAAACTGTCCTGAGCATTGTAGGATGTTTCCCAGCACTCCTGGCCTCTACCCACTACGTGCAAACAGCACCCCAAAGCTGTCACCATCATAGATGTCTCCAGGTGTTGCCAAAGTTGTCCCTGGTTAAACACCACTTGTGCAGGGACACCTTAGTTGGCTCAGTCGGTTAAGTGTCTGCCTTCGGCTCAGGTCATGATGCCAGGATCCTGGGATGGAGCCCTGCATCGGGCTTCCTGCTCAGTGGGGAGTCTGCTTCTCCCTCCGCCTGCCGCTCCCCCTGCTTGTGCTCTCTCTCTCTCCCTCTCTCTGTGTGTCAAATAAATAAATAAATAAAATCTTAAAAAAAAAAAAAAAGAACCACTTGTGCAATCCACTGTAAGATGTGAAACCAATGATATCCCTAAACAGTGGTGTCAAACAGAAGTTGGTCCAGTGATGGAAATATTCTATATCTGCCCCGCCCAATGCAGTAGTCACTAGACACACATGATTATCGAGGTCTGAAAACCTGAATTTTAAATTTTCTTTCATTTTAGTTAATTTAAATTTAAATAGCCCCATCCAGCCACTTGTCACTGTATTTAGACAGCACTGTTTCTAAATGACTCTCCTACTCCTTTGCATATCTGTGCTGGTGGGTCTGGTGAGCAATGAGAGATTGGGGACACTACCCGGTTGGGAAAAGGCCAAACAATGCGAAAGCAGCTGGTATTAGCAGTTGTATTTATTAGCCACCTGCGAGGACCAGGTGCTGTGCTAAGCTTTAAATAGGCATCACCTTTACTCTTCTAATGTGTGTGTCATTTGCCTCGTTTTACAGATGAAAGTCTGTGGCACAGAAAGGTTAAATAACTTGCCCAGGGCCACACAGCTCAGAGTCCTTGCCCTGTCCACTTCAAAGCTTTGAGTTATCCTGCAAAGGGAGGCAATTCATAAGTCACTGGATTATTGGAAAGGATGTTAGCTCACCTTCCATATTATTTACTGTATATTGAATTCAGAGTAGATAAGTTTGGGTAACACAGTTTTCAAACCCTAAGCTGAAGTCCATAAGGACAAGGGGTGTTGCTTTTCTCACCCACGGAGCAGCTGGAGACTGTGCGGCAGACACAGGAGAGCAGGACCCTTTTCCTGGACAGGGTGCTTCTCTTGTCGCTGAGGCCCCCTCAGCTCCCTGCCCACCAATGGTCTGTTCTTCCTCTCACCAGCTGGAGCCCTGAGGCTCTCCTCACGGCTGATCTTCCCTGCTCTCAAGTCCTGTGGCAACACTGGAGCCCCTTTCAACCTCCCACAGCTTGCTCAGCATGGGAGTTTTCTGCTGACTCCCATGTCCCAACCAGGGAATTCTCCAGTGCATTCCTTGAGGCCTAGACCCACGGCTTTATCATCTCGCCGCGGTCCCAGGCTAGCACATTCTGCACCTATGGCAGGCACTCCAGGAGTGTTTGAGGAAGAGGAGAAGGCTAGGGGAGAGGCAGGAATGTGCGCGGCTCTGTGGCATTGCTGTAGCCCACAGGTGTGTGTGTGTGTGTGTGTGTGTGTGTGTGCATGCACGCAGGGACAGAAGGACGGTGGTTTGGGGAAGTGCATGAATCCCCTAGGGAGGGAACTCTTTGACCCCTCTTCACTCATGCAGAGTTATGGGTGGTGGTCGGTGATGTGGCTACTTCTGTCTGGCTGGGACGAAATGGGGCAGGACATGAAAGTCTGGAAGAACAACCCCCTCTCCCCTCGTAGAGCGTAAGTCCTTCCACTGATGAGCACAAACTGCGGCAAATTTCACCCATTCTAGCCCATCCCTCCCCATAGTGGATACCCCTCCTTGCTGTCTACCTGCAGACAGCCTGAGGGCTTGGTGAGCCTGTTTTATTTAGCGAGTGGTTTCATTTGGAAACACCCTCCTCAGGCAAATCGGAGGGGGGCTACGGTAGCACAGCCAAGCCCCTCACCTGCGCTATTGCTCTGTGCTTGCTGGGGGCTTGGGTGTTCCTTGGAACTCCCTTTGCATTCAAGACTGTAGCCAGGGATTGATTTCAGGCTCCTCTAATGACTCATGACGCACAGTCCTCCTTAGAAGGAGAATCGCAATTTCGCAGCAGTACCGTTAGGAGCAATACCTTATTGCTTGGGGAGCCCTGGCGTGTTCAGGGAATCTCACTAAGTGATCCTGGCAGGTCAGCAGATGTAGGGTTCACTGGAGGCTGCTGGGCTCATTATTTATGTGAAAGTTTGCTTAAAAGCATGTCCCAAGAAGGTAGCAAACAACAGTTTATGAAAAGCATATGCCAAAGGCTTTGACGCTGGCACTGGGACTTGTTGATAATCAACAAAGATCCAACCATCCTTCCACTAGCCTTACCCAGAGTAGCTGGGGTCCCGGCGTGAGCCCAAACTGGGATTCAGATATTTCTGGACATATCTGATAAAATGGCTAGGAGGGCGAAAGGGATTCCTTTGAATGAGGGCTCTTGACTTGAGGAGAAAGGCTTTTCCAAAAAATGTCAGGAGGGAAAGCTCAGAGTGGATGGCACAGTGCCTGTCCCTTCCTCACCCTGACCCTAAATAAGTGACTTCAGGCCTGAGTCCAAGGGGCTGGAAAGGAAGTGAAGGGCATTTGCAGCAGGGATCATGGAGGTGCAGGGATGCAGACTTCACCGCATTAATGGTCCAGGTGACAGAGGGGTCTCTAGCATGGAAAGGAGGGGACGCTTGTCATTTCCCAGGGGACCGCAGGGCCTCTTCAGGGCACTGAGAGTTCTGGAGATTCCCTCCTGCTGGGGCAGCTCCAGTTCAGTTACCAGCCCTGGGAGCAGTCTCCCTGGCACCCCACGCAGAGCAGAGGTCCAGGTCTCAGCGGATAGAGTGGCCTCCGTGAGGGGCACAGAACAAAAGAACACAGAGGACTGCCTGTGACGACCTACGTGACTCCCAGACACAGCTGGCGGAGGCTCTGAAGGCTTCTTCAGGGCCTCCACCAGCAGAAAGGGATCGCTTGTGAGAACCAGAGGAGGGGTCACCCTGGGCCATTGCAGCCCTATGGGTACAGGGTTCTGTGTACATTTTAAAGGTGCCTCTTCCTCTCTGGAGTTGACAATTATCCCTGATTTGGAAATGCTGAAGAATTGTGCCATGCTGGAGCATTGTCTCGTGGGCCTGCTTCAGGGTCATCTGGGGACTGTAACACTGCTTGAGTGACTATTATCAGTGGGAATCCAAGACTGTTAAAGCTCAATGTTACTTGCAGAAAACTGATAAGATTTCTGCCCAGTAGAGAAGGTAATCTAAAGATGATTTTTTAACCCTTTTGGTCATTAACCAGTTTTGAAGCTGCCTTAGGAAACTTGTTACAGTATTTCCCCCCACTGACCATAATCAGCTACTGTATACCCTCCCTTGAACTAGCTTTGCCATCTTTCTGGTTCCCCTCATTAATGAGTTAAATAAATCTTTAATGCTGCCTATGGTGTATTTACAGAGGATTTAGGTTACTATCATTTCAAGAATATACTTTTCCAAGGCAAACACAGGCTTCTCTCAGGGTATGTGGCTTGACAAAGAGAAGCCACGCTGAAGTTCAGCTTCTCTTTGCTACTTCAGCCAGGCACCCTTGGGCAGCGAGCAACCTGGCCAACAGTACATGGCAGCCCTGCATGCACTAGAGAGCCTAAATGACATGGAGAAGGGCAAGCGCCAGTGAAATGCTGGCTGCCACAGTGAGCGTGACTCCTCAGCTATTACTTGAATTACACATCTTTCTCCAAAGAGTGAAGCTCTACATATCCTGGGTGTGAGACAGCCTGGCCCCGGGCAGGGATAGCTGGCATCGCTTCACCCCAAACACTGGCAGGAAACCGTGGGAGCGAGCTTACTTTGGTTCTGCTCTCCCACGGGAAGCCCCAGAGATATGCATACGTGTTTGAAGTTCCTGAAGGGCACGAACTGGACGATGTCTCGAAGGACAGGCTCTCCCTTGGGTGACCTCAGAATGCCGTCGTCCCCATCCAGCATCTGCATGTCACTGAAGTCCGCGTTGCCCACGCCGACGATGATGACCGACATGGGGAGGTGGGAGGCATGGACAATGGCCTCCCGGGTGTCGGCCATGTCCGTGATGACGCCGTCGGTGAGGATCAGCAGGATGAAGTATTGCTGGGATTGACCGGCGGCCAGGCGAGCATGGGGACGGGGAGGTGGGGGAGACAAGGACAACACCAGTTATGTACCCGGGCGGCTTCCGTGTGTACTGACCACAGCGACAGTGCTGACAGTCATTAATGAGTCCTGCGTTGGCAGCCCTGAAGACTTCAGGCTATGATGAATGGAGCTTCAGTGCAGGCAGAGAAATTGTGCGGTAATTCTAAGAATCACCTGAGTGACAGTTACACGGCACAGTGTGGTGGGCAGAACAGCAGAGGGGAGTCAGGACGGGCTGCCCTCAAAGCCTCCACTCTCTGAGCTCCTGAGAAAACTTACCTCTTCTGGGTCTATGCCTCTTCATCTAGACCATTTCATCCCATCCTCTTCGGCTGGGGGAATTTTCGGAGTCCACAGCTGCACCGCCCAATACAATCACCACTAGCTCCATGTGTCTACTGAGCCCTTAAAATGTGGCTAGAGTAACGGAGGCACTGAAATTTGAATTTCGTTTCATTTGAATGAATTTAAGTTTAACCTTCAAAACGAAGACTTGATTCAGTTATTGGAAACCTTTCAAATACATTTGGAACAACTCAGGTATGTGACTAGTTTCTCAACTATTAATACATAAAACCTAAATAAAGATCAAGTATTCGCAGTGATAATTCAGTATCCAAATTCAGATGGCGTAAGTATAAAACACACAAGGATTTTGAAGACTGAGTACAAAAGAAAGAATGTAAAATATTTTATTAATGATTTTTTGTATGGAAGGCATATTAAGATGAGAATATTTCGGTTATATTGGGTTAGAGAAAATATATGATGCAAATTAATTCCCTTGATTCTTTTAACTTTTAAACATGTGGCTACTAGAGAATTTAAAACTGGTTATACAACTCCATTATATTTCCAGCAGACAGCATTAGCCTAAAACCTTGCTAGCGGAGGGTGTGGGTTCTGCCTCTTCCCCTGAAGGCCACACACCAGGGTCTGCTCTAGTTTGAGTGTGTTCGTGGGTCCTGAGCTCCTGTCACTTCTTGCTCCAAGTCCCAACTCCCTGCCTGCAGCCTGGTTGGCCTTTTTCCACCTGGATAGGCTCACAGGTGGCTCATCTGAGAGCGAGACTAGAGAAGACATTCAGCACAGGGAGGGCTCAGGATTTGCTCTGGGGTCTGGAGAAGGAAGGTCATCAGAAGTCATCACTGTTGTTAGTTGTGAGTGGCATCGTGATGGCATCTACTGAGAGATGGGAGGGAAGCAGGGCACCGGGAGGCCAATTCATGCCAATCGAATGTAATTTTTGCAACATGCTCAACATCTGCAGTAAATATGGGATTATTGAGCCATTTCAAGTTGCTATATTTTAAAGAAGAAAGGCTGGATGGAATAGCTACACTCTGAAAACACCTGGTTTTGAGAATCATACTTAAAAGGTTGCACATAAGCTGTTAGTGTTAAGGGTTCCTGCTTCTCTCTGTAAGTCGGAAAAATATTTGAAACAAAGTAACACGTCAAAAACGCACCGGGAGGGAACAGAAATTCACACTATAATGAGACAGTCATATGTTCTAAATGCTTTCGATATAGTTTAATGTAAAGACTAATTCTGTTCCGTGTCCACTAGCTGCCCATCTCCAGTTCTAGCTGACCGACCAATTTTCAAATTCATCTGAGTTGTACATTTTCATCTATATCCATGCTCTGAGTCATATACAGTCACAGAAAAGGTGGCCTGGGAGTTTGGAAGAAGGTTTCAGTAGGATGACCCGATGGTGCAGCTAGGGAGGTGCAGAGAAGGAGCAGAAGGAGGCAACTTGGTGGTTGGGGATAGAGGGAATACAACAGAATCATAAGTCACCCTTCCAGGGTGCACCTTGGATGCCACACCTGGAGGGAGACCACTTCTGACCCATGAGCAGATGGGCCCCTGCATGAGTCACACTTCTGTGTCCTTTTCCTCCTTTCTCCACATCCCCTAACTCCCATTTAATCTGATCTCTGTGGTCCAAGGGGATGGATCACCCCCACCTCCAGGAACAAAACACCTGATAGCCACACTACCACATCAAGAAACTTTGGAGTTGAAATGGCCTTAGAGACAGGGTTAGGAAAATATTTTCTGTAAAGGGACAATAATCAATATTTTTGGCTTTGCAGGCCATAGTGATCTCTGTCCAACAACCTAACCTTGCTAGTGTAGTGTGAGAATAGCCATATTCATCACTTAATATGAACAGGCATGGCTGTCTTCTGATAAAACTTTATTGATCAACACTGAAGTTTGAATGTCATATGATTTCCATGTGGCATGAGATTATTATTCTACTTTGGATTTTTCCCCAATCATTTAAAAATGTAAAAGTTGTTCTCAGCCTACAAGCCATTGAAAAACACGCTACAGAATGCAGTTTGTTGGCTTTTCATCTAGAGCAGGGATTTAATTTTATTTTTTAAAAGATTTCACTTTTAAGTAATCTCTACACCCAACAGGGAGCTTGAACTTACAACTTGGAGATCAAGAGGTGCTTGCTCTACCAACTGAGTCAGCCAGGAGCCCCTAGAGCAAGGATTCTTGACCTGGGCCAGTGGACTACTGAAGGATTTCACACAGTCTGTGAACTTGGGGTAAATTACATTTTAGTTTCTCTAACCTCTAACTAAAATTTGTAATTTTTTTCAATTATAATCAACAAATAAAATTAGTTTTAACTGTACTTGTGATTAAGTCACCAGTAGAAATCACAGGATATTTTCCTGTTACAGTGACTGCAAATATCTTACTATATCATTTATATCAACACTGCTTAGAAATTACAGAATTATTAGACTAGTTACTGGTTCTCATAATTTAATGTTAATAAAAGAAGCATTTTATTGCTATATGTATCATCTTCTTAGCCACATTTAAAGATATTTTGCTGAATGCATTTCAATATATATGGTTTATTTATAATATATATTTTATTTTGTGCATTTAAAAGCATTTCTGAGAAGGGGTCCATGGGCTTCACCAGCTATTATTAATGGTGTTCATGGAACAAAAAAGGTCCAAAACCTTGGATCTGAAGAGATTGTCAGGATTCTAGAATCTGATTCTTCAAGGTTCAATCTAGCTAAAGGTAATATGCTGCAGACTGCTGGATTGACATCTTGATGGAAATTTCCAATAAAGAGAGCAGTAGTAGTTGCTTCTAAAGTCAGGCTAGAAAATGCTCACAGATGAAATACTACAGTCTTTGAATGAACTTGAGGTTCTGTTTAGATCAGGAGGAGTTTTTTGTTTTGTTTTGTTTGGTTTTTAATTTGTACACAAGTTCCACAAAAATTGAGAAGAAAATCTGAAAGCCGTAGACTCCCTGCACAACCTGCCAAAGAGGTTCAAGGTTAGGACCCTAAGCAATCAGTAATAACAAGAGTCCTTGGACCACACTCTATTCAAAGAACAGGGAAAATCTCTGGGGGGAAAACATCAGTGTTTCTGGCCTATAGGGTGAGTTATTTGGGGCCGTGAGGATTAGATGTTTCCTCCACCAATTCCTGACCTGTCTTTACAGAGCAGACTCACCTGACCTTGGGAGAGGGAGTCATGATCAAAAACTCATGCTGGCTTATATCAGGCCAGAATCCTGACACATGTGAGCCATGCTCTCTTTTTATTCTTGTGGGTCCCGGTACTCCAGAAGGGTTGGGATCATTCAGTTTTCTCCTCTGGGGAGCCCTGGGGATACCTTGGATGCTCTTGGGATAAAGGAGGTAAAGGAGAACAGCCAAGTTTGAATCCCATCCCTAGTCCAGATTTAGCAAGAAGAGCTATTTTCTTAAAATCTACTTTATATCTTGGGTTTCTGAGCCAAGTTATCATTTGAAGAGTTTGAATTTGAAGTTCTGGTGATGAAAAAAAGTAAAAAAAAAAAAAAGAAATAAATAAATTGACATACTGATCCTGTCCAACCCCTATTTCTAAATCTTGCATCTGTGAGGATTCAAATTTGCTCCATGGCCTCTGTGCATTTGGCGAGATGGAGGTGCCATTGACTCTGAGGAGTATAATTTTCAGACAAATGTTGGGGAGGAAACTCTGACTGCTATGGGAGGATGGAGACAGTGAGGGAGACTCCTTGTATTTCGAAGGACAGTAAACTATGGGATAGTAGCTACAGGGTAAAGTAGTATCAAGGGAGAGCTTTTAATTCAAATAGATATTATAGCCTGTTTTATTTGCTAATGGGAATGAGTCTTCAGTAAAAAGGGGAAACAGATGATAAGGTGAGAAGGGGAACATGACTGCTGGGTCAATGTCCTTGGATAATCGAGAGGGGATATGCCCCAGTACACAAGAGGTTGACATCAGATATGAGCATGGTCCTCCATCCATTCTAATATGAAGATGGCTGAGAACCTGGGTGCAGCGAGAGAGGGAACACAAGCAAGGGGAGTGGGAGAGGGAGAAGCAGGCTTCCTGCCAAGCAGGGAGCCTGATGCGGGGCTCGATCCCAGGACCCTGAGATCATGACCTGAGCCAAAGGCAGAGGCTATAACCCACTGAGCCACCCAAGTGCCCCTGAAATAAAATTAGAGAAAATTTCAGGCATCAATAATATCCTACTAAATTAAATGAAAAAAAATTAAGAAAGCTCGAAAAGAAATATATTGGTATCATTAAAAATGGTATGTAGAAAAGTTATTACGGTAACATATTTAATTCTAAAATTTTAGGGGGGAAAAGGCAAACTCTCTTTGGCCTTGCTGCTTTGATTTGCATTCTTCTTCAGAAAACCGTGAACAGGGGTGCCTGGGCGGCACAGTCGGTTGGGTGTCTGCCTTTGGCTCAGGTCATGATCTCAGGGTCCTGGGATCGAGCCCTGCATGGGGCTCCCTGCTTGGCAGGAAGCCTGCTTCTCCCTCTCCCATTCCCCTTACTTGTGTTCCCTCCCTCACTGTGTCTCTCTCTGTCAAATAAATAAATAAAATCTTAAAAAAAAAAAGAAAAGAAAACCACGAACAGAATGTGAGACAAATCTTTGCCATGGCGGGTTGCGCTGTTACATCTGACCACAAGGGGACAGATTCATCCGTTCTTTTACTCCTGTTCTGCTTTGTTTCCACCAGTAGTGTGGGTACATTGGAAAGGAAGCTTATTTTTGAACAGTTCTCCCCCCACCCCCCCAGGAACATGAAGTTGGTATGACCTGTACTCTGGTGACCATAGCAGCTTCCACTGTTGAATGTCTCCTGTGTTCAGGTAATGCTGCAGACATTTGAGATGTGTCCTCGCTAAGCCTCACAATAACTCAGCAGACTTGGGTACGATTATCTCCATTTTTCAGATGAGGAGACTGAGGATAGGGGAAGGGGAAGGCATTTGTCCAGAGTCACACAGGTAGAAATGTTTGGATTTATTGTCAGAGTGGGATGGGTGCTATGGCCAATAGCCAGGAAAATGCCCGTTAGCAGGAGGACCAGCCCTCTCCTTACCGATGCCTCCTTGGTGTTAGTCTCCTCTGATGCTGACTTGGCGACCTTCTGAATGATGGGGGCGATGTTGGTAGGACCGTAAAGCTGGAGCTTAGGAAGGCAGCTCTGATAGGCCTCCACAACTCCTTGAATTCCTAAGGTGAAATTAGCAAAGATCAGTAGTTCAGTAGTCCCCTCAAATATAGGTATAATCAAACACACATAGAAATAAATCATTCATTTGCCCCCAATAGTCCTTATCAACATCACATTTATATCCTTAAGGTAAAAAAGAAAATACTGCATCCCTGGTGCTGCTATACTCCTGCTGATATCATTCTCTTTAAAAGCTCAAGTCAAGGGAAGCCTGGGTGGCTCAGTGGGTTAAAGCCTCTGCCTTTGGCTCAGGTCATGATCTCAGGGTCCTGGGATCGAGCCCCACATCGGGCTCTCTGCCCGGCAGGGAGCCTGCTCCCCGCCCCTCCCCCCCGCCTGTTTCTCTGCCTACTTGTGATCTCTCTCTGTCAAATAAATAAATAAAATCTTTAAAAAATAATAAAATAAAAGCTCAAGTCAAAAGCAACCATTTCCACAAACTTTTCCCTAATGTCCCACGTTACACATATGATTTCATTAGATCCTCATAGCACAGAGAAATAGGTGTTATATTCCTTTTATAGGTGAAGAAACTGAGGGCCAGAGAAGTTAAATGATCTGCCTCAGGTCACACAGCCAGGGAGTTGTAGTCTCAAGATTCAAGCCCAAGTCTTGTCTGGTTCTAAGGGCTGCGTTTTCAGCCATCAGGCAAGTCAGCTTTAATGTTTCATTTTCACGCCACTTCACGAGTGTCCTCTAGTAGATACCACCCTGGGCCGCCCACCGGAGTCATGTATACATTGCTGCATCATCATAATTTAATGGAAACAATGTTGAGGAATTTCTACCTGGAAATAATGCAACACCAACCAAAGCCTTTGAGAAGGCTCTTTCTGGCACAAAACCATAAAGCTACTTGTTTGAAGTCATCCTTCGCCAGCACACTGAAAGTGTGAAATGCTTTCCATAATTCTCCCCTCCTAATTCTTTCACAGGGAGGAAGTTGTGATAAATAAATGCCTAATAGAAACTTAGAAAGCAGAAAGAGGTATAGCTAATCACTGCCCATTGGGTAATTTTTCTCCCCCAAGTTCTTTTGGTCAGAGAAATCCAGAATTGGTATCAATATTCTTGCTGTAAGCTCAAGACCTCTTCTGCATTCTGTCTTTTATACCTATTTTTCTGCTCTGTTATTAGGCTCTCCATTGTCTTTGGAGTAGCAAGGTTTATCTGGATCCAGAAAGCCTGCATCAGAGCAGAGAGAGTAAAATGGGAAAGGTACCCAGGGAAGGGCTGTGAGACCTCCGCTTGCTTTTATATGCGATTTACCTGCACATTCCGGGTTGTCTTCATTAAAGTTGATTGCGAAGTCGTGAGAGACCTAGACACCAATTAAAATTTTAAAAAGGAAGAAAGGAGAATTATAACTTTAATCCAGTAAGGAGGCACTGGGGTTTAGAGTTTGCAAACAAATGCCCATTACATTCATTATGTGTTAAGCAGCAGGAACCATTTTAAGCCTTTACACAATCAGTCTGAGATGGAGGGTGAATTCTACGCTCCCTGTGGAGTTGAGGTGACAGGAAGACTTTCTAGAATCAGATAAATGCTGGCAGGAGAGAAGAATAAGGCAAATAAAAAAGAAATCGAAGAAAAGATTTCAGAAAAATGTAACTCCAAATAGCTTCCAGATAGAACTGGCCACAGCCTAGAAGCTTAGATTTGGCTGAGCTCTATTTGGACCCAGTGATAAAAACAATGATAGTTCAATAATGCAAGCTGTCTGCCCAACATGGTGGTGGTTATGAAGGCTCCAGCTAATGTAAGCTGCTGACATTTAAGAATCATTCTAACATGATATGCAGAAATATAGGGCGGAAGGATTTTCACATATACACAGGTTAAAATAGACTCTACTCTTGGAAAAGTAATAAATACAGCTTTTACTCTTCCAACACAATTTCCTCTATCTGGCAGAATCTATGCATAAGGTCAAAAAAGATATTGTTTACTTTTTGGTTTCTAAAACCTGATAAAACAGGAGGGATGTTTGGGCATCTGGACATTTTTTTATCGGACCATTTGGAATTATACAGAGACTTGCATTTCAAAGGCTATTTCCAAGCACTGACTCTTTTGGGGGCTAGAAGATAGGTCACTGTGTTAAAAGACTCCTCTTTTCTTAGTGTTGGTGCCCTACCCCACATTTCCTTGCCCTGAGCACTTCCGGGCAAGTCAGCTGACTTCCAACCATCTTACCTGCTTTATTTACCTTAAGTCTTTCTCAGGCCTCCAGAGCCTGCTTTGTCTGCCTAGCTGAAAGTGTTGGGAAAACAACGTCCTCTGGGGAGCTGCCCTTTATCACTCACTGGATGTCAGGATATGGTGTATCAATACCCCAGCTGTCTTATCTCCTGGGGTCTGTGCATGCTCGGCATTATCTCCCTGGGGCCCCCAGCAGAATTAAGTTCCAGCTGCCCACAGTGGTAACCAGCTTGTTAGCATACCCTATGTTGACTTGCCCCCATTTCCCCACTCTCTGTTGAGGTTTCCTCCACCTCTCAAATAAACAACTTGCCTCCAAATCCTTGTCTCAAGGTCTGTTCCCAAGAGAGTGCAAATTAAGACAGAGGTGCTTGTGGCTCAGTTTCAAGGCAAACTTTTATCTTAAAGACGGCAATTGTGATAACCTCTCTGGGCGCACCCAACAGGATGACACCATCAGTGCCTGTCAGGGCAGAGGGGAAATTAGGTGCGGGAAAAGGGGCATTTGCATGACTTTGAGAACAGCAATGAGGATATAGGAGGGATGTCTATTAAGGCAGCAGGAAGAATAAGTTAGCTGACAGGCAGCATGGAGCAGAGATCAGGTGAGCATGAGGACTTCAGAAAATAGCAAGAAGGATGAGTTACTCTAGGAGGGGGGCCAGGCAGATGTCATAGACGAGAAAAGGAGGGCCGAGACAAGTGCACTGCACACCTCTGACCTTAGCCCTGCTGGGCCAAGCTGAGACCAGAAGACTACCTGGTTGGGATATGGTGGAGAATGCTCAAGCATCTCTGCGTAGTTGGACTGGTGGTTGCTTTTATGCTTTTGCTTTTTTTTAAAGATTTATTTACTTATTTGAGAGAGAGAGAGAGAGAGACGGGGGTGGGGCAGAGGGAGAGAGAGAGAATCTCAAGCAGACTCCCTCCTGAGTGCAAAGCCCAATACAGGGCTCGATCTCATGACCCTGAGATCACCACCTGAGCTGAAATCAGTCAACTGACTGAATCACCCAGGCGCCCCATGGACTGGTGGTTTTGACTGGTGGTTCTCAAAGCTCAGCAGCTCTGGCAAGAAGATTGGCTCTCATTTGTCGTCCACATTCTGGAATTGATACCCCATCTAAAGGCAACTGCATCTCCTCAGTTCTGGCTAATTCTTATATGTGTAATCTTTTAATCTTAGTGTTGCCAGGTGTTCTAGTTTTTCTGGAGAAGTGAGAAATCTGACATTGTAAATGAAATTGCGTAATTTTTTTTGAAATTGCATAATTCTTAAAAAAAAATTGTGTGTCAGATAGAATACATTTGTGGCCTGAATAACATCTACAAGGCCATCAGCTCCTGTTCTATGTTCTTCCTCCCCGTGTGCTCAATTTCCAACAAATGCTTCCAGAATTCTGTAGCCATGCCCGGCTGGGAAGACAGTGTGGGATATAAGGCAAACAAGAAAGAGGACAGATCGGAGAGACATGCCAGTCCATCCACTGCTCACCCCAGCAGTAACAGGAATAGGGATTCCCTTCTTTCAAAAAGGACATGGGAGGGGAAGGCTCTTGGTCTGACAGCTCTGGTGTGGGAGCAAACGTCAGCATTTTTCTCCTGCTCTGCAACTCGGTGAAAGAGAAACTAATGACTGAGCAGGATAGCTTCCACTTAGCTTGTACCTCAGAGAAATGGTGAGGCTGTGGTAGGGACCTTGCTGTCTCTCCAAGGCCCTTCTACCTGTGGGAGCAGAGTTCTCTGTGGAGAGTGTCCCACAGGAGCATCTGGTATACCACAGCACAATGTTTCAGCTCCACTGCAGTGCAAATCTCTCTTCACAATCTTTGCCTTCCTTGTTCATGAGAAATAAATACCAAATAGAATGCCAGTGTTTTCACAGAAACCTTCCAGCTTCCCAATACTCGAAGCCAGAGTGGTTCTCCTTCAGGACTTCACTGTGTCTCTCCCCCACATAGGCCTGCTCAGGGACTTGGAATGAGGGAGTCTGTAGAAATCCTTGTCATGAACTTTCACTGTTGGCATTGTCAGTGGGACCTTCCTCTGGGGGAGACCTGAATAGATAGGTTTTGAGCTGGTGGAGATCAACTTCCTGAGTGTTTTCTCAATCTCTGACCATATCTATTAAGAAGCTCAACAATGGGACCCTTCATTTGGACTTCCAGAAGACCCATCTGGAATATAGGAGATTGAGTTTCATCAAAAGATAGGCTCCAGTGAGCTAGTCCCACTGGTTCTGAAGACCATTTCTGAGTTTTCGGGCTCTACTTACATAATTTTATCAAGGGCCCAAAGAATGAACTCCTGTGAGGGAAACCCAAGTCATCCTTTGGCTACAGCAAAGGATCTCTACTCACTCACCGTGTACTCTGGGGGTATCCTGGCACCAAATCCAAAGGCTGGGAACATTTTGTCACTGAAAAAAAAAAAAAAAAAAAAAAGAAGTTTCTTCATTTGTTCATCTAATCAGGAAGAAAAAGACGAACTTGCATTACCTCACTAGGACATGCTACTATGCCAAATGCTGACTCATGCTTCTTGATTATCTACAGTAACAGGGGATAGCAGTAGCATGGGTAATTAAAATCAAGAAGGAATCCCCAAAGTTCTTTATAGTCATTAGTCTGCAATTTCTTCCCATAACTTTTTGCCAGATTTGATACTAAGGAATAAAATGGCCCAGGATTGCCTCACCTCCCCTAACCCAGTTTTCTGTCTTTGAAAAGTGATCATGAATTATATAACTCCAATAGTTGATTATTAGGGTTTTTCATATATGTTATCTTTTAAAATCTTTATAGGGAGAGACCATTATTCCCATTTCCCAGGTGGGGAAATGCCTTGGGAGGTAAAGTGACTTATCCAAGACCCGGCTGCTAGTTAGCCAGGGTTCAAATCCAGACAAGTCTAAAGAGATATTAAAAATCAATGGGAAGCTTGGAAGGCTGGCTAACTCGCAGAGCTTGGTTCCATCTACAGGACTCATTGTGTCCACTGCTTTAACTCATACAAACAACATAAACTGTTTACATGTCTCTGCTTATCTTATCTTGAATGCAAAGGGATGCTGGTTTTTTTGCATTAATATCTTTACATCTCCACTGCCTCTCTGCCCCAAACTGCCCCTTGCCCCTCTCTTCAGCATACTTGCCAGAGAGCATGTGCACAATAAATATTAAATAACTAGATAACCCATGAGTTGAATCATGGCTTGGTTTCTCCTACGCATATTGAAACTTCTCTCTTAATTTATTCATTAACATACGTTATATTGACTCCAACTTTCCTGTACTCTAGGTGAGATGATGGGGTGAAGAATTAAACTTAATTGGCGTATACAATGTGCCGGGCAGGATGCTAGGCAACGTACATTTTTATTTAATTCTCACGCAACCCTTGAAGTTCCATCTATGTATAATTCCTGCTTACAGATGAATAAACTGAGTCTCAGAAAGGCTAAGAAAATGGCCAAAGGTGTATACCAGGGAGGACTGTGTGATTCTAAAGCCCATGCCTTTTCTGTTGTCCTCGTATAATTTAATGATTGTATATAGCATTAAATGTGATTTCCTTCTGGAACTTCCAGTAACGGGGCCCCCTGACCAGACAAGTAAGACTCTCTTTATGCAAATTTTGTTGCAGTGGGGCTCTGGAATATTGCTCTTGGCAGAGGAATATCCTTCTCATGCCATCTACCTTTTATTTTCTCTCCCATTAAAAATACAACTGAGATTTGTTCTTGGAACAATTCCTACAAGTTCTCAGTTCTTTGCAGAATTAGTAAAGGAGGAAAGGAAATTCAAAGTAGGGCTTACTGTCCCTGAATGGCTCTGTCAACCAAAGGGGACCCCCTCAAGGCTGACAGAGAAGTCAAAGTACCAAAGCCAGATTTTTACCCATCACCATCCAACAGATGTAAAGGTCATTAGTAGCCAATGATGGTTTTGATAACACTTGACCAAAATGCAGTCAAGTCAAGCAAATTTGGGGTAGGGGTTGGGAGATACAAGAAAGTCAGAATTCTTGGGAATTAGTCAAATTCTTCGGAAAACCACCAGCTTTCCATTTTCCTCACTATTGTGTAGAAACAGGCTTTGTGGTGCATTGCATCTGGCATGTAGTAGAAAAGGTATTAATCTAGTAAATCGAAAAACACAACATCTTATAAAGGATTAGTCACAGCTCTGAGAAAAAAATACTTCTGGTCCTTGGAAATACTGAAATACATTGGTTCAGTAATTCCTCCTTAACCAAAACAAGGGCAAGAAGGTATGAAAAGGAATTTGTGAGGGAGAGTTCAGAGGTACTTTTGGCGCAAGTCTGGAAGAAAATTTTCCCGGGTGGAGAATGGGTCCTAGTTTTTCCAACCTGGAGATGGCTCAGAAGTCAAAACAGAAACCTAGGAGGCTCCATACCTTTTATTTTTTTCTTTGACGAGTCTAGGAAGGGTGAGATCTAACATTCCATCCATTGGTAGTCACCAAACCAATGTTCCAGCCTTAATGATATTCTTTTTATACCTTCTAAGCCACCCTTGGGGATTTGAAGTTTGCTGAGCATGATACACTGTTATGTAATTGAATTTCAAGCACAGGGAGGTAGGGAAAATACCTCATCCTACAAGAGCAATAATTAATGACCCAGGAGGGGTCACAAATCAACTCACAAAGTCTCTAATTAACAAACATGCCGAAGAAAAAGTTTCGAGCCTAAGCACAGTAGATTTAAACATCCACGCTTCCTGATTAAAAATAAAACTAGGCAGAGAGAGATCTTACGCAAGAGACAAGAGAAGGCAGATTGAACACACAAGCAAGCATTGGGTGTACCAGCACATCAAAGAACTTGAGACTGAATCCACTCAGCCCCGAGAAAAGGGGCCACTCAGCAACTACTGGGAAAATGACTGGTGGAACTTGCCAACTTGGAAAATTCAACATTACCACACTGCTAAAGGTAACCTTTTATTCTCACTATTGGAATAAAATAGAATAATAGACAAGAAAAGAGCCCATAGTCTTCAATGGTAAATGAACATGCCATCCTGAACTTGTTAGGGAATGACCTTGTTCCAGTGATCTCCAGATGGAAGATTCATTTTCAAACACCATTTTTATCCTCCTGTTAAGGAAGACTTTGAGATGAAGAAAGAGGGCAATAAAAATAAAGACAAATTACTTCATCCATAAGGAAACAGAGGCTGACTCAGAGCAAAATGGCATTTCAGAACACCTAGACATTTAATTAAGACTGTTCTTTAAGACAATGGTCTTAACACTGGGGTATGTGGAAAAGCAAAGCATAGCTTTTTTTTTTTTTTTTTTTGAGGAAATCAGTATTCAGTTTCTCTACTTTCATATGTATTCTCTGCTGAAATTGATCTTCTGGGAACACCTGTAATAGAAAGACCAGCTCTCCATTCACACCTTCCCTTTCACAATTACCCTTCTCCTTACCCATTCTGAATCTTAACCACAATGGTGCATTGTTCCAGAGTGTAAAAACTCTGTAGTAGAAAATAAGGGAACTAGGAAACAAATCCTTTTGCAAGTCAGGTAGTTGCCAATTTTTGCTTTAAAAAATTGTAGGAAGTGCTGTTATCAGCTGGTAGATAAAAGTACATTTTGGTAATAAGCCATTATGTGATTTTTTTTGATATATAACTTAGAATGGAAACAAATGAGTAATACTGCTAGTCAAACTCTTTTCATTACCATGTACTTATTTATAAGAACAAATTTTCTTAGTATTTATATTGATAAAAACAAAAAATTGGATCAGAATTGATGCTAGACTCTTCTAGTAGCATTCATTACAGATATGTAAACTACTTGGGAAAGAGCCCCACTATTTCATTAAAAGTTTTTATTTTATTTTATTTTATTTTTTAAAGATTTTATTTATTTATTTGACAGAGAGGAGAGAGATCACAAGTAGGCAGAGAGATAGGCAGAGAGAGAGTAGGGGAAGCAGGCTCCCGGCTGAGCAGAGAGCCCGATGCGGGGCTTGATCCCAGGACCCTGAGATCATGACCTGAGCTGAAGGCAGAGGCTTTAACCCACTGAGCCCACCCAGGTGCCCCTTTGTCATTGTTTAAACTCATGATGGAAAACATTAGATTTCAATGTAAAAAAGTGTGAGATTACACATTTTCATAAAATTCTTTTTAAGGGTATACACTCAAAACCAAAAATTCAAGGTCATTTGTCCAAAATGTCCTTTAGATCTGATACTGTAATCCCTTTTTCCTTTTGTGTTCACTTTATTTTTAAAGTTAATTAAGAGTATCGAAGATAATAGCCTCTATCATTTACTGAGCATCACAGGCAGAACATGTGCTAGCTAGCCACTTTATATCTAATCCTTATAACTGCTCTGCAAGGAAAGTTCGATAAATCTTCCATTTGAAATCAAGCACGCCAAGGCCCATGGCATGGAAAGAAACCTCAGAACAGAGGCAGCAGAGCCCGGGTCTGAACCCAGGGTCTACCTGTCCCTAAGACCCCGTGCTCTTTTCATCACCCCTGTTGACTGGGCCTTTGTGGGAGGCTGGTCTGGTCTAAAGATTCAGAATAATAAAGAAAAAGTCCACCCATGTTCTAATAACAATGAAGGATGGAATTAGCATTCCAAAGAAGCAGAATTACCATTCTGAACATCTCAGAATTTGCCATTCCCAGAAGGCCCTCCTTGACTACTTGGAAACTAACTTGGAAAAGATACTCCTTGTCTCTTGATCCAGTCCCTATCCTTACGCAGGGAAAAGGCACCCTGACCGTGCTGGGCTATAATTTATTTATGTGCCTTTTTCTCCCTGAGACTGTGAAGCAGCTTGGGGGAGGGTGGATTATGCTCTACTAATTCATCTCTGTCTTTACAGCCCCACGTGAGGTACCTGGCGGCCAACAGGTGCTGTATAGGTCCTTAGCCATTGCGTCTGACCCATCCAACCAATTTAACTCTGGAGCTCAATTGGGATGCCCGTTAGAAAAATGACCATGAAAAATCCTGATTCCTCAGGATGTACACTAGACTCATTAAATCAGGCTCTGGGGTGGGGCCCAGGCGTCTCCATATTTTAAGACTTCCCAAATGATTCCAGTGCGCAGCCGAGGCTGAGAGCCCCCGGCTGGAGTGGAAGGGGTGGCACTGTGATATAAACCTATCTCCTGATTCTAAACCCAATACCCGTCAGATGGGGCATCAGTCCTAACTTTGCCTCCTAGCACACCACGCGGGAAGACTCCTGCCTCAGTTGCTGAAACCTATGTCTCCTGGGGTGGCCACATCCATGACATGGCAAACTATGCTTGCAAGCAATGTATTCAGTATCGATACTCTCTTGTAGCAGATAGACCAGCCTTTCGTTGGAGGACACGGCAGAGGTCAGAGACCTATATCTCCGCTGGGCCCGAGGCATGGATGTCACCTTGATCTTGAGCCGCGTGACCGGGACGTTCACAGGAGTTGGGCTAGTGCTACAATGCAAACGGAATATATGAGCGTGTGTGTGGGTGTGTGTGCGTGTTTGCATATATGTGTGCATGCTTGGGGAGTCCAAGGGGAAAGTATGGGCAGTGTTCTCTCTGTCCGAGGCACAGACACAGATAGAGCAGGCTAGCAGGACTGTCCTCTGGGCTTAGGACCAGATATTTGTGGAAAAGTTTCCCCTTCCAGGCCACCCTGAGAAGGGCTTTATGCGTCTCGCAAGCTGTTCTACTTCGTTGAGCACCTCGTACTGACCCCTCAGCAATGACTGTACAAGGCAGGAAGAAAAACCCCTGGTTGTCAGAGGCTGGGAGCAATTTCTAAGGCTCATGGGGATTAAAAACCTCTCTGTCACGGCAGGAGGGGGAACGACGCCTTCTGTCGGTTTTTATTCAAGTGTTTCTTTTGAACATCAACCCATGACTTTGATGTGGGAATAAATTAATTCCAAAGCCCCAACTTGAAATTTCCTGACTCTGCCTGTCTATTGTCTACCCGCCCACGCGAAGGAGAAACTGCGGAACCTTGTCAGTTCTCAAGCGAGCAGCTTGCATTACACATTCTTCCAGGGAGTCTTTCAAAAGAGCGCCTGGGCTTTTCAGTCCTTTTCCTCCTTCGGTATTTGCCCTT
>CM052799.1:78388057-78659988 GCA_028533885.1 Nasua narica
ATTTTTTTTTTTTAAAGATTTTTATTTATTCATTTAACAGAGAGAGAACACAAGCAGGCAGAGAGGCAGGCAGAAGCAGAGAGAGGAGCAGGCTCCCTGCGGAGCAAGGAGCCCGATGCGGGACTCGATCCCAAGACGCCGGGATCATGACCTGAGCCAAAGGCAGTTGCCCAACCAACTGCGCCACCCAGGCGTCCCAAAGCCCTTCAACTTCTTAATCCAAACCACTTCTCTAACCCTCTTCTGAATATACCACTTATGCATATTAACCCAAATATAGTTTTGATATTTATCATTAGGCTATATGGATGCATAAACATTTAAGTTCATAGGAATGCCTTTTTTTTTTTCTTAAGAGAGGTGGAGGTAGGGAGGGTCAGAGGGAGAGGGAGAGAGAGGATTTTTAGTAGGTTCCATGCCTAGCACAGAGCCTCATGTGGGGCTCAATCTTACAACCTTGAGATCATGCATGACCTGAGTCAAAATCAAGACTTGGACACTTAATGACTGAGCCACCCAGGCACCCCTGTAGGAATGCTTTTAAAGGAAGTATCCTATTTATTCGTCTCATTTCTTGTTTCTTCCTAAACCTTCTCTCTCCTTTCAGGTTGAGGGTTCAATCCGTTATAATTCAATAAAAGTACCTAATATACCTTAGCCTGGCACCTGAAGGAAAGATGCTCCACCTTCGCCATTCTTAAGGTTGAGTCAGAAGCACCAGGTATCTGTGGAAAGTGTAAGAGCTTTCTCTGAGCCCCTGCTTGTAAAGGGTACTGATCAGAGTCTTGACAGGAAACAAATGGTCCCCTCACAAGGGATGATCCAGGAGAGCTTAATAAAAGGACAATTCAAAAAGTCGGAGGGGGACTAAGTCAATAAGGTAAGGGGGGAGGAGCTGGAACTGGCGAGGTGCTGGTGAGAGCCCTTAAGGTGGTGCCTCCCAGCTGGGGAGGATCAGCAGGAGCCATGACGGAGGGGAGGGCCATCCTTCTGTGTCAGGCAGGCCCCGTGGACGTGGAGCTGGGGATCCTGTGGGGTGAAACTTCTGGTGTACACGGGGGCTGGTTCCTTACGGTATAACTCCAAGGGCACAGTAAGCCCCTGAAGGTTGAATAAGGCATTGTTCAAGAGCATGGAATCTATAGACTCTAAAACAGACCCAGATCAATAGAGCGTTCCCTTGAAAACCTATAAATAGTTTCCCGAATGGCTCCTTTGCCCAAGATTGTGAGACACTATTTCCAGAAGCTCTCCTTTGTGACATTGCTGGCTTCTCTACTCCCATTTCTGTACATCCAGCAGGACAGTGAGCCCACAGGACAGCGAGTGTTAGGTGTGCGCGCGCACGGTGGACATGTCTGCCACTCTGTGTGCGCCAGCGCTCGATGCCCGCGGGAGGGCTGGGTGGGGGCAGCTTCAGGGACCCTCCGACTTTAAAGAAATGACCAAATTCTATAATTAACTCATAATCATTCAGGGGTAGGTGAACAATGCCCAAAGTCCAGGGGGGACAAAAGTAGACCCGTCCGAGATTAGATTAGAGGACAAGCCTCTAGTGAAGGAGAGGTCAGCCTATCAAACAACCCCTTAACTCATCCTCTTGGAACTCCCCTTTTTAGTCCTTTGAGTACCACCATCCCTGCCCCAGAAATACAGTGGTCCTGTCTACTCTCTTGGGCTTAAACCTGGATAAAAAAATTAAACCATCTGTCTTGCTTTCCTTATATGACTGAGCCCGTCAAGGGAGCTAAACGGGGCTGAACTTCAAGATGATATGTCATCTTGAGATGAGGAACAAAAGCTGTTCAGATTGTGTTTTTCTTGCTTGCCATGTGGCTTTCCCATAGGTTTTAGCAGATCTATCTCTGGCCATCTGGGGATGCTCTTTCTGGAGGGCATGTCGGCCCAAACCTAGGAGGGTTTCGAATGTTAAGTAAGTAAGATGCCCTCATAAGCTTGGTCTATCAGTCATCTTAAAAAGACCCAGCTTACCCACCCAAATACATATTTGGAGTATATAAATCCCAGGTGCTCACAGGTTACATGTAGGAGATGACCCCTGATCCACCCACTGAGTCTAGATACTCTATTTCTCACTCTGAAAGACCAGTTCTCCAATATTTTGGAATTCACCTCTTCGTTGGTGACAAACCATTTGGATGGCTTCCTCTTGGCACTGACCATCAGGCATTGGTACTTGTGTTTGGGCTGCATCTGCCTGGGCTCAGTGGGACTTACCAGGATGGCTCACTTCCTTGTCATCCAGCTCATCAGATGATGGGACCTGAGAATATGCCCACTGCCCCATGCCTCATGTAGTTACTGGAAGAATGGGAAGCATTAGGAACATTCCCAAACCACCTGAGGATGAGTGGCATGAATTTCCTGATACGACTTCCTGACAACCATACTCAACTGGAGAAAACAGAAGTATGAAGTCACTTTAAAAACATGATACCAGGGGTGCCTGGGTGGCTATGTCGGTTAAGCGTCTGCCTTTGACTCAGGTCATGATCCGAGGGTCCTGGGATCGAGCCCCGTGTTGGGCTCTCTGCTCAGTAGGGAGCCTGCTTCTCCCTCTCCTCCCCACTCACTCTTGACTTCTGTCGCTATCTCTGTCTCTCTCTCTCTCAAATAAGTAAATAAAAAATCTTTAACAACATGATACCAATTCAATATTCCAGCAGTGAGACCTGAACAAAGCTGACCCAGGGTTTAATACACTTTTGTCTCCTCATGCCCCCATCCCAGCACCATTCCCCACACCTTGCTCCCTGAATATGAACAAATATGAAAGCAACTTACTGTAAACTGGATTTGGCAGCCACCCATGATGTAGTCCAAGAAAGAATGCATCTTGTGGATCTGCACGGGAGGAGAGAGGAAACTGTTTTAGGAACAGCACAATCTATTTCCTTACAGAGCAGAAGCTCTTAACCTTTGGGGTTAGGCTGCTAACCTAGAAGAAAGAGCAGAAAAGAATCTGTGAGAAAAAGAGGCGTCAGTTGATTTTGTTATTTTATTTTATTTTAAAACATTTTATTTATTTATTTACTTGACAGAGAGAGATCACAAGTAGGCAGAGCGGCAGGCAGAGAGAGGGGGGGAAGCAGACTCCCCACTGAGCAGAGATCCCGATGTGGGGCTCCATCCCAGGACCCTGAGATCATGACCTGAGCCAAAGGCGGAAGCTTAACCCGCTGAGCCACCCAGGCACCCCTGATTTTGTTATTTTAAAGGAGAGAAAAAGTAATGCCCAATTCAGATGGCCCTGTTAGGGCTGTAGCTACTTATGCCCCCTGCTCCCCTCTCTTGGGTTATGGAAACCTCTGGTGAGAGACTTCACTTGGCTTTGGTTTTGCTCCCCATGTCTAAGTCCCAGTCCTGGTAACATTCTTATTTATTTATTTATTTATTTGACAGAGAAAGACACAGCAAGAGAGGGAACACAAGCAGGGGGAGTGGGAGAGGGAAAAGTGGGCTTCCCGCAGAGTGGGGAGCCTGATGTGGGACTCAATCCCAGGATTGACCCTGGGATCGATCCTGGGGACCCTGGGATCACGACCTGAGCTGAAGGCAGACACCTAACGACTGAGTCACCCTGAGGCACCCTGGTAACATTCTTAATGCCACAAGTAATCTAGGTTGGTGGCTGCAGGATTGCAATGAGCTGAGAGGCCTTTACTGATAGTTACCCATTTGTTAGATTCCTGCCATGCCATGAACAATGAACTTATGAGCACTAACTCTAAGCTAGGGACTTAACATCCATAATTTCATTTAATTCTTAGAACCACCCTATGAAAGTGGTACTATCATTATGATTGTGCCATTTTGTGGAGGAGGGGGCTGAGGCTGAGATCACCTAACCAGCTGAAGGTGGAGGTGGGACTCTAATGATGGCTGTCTGGACTGTGTAGTCCATCTCTTGGACCTTGTGCTGGAAGTCACAAAGCCTTCTTTCTGCCCAGCCATGATCATCTGTGTTCTCGTGTGCCTTACCATTTTCTGATCTTCATTTCTGCTTCATTATGATTCTGCTGCTCAACTCTGGGATGATGCTCTGGGCAGCCTCTTAGAGACTGAGCCACGAAATCCCATGTTGGTGTCTCTAGGTACCACCTCCAGGTAGCACCCATCTCTTAGCAGACTTTTCTCAGGGGTGATGTTTACTTGGTCCCTGGAACAACAGTGCCTGCTCCTGGCTTCCTTTTTTTTTTTTTGAGGGAGAGAGAGTGTGCAAGTGAGAGTGAGAGCATGAGCAGGTGGGAGGGAGAGGGAGAAGCAGGCTTCCCACTGATCTGGGATCCCTATGTGGGGTTCAATTCCAGGACCCCGGGATCATGACCTGAGCTGAAGGCAGACACTTAACTGACTGAACCACCCAGGCGCCCCATGCTCCTGGCTTCCTTATGGCAATGCTTTCCTTGATGATTGGGACACACTACTATTGTCTGTAATATCAAGGAAATAAGAACTTGGGAAGAGTTGAAATACCATGGCCCCTGAGCACTAAACTGTAATATCAATCCACAGAGGATCAAAACAGACTTATGCACAGCCACCTAAAGGAGATAGACAACCACCGAAGTGGTTCATCTAGATCTTTTTTCCTGCTTCCCTGGGCACAAGGATGTTTTGAACATGCCTGGGATTTGATTTGTAAGGTAAGATGACCAGAGACAACTGCCTTTGGGAGAAGAGTTTATTTATTAATATGGACTTTTTTTTCCCTTTAAGATTTTATCTATTTATTTGTTGGGGGGGGGGGAGCATAAGCAGGGAGAGCA
The DNA here is from genome assembly GCA_028533885.1 of Nasua narica. NCBI lineage: Eukaryota > Metazoa > Chordata > Mammalia > Carnivora > Procyonidae > Nasua > Nasua narica. Next base: position 78,392,848 of record CM052799.1, read on the forward strand.
GCAGGCAGAGGGAGAAGCAGGCTCCGCACGGAGCAAGGGGCTCAATCCCTAAGCCCGAAGGCAGATGCTTAACTGACTGAGCCACCCAGGTGTCCCTGAAAGAAGAGTTTACTACTCACAGCTCCCCAAAGGAGGGGAGGCATGTATTACCACTCAGGGGCCACATGGGGAAGCACCAGTGACAGTCATAAGGCAGAAAGATTGAAAAGAAAGTGTGGGTGGAAGTCTTCAGTGTGTGTGTGTGTGTGTGTGTGTGTGTGTGTGTGGTAAGGAATGAATGGGGCAGGTAAGCAGTTAAACTGGTTTAGTATTGGAGAGTCTGAATAATTTTGGTGGCTCTGAGCTATAGGGGTGGTCTCCAATTATCTGAAGCCTGGACCCAGGATGCTATAGGGCCGCAGGAATATTGTGTCCATATGTGAGAGCTCCATAAAGGAGGTGGTTGGGGTACGGGCTCTGGATTGGTTGGTCTGCATATCAAAGGTAGACTCACAAGCAAGTTGTTTGCTATCTCCAGGAATTAACTAACCCTGGGAGGCGCAGACCCTACACCCATCCACAAGGCTCCAAGATGTTAAAGCATCAAAAAGTGTAGAAAATAAAAGTCACAATTAATACACTGATCGAAGATGGCCAATTCCAATACACTCTCCCCTAGTCCCACTGAGTGGTACAAGAGGTGGGCACATCGGTCTTTCCTTTCCTCTCGTTCTTGCTATGAAAGGATGCGCAACGCCTGGCAGGAGAGAGGGAACCTGACATACATAGAGAGAAACTAGATGGCATTTAAGTCTTGCATGGTGGAGTCCGACAGGCATAGGTTAAAATCTCAGCTCTTAAACTTACCATGTGTGAGACTACATGATCTCAGTTGACAGCAGAAATCTCAGGATTAGGATACAAGTTAAACAGAATTTATCGTCATCACTCTCACATAGAGAGTCCTCAGCCAAGGCCAGAGTTATTCTCAGATGTGATTTCAGAGGTTTGATTATTAGCATGTAGGATTTTCTGTGAAGCTAGAGCCCTTCTGGGAGGAGTTTCCAGGCCCTTGTGATTCTTCACCACGGCTCTGTACTCATGTACCCTTTCATCCTGGGTGAAGTGCCACATAGAGGACACCGAACACTGTGACGAGCACGTGGTAGGAGCTCTGGAAATGCTGGCTTATCATTTTGGGGGATCTCCCTCTAATGCTGTTCTGGGCAGAGAAAAGCCTGACATGTGACCAGGACTCCCCATTTTTGGGGGCATGACTGTCTTTGTGGAAGAGATGGTGGCATTGGGCCACCGTATCTCCAAGATTCCTCATTGCACATCCATTGGTACGTTGACTTTCTGATTTTTATTTTAAAAACACCACACCTCCTTGACATTCCCTCCTACTGACCATACAACTTGAGCTCTTCCTCCCAGACAGCCCTAGCTTCACGCTTCTTGAAAGAGAGAGACGACATACATACCTTGCACTGATTCAAAATCACAATGCCTGAGTTCTTATAATTCTTCTTCTTGGCTTTGTACTTGGGGTTGATGCACTCCCACTGCACCTGCAACAAGAGAGCCTACTCAGGAAGAAGGGGAGTCACTTGGTGAGGCCCAGCCCCCAGATGCTGTAGCAGATGGGTCTGAAGGCTGACGAACGGTCTCCGTGTGGTAACGCTTGCATCATAAGGGATGGTTCAGGGGCATGGATGAGTGAGATTCATATCAGATGGCCTGGTTTGAATCCTGTTCCCATCAATTTCCAGCCAGGCAACCCTTAGCAAATTACTTGATTCCTCTACGCCTTGGATATCCACTCTGTAAAATGGAGCTGATAATTGTATCTCTCAGGATTACTGCAAAGCTTTAATAATTAATCCACGAAATACATTTAAAGCAGTGCCTGGCACTTGTGAATGCTTTTTATTAATAGGGTCAATTCAAGCAACAGAGGGAAGGAGACATCTGTAGACACATTCCTAACACAAGTGTTGAGTCTTGGTGTCTAGGAGATGGCTTAAAATGTCAGAGCACTGACAGACATTGAATGCTGGCTACAGGAAGTTAGTGGGAATAATGATGAGTTTGCATAGAACCTCACTGAGAACTAAAATGATGGAGTGATACATAACACAATGGTGACATGATAGATCTCCAAAGGGGATAGTATCAGAGCTTTGGGAGTGACTGGGAACTGAGGAGGTGGCTGGGAACGAAGGGAGTGTGTAGGGAAAGAGACATCAACCTTTCCAGCCTACAAAAGACTTCATGCGACAAAACCAACTACAAGTCAAACATCCAAGAGCCACTGAATGCTCCTGCCCGCCATTCTGTGAGAGCCGGATCCCTGGATTTCCACTCAGGAGACCAATTTTTACTCTATCTCTCTGACAATTAGGAATATCTGAAAATAAAGCAGTTTCTGAGGCAGATGTGAGTGGGGTAGACCGATATAGCTTTGACTCCCACTGATCTCACTGTTCATGCATTTGTGTAGGTCCCTCCCACAATGATGATAAGCTTAGTCATGTGACTTGTTTTGGCCAATGGGACATTAGCAAAAGTGAAGGGCGCAGAGGACTAAAAATGCCTGTGCAATAGGGCTTGCCTTCTTCCTGCTGCTGGTGATTTTTTACCACCATGTAGAAAAGCTTAGGCTGATCTCCTGGAAAATAAAAGAGTACATGGAGAAATGTCCCAGCTGTCCCAGTTGCTGAGGCACAAATGCATGAGTGAGTTCAGTTGGCATCATGTAGAGAATAGAGGAGTTACCCCAGGTGAACTCAGCCAAATTGCCAACCCAGGGAACTGTGAGTAAATAATGATTGTTGGTTTTGGCCAGGAAGCTTTAGGGTAATTTGTTCCTCAGCAACAGATAACTAAGAACAGTAGTTTCTCAATACTGGGAAAGTTCCAATAGGGGCTGGGCAACCACATAAGGTTTGGGAAGAAAGGAATCCTGTACTTGCTAAAGGTTCTCTAAAACTCTTTCTATAATAGGAAGGAACGAAAAAGAGGAAGGAAGGAAAATAGGAAGGGAGAGAGGGAGGAAAAGAGGGAGGGAGAAAGGGTAGAAGGAGAGGAGAGGAAGAAAGAAGAGTCAAATTGAATCTGAAATCAAGACATCTCCAACCCTGTTTTTTTTTTTTTTTTAAAGGCCTCATCTTTCCATCATGACGATGGTTGTCTTTCTTCCCTCTCTTAGGTTATCTTCTCATTTGCTCTCCATGTGGGTAGTGCTTGATAAATAAGAATTCCAGCTTGTCTCAAAGTAGATCTAGTATTTTCAGACAAAGTACTCCAAGTTCCTCTCAAACTCATCAAAACTGAAATTGCCTTTTCCCCAAATCTTCCCCTAATGTCACAGTATGAACAAGTAGCATAAGGATTTACCTTACAAGTGGAAAGAAAAGATCCAAAATCACCTGTGGTGATTCCTTTGTCATTTTCAATAATTTCGATTAAACTCAATTTCTTCAATCAAGAAGGACATAACAGATGAATCTTTAAATGAGTTAGATTTCAAGTTATCTTAAGAATTATGATGGTAATTCTTGGAAAGTCTACTCATTTCCATCTTAGGCTAAAGCAGACCAGTAGTGGAGGATGGGTTAGTGCAGCCAGACAAGGGCTCCAAGGAAGCTGATCAGAACCTGCAGGTACTTGGGGCTTTTATGCCTATTGGGCAGGAAAGGGGTGCTGATGAACTGGGTCTAAGTATTTTGCATCTGTCTTGGGGTAAAGTTTTCATGTTATTATAGGCTATTTGCTTTCCATCTACAATCCCATTTAACTCTCCCACAACTCCCTCTTAGAGATGAAAGATGAGGCTCAGGTCTTATGGGTGGCAACTGGTGGAGCCGGGATTCACCATATCAGTCTCACTCCAAAGCCTGGCCTGTTAACATAGTGCTTCCTCCAGAAGGGTCTTAGACAGGCTCTCCTATTTGTTCTTTTAAGTTTCCTTTTTGGTCACCTCAAACTGAGGCTGTTTATGAAGGCCCCCTGAGAATTAACTCAAGTTAATCAAGAATTTACCCCGCAGAACCATGACTCTCACAGGAAGAAGCTTAAAAGAGGATGGCTCCTTTTTTTGTCTCTGTTTCTTCTTACTGAGGTTCCTCAGTTTCTGCCTCTGTCCTCTCTCCCTATCCTCCATTCTCTTGACATTAACTACTTGTTTGTCGATGGCTCCAAAATACATCTCCAGGCAGGCCTCTCCTCCAGTTTCCCAAACCCTATTCTTGAACTTTCCTTATAAACTGGATCTCCCTGAAATAATACTTCCTTACTCAGGAAACGGCACCTCAGGGTTACTCGGTTTACTCATCTAGCCCCCTCATATCCAAACCCTCAACACATCTTGTAGCTCCAAAATCCATCTTTTTTTTTTAAAGATTTTATTTATTTATTTGAGATAGAGACAGTGAGAGAGAGCATGAGAGGGGAGAAGGTCAGAGGGAGAAGCAGACTCCCCGTGGAGCTGGGAGCCCGATGTGGGACTCGATTCTAGGACTCTGGGATCATGACCTGAGCCGAAGGCAGTTGCTTAACCAACTGAGCCACCCAGGCGCCCTCCAAAATCCATCTTAAATCACTCTACTTCTCTCCACCTCCATCATCACTTTTTGAGCCTAAGTCATTATCAACTCTTGTCTTGCCTATAGTAGTAGCCTCCTCACAGATCTGCTTCACTGTCTTCTCTCTCTATAATAAATTATATACAGTGGCCAGAGTCATTTTTAAAAGTTAAAAGCATCTCTAGCTTGGACCTCTTTGCACCACTGTCCAGTAGAACTTTCTGCAATGATGGAAATATTCTACATCTGTACCAACCAATACTGAAGCCACCAGCCACATGAGGCTATGGAGCACTTGGAGTGTGGCTAGTGTGGCTGAGGAATTGAAGTTGAAACTGAAACTTAATTTTAATTAATCAAAAGTAAGACTAAAACACTCACATGTAGCTAGTGGCTCTTGTCCTGGTGAGCACAAAGCTGTGCACCTCTTATCAAGTTTAGAAAAAAATCCAAACTCCTTTGGATTTCTAATAGCTCGAAGAGGACACATTAGAATGTGTTTTTCCTGGCCCCCGCCTCTGTCTTTGACTACATCTCATCCACCCTCTCTGCTCCAGATATACTAGTCTCTTCCACATCCTTAATCACACCAAGTTCTTTCCTCACTCAGGACTTGGTAATGCTATTCCCTCAGCCTGCATGCTTTTCCCTTGCTTGTTACATGGCTGGCTTCTTTTCATCTTCAAGGAACTTCAACTTAACTGGTGCCTTTTCAGATTATCCTTCCAAAACCACTTTTACAGTATACTTGTTTAGTTTTTTATAGTGTTTGTCACAAACTATAATTACATTTTAAAAAAAAGATTTTATTTACTTGACAGAGAAAGAGAGATCACAAGTAGGCAGAGAGGCAGGCAGGGAGAGAGGGGGAAGCAGGCTCCCCGCTGAGCAGAGAGCCCGATGTGGGGCTCGATCCCAGGACCCTGAGATTATGACCTGAGCCTAAGGCAGAGGCTTAATCCACTGAGCCACCCAGGTGCCCTTATAATTACATTTTTATTTTTTGTTTATTTGATTCATGTTTGTATTTTACTGTGATGCACAGTCATGATACACATAGAACTTGGCACTTAGGAGGTGTTCCATAATCAACGCTAGCAAAATCAACAAATAAGAGAATATTTTCCACAGTGCCAGTGTGCCCAAATGGGGTTGAGTGATCGAACTAAATAAAATCTTTCTGGTATCTCAGTGATACAGAAAAGTACACAGCATATGATTCATTTCCTCAGTGGGACTTCAAGATTCATTTCTGTTTGTTTGAAAACATTAGACTTTGGTATTCTTCAATTATTATATATGGTATAATTTTACTTGTACTACCCTCTTAGGCACCTAAAGATGAAATGTCTCCCACATTTATTGATTTGGCTATTTTTACTTGTAGAGGAGAACAAGGCATAACTCTGTGAAACTTTTTAGAACTCTAATACATGGTATTGATAACTCATTGATTTATTAGCTCAGTAGAGCCTGCTTCAACAGAGCAACAACTTCTCTGGCTATCTTGTTATCCTGGGTGTGACTTCACTTATAATTTAGTGTTGGGTGTTTTTTTTTTTCCCTAAGATTTTATTTATTTGTTTGAGAGAGAGAGCAGAAGAGAGTGGCAGAAGAAGAGGAAAAAGCAGACCCCCTGCAGAGCAGGGAGCCTGCCTCAGGGCTCGAGCCCAGGACCACATGAGATGTGGTCAAATCCCTGGGATGATGACTTGAGTGGAAGGCAGACACTTAACCGACAGAGCCGCCCAACTCCACAATTTAGTGTTGGTTTTGACTGTGGGCCTGAACCTTTGCATGCCACCCTTGTGGCAAAGGTCTCTCTACATGTTTCACAAGTTGCTTGTAATCCTGGGTATTTAATAGAGCATACACAACAGGTTTTGTGGGAGCCATGTGGAAAGTTGCCTTTGATTTTCTAGACCAAATGTAAGTACTTGACAAACGGTCTGATTCAGATTAAGCTTCCAGTTCTAAAGGATGTTAGTTTATTCCCATCCAGTCTAGGTATATCTTGACCTTATATCTGAAAGAAGAGGCAAGAAAAATGAGTTGTGACATCTTCTGTATTCAGTACTTCTAACCAGGCCAGGTATAGGATCTTATCTCTAAGGGAAAGACTTTTCCAAAGCCACTGAACACTCAGCTGTCACTCTTTTCCATTCTATAGGGACAGTGGGCCCCAGAGTAAGAAGGTCAGGTATTTGGGTTTTGAGATCCCCTGAGGCAGGAGTTAAGTGTAAGTAGTTCATTTGGGAGGTAATATCAGGAAGCACCAGTTGAGGAGTGAGGAATTGAGATGTACAAACTGCCAGAGAGGTATGCAAGTCTGTTTCCACTGTGGGCAACCAGGGCCGATTCCTGCTGGGGAACTCTAGGAAACTGCATAGAACACACACTCAGAGTTCTGCTATCTGTGGGGCAAGAGCTGGGATATTTATACTTCAACCTCTCATTAGTTATGTGTTGAGGGCTGCTCCTTAGAAGGAGCTACACCCTCCCTCATACTTCACCCTGCTGTGGGCAGAGGCAGAATAGGCTCCAGTTACCAGAGAAAGCCCACAGGCAGAGATACAGGTTCTATGGCTAGAAATTGGGCTGGTGAACAATGAACAGGTACGAACAGCAGTTACCTAGTTAGGGTCCAGATGACAGCAAGGGACTGATCAATTTATAGATATGCGAATGTATGTGTGTCTGAAAGAAATGAAGAAGAGCTTTAGGTTTCTGTGGTGTGTGATGAAATCCCTATATGCTTCTGTTAGTGCTAGTGTTTGGGTCCATGTCTCGGTATCCAGTGTGTGAGTGAAATGGTGGAGCCCAAAGAAAATCTTGTGGCCATAATGAATATTTGGAGGAATCCAATAACTTTTCCAAAGCAGTAAATGTGTAATTAATGTCACCAAGTCATGGAAAGAACAATATTACCATAAACAGGTATTTGGGAAGTGCTAGCTACATGCTAGGCACTCTGCTCAGCGCATACCATGGATTATCTTATTTAATCTTCACAAAGTTCTCTTGGGTAGATACATTGATCACCTTCATTTTTAAGTGAGAAAACTGAATCACAGAGAGGTTAAGTCACTTGTCCAAGGCTACACAGCTAAAGAAAATCAGAAATATTCTCATCTGACCTCTCTGTTTCACTGACAGAAACTGCACCACACTGGGGCAGTGTCATCTCCAAGTTCACACTAGTTGCTTTGGCTGGGTTACTCAAATCCCACCATGCTTCCTACTTGTCAGATTTAATCAAATATTGATATCGCTTCTCTAGGTGTTCCATGTGTAGTGGGCGCTAAGGACGCATCAAAAGAGAAGTGTCTGGAGAAAATGCCATCTGTGATTTACCACCTACCTGTTTCCCTTCCATTGCTCCTCTCATCTCCTTGAAGGTCGAGGTGAATTCTCCAATGAAGTCGTGTTTGCCATTGGAGTCCCAGTCCCATACTATGCACTGCAAGAGGAAGGAAGTATCTCTTAAAAAAAAAAATCAAGAATGAATCCACAGTAGCTGAAGGCAGTGTGAACTGTATGAGGAAGACCTGATGAAAGATGCCTGGTCTGGAACAAAAACTGAACACTCTAGGATTGTGGCATGTGGGGTATATTATGCCTTTGGTTTCTATAGCTGTTTTTTTTTTTATTAAGTTTTTAATTTAATTTTTTAAAAAATTTATTTTTTTATTTGAGAGAGAGAGAGAGCACAAGCATGAGTGGTGGGGAGGGGCAGAGGGAAAGGGAGAAGCAGAGTCTCTACTAGGTAGGGAGCCCAATAGGGGTGGGGCTCAATCCCGGGACCCTGAGATCATGACCTGAGCCGAAGGCAGACACTAAACCAACTGAGCCTCTCAGGCCCCTCTTTTTTGGAGGATTCTTGAAGAAAAATGAATTTCTCAACTTTTGCTTTCTCTTTCAATGTGGAGGCTATGGTAGATCATTCTTTTGCTTGGAAAACACAATAATAAGTCCTTTGGTTATAATGGAGATTGTATCAGAATAAATCAAAATGGAAGAGATTACGACAAAGGGAGCTCAACTGCTCTGCTGAATAAAGTAATGTCAAGTTGAGTTTTCCTTTTGCAATTAGAGACATGAACATAGGACCCAGGAGTGCGGGTCGAGAAGAAGTTTGGGAAGGATTCATCAGAGGGCTGAAGATGGGCCTGACATTGGAGTAGAAGGAAAGAGATAGGTAAGGAACTTTGGAAACTGTGAGGTCTAAAGTTCAAGGTCAAGTCATTTGGCTATTTCTCCTCTCATGCACCCTCTCTACTTCCTCCTGTTATCCCTGAGACTCTAGTAAATCTGGCCATGCATAACAATGTAATGCTGGTGGTGACTCGGAGAATAAAGGCGAGGGGCTATGACCATGTTTTGGGACAAGCAGACCAGAAAGCACTGTGATATGGCCCACTGGGATTGAAAACTGAGGGGAGCAGGGCTGTGGAGGGAGAGCCAGACAGAGGACTCCTAGGAGTGGAACCCCACAGAAACACTGGGGTTCCACAGTACATGGACGTAGAACTCAAGATATCTTATCCAGATTTTGAAATGAATCTTTGAGCCCAGGAAGTTGGGAGAATTACAATTAACATTCAGCTGAAACCATTCAATGTACACTAACTTTTTGGTCATTACATATTTACTCAACTGGTAGATGCTAAAAGTAAATGACTAATAGGATCTGTTATGTCAATCTGAGTCTCTAAGTGAGAGAAATGCACAGCAGAGTCCCCAGGTGACCCAGGATGGACATTTGTATCTACAAGAAATAAATCACTGCTGTTCTCAACCACTGAGATTGCTACCACATCACCCAGTCTGAGAATCGTTTAAGTACTTAAAGTGCTATCTTAGGAAAAGGTATTTCAATTTACTTTGTCTGATTCCAAAAGGGGAAAAACAAATTTTGTGAGGAAGTTACAAAGAAATAACAAAAAAGGTATTTTTCAGGAATCACACCTGTCCGGAAATAAAGTTATCCGTTTGTGTAAGAGTGAGTCTTTTATTGTTAGAAATGTTTAAGAAGAAACAGCAGCACTACCAAAAATGTGGTAGAAAAAGTCAAGTAGAGAATGTTATAGAGGATTTGGTCAGATGTTCTTTGAGTTTTCTTCCAACTTGGAGATGCTAAGATTAGTTGTATAGGTTGCAAAATAACAACAATGAAAGACTAAATTCTTTCTGGTTGAAATGCTAAGCATGGTAATGTTTGGTAGGAGGGTTGAGAATTAATTAATTCGAAGTAGGATGAAGTTCTTCCTCATTTATTCCATTGGATGGTGGAACAAATCAATGATTCAGCCATTTGGAAAAATGTCTCAGAATGTGCACTGTAAATATCACATTGTTGAACACTGTCCATTGATCTGCAGTCACTTACAACCAGGGGTTTTTCTCTTTGTTTGCCAGTCCCTCCTTACTGCCTCTCCCTCCTTGCACATGTATGACCCGGGCCTGGACACAGAAACAAAGAAGGCTGGTTCTTGGGACCCTCCTAACTTTGCCTGGTAGTAAATATAGCCACGGGACACCTGAGACTGACGCTCGGAGACTCCTCTACCTTGAGGAGCAGGTAAAGAGACAAAGGGAGCAGAAGCACAGGAGAGAAAAGAAGTAGAAGCAGCCTTTTAAACACTCTTCTGCATTGAGGAAGAGGTTGAATCCCCTTCTTCCTGCCTCCCTAGTCATAGCAGAATATAGAAAAAGCAAGAGGGGATGTACAGAATACTTCAGCTTGTCACAGAATCTTGGGCAGAAAGCACATATCACTCCTTTTTTGCCCTCTGTTAGCTGTCCCGTCATGCTTTAGTTAATTACTTTTCCCCCTCCTACCTGCCACGGACGACATTCAGGACATTTGTAATGTGCTTTCTCTCAGGGGTGGAGAGGGACTGACCACTGACCCTCCACGGGCTGGAGGAGGAGTCAGGCTTGACAGGACTCTAGTCCTGGCCTCCCCAGGGGCAGGCCCTGTCGCTTACATGGGCCCTGCTTCTTTGATTGGCTAGCATTTCCCACTGTGGCAGATGCAGAATTCTGTTTTGACCTTTCTCAGAAGGGATCCTAAAGGAAGGAAGACACAGTGAAGCAGAAAAACAAAAACACTGTTTCTGTCTCTCCCTGCCACGAAGCTGGCTTCTGACAGCTCTGATGCGGTTGAGAGAGGAACACATTTTGGTGAAAAGTAAACAGATCAGCTGCCCTGTAGAAAAACTGAGACTGAGGCAGTGTTCCTGGTGTGAATCAATAAGGAAGCCTTGACAGATCTGTGAGAGATCAGCAGCTGGAACTCTCTATGAGCCAGAAGTTTTCTCAAGTCCCTGCATCTCATAGTGGAGTTTAGTATGCAGTCTTACCATGTCTGAGCTCCACAGAGGGTCCGATCAGCTCCCTCATTTTATGGAGAAAGACTTGATGGCAGAGAAGTGAAATGGCTTCTGTGAGTTCACCCAGTGCAGGGTTGGGACTAAAATCCAGGTTTCCCTCCCTGATTTCACAGCTACCACACAAATTATAATTAAACCATATATAGTGCTTCCCATACACCAGGCTTTTTCTGAAAACTTATTATTTTTTTTAAAAGATTTTATTTATTTATTTGACAGAGAGAGAGATCACATGTAGGCAGAGATGGACGCGGGGGAGGGGGAGCAGGCTCCCCACTGAGCAGAGAGCCCGATGTGGGGCTTGATCCCAGGACCCTGAGATTATGACTTGAGCCGAAAGCAGAGGTTTTAACCTACTGAGTCACCCAGGTGCCCCTGAAAACTTATTTTATATATGAAATATATAAAATAAATAAATATGTATTTAAAAATATATGTTAAAATTTAAAAAATATATTTTAAATATATGTATCTCAACTCATTTAATCCCCGGAACAATTTACACTTGTTTTATGGATGAGGAAACAGAGGCACAGAGAAGTAAAGTAAGTTTCCCAAGACCACTCAGCTAACACTAGATAATCCTTGAACTAAAAGAAGTTCATAGCTTGTCTTCACTGATCATCTTTTATGAATCCACGACACTTGGTTTATGGGTTTATGGTCTTTAATCCTTTACAGTAACCTTGAAATGACAATACTATTATTACCATTCATAGGTAATTGCCATCCACAGGCTTAGAGAGATTAAGTGACTTGACTGGACACCTAGAAAGTGACAAAGATGGATTTGAATGCAGGTATTTGTTGCCATCGCTGAAACATTTTCTAATATACCATAGTGCCTCTTTTTTTCCCCAAATACATTTATTTTATTTTTTCAGTGTTACAAGATTAATTGTTCATGCACCACACCCAGTGCTCCGTGCACTACGTGCCCTCCTCAATACCCACCACCAGGCTCGCCCAACCCCCTACCCCTGCCCTTCCAAAACCCAAGCAGAAATTCAGGATCAAGGTCCTTTTCATTTGCTCTGTGTAAAAAATCCCATTCTGTGATTGAAACTATAAAGTATTAGGATTCTCTGAAGCTCAATGAACACACCAAGCAACAGAGAGACCTATTCACTGTTCCCAAGCAAGAGGCTGCCTAGGCGGCAGTGTGCATGGTCTCTGGGGTCTCTAGCTCTGTCTGTGAAATGTGAAATGTATGGATAGATGTGTCTTGAGAGTTTGCATTACCTCCATCCTGTTCTTATTTTACATTTGCGTGGAACCCATTATAAGAAAGATATGCCAACTTATTGTTCGTTAGCCTTTTTGTAGTGGTCAGTTTTATGTGTCAACTTGGCTAGGCTTCAGTTTCATTATTTAATCAAACACTTATTTAGGTGTTGCAGTGAAATTACTTTATAGAGATAGCTGATCAGTTCATAATCAGCTGACTAAAAAAAGATTTTGTGGTTCCATGTGAATTTTAGGATTGTATTTCTATTTAAAAAATGCCATTGAGATTTTGATGGAGATAACACTGCATCTGTAGACCACTTGCAGGAGGATGGATATTTGGAATGACATTAAGTCTTCCAATACACGAACATGGAACATCCTTCCATTTACTTGGGTCTCCTTTAATTTCATCAATGCTTTGTAGTTTCCAATGTGCAATCTTTCACCTCCTTTGTTAACTTTGTTCCTAAATATATTATTTTTGATGCTATTGTAAGTGGGACTGTTTTCTTAATTTCCTTTATGGGTGGCTCATTATTAGTGTATAGAAACACAGCTGACTTTTGTATGTTGATTTTGTATCCTGCAAGTTTACTAAATTTGTGTATTAGTTCTAACAGTTCTTTTTGGTGGAGTCTAGAGGGCTTCCTACATATAAGAATTATGTCACTTGCAAATAATTTTACTTCTTCTTTTTCTATTTATATTTCTTTTCTTTTCTTTCCTAATTGTTCTGGCTAAAATTTCCAGTACTGTGCTGAATAGAAGTGGCAAAAATGGGCATTCTTATCTTGTTCCTGATCTTAAAGGAAAAGCTTTCAATTTTTCACCGTTGAGTAGGATGTTAACTGTAGGTTTCTCATATATGGCCTTTATCATTCTGGAGGTTACATTCCTTTATACCTAGTTTGTTGAGCATTTTATCATCAAACAGCGTTGAATCCTGTCAACCCAGAATAGCCAAAGCAATCTTAAGGAAAAAGAACAAAGAGGGACACACCTCATTTCTAATTCCAAAATACATCACAAAGCTACAGTGATTAAAATAGCATGGCACTGGCACAAACACAAGCTTATAGGCCAATGGGACAGAACAGAAAGCCCAGAAGTAAACTCACACATATATGGTCAACCAATTTTTGACAAAGGTGTCAGGAATGCACAATGAAGAATAGTCTTGTCAACAAGTGATGTTGGATATCCAAATATCCAAATACAAAGAAAGAAAGAAAGAAAGAAAGAGAGAGAGAAATTGGTCCCCACCTTTTTCATATACAAAAATCAACTCAAAATGGATTAAAGATTTCAACACAAGACCTGAAACTGTTAAAACTACTATAAGAAAACATGGGAGAAAGCTTCTTGACATTGGTCTTGGTAATGATTTCTTGGATATGACACCAAAAGCATAGGCAATGAAACCAAAAGTAGACAAGTGAGATTATGTCAAACTAAAAAGCTTCTATCCAGAAAAGGAATCAACAAAATGAAAAGTATCTTATGAAATGGGAGAAAATATTTTTGAAGTGTTTATCTGATAAGGTGTTAATTTCCAAAATATACAAGGAACTCCCATAACTCAGCCCAATTAAAAAAAAAATGGACAAAGGTCTTGAATAGATCTTCCTCCAAAGAAGATATAAAAATGGCTAACAGGTATATCAAATCATGTTCAATATCATTAATTATTAGGGAAATGCAAATCAGAACTATAACAAGATAGCACCTCACATCTGTTAGGATGGCTATTGTTAAAAAAAACACGAGAGAAAAATAACAGTTGTTGACAAGGATGTGGAGAAAATGGTACATTTGTACACTGTTGATGGGAGTGTTAAATGGTGCAGTAGCTATGGGAAACAGTATAAAGTTTTCTCAAACAATTAAAGGTATTAAGTATCATATGATCTAGCACTTCCACTTCTGGGTATATATCCAAAAGAATTGAAGTTAGTATCTTGAAGATATATGCATTCCCATGTTCACTGTAGCATTATTCCCATTAGCTAAGATACGGAAACAACCCAAGTGTTCACAGACAGATGAATAAGAAAGAAAATATGATAATACACACACACACACACACACACACACACACACACACACACACACACGAATATTATTCAGCCTTAAAAAAGGAAATCTTGACATTTGTGACAATATGGATGGACATTATGCTAAGTGAAATAAGCTAGTCACGGAAGGATAAATATGGCTTGATTCTATCTTTATGAGGTATCTATAGGAATGAAACTCACAAAACAGAGACAATAGTAGGCAAGGGCTGAGGGATGAAGGAATGAGAAGGTGTTCTTCCATGGTTATAAAGTGACAGTTAAGCTGAATAAGTTAAGATGAATAACTTCTAGATATCTACTGTAAAAATAATGCTTATAGTTAACAATATGCTTTTGTATACTTAAAAACTGGTTGAAAGGTCAGATCTCACGTTAAGTGTTTTTATCACAAAACAAAAACAAAGGATACTTGGAAGTGTTGGATATGTCTATCACTTTGACTGTGGTGATGGAATCATGGATGTTTGCATATGTCCAAATTCATCAAATTGCACACATTAAGTATGTGCAATTCTTTGCATACCAATTACATCTCAATAAAGCTGTTAAAAAACAAAGCAAAGGAGATTTTCCTTGATAATCTGAGTGGGCCTGATAAAATCAGTTGAAAGGCCTTGAGAGCAGAATTAAAGCTTCATTGAGGACAAAGAAATTATGCCTTTGGCCTATAACTTCAGCTTATGCCAAGGAGTTCCAGCCCTTCCCAATGGCCTGCTCCAGGGGCTTCAGACTTGTCCAGTCACCATGTAAGCCAATTTTTTCCAATAAATCTCTTAAAATATATCTCCTACCAGTTCTCTTTCTCTGATTAACCCTGACTGATGCACCTTTCTTTACCTCCTCCCTTCATTCATATATCCACACTTAGAAGTAAGTTATCAGTGGTCTCCCCATACTGAGATGGCAACATTTATCAACATACAGTTTGTCCCAGGCATTGCTCTAAGCAGTTGACATGGTCAAACTCATTTAACCTTTACAGCAACCCTACTAGTGGAGAGCGTTTGTAATTGTCTCCACTTCATAGATGGGGAAGCTGAGAAATAAGAGAGGTTAATGATCTACTATTGGTACTGAATATTCAGTGTTTAAAGTATGGCTGACTTTGACATCGGAGTTCTCAGGGTCAGAATCTAATCCAGTTCCTGGTGGGGAGGGGTGAGCTGTTTAAACCGTGATCAGAAAACTTTATAACTGCCACTGATCACTGCAGAATTCTCATCGATAAAGGAAATCTCTTCTTCTTCCCGTGACTTCTCAAATTTTTATTTATTTTTTTTAATCACTGTAAACTTGTCATTTGTTCGGGTGAAGAAGAATTTGCTGTCAAGTGTCTCTTGCTCCTTAGTCACTCCATCCCCTTGAGCTTCCATTGCAATCTGTTTATATCTGCTCTAACATCTCCACCTACATGGTCATCACTGGCCTATATCCACAACTTGCAGGAAACCTCTGAGCACTCAGATTTTTACCAGGGTTTAGCACAATTCTTGGGCACAAGTAAGAACTCAGATAACTATTTGATAAGTGAATGAAGGTCTCTCTTCCTGAGTCAAGTTGATGGCAGTTTTCTTGAGTGTTTGGTCCTGCCTACACTGCAAGGAGAAAGGAAGATATTGCAATAATCTCATTGATTTTTATTAAAGGAGACAGTTGAACCAGATAATAGCTTTGGTGGTTGTAGACATGGGTGTAGGAATGCAGAAATGGGATTATAGTCATAATTTAACGATTATAGTCATAGGTGCCAGGGGCTGGGAAGCGGGAGAGCTAAGTTTTAGGCTGAGCTCTGCGGATAGTGCTGTGAGACCTCAGGGAGGCTTCTCAACCTCTGTGCCTTGGTTTCCTTCTCTATAAAATGGGTGTCTGGGGAATGAGAATTGGAAGGAATGTTCTGTGAGGTCCCTTTCCAATCCAGAATTCTCTAGTTACATGACACTGCATCTTTATTCTTTTTTCAACCTTCTGTTCCAAAGTCTGAGACGATCCTATTAAAGCAATATGATTCTTAATTAACTATTAATACCTGGTTAATGTAACAATACTCTCCTTGTTCTCTTTTGTTAGGTACATATCTAAACACATTGGAGAGCTAAAAGCCCATTATTCATGATCTCATGGTGCTCCTCCCAAAAGCCACCCCGCCCCCAAGAGAAAACGGGTCCATTTTTACAGATGATGATCCTAAAATATAATAAAGTAACTGAAGGTGACTTATTCCCAAGTGCAGAACTAGCAAGAGCTGAATGAGGCCCTGAACTTGGTTTCATTTTTTACATCCTGGGCCCTTGCCATTATACCACATAGCTCCACAAAATACTTCTGCCAGGTGCCTTTCCAGTGGAAAGCTTTTCCCCCCTTTTCTTTTCTTTTTCTTTTCTTTCTTTTTTTTAAATAATCAACTAATTCTTGATATTTGACCTCTCAGGGAAGAATACACTTATATATACAATTTTAATGTTCTTTTTGCTAATAAGAAAAACAAAAACAAAACAAAAGATGTTAACTGTAGGTTTTTCATAGACACTCTTTATCAGATTGAGGAAGCTTCTATTTCCATATTAAGATGATCATGTCTTTCCCTTTATTCTGTTGATGTGGCAAATTACACTGATTGATTTACAAATGGTAGCCAATTTATATTCCTGAGATAAACCTCCTTTGACCATCATGTATTATATTTATATTATTGATGGACTTGATTTGGTAATAGTGGGTGATGACTTCTTTTTTTAAATCTATATCCATGAGAGGTACTGCTCTATAATTTTCTTACAATGTCTTTCTCAGGTTTTGATATCAGGATTGTGCTGGTCTCATAAAATGTGTTGAGAAATATTCCATATTCCGCTGTCCTCTGAAATGATTTCTGTGAGACTGGAAGTATTTTATCATTAATTTTAAAAATATTTTTTCAGTAAAGACATTTAATGTAAAGATACTATATTTATGTTTATAGTAAAAAGAGTAAAGTCTTAAAAAAAAAAAAAAAAGAACTTTTTAAAATTGGCCAGAATGATTAATCCAGGAGGGGTCTTACTGGGTTCATTTAAAGGGGGAATTTTAAATTGAGACCATCAAAATTAAATGCTAACAATGTAGGAAGCATCTTTCTATTTCCCGTTTGATAAGAATTTTAACGATGAATTTTTATCAAATTTTATCATTAATTTTTGTATTGATGTGTTCTCATATCACTCAGTCTAGACCAGTTTGCTTACTGCAGTTTTTAGGAAATCAGGCAATATTCTATCATTTTACAGAGCTTTTAGGCAAATACATACAGTCATACTTCAGGGCAGCCAAAATTAAGGATTTATGAGAATTTCACCCATAACTTAGTATTTGGGATGACTTCTTTTTTGTAAAAATACAATGACAACCCTTAACACAAAATTGTTTAGTGCAGCCACTTTGGAAAACAGTATGGAGATTCCTTAGGAAATTAAAAATAGAGCTACCCTATGACCCTGCAATTGCACTATTGGGTATTTACCCCAAAGAAGCAGATGCAGTACAAAGAAGGGTCACATGTACCCCAATGTTCATAGCAGCAATAACACAATAGCCAAACTGTGGAAAGAACCAAAATGCCCTTCAACAGATGAATGGATAAGGAAGATGTGGTACATCTATACAATGGAATATTATGCCTCCATCAGAAAGGATGAATATCCAACTTTTGTATCAACATGGACAGGACTAGAAGAGATTATGCAGAGTGAAATAAGTCAAGCGAAGAGAGTCAATTATCTTATGGTCTCACTTACGTGTGGAGTATAAAGAGAATCATGGAGGGCATCGTGAGAAGGAAGGGAAGGATGAATGGGGGGAAATCAGAGGGGGTGATAAACCAGGAGAGACTGTGGACTCTGAGCAACAAACTGAGGGTTTTGGAGGAGAGGGGATGTGGGGTTGGGTGAGCCCGGTGGTGGGTATTGAGGAAGGCACGTATTGCATGGAGCACTGGGTGTGGTACATGAATAATCAATGTTGTAACACTGAAAAATTAAAATAAACATATATGGGGAGAAAAAAATTGTTTAGTGGTTTATACAGCATTCTAAATATCTATGAAAAGAATATCAAATATATATTTGTTTATTTGATGGTTGTGACTTGGGCACAGGCAGACCTTGGCTGGGTATGTCCATGGGGAGAGGATCCTAGCTCCCTTGATTATCTCCTGATCACTTTATTGTGATTGCTCACCGCAGATCTGGCAGTAACTATCTGACACTGACCCAGCTGTTAGGATAAGAGTTAAAAGCAGCTCCTCCATTGTGACATGAATACTCTGATTTAGACTTCTGAGTCTGGCAGGGAAGAGTGCTACATGGAGTAGAACAGAGAGCTTCACAGTAGAGCAGAGACCGAAGCTGGACAGTTAGATGGTTACAGGCAGGATCTAGATGGAGGGGAGAGTTTCTCAAATAAGCATCATGTAGGTACAGCTCCAGAAGCGGCATGCAGGGCTGAGGTCTCAACTATGTCCATCTCCGAGAGCCACCTTTGCTGGAATGGGGGGCAGGACTAGTGGAAATGTGTCTGTACGACAGCCCGAGTATCTTCTGAGGGACTCATTCTGAGGCGAGGAGAGAGTAGGCTGACGATGGGTCCAGCAACAGAGAACTGGACTTTACAGGAGGAGGGCAAGGCTGAGCAGAGTCTGGTGACAATCACTCCGGTTTTTCCACGGGCTTTGCCCCTATGGATTCACGTCTAAATTCTAGGGAGGGGGCTTTCAGTAAAAAGGCAGCCTGAAAGAGCACAAAATCCTAGGGTCTTATGTATGCTAAGAGAACAGAGAGAGTAGTTTTGATGCACTGAGAGCACCAGAATGTGGTCTCAAGGTCTCAGGTGCATGGAGCATGCAGTAGAGGTGTTGCTTGGGAGCTGGGGGAGGAGGGGGAATGGGGACAGCAGCAGCAGGAATGTCTGGATGCCTTAGAGGGCACAGCATCGGCATTCACATGCTAAGGCCCTTGTGCACCAAGCAGCAGCAGCAGCTGCAGCAGAGAACATGGTGCTGGAATCTTTGGGGTCCATGGAAAATGATCCCCCTTGGCTTGGGGTTAATGTTTCTGATACAATGAAAGTGGAGAAGGGCCCTCAGCTGGCCTCAGGGGTAGCAGAAGCAGGAGACAATGCACAAATGGAGGCGGGGGTGTGGCCCACGCCATGAGGTATGGCCACGCCTGAAATGACTTGTGGGTAAGTGTATGCAAGAACCTGCACTTATTGCATGGAGCACTGGGTGTGGTGCATGAACGATCAATCTTGTAACACTGAAAAATTAAAATAAACATATTTGGGGAGAAAAAAAAACCTGCTTGAAATTTTCAAAGAAATAATTGAGGGATGAACTTTAAAGAAGGAGAGAGAGGTCACAGGTCTTGCCTTAGCTGATGAAGCAAGACCTTATAAAATGTAGGTTCCATCACCAGTTTTTTTTTTTAAAGCTATACTAAATATTGAGGATGCCAGCATGTTTTAATTTCAGTGTGGACCCTGTAAATGAGGCTGTGCATAGTCATCCACCATCTGTTTTCCCTGCCTGGCCTGCCCTCACTCACTGATCCCCGCCTCAAGAGGAAACACAGAGCATCTGGGACATGAAATCTAGATGCAGTGGGGGAGTGCTCTTTTCAGTACTATATGTCCAGAATGATGTGGTTTCCTCTAGTCCTGAAACTCATATCAGGTGCTTCGTGGGAGGAAGATCCCAAAGCATGAGTTCCCCTTGTAGACTCGGGTCAGTGCCATTTAATTCAAGCTGCTTTTTTGGTTCTAGACTCTATTGCTGTCAACTGCTGCTTTTTCTTCCAAATTTGCTCTCAATTTACACTTTTCATTTGTCTCACTACATTTCTAGTAATCAGGTCAAACTGCCGTTTCCACGATTAGAGAGTTGGTTGAAGACATAGTTACCTCCAGGGGCGGGATTACCATAACCTTGGGGGTAACATGCTAGTAGTTTGTTAAGGGGAGAAATGGCAGCACTCTTGGAGTCATTCATAATTTGATTCAAATCTCTTCCCTTTCACTGGACAACTGTGTAATCATCCCCAAATCACTTTGCCTTTTTCTACCCAGTTTATTCATCTGTAAGGCAGGAATGCTAAGTCTTCTCTATTCGCTAGGTTCTTGCAAGAATTTATTTGACACATATATATCATTTATTTATCACTTTCCATGGACTAGAGATTGTGCTGGCAATGGGAATAAAGAGATGAAAGACATATCTCCTGCCCTCAAGATGTTGACAGTTTAGTGCAGGAGATGCACTTGCAAATAAATAGAACAGACATGGCAAAACTGGAGGGTTGTCCCAAGGGTTGTCACCATAGACAGCCAGGAAGGCTTCCAAGAGCAAATAAGAAAATAGCACCTGCTAAGTGGCGTATGCAAGTATAAGAGCTCTTTAATTTATTTGTACAGCAGGATAAATGGCTAGAAGTGGATCCTTTTCGGAGCATAAAGTAAGGACAGATAGAGCAGAAGAGCAGTCCGGGTACCTTCAGGGACAACTGGAGGACACAGAGGTACTTTCTCCTTCCTCTTGCTTACCCTTGAGCCTGAACAGGACTGGAATGTAATCTGCCCAGTTAAGTCTCTTGTCTCCTGGATGTCCCCTGCTCCAGAGACACTGCAAGCATCTCAGAGCACTTCCCTGCAGGAACTTGTGCTATGCAATGATGAATGCCCAAGGATATGATGATGGAGATGTGGTGGTGAAAAAGGACAGATCTGGGAAGGCCCAGGTGTGGGTCCTGGCATGACCTCTGATGTTAACCAGCTGTGAGACATTAAACAGGTCATTCTACCTCTCTGGGACTCAGCCCTCTTCTGTAAAATGATTGGCTTGCATTAAAGGAATGGTGATAAGAAAATGTTATGCCTAGAGATCTAGTATGCCTAAGGAGAGCTTGCTAAATTTCAGATTCCCAGGCCCTATCAGAGATTCTGATTCAGTTTTCTGGGGAAGGTCCCAAGAATCTGCCTTCAAAAGAAGCATCTTGCCAGTTTGCATGCACATAGCCTCTGGATACTTTGAGAAGCAATAGAAAATCCAGGAATCTGGGACAACAGTCTCAACAATTATATTTATGTTCTGGCTCACACTGTCTTCTTCAATCCAGTAAGAAACCTGACCACAAACAAAACAATATTCAAGGGCCACCCTGACTACTTGATGATTATGCAATGCCTCATTGCTCTAAGTGGGCAAGCAACATTCTCAAAGGTTACACTCAGGAGAGCTGGACTAAGAGATTCCCAGAACAGAAGGGTGATGTGCATGTCGGCTTTATCTTACAGTTCACACATCTC
This sequence comes from Nasua narica, assembly GCA_028533885.1. NCBI lineage: Eukaryota > Metazoa > Chordata > Mammalia > Carnivora > Procyonidae > Nasua > Nasua narica. Next base: position 78,414,448 of record CM052799.1, read on the forward strand.
TTCTTTCTGGACTGCAGCCAACCCCTGAGACATTCCACAACGAAGTATATCACTCTTGGAAGCTTTCATTGGAGATTAATGGCTTTGGGAGACTTGGTTAGTTCAGATAAGCTTCAGAGCCTCCCAAATGCTTGTCCAAACCTCTTTAACTTCACACCTCACTACTCTTTAGAAAGATTGAAGCTCCCCTGGTTGTGTGGGCAGAGTGAAGAGGCCGGCTTTGACAGTGACTTTTGCCTCAAGCTTTCAACAAGAGCTCTATCTTCATGATCAAAGTCACTCTGAATTGGTTCAACTTGTAGCACTCTTTTCTACCAAATTTACAGGTATAAAAGATCTATCTGAGAAGCTGATATTCAATCAGGGGCTGATGGATGTTGGACTCAGGAAACTTCCTTATGTGAATCACAAATATGAACACAATCTCTACTCAATGCACAGATATTCAATAATATAAGTCAGTCTAGTAGGCTGTTGGGGTATATACATACTATCCTTAACATATAATGAAGCATGATACTCTTTGAGGAGTTCTGAAGTTATAAGGACCTCTTCCACACTCTCCTGGCTCCCAGTCTCTCTCTTTTCTATATCTTTACGTCCTCTATATTTCCTGAAACATATTGCAGATGAACCTGATATATTCGATAATAGGAGATTGAAAAAGTGACTATGGATTTTGTTTTTCTTATTTTATTTTATTTTGATTCATTATCTCACCTTTATTGAGTATCTACGCTGTCAGGAAACGAGCTAGGTGCTATACACAGAGCAATGAATGGTAAAGATAGATGAATTAATTTTTACTCGCACAAAGCTTACAGTCTAAAACAAACATTAATCCCACATGGAAAAATATAATATTAAGGACTCAGTTAGTTGGGTAAATAAATGAGTGAATGAAACAAACATGTGATGGCATCTTTCATACAAGAATCTTGGTGCTCTTTTCACAAATGGTAATTTAAGAATTCCCTCCTAATGTTTTGGAGGATTTGTAGGAACTGATGTAGGATTTAGATTTTAGATTAGGAATATATAATATATTTCATTTAGAATTTATATTAGTTATATAACCTAGAACTTCATAACTTTATAACCTCAGAGTTGTAAGACAGAAAGGCTGTTCCAGGGCTCAGGAGTCTGAGACAGTGTATCCACAATATGTGTTGTGAAAAGAAATAGAAGTCTACCTACATCTCATGTTGGAGAGATACTAAGGAGAGAGGCACTTTGGGGGGGGGGGCGGATCTCAACATTCTCAATAAAGATTTGTCTTTTAGCGAGTCACAAAAACAAATGCTCTGCACAGCTCTCAGTGGGAGGAGTACTGGACAGAGTCAGGAGATGAGGGCTCTTGGTCCCAGAATGGCCGTTACCTTTTTAGGCAGGATACCTTATTTCTTAGGGGCTCAAGGCTATCACCTGGAGAAGGAAAGGATTAGACTCAATGGTCCTTAAGTTCCTGTCCTACTCTTAAAATGATTGGAAAATTAAGTGATTTCTTTCTCCTTCACTAGTGTCATTCCCACCCATCAGTGGGATCATACTTGATCAACTCTGGGAAGAATGATTGGATCATGCTTCCTGCGTCATTGCATCCTATCTAGATGGTAATGACTCAATGAGGTTGGAAGGCAAATTCTAAAATCTTCCATTTGATTTTTACCTAATACAGATCTAACTCCAGCAGGTATTGATATGATCAAACTAAACTTTTAAAACTACAAAATCCTTATTTGACATTGGGGTATTCCCATGTTAAATTCCCTGTTAGATTCCCATGTGAGATTTTTGGAAAGTTTTTGAATTCCAGTTGAGTGATGAGCCCAGAACATGAGCCAAATGTTCTTTGACTGAATTGGAGTAAGATGTGTAATGTAGGCTTTATGTTCTGGAGGTCAGGGGTCACAAATCCTCAATTTTCCTTATAAAGGACCCTGTATAGGTGGTACCTAATAATTACATGGTTTTTGTTGTGTTGATTTATTTGTTTTTAATAAGGTTAGCATTTGAGTTATTTTTGTTTGCCAAGTACTCATTGGCCAAGTTTCTCTAAGCACATCTCACTTAATCCTCATAACCAACTTGCTAGGTAGATACTGATTACTACATTTTGAAAGAAATTGATGCCCAAGGATGTTAGGTAAATTTCCTGAGGTTACTCAGTTAGAAAATGGTAAAGTTGGGATTTGAACCTTGGTCTCTTAGAGGAGTCTGTGCTTTCTGGTATACCACACTGCCTATTTACTAATCATTGAATAAATATTTACTGAATATCTAGTATGTTTCATGTGCAGATACTCTGGGCACTGATTACATGACAGTTTGGATAGGGTGCTATTTCACCGTTTTTATGAAATTATTCCACTCCAGCATTTATCAAGTGGCAGAACATTCTATAGAATTCCTTGGCTGGATTAGTCCTCTGCAGGCAATGTAGTGATCACTCTGGCTGCCAAGGGGAGAATGAACAGAAGGGAGAAACAGAAGTCCAATGAGGGTCTGAACTAAATCTGTGAAATTGGGAAGATTATGCAGATAGTAAGGAAATGGCAACTATAGGTCTCAATCTCTAAGTAGATGTTGGGGTTGAGGGAGAAGAAAAGGAGGAAAGAAAAAATTAGAATTGTCCCCAAGCTTTTGGCTTGGGTATTTTGGTGTATGATTCACCTAGACAGGAATCAGAGAAAGAACGAGTTTGAGGGCCAAGGGATAGTTTAGTATTTGGCCATGTTGAATCCCACATTTTTGACTTCTAATAAACACCATGATTCTCTGGATTTGTGGTAAGTAATCACCATTTCTTTCAGCAAAATGCCTGTGTCTCTGTTTCTAAATGAACCATGCTTCTTGTGGTTTATTGATTGCTATAATTTGATGCCTACAGACAACCTCCTGCTGGGTCCCTGAGGAGGAAAAGGTGCTTGAAGACCAGAAAAGAACAGATGACTCCATTTGTGTGGCTTAATGCGTCTGGAAACTACAAGCTGGCAATGGAGGACTCAATGACAGCCAGGAGGAAGTCTTGGCACGGCCAGGCAACCTGATTACTGTATATTCCCAACATAAGCTCATTTACTTGTTACTCTTACTTAATTATTGCCTATGCAACCATCATAGGTGTTCAAGACTTGGAAGTTTTAAAACAAGTGAACAAAACAGATCCTAAAAGCATGCAGTAATGAGCCACTCCTAATCAATCACATGAAATGATTAGCAGAAAACAGTTTTGCTGCTGACACATCCAAACCAATTCTGGGTATTTAGATTGGATTTACCATCTATCCATCAGACAATAAACAAACTCAGGCATTCCAGTCAAATTCACAAAAATTGTTCCGGGTTCTCTTGCCTCATCACTACCATTGATCTTTGTTCTTTCTTTTAGTGTTTGTAATGTTTCTTTGATTTGATTGGGTGTCTAGCTTATCCTTTGAATACAACCTTTGATGCTCAGGACTCTTGACTCTTGGGCAACCATCAGATCTCACCCAGGTCTACATCTTGGGTCCTCATCTAGGAATTAGCTTCTGATTGGAGCCTTGTGTAGACTTACTCCAGCCAAGTTTAAGTACATTCAATACTTATTTTTTGAAATTTCATCTTTCGTGTGTATGTATGTGTGAAAAGGTCTCTATGTCACTTAGCCTTCCTACACAGACTTGGCCATTCATGGTCAAGCTGTGCCTCACTGACTTATGATGCATACTTACACAGTGAAAAAAAAAAAAGAGTTTGGAATTTCCTAGATAGAATGAGAAAACCAAGAGTTTGGACTATGTTGTTAGCCTAAAATTGCTGCTAGTGAAACTCTATTTGTCAAAGAGACTCATTTCTCCTCTTCTAAACAATATTATTATAGACAGACTTTTGAATAGAACACTTTCCTGAAAGATAGAACTTGGTTGTATGAGTTTGCCGGGAAGACAACCCTATTCTTTTCATCTGGATGGAGCCAGGCACACATTTGCAAGATGGACAAGCAGAGAACTGAGATTTTGACAGTGGTAAGCGGGGCCACTGACCTATCTTATCAGTCTTATTACCCAAGTAATTGAACCTTTCTTCTCATTTCATTTCTATCACTGGACAGAACAATAGCTATATTTGTCTCTGGGCAGATGAAACAGAACTTCTTTACCTGGAGGTACAAACCCATCCATTCACTGATGGGAATGGCCTTCCCAGTAACAGCTTCATCAATAACTATTTTGGGAGACCAGGAAAAGGAGTGGAAACTAATTAGAAATTCTTCTGCTGATCTAGCAGTCATTATATTTTCAAAGGTGGTTTTTGGTAAATAGAACCAAGTATCCAACTAAATTCCACATTAAGGCCATCATTTGAAAGAGCAGAAATAAAAATTGATGAATTTATTATTCTACATAGTAGCAAAGCATTTTGAAAGTTTGTTTTTACAGAGAGCCAGTTGCATGGGAGGGTAATAGGTATAGTGAAAAATGAAAAAGGCCTGATCCTCAAATCAGTTTGGGTTACCCTGGGATAATAGAAGTTAAACATCTTTCTTCTATCAGGACATTGGTTCCTGCTATTCCCTCTAACCAAAATGTTTTACTCTCTTTTTCTAGACAAATCTGTTTAAATTTCAGGTGTCAGGTTAAATATCCGCTCCTTCAGGCATTCACACTAGATCTAGCTTGTTTTAAATTTTCTTCTGTCCCAGTACTTTTTCTTCACTGTACATTTGGGATTTTGTGTTGTTATGATTACCTGATTAATTTGTATCTTCCCAATGAACTGTAAATTAGCTCCAGAGGCAGCAACCATTCCTGTTTTGCTTATGATTTTATTCCCAACAGGGAACACAGAATTTTGCATACTTTAGGTGCTTAATAACTATTTGCTGAATGACTGTGTGGCAGAGTAGGTTAGCTACCTAGCCCAAGGTAGAGCTCTTGTTGGATGGGTTGGTTACATTCCCAGCCAGTGACTTGTCACCAGCAAGGGAATGTGATGTGTTTTACCTCTGGGCTGAAGGTTAAGTAGGGGTGTGGTTTCTCGCTCTCTTCTTTTCCACTGGCTGAAAGAGAAGGACTTTTAAGGTTTCAGAGGATGGTGGAGCCACAAGGTGGATGGAGCTTGGATCTCTGAATCACTGTATGAAGCTGCCCATTGATTTTCCTTGACAGAGAAATAAACTCCCATTTTACTAAGCCACTTAGAAGTCAGTTTTTAAAGAATACATGTAAATAATGCATGGAAAAGAATGAATGAAAGCTTAAAAAGCAATCCAGGGGCGCCTGGGTAGCTCAGTGGGTTAAAGCCTCTGCCTTCAGCTCAGGTCATGATCTCAGGGTCCTGGGATCGAGCCCTGCATCGGGCTCTCTGCTCAGCATGGAGCCTGCTTTCCCCTCCACCCCCCAACCCCTGCCTGCCTCTCTGCCTACTTGTGATCTTTCTCTGTCAAATAAATAAATAAAATCTTAAAAAAAAAAAAAAAAGCAATCCCGATGTGATCAGAAAAAAGCTGGATCTCTGGCCCGTATTACCTAAGGATTTTCAACATTTAATGAAAAGGAGCTAGGAATTAATAGAAACCCTACTATTGTCATATTTATGTTTGTTCAGATTGACTGTGCGGTAAAATGATCACAGACTGCATTTCAGAGCATGGATCTGATTATTTTCCCCTCATCCAGTGAAGAGCCCCTCCTGGACTATTACAAATGAACTCCTGGCTGGATGGACAATACCTGACTTCTAGAACCAAGATTCTCATGCTCAGAATAAGGGAAATTACATCAGCATAACCTCTGTAAGAATGTTGTTTTACCAAGATTTGTCTTTGCTTGAATGTGTGATACATTACACTAGTGTAATCCTTCCACTGAACCAACTTTGCTCCTCCCCTCCCTTTCTTCTCTCCTTTCACAAATATTGTTTGAGGACTAACTGTGGGCCAGTTACCGTGCTAGTCACTGATGATAAAATAAGGAACAAGATAGTCATGGCTTCTGCCATTATAGAGCTTACAAGCTAGCAGGTAAGACCGACAATCAACTGAGCAATTGCAATGCAGCATGATACATGCTATCTTACAGAGTATCTTACAGCAGGCTATGGAAACACTTTGCAAGGCTGCTATAGCAGACACTATCTCTGTGTGTTCCACCCATGTCGCATTGGATCCCTTTACCATTTGGGGGCACACTAGTTCCTGAGATCCTTTTTCTCCCAACACCAGCACTTTCGTCTTTGTTAGAGGATTGTCCTCAAGCTGCCAGACTATTTTTCCTATTTGTGTAGTACTTGAAGTTCTCAGGGTAGCCCTTAACCAGTGACTGACACACGCAGAGATTTAAGTGCTATCCTTGATTGAGACAACTCTACATTTCATTCATTCATTCCATTCATTCCTCACAGGATGGAGCCAAACCCCCCTTTGAGACTTTGCTTGATATCTTATCCTCACTTTGCCTCCTTTCCTTCTTTGGTCCCATTTGCCCATTTGCCTATCAGCTAATCCTGGGAACACATTTACATGAATCTTTGTGTCAGAGTCAACTACTAGATGACCCAGACTATGATGGCCATCTAATCCAGTTCAGAAAGTCAGAGAAGACTTCTTGGATGATATGTCACTTAAGATGATGTCTGATGGATGAGTAGAGTCAACCAGGTCTATGGGGAGTGGGTGGAAAAGAAGGATATTCTCGTCAGGGTGGACAGCTCATTCAAAGATTTCCCATGGAGAGGCTATGTTCGCCTGCAAATTCTTCCTCCGGAAGCCATCTGACTTTCCCATTTTGGCAAGTTTTATGGTGCGCTCACATTTCCCTGTGCTCTATGTCAGTGATACAAAGTCCCTGTTTTCTCACGATTGGTATTTATCAGAGGATTTAAAAAAAACCCCACAAAACAAAATAATATTTGTTCCTCCTATATTGATGGATTCATTGCTTGTATCAGTGTGAATAACGTCTTGGCAAAACTGGGAGTGGGGATAGCTCATTATGTTTAGTGATATAAATTATCCTTGATGGAGAAGGTCCTTGTTCATCAATACTGACGTGGCTGTGTCATCAATTTAATAGCTGAATGCTAAGGACCATTAAATCCAGTACTGTTTGCCACACAGTTATTTATAATAATGCCCAAGAGTAGCATGTAATTAACTCCATGACTGATTGACAAAGTAAATTGCAGGGTAATCAATCATATTGCATAAACACTTGTCATCAGTCCACATATGGGATGTGAAGGTTAACTTGTGATGTTTTGGTGCTTCCCTGTCTAAATTGTTGTTCTGGGCTACTGTGAGGCTTAATGCTGATAGGGACTTTTTTTTTTTCAGATCCAGATTTAAAGCTGGTTGCTGCACTTTTATATTCAGTCCAATCCTGCTGCTTAGCTTGATTTTTAACTGCTGCCCTTTGGGAGGGTAACCAATATTGAGAATCATTCTGTTCTTTATCTAGAGTGGCTTTCTCTTTTTAGATCTCTCCCACTAATGAGTTATTCCTTTGCCCACTAGTCCTTCCTTTCCCTTAGCTTTCCTTTTGCCATTTGCCTTTAAAAGAAGCAATTTATGCTCTTCTGTAGAAGCCTTCCCTTATAAGGCCATTTAATAACTTGTTCTCCTTTTTGAGCAGACCAGGAATAAAAAATGTCTGTTAAATTCACCATGAGCAAGGGTAGAGTTTTCCAAGTCAGAGTTTTCCTCTCATTTATGGATCATTTTGTAACTTTTAGTCATCCAGAAGGGTCAGACTTTCTGCCTGTGATAGCTACTTGTAACTTCAGAAACTCCAGGTTCTGTGTGGCCAAAATGAAGCTTGAGACAACTATTGAGATTCTTTTCAGAAAGAAAAATGGTTAATGGAAAAATATCTCCCCCATTAGTGTGAGTTTCTTCTATGTGAATACTGAGGCTAATTAGACCTTGCGGTCAGGGGTGCCGCTGTGGCTCAGTTGGTTGGATGTCTGCTGTCTAATCAGGTCATCATCCCGAAGTCTTGGGATTGAGCCCTACGCTGGACTTCCTGCTTAGCAGGGAGCCTGCTTTTCCCTCTCCTCCCCACTTATGCTCTCTCTCACTATCTCTGTCTTTCTCTCTCTTTCAAAAAAAAAAAAAAGGACCTTGCGATTAGGGGTCTTCCCTGAAATGGGAAGGCATTATTTCAAGTATCAGCCATGGGAGAAGAGTCAGGTCCTTAGAGCAGTGAAAGAGAGAATTCTGTACCTGTCTTTTGGAATCACCCTCTTAGGTCTGGACAGGGTGGCAACTACCCAGCATAGGCATTATCATCCATCTCTCCCACTAGTCCCTGTCCATCCTCTTATCTTCATCCATCGCAGATACCACCAATCAATCATATACTTTCCTCATTAGATTGGGATAAAATCTTGGAACCCCTTCAATCCAGCATCCTAGATGGTCACTGTCCATAGAGCAGAGTTGCAATATAAGATTCAAACCTATTTCCTTGTGTTTTCAAGTCTGATGTGCAGGATGAACATATATCTGATGTACATACTGATGGGTGGGTGCTAGGAGGGAAAGGACTGCAGATCATCACCTTATCCATTGAAGTAGGACTGTGAGCCCTGGAGAATGAGTCATATCTCATAAACCAGATAATTTTTATGTAATACTATGTCTCCGGTTTATCTTCTCTTTGTTCTCACCTTTCTTTCAGTGACATTTGATTTGAATGGTGTGACCTTGTCATAGCTGGGCCACCACTAGGCAAAGGAGAACCATGTGTCCATGATAGGGGCAGAGTTAAATCGGAAGCTGGCTTATCTGGAGGCCAGAGTACATCTGAGACTGCTAATTAGTGAATGCTCATAGGAAGTGTAGGTTTTTAATTCAGCTGCTTTTCCTTATCCTGAGATTCTTCCTCCTACTGACAGCCTTAGTGATCTTGAGTCTTACTTTATGGAAAAAGGTACCTTTCATTTTTTTTTTTTGTCACCTTGAAAAGACTATCAAGAACTCACAATGAGTAGCGAGAAAGTATTTCATTCACAGAAACTATCACTGCATCTCTCCTTCTCCCACTTACCCTCTTCAGAAAGCCACGTGTTTCCCATGGCAAGTCTTTCTAGTTTTATATGTCTCTAAAGCCACATGATCAGGTAGCAAATATCAAAGTCTCCTGATGACTGAAGAGCCCAATATCCCATGGATAAAATGATGATGTTGATGATGATTTCCCCAGCATGAGTTTCTAAGAGAGCCACAGGAACCTTGCCTTCTTCTAATTCTGTCCTTACTTAGATGCTTAGCTTTTAAGAGACTCTCTGGAGCTTTGAACTATCAAGAGGTGAACAAATTAGCAAACATGGGCCTTCTAATATATTATTATTCAAATTTGCAAACAATCACCTTGGTAAGCAGGTATGTGCTTTATAGACCTGAGTATTGCTTTGACATGTGAGTCAAAGAGAATTTGCAAGCAATAGACAGCTGCTCTTAGGGAATTCAGCTTGGCATGTAGTCAAGCTCAGTTGAAAGATTTGGATACATAATCACTGCTAAACAGACCACTGCTCTCCTCTGTGTCTCTCTGGTCATGTACAAATCATTCATTTGGCAGGTTCTTTTGCAATTTCACTAACTAACGGCATCCAATTGGTCCTTCTGGCCCTGAGTCAGGATTCTACAAAACTTTTTTTCAAAGCCCATCCAAAAGTAAGGGGAAAATAAGGCACAATATTTAAGATTTATTTTTAAACTTAATGAAGAGTTCTGTGGATTGGCATTTGATGTGGTAGCTGGCCTAACACTTCTTTGGATTTCTTTCCAGCCCAGCATAGAGAAACATGAACATATTTTTTTCAAATGAGTTATCATTAGGATTTTATTGGTTTTATACCCTAGACTGGTGAGTAAGGATGGATCAAAGGGCAGAAGAAGAAAATACAGAGAAACTTACTACGAAAGTATAGATTCCATTCTGTACATGTCTATACTATTGCTTTAATCATAATCTTATTCATTCAACCCAAAGCCTGCCTCCAATATGTGCTCAGGAGGCTGCCAGGAAACATGCCATACACAATATGAGTTTAAAACATGGGTCACTGCCCTCAAGAAGCTTGCCATCTAGTAGGGAAGATAAACATATACTGAAAGTAACCTAAAAGCAAAGTGAAGTTGGGTGATGATTTTTTAGGAACCATAAGGAAAGGTCTGAGTAAAAGCAAAGGAGAAGAGTGATCTGCTGTGTGCTCTCATTGTACATCATAACAGGGATGGAGTCTTATCTGTCTTTGTAAAATTGTTCTAGGAATAAAGTAAGTATTATATAAATACTTGAGGAATGCAACTTAGAGGGAATATGGAATTTGGAAGGAAAAAATGGAGTTTGGATTCACAGAGAAGTAGGAGGAAACTCTATGGAGGAAATTGAAGGAGCTTAGGAACAGCAGCCTGCTGAAACAGAAGGGAACAGAGGATAGTTAAACAGGTACAGTGTACATTGACTGCATTCATCCTTACTTTGGGCTTCCTCTCAGATTTAACCCCCACTTAGAAGTAACTAGGAATATAATATAGCCTCTTGTTCCTAACCAAGTCATGGGGATACAGCATTATTCTCATGGGAAATGGAGTTCCTGGGGTTTCCGAAGCTCACAGCAGTACCTTAGGAGGCATAAGAATCTCCCAGAAGGCTTGTTAAAACACAGATTTCTGGGCGCCATCTGCAAAGTTTCTGATTCAGCGGATTTGGGGTAAGAATTCAGGGTTTGTACTTGTAACAGATTCTCTGGTGATGGCAATATGCTAGTTCTGTGACCATAGTTTGAAAACCACTGCCTTAGATAAATATACAATTCCCTTTGGAAAGAATAAAAATGTTGTAAGATGGTTGTGATAAGCAGAGCCCTTTTTAAAATGTTTGCTGAAAGTGGCTGCTTCTAAGATGCTTGATATAAGATTTCTGGAATTAAACTGCATTAATTTCCAATTTAGAAATGATTATGCTCTGGGAGTTCCTACTGTCCGTTGAATGTTTAGAACTCAGAACATTATTTTCCTGCAACAAAGTTGTAAATAGAGGTCTCCCGCTCACCACAACGGCCCAGGTCACCTGGAATAAATCTAATGCACTCAGTTCTGCAATAGTTAATCACAGAAAATAACACCATGGCAATACTTCTAGTTAAACATAACATGATCTTGAACATACGTGCTTTGCTTTGTTCAATTAATGATCCTTAGAAGTTACATGACCACTAAATTTTGATAAATTAAAATTGTATTTTAGCACATTAAGAACCTCACTAATTGAATGATCTTTAATCAAAGAAGAGAGTGTTACAGAATGAATTTGAAAATAATGAAATTGATACATAAAGGAATTCTCAAAATCTTTGCTTTTTAAGTTGGAGGGTTTTTTTTAATATATATAAATCATAGTTACTTATAGAAAAGAAAATTTGGTTTATATAGGCATCTCAGCCTCTGTTATGGGACTGACTTTGAACCCTTTACTGAATAGGCTAGCTTCAAAACTTCTATTCTCACATTCCTCTTCTGGGGTTTTGTCTTTAGATGACTTGCCATAATGGCGACTCATGCCCACCCTCCCCTGAGGTGGGCATCTTGTCTCAGGACGGCCAGTCTGTAGGTTGGCTAGGACTCTATGGAGGACCCGGTTTAGAATTTTTGCTTATCATGGACAAAGGGGCAAACTGGACCCCTCAGAACTTGAGACAGAGAAAAAGAAAGAAGCAGTTGGTTTTGGGAGTAGCAGCTGATGGACACAGGAAGAACAGTTGAGTTTCCACAATGGTAGAACGTAAGAATCAATATTTGTGAATCCTTGCTGCTTCGGAGATGGACCAGATGACCCAGTCGCTAGTACTGCTCTCAATTCTGAACGGTTTATTGAGTACTGAACTACTTAATAAGCTCTGTGAGAACTGACAGTTCAGCTGTTCCTGAAATCCTGGGTCTGTAGCAAAATCCTTTTTTTTTTTTTTTTTAAATCTTCCTTTTTTTTTAAGGTGAATTCTTACACAACTCACCCAAACTAAAGGTCACCAAAATTCCTTTTAATAAAAATAGCCTAACCAACATAACTTCCTATGGAAATCGTCTAGTGACAGATTTGGCACATAGCTGATGCTCACCCTCCAATCTTCATTTTAGGTCTCTGGGCTCAGGTTTTCTATTTGCAGAATTGGGATAGTCTTTCTCTCCTCTCCCTCTTGATCACTCCCAACCCATGGATTAGTAAGTTAAAATCTTCACAGCTTTGAATTAGTCAGAACTGAAGGCACATAAAAATGCAAGGAATTAAGGAACGGACAATACATAAAAGAGGAAGGAAGAGTGAGAGTTAGAGAAATCAGCCCTTAGCACAAAGGAAGGTGCAAAGCCTTTGATGAGTTACATGTATAAATAATTAGCTCTGCCAATCTCTGTAAGGTTTTGGCCAATTGGTCTAGGTCCACCAAAAATAATGAGAACTAGGGACATACTGCCAACAAGCTCAGCTGTAAGAGGACAGTGTGCTTCAGATACCCACCCTGCACCCGCTGTGATGTAGATTTACAGGGTTGGAGCAGTATTCTGATGAGTTCTGGTATCTTTAGATTCATTAAATGGGAACTTACTCACCATGCCTTCCCTCAAGTTGGTTGTAGAAATCTTAGTATCTTAGATTCATTGGCAATTTGGGGATCGTTCCACTCTGACTCTCTAATTTTAAGGATAAGAAAACAGGTTGTAGGAGGATGAACAGCACAAAATTTACTCACGATAGTGTTGCTTTTACAGCCTTGCTCTACTTGCTCTTGGCTCAGAGGCAGTAAAATTTTATCTTACCAACCCATTGAATCATTTATTTTGTGGGACTATTTATAACAGCCTCACTGTTATCACATACCGAGTCTCATTTGAGCCTCTCAACAATGCTTTGAAATGGGCAGAGGTATCATTTTCATTTTACAGGTGAAGAAGCTAAAACTCAGTGAGGTTAGGCCACATTTTGGAAACCCAGATCCGCTGACTTCTAACACCTATGCCTTCTTTAGAGATAATATATTTGATAATAACTTGTAAACTAAAATTTGAAATAGAAATTCTGGTCTTTATTATAACCCTCAACTTCATCCCAATGCCACATTCCCTGGACAGTGTCTTCTTTGTATCTTTGGTTTTCTGTGCAACACTTTGCAATTACAGAACTTCTAAACAAATTAAGTCAGAGTCTCCACTGAATTATAAACAGGGTCCTTTTGAACGGTGGTAACTTTATTTGATTCCCAAAAAACTATTCTGGGCCTTTGCTTAATCACTGTGACCATCTTCTTCAAAGGCTTCTGTGAGACACGAACATTAACCCACCACCACTGAAGCCATTCATTCATTCATTCATTCATGCACTCACTATTTCCTGGGCAACTATGTGTCAGACAGTCTGTTAAAGATTAAAGAAAAAAGATAACAAGGCATGTACCTGTTTTCCTAGAAGTTTATAATTTAGTGTATGTAGGGAGTTGAGGTGCTGGGCAGAGCAGTGGTAAAGAGGAAAGACAACACACCAACAGTTACGATAGAATTGAGCACTTGCTATTATAAAGATGAGGACAGAATGCTGCAGAAACAGACAAGAAGAGTCAGAGAAGGCATTTTGGAAGGAACGAAGGATGGGAGGGAGAAGGAAAGGAGGGAAGAGGAGAGAGAGAAGAAAAGAAAAAGTAAGAAAGGCATATTCACTTTTACATAGTAAGAAAGATTGACAAGGGAAATCCACTGAATGTTTCATGGAGCCATTGATTTCTGCCTACCATGTCTACATGATTAGTTGACTCTTCCTTGTAAGTGGTGACCAAACTCTGGCCATCAGGGACCGCTGACTAGGGTCCACTCATAACCTCAGCCTGCTGAGAAGTAAATCTGTCATGCCTCCTTTGCTTGTAGAAAAAAAGTCAAGCTTTTGCTAGAGGCACTTCCTATGACTATGGTTGACACAGCTGTGAGAAAGATTAGCATTCTTTGTGTAAAGAAAGGGGAACCTTTGTGGACATTTCTTCATAAATGAGAGGAAGCCCTATGGTAGGGAGAGCTCTGAAAACCCATTTAATTACACGATGAAGTTAATGACTGGGTGGGTAGGGGAGGTCCCGGCGGAGGATTAACCAAGTGTTGCTGGTTGTTATTCTAGGACATTTCCAGAGTCAGGCAACAGCCCCCCAGCTGTGAAAACCACAACGCAGCAAGTACTGAAGGGAGAGGTACGAAGCTCAAGGAGATAAGATAATTCATAACTATTGAACTCTGGGGCTCTGTATACGATGAAACGCACACAAAATTCTATTCAATTCTCCACACAACCTATGCACTCTTCACTGCACAGGTTCAGAGAAGCTAAGTAACTTACACAAGTTCACCAGCTTGGAAAATATTCAAACAAATTTCCAAGCCCAGCGTGTTTCATCATGTCAGTCTTGCCCATCCTTGCCTGAGAATAAAAATCACGTGGCAGGGAGGTGTTTGTTATGCATATAGATTCCAAGGCCTCAGCCACCAGCTTAGAAATCAGAATTTCCAAGTGAGCTGCCAGGAAATCTGCATGTTTAATATGCATCTTAGGTGGTTGTTAGCATCAGGGGATTTGGGGGGAAACTCTGCAGTGTATTGTGCTGCCTTGACAAGTGGCGTAAGGATGAAGAGGAAGAGGGAGTGGAGGAAGATTAAGGAGATAGAATTTACAGGACTTGACTGATTATAGGAAAGCCAAGTCTTCCATCCCTGAAGACCGTCCAAAGTTCCATCCAAAGTTCTGTGGGTTGTAAACTTCTGCCTCACAATGAACTCCTCCTCTAAGTAGGGCAAAAGCAGCAAATGGTCATTCTACCATGTTCCCTTGGGTGTGAGCATCCCAGGAGAGATCCGGCCAGAGCACAGCAGCATGCACGTGCACTGCTCTGGCTGCGTAACGTGTTGGAGATGACTTCATAATACTCAGAGGTGAAAAGAAATGTAAAAGGCTTTCTGGGAGAGCAGCCAACTATTGTGTCCCTGTTTTCAGAACACAAAAATTACTGTAATTGGTTGATTTAAAAAATAATGATGATGCTATGTTGCCATGAAATGACTGAAAGAGTTTCTTGGAGCAAGAAATTATGTTTGTAAGGAAGTCTGTAAATGTTTTAAGTTGACAACATTGTGCTAGTGTAAATCTTTTTTTTTTTTAAGCACCGTGGGCCATTTTTTCCTGAGTCCCTTGGGTCCAGAGTTGCCTGCCACCTCTAGGCCACATAAATGCTGTTTATTTATTTATTTATTTATTTATTTATTTTTTAAAGATTTTATTTATTCACTTAACAGAGAGAGAACACAAGCAGGCAGAGAGGCAGGCAGAGGCAGAGAGAGAGGAGCAGGCTCTCTGCGGAGCAAGGAGCCTGATGCGGGACTCGATCCCAGGATGCTGGGATCATGACCTGAGCTGAAGGCAGCTGCTCAACCAACTGAGCCACCCAGGCGTCCCAATGCTGTTTATTTTTTGGCCTTCACTGAAGATACCACCTATGGTAGGCAGAATAATCTTCTTCAAAGATGTCCACATCCTAATTCCTATAACCTGTGAGTATGTTACTTTACATGGTAATAGGGACTTTGCAGATATGATTAGATCTTGAGATAGGATGATGAACCTGGATTATCAGGTGGGGTGGATGTAATCACAAAGGTCTTTATAAGAGGGAGGCAAATGTCAAAGAAGGAGATATGATGAGGGAGGCAGAGGTCAGAGTGATGGAAAGGGGTCATGAGCTAAGGAATGGAGGCAGCCTCTAGAAGCTAGAAAAGGCAAGGAAATTGATTCTCCTCTAGAACCTCCAGAAGGAATGCAGCTCTGCTTATATTTTATTTTAGATGAAAGAGATTCATTTTGCATTTCTGACCCCAGAACTGTAAGATAATAAATTGTGACATGTTAAGCCATCAAGTTGGTGTTGTTTCCATGTTGGGTAGGAAGGCTCTTGTGGCCAAGTGGGATCCTTAGGAAAAGCCAACACAGGAGTCAAATTAAGACCCAAGTTCAAAGTCTATGCTTTTGACCCTGGCTGAGAATGATCAGTTGGCAGAATAAGCCCTAATTCCCTCCTGTGACTAGAGATCCTTGGAGTTTCCATTCCTTATAATTGCCAGTGACAGTGCCCCATCTCAATGCCTTTGCTAGAGGCATCTGCTCTCACTTCTGGTGTTATCACTTCAGGCGTCTCGTAGGCCATTATCCCTTAGAAACTGCAGCTCTCATGGCCAGCTTCAGAGAATTTTCCCCATTGACCCTTATAGTCTGTAAATCTCATTCTGAGGAAATTAAGATAATGTTTGCTAGAAATTTGGCCATTAAATGGCATGTGTCTGGGTGTCACATTCCAATATGTTCTTTCCCAGTGATAATCAACAGGCTTCCTAAGCTGAGTCCCATGTCTTATGACTCTTTGTACTTCAGAGAAAGTTTCTTATTTGTAGGCATCAGCCCTAGGTCTGGTTGCTATCTACTATCTGGTTTCACCACTGTCAGGAACCTCTTGTAATTTCACTTTCTTACTCCCAAGTTTGGTCTCAGGGATTGCAGTTGATCTGCTCCTATGAAGGGAGTTCGACTTGCTATACTATAATTAGGAAGAGTGGCAGCTTGATTTTGCTCAGCTTGTCAAAAAATTAGAGTAGCGGATCACCACACATGGCCATAAGTTTACAGGAATTTTTTTCCTAAAGTA
Source organism: Nasua narica (assembly GCA_028533885.1). Lineage (NCBI taxonomy): Eukaryota > Metazoa > Chordata > Mammalia > Carnivora > Procyonidae > Nasua > Nasua narica. The sequence continues at coordinate 78,431,161 of CM052799.1, forward strand.
TGCCTCATTTAAAAGACTTGCAGGCCCCCTCCTACTCCTTCAGACATGATATGAGAGATGCATTTTGAATAACTTGTTTGGTATACAGGTGCCAAATTCCTGTATATATATGGAATATATATGGCAGCACTTGCCTATGGGAAAAGGAATATGGTGTCCTGTATACACACATTAGGAAACAGTTCTATAACATAAGGAAAGGGGGCATAATTAGCAGGAAAAGTGGACACTTGATAGGGCAGCTTAGAAATGACTGTCTTGTGCATAGTGGTTAGGGGGAGAGTATCTGTAAAGACCATAATGAAGTCAGACATATGCCTCTACAGAGATTTGTCTCTGTCTGTAGTGCTGAAGGGGCTGATGCTGGTCCTAGAACACAATCTCCTCACACTCAAGTTGGGGTTGATTCTGTATCACTATCTTGGCCTGTTACTTGGCAGCTATACCTAGAGGCACCTAGCGAAGATAGAAGTATGCTCAAATCCACAAGTATGCTTTAAATCCAGACCATGTGCTACGGTTTGCGGAAGACAATAGGTACAAGGATAGAGGAAGGTCTGAGTAGTTAATGAGAGACTATGGAGTTAATACGATAATTCTGTCTATGGAGTTCCCATTTCTATATTTTTGCCACACCATCAACTCTATTTTTTTTCTTTTTTTATCAACTCTATTTTTATTCAGCTTTCTGTATAACTAAACTCTAATGTAGTAATGTAGTCAAACTAAAAAAAAAACTTGAACTTTTATTTTTATGCATCAAGACAGATGGAGTGTGCTGAAATAAAGTCCATTATTGGGTAATGATTTTTATTCAGGTTATTACAAGTTATGATGGTTTTTATGGGAAACCATTTTACAAACTGCCAAATTGCTATCATCCCCCAATCTGCACGTACAATTCTAGGTCACCATGGTTTCCTCCTGCTGGCCATGGGACTGTCAGGAGGTTCTGTCCCAGGAAAGTTCCCCAAATCACTCCTCTCAAGAACTGGTATTCTTGCCAGGAACTTCACTTCCTTACTCCTGAAAGATGCTTTCTTTATTTCCACTTGCAGTTCTTCCTCTCAGAATTGATTTCTGCCTTAACAAAAAGTTGTTACAAGCTGTTGAGTCTAGGCCCTTGTTACTCAAATGGTGGTGTGGATCAGTCTATCTGCGGATCAACAGCATTGTGATCACAGGTGTGTTAGAAATGCAAATGCTCAGCCCCCACCCCACACCTACTGAACCAAAACCTACGTTTAAGCCAGATCCTCTGGTGATTTATGTGCGTATTAAAGTTTGAGAAGTGCTGGTTTAGGCTATCAGTGGGTTGAAATAGAAAGACCAGTTTCCAATATCTTAAATCTGTCTGATGGGCTTTTGCATTCATTCAAAAGTTAATGACATCTAGTATGTATTAGACACTGCCCTAGGTTCTGTGGATAAAAGATAAAGTGGACACCACCTTCTCTTGCCCTTTAGCTCTGGCAGGCCTGCCCCTTTTTCACCATCCTCCCTAATGTGGGGTGTCTGCCTTTGCTCTATTCTGAGTGTCTTTCTGAGTTTTTCATGTAAGTTTGTTGTCTTTTGGGTCATGATGAATCCATCTGGGTTTTCTCATTTTGTCTTGAGACATCTTTCTGGTCACCACTTCCCATCTCATTTATCAAGTTTTCAGAGGCTCTCTGCCCCATGACCATGTCCCATTGTTACATCTGACCTTGGAACATAGCTTTCTCATTTAACCATGGGGTACTATCCTAGCTGCTGCTGAGACCTGGGCCCAAATTTCTAGGAATTGTTGCTGCCCCTAGAAGTTTCCAAGGTTACACCTTGGAGAGAAGTAATTTGCTCTTGCATAGGAAAATAAAAGGTCTTATTTTCTCACCATACACAGGAGATCCCTTCCTCTAGAGCTTCTTATTGTCTCTTCCTCAGTTTAAGTGTAATAGTAGAGTAAGGAAACAAAACTGGAATAACAAATGGGTATATTTTTTAGAAAGCCTATTGACTTTACATATTCTTTCCATTCCCTTTTATCACCGACAGAGCTTACTGTATGTTCAATTCAACCCCAAATTCAAGTAGATTCAATTAAGTGGGAAGATACAGACTGGAACCTAGAGCTCTTAATTTGGGGTAATTTTTAGAAGCTGAATATCATTTGTGCTTTCTTCTTTCTTCAACGGGATAATGTTTTGCTTTAGATTGGCCCTATTTAAAGTAAGTTCATCCCCCTACAGTCCTATAACACTTTACTAGGTTCCTATTCTCTCACTTGATGATACAAAAAAACTTTGAGGTCAAAGAATGTATCGTATCCCATTTTCAGGCAAGGACACTACTTGACAGGTGAAGTGAATTCAGCAAGGTGGTAAAGCTTTGCCAGAACTGACTGAAACCCAAGGTTTCTCACCCAAGGCCAGGGCACTCTATTTACAAGACCAAATACCCCTCTCACATTTTGGTGTCCAAAAATCCAGAGGCCAAAATGGACTATGCACAATCCTAGCTTTATGTCTTGGGTCCAATAGGCTTATGGCTTTCCAGAAATTAAGTTTTTATTTATATCTTCTGGATAAAATCTGTATGGATAAGATGAAAAGGGATATTTACAGTGATTTTCCTCTGTAATTTAAGTTTCAGTTTTGGGAAGAACTAACTCAATTTCTTCATTTCCCCTCCCCCCCCAATGATCTGAATATCCCAGTTCTCACCTACTCTTCAACTAAAGTGAGGTCCCACAAATACTAATTACTAAAATGTTGCTACAGCTGAACTCCATGTATTCAAGCATAAATTTGCAGACTTCCAGAGTCACCTTTATATCCCAAGGATCCTAGAGAGTCTCTGATTGTACTCAGAAACCAGCTTTTCCAGTTTCATCACCATGGGATACAGTCACTCTTCTTAGCTCCTCCTTAGCCACTTAAGGATGCCTCATGATTGGAGCTGTCATTGGGGTCCAGGATGACACCTGCACTGAGGAAAGTGCCCTTCGAAGTTCTCAGAGCCGCAAGATGTAGGGCCCAGAGCAGGACTGAGTTTTGTAGAAGTAAAGAGAAGGACCTTCTGCTCATGTCCTGCATTTTTACCTGAACCCCAAAGCTGCACTTTTGCACAGAAGCTCATAAAGATGTTCATGAAGCAGTGTCTTTAGCTTCTCATCTCACCTATGCAAACAGGGCTCTAGCCCAGTTCAAAAAGTCAGGCCAAAGGAGATGCCATTCCATCCCTCTATGGCTTGCCACCTCTTTTCTGCCAGGACCCACTGATACACTAATTATGAAGCCTTTCTTTCTCCCTGTACCCTACCGGGGTCTTATATGTCTATTTCCTCTCCGATTCCTTTCTTCTTCCATTCAAACAAACTTAGCATGTATTTAACCCTTCCCCCGCAAACATCTAAGGGGTCATAGGACCATTATTTAAAAAAAACACTCGAACGGTATGGCCCTATTTGGCCTTCACTCCCTTCTCTCTTTTGACATTTATTAAACTTCTACTACCTATCAGAAATAATATTACCATATTTCACTGGCTCTAAGTTATTACTGATTGAAGGAAGCATAATTGTTTTAGGTTTTTATATGAAAATAAAAAAAATTCAAGATGAAGAGATTAATAGGAGACTTCTGTATAATGCTGGGACTCTCCAGGGTTACCTTGAGGGTAAAAGCAAATGAGAAAAAAACCAAACAAAAACCATCATGCAGGAATGGACACCAGGAACATTCACATATCTCAGTCTTGCCACTGGTTGAGGAAGGAAAACCTCTTCTAAGAATCTGGGCCAAAGCTGGTATTCACTCCGGCCTATAGTCTGAAATCATACTACCAGAGCAGCCAAAGAAGGCTTAAGCAAATAATTCAGTTTAAGGGAGGCTCGAGTTGGTCATTCCTCAGGTGGGTGGAAGAAACAAATGGAAATCTTTTCTGCAAGAATTCAACTTGTACCTGTGTTGGCGAATGTGGTAGCCACTAGCCACATATGCCTATTTAAACTTAGAGCAGCGAAAATTGAATAACATGAGAGATTCACTTATTTGGTTGTACCAGCCACGTTTCAAGTACACAAGAGCCATGGAGCTGGATGGTGCATCAACGGATACAGAACATTTCCATCATCACAACGTATTCTTCTGAAATTTGTTAAAATTTAAAATCCATTTAATTAACATATACTGTGTTACTAGTTTTGGAGGTAGCATTTAGTGATTCATCAGTTACGTACAACACCCAGGGCTCATAACATCAAGTGCCCTCCTTAATGCCCATCACCCAGTTCATCCCCCAACCCATCTCCTCTCCAGCAACCCTCAGTTCATTTCCTAAAGTTAAGAGTCTCTTTATGGTTTGCTTGCCTCTCTGTTCTCGTCTTATTTTAATTTTCTTTCCCTTCCTCTATGTTCATCTGTTTCTTAAATTCTACATATGAGTGAAACCATATGGTATTTATCTTTCTCTGACTTATTTCACTTAGCATGATGCCCTCTAGCTCCATCCACACTGTTGCAAATGGCAAGATTTCATTGTTGATGGCTAAGTAATATTCCTGTTTGTGTGTGTGTCTGTCTGTATATATCTATCTATAGATATAGATAGATATATATCTTTATCCATTCATATGTTGATGGACATCTGGGCTCTTATATTTTGACTATTGTGGACATTGCTGCTATAAACATCAGGGTGCATGTGCCTCTTCGAATCACTATTTTGTATCATCAGGATAGATACCTAGCAGTGCAATTGTTGGGTCATAGGGTAATAGGGTAGCTTTATTTTTAACTTAAAAAAAAAACGATTTTATTTATTTATTTGAGAGAAAGAGAGCAGGAGCAGGCAGGGAGGGGCAGAGGGAGAATCAGGCTTCCCGCTGAGCAGGGATCCCAATGTGGGGCTTGATCCCAGGACCCTGAGCTGAAGGCAGACGCTTAACTGATTGAGCCACCCAGGCACCCTATTTTTAACTTTTTGAGGAACCTCCATACTATTTTTCAGAGTGGCTCCACCAGTTTGCATTTCCACCAACAGTGTAAGAGGGTTCCCTTCTCTCTGCATCCTTGCCAACATCTGTTGTTTCCTGAGTTGTTAATTTTAGCTGTTCCAAACTGGACCACTTTCTTATACCATACAAAAAAATAAACTCAAAATGGGTGAGAGACTTAAATGTGAGATAGGAATCCATCAAAATCCTAGAGGAGAACACAGGCAGCAACCTCTTTGACCTTGGCCGCAGCAACTTCTTGCTAGACACATCTCCAAAGGCAAGAGAAACAAAAGCAAAAATGAACTATTGGGACTTCATCAAGATAAAAAGCTTTTGCACAGCAAAGGAAACAGTCACCAAAACTAAAAGGCAACCTACCGAATGGGAGGAGATATTTGCAAATGGCATATCAGATAAAGGGCTAGTATCCAAAATCTACAAGAACTTACCGAACTCAACACCCACAGAACAAATAATCCAATCAAGAAATGAGCAGAAGACATAAACAGACATTTCTGCAAAGAAGATATCCAAATGACCAACAGACACATGAAAAAATGTTCAACATCATTCAGCATCAGGGAAAGATGAAACAAAGTATTCTTTTAGATAGTGCTGACCAACAGCTATAGTGACATGCCTTTGATTGTATGATATGTGACCTGATCTCTGAGACATTAGAATTTAAGCAAAATGCGTTTCTTAGACTCACTGAAATACAGGAGATCCAGAGGTAGGGGGATAAATTAAACCCCTCTTTGAGGACTCAGCAGATGTGAGAATCAGGCTGCCTGAGAATCACTTGGGACTGGGTCAGGACATCTAGGAAGTTCTTTATCATGGAGAATTCCTCTTTGGCTTTCTGAGCATTTAGAGCAGTCAGGAGCGACTTGGACCAAGAGCTCACTGTGCGTGACTAACTGAGCAATTAGCACAAAATCTCATTACTTGGATGAACTTCTAGGACCCCCAGTTCTGCGGAAATGAGAACTGAATACAGAATGACATGTTTTCAGATAGCTTTTTTCCCCACAATTTGGTTACCTTTGACCTTTTGAAATTAAATTTGTTTTTATAAAGTCGCTATGCAATCATTAGAGAAATACATCGTCATTTTCCTGAGTCCCCAAAGAATATAGTATGAGTGGGAGATTCCAGAGTAAAAGGTTTTAAAGAGTGAATTTCCACCTCTCTATATTTCCAACCATCTCCGTCCTTTGACATGGCTCTCTAAGGACTTTGGCTTTAACTGAGAGTTTGGAATATAACAATTTAATGTGGGGAAAATATTCAGAACAATAATAAACCTAGCAAATGGAGCTACTGTTTTAGATTTGCACCATCCCAAAACTGTAGAAAGACAATACATAATGCAACTTAATACAATATTCAACTTCATGAGAAATTACTTTATGATTCTGTATATTTTCAAATTGTTACTATTTCTCTCCCAGTCCAATCTATCACCTAATACAGAAAAACTCAAATTATTAACACATTTCTTTTTCTTCAGTTTATAACAAGGGATAATTGAGATATGGTGCCCAACGTGAAGTGTGTTTTAATGAAAGAGTTGCCTCATATAATACGAAATAGTACCTAGAGTGTGATAAAGTGTTGAAACAGTAGTTTTGTGTTTGGGGGAGCAGTGTAGGAGCAGAGAAGATGGAAATGAATGGAACAGTTGTGGAAGGAGACTTTATATTATATGAGTGCCTACTATGTGCCAGTTCTCTGCTAGGTGTTTTACACACATTATTCGCATTAACTCATTCAGCTCCATCAAGTAGATTATTATCTTCATCTTACGAGTGAGGACACTAAACTCAGAGACACCAAGTGCCTTGCCCAAGGCCACTCAGTGACCTTTTGTCAACACCACTCTGCTAAAACGGCTCTTGTCAGCATGAGGGTCTTGACAATGACCCCACAGGCAAATTCCAATGATCAGTTTTCAGTCCTTTCTTGACCTATCAGCAACATTTGACATGGCCAATCACTTTCTCCTCCAACATAGACTTTCTGTACTTGGCTTCTTAGTATACGATCCTCTCTTGGTTTCCTTCCAATATCACTAGACATACACCCTCAGATTCCCTTGATTCTTTCTCCTCATCTCCTTGAACACCTAGTAAAGAGTGCCCCTGAGCTAAGTCCTAGAGCACACTCTCTTCTCTAATTATCCTGGTGTCCTAGGTCAGGTTTTATCAATCTTCGCACTAATGACATTTTTTCTTTTAAGATTTTTTTTTTTAAAATTTATTGGAGAGAGAGACTGAGAACGAGAGGGGAGAAGGTCAGAGGGAGAAGCAGACTTCCCGCAGAGCCGGGAGTCCGATATGGGACTCGATCCCGGGACTCCGGGATCACTACCCGAGCCGAAGGCAGTCGCTTAACCAACTAAGGCACCCAGGCGCCCCGCACTACTGACATTTTAAACAGGGTAACTCTTTGTTGTGATGGAACAATCCTGTGCACTAGAGGATATTTAGCAGCATCTCTGGACTGTACCTACTAGGTGCCAGTAGCATCCACCCCAGTCAGCCCCAGTTAAGAACCATTGTTTTAGGTGAGCTCATGGACTTTTTTGGCCTTAACAACCACCAATTAGCCCTCAATTCCCAAGTTTATATCCCAAGCTTATGTCTTCAGTTCAGACCTTTCCCCTATTTACTTTACTTCTCCAATTGGGTATCTAACACATATCTCCATTCCAGTCCCTGCCCCAAATTTGCTCCATCTGTGGTCCTCCCCCACTCAGTTAATGACATCTCCCTCTTCTAATTGCCAGGCAATTCTTCTCTCACACTCCACATTCAATCCTTTAGGAAATCATGTAGTTTTACTTTAAAAATATATTCATAATCCAACTCGATCTCATTGCTTTCACTACTACCTCCCTGGTCCATGCCACCATCTCTTGCTTAAATTAATAGCCTCCTAACTAGTGTCTTTGCTTCCACCTTTGCCCCTTTATAGTAATTCTATTCACCTCCCCAATGACAACCCACTCAGGAAACATTCTTCTTAGTGCATATGAAATCTTAATGAAAACTGACCTCTGGCTAAGGGTAGGTTCTAAACTGAGCCTAGAAAAGTTGAGGAATCAGTATAAGACAGATCATGTTCCGTGACTACTCCTAAGTTAAAAATTGACTTTAAAAAACAACTACAGAGGCACCTTGGTGGTGCAGTTTGTTAAGTGTCTGACTCTTGGTTTCAGCTAGCTTGTGATCTCATGGTCCTGAGACCGAGCCCCTCATCAGGCTCTGCACTCAGCAGGGAGTCTGCTTGAGATTCTCTCTTCCTCTCCCTCTGCCTCTCTCACTCATGTTCTCGCTCTCAAATAAATAAATAGATCTTTAAAAAAACCAAACAACTACATCTATATCTAATTTAAAAAATTTCACCAGGGGCACCTGGGTGGCTCAGTCAGTTAAGCATCTGCTTTTGGCTCAAGTCATGATCCCAGGATCCTGGGACTGAGCCCCACATTGGGCTCCCTGCTCAGTGGGAAGCCTGTTTCTCCATCTCCTACTCCCCCTGATTTGTTCCCTCTCTTGCTATCTTTCTCTCTCTGACAAATAAATAAATAAGTAATCCTAAAAATTTTTTTTAAAAATTCACTAATATAAACCACTCATAAAAAGAAATAATAATAGAAATTGAACATAAGTTGGAACTAGATGACAATGAAGATACTAAATATGAGAATTTGTATGATGTGGTTAAAATGATCCTTCAATAAAAAGCTAAGGCTTAAATGTTTATGTTAGTAATGAAGAAATACTAAAAACTGTATGGACTTGTTGTATCATTGTATTGTACATTTAAAACTAATATAACATGGATGTTCATTATACTTGAATTAAAAAAAAATAAAAAATTTAAAAAAGCCCAACATTCAACTTGAAAAAAAAAAAAAAAGAATAGAATAAACCAAGAGAAAGTAGATAGGGATGGGACTGGAGGAGATTATGCTGAGTGAAATAAATCAAGCAGAGAAAGTCAATTGTATGGTTTCACTTACTTGTGGAACATAAGGAATAACATGGAGGACATTAGGAGAAGGAAAGGAAAAGTCAGTTGGGGGAAATCGGAGGGAGAGATGAAGCATGAGAGACTGTGGACTTTGGGAAACCAACTGAGGGTTTTAGAAGGGAGGGGGAGGGGATGTGGGTGAGCCTGGTGGTGGGTATTAAAGAGGGCACGTATTGCATGGAGCACTGGGTGTGGTGCATGAACAATGAATCTTGGAACACTGAAAAAAATAAAATAAAATTAAGATGTTAAAAAAAAGAGAGAAAGTAGAAGGAAGGGAAAAAATTTGTACATGATTTTGGTTCAACCTTTACCATTTCTTTTCCACCCCTACACCCTGCATACCCTATCTAGGAACACCATTTTGCAACATTATTTTTAAAGGGTGAAGAGGATTCCATTGCACATATTGTTATATTGTTCATAATGCCATTCAACTGTTAAACATTTTATTTATAAATATAAAATCCATGATGATTTATATAGAATAACTTTTTAAAAAACAGAACTGTAAAGGTAAAAAATGTGCACATGTTTAAGGTCTTAGATATATTTGGGGATTGTTATGGTTAGCCACACTGACCTCAATTAATGTTGTAGGTTATACCACAACTCTTGGTAAACTTAATAACAATATACTCCTATTCTTGATCTTGCTCTTTTAGAGGTATCACAATGTATCCTCCCTATCAACAGGCATATTTATCCCTCAGATATTGGAAACAAATTTAATAATCTCATGAACTTTGCATACATTGAGCATCCATTAACTGACTTAACAAGGTTAGAAGATATGAATGTCGTGATTGGCAAACATTTTGCCAAGGCTTTATCCATTGGAAATCCAGATTAGAAAGAATGATTCACTATGGATCATTTCCCCTAGTAGAGCTGTCAGAACCAATGAAGGAAGGAAGTAATCAAACTCACTTATTACCCCAATCCAATATGGCTGAACTTCAGCTACCAAAGCAATTCTAAGGACAATTAAACCTGGGTCTCTAGTTAAGGGGCTAGTAATATGCAATAATTTCATAGTCAGTCCTTATTTGTTCATCTCCATTCTTGAGGTGAATGTTTTAGAATGGGTAGATATGATTACTTCTACCTTAAACCTACTCTGACCTTTGGTATCGTTCTTAAGCCTGACAATGCCTTGTAACTGGAAGAGAGACTAGAGAATAAGAAGGTAATGCTGAACCATGCTATTCCTTATGTTCCACAAATAAGTGAAAGCATATGATAATTGTTTTTTTCTACTTGACTTATTTCACTTAGCATAATCTCTTCCAATTCCATCCATGTTGATGCAAATGTTGGATATTCATCCTTTTTGATGGTTGAATAAAACTCCATTATATATATGGACCACATCTTCTTTATCCATTGGTCTGTTGAAGGGCATCTTGACTCCTTCCACCATTTGGCTATTGTAGACATTGCTGCCACGAACACTGGGGTGCATATGGCCCTTCTTTTCATTATATCTGTATCTTTGGGGTAGTGCAATTGCTGGATCATAGGGTAGTTCTATTTTTAACTTTCTGAGGAACCTCCACACTGTTTCGCAAAGTGGCTGCACCAACTTGCATTCCCACTAACTGTAAGAGGGTTCCCCTTCTCCACAACCTCTCCAACATATGTTGTTTCTTGTCTTGTCAATTTTTGCCATTCTAATTGGTGTAAGGAAGGGAAAAATGAAGGGGGGGTGGAAACCAGAGGGGGAGATGAACCATGAGAGACTATGGACTCTGGGAATCAAACTGAGGGTTTTAGAGGGGAAGGGGATGGGGGGATGGGTAAGTTTTGTGATGGGTATTAGGAGGGCACATATTGCATGGAGCACTGAGTGTTATACGCAAACAACAAATCATGGAACACTACATCAAAAACAAATGATGTACTGTATGGTGACTAACATAACATAATAAAAAACTATTAAGTTAAAAAAAAAGAAGGTAACTGAATTAATGTTCTTTCTGAATTCAAGTGAGACTAAAGTTTAAAAAATGTCTAACTATGTTTTAAGAAAGACTATTCCTTGGTTTTGTATCATTACTTCATAAACTGAAATCATCTTAAGTGGAAAATTAAGGTAGTGGGCATTGTTTCTCTTGGGAGAGGAAATTGCCAAACACTAAGAAATATCTGGAAACATGAACTTAACAATATGCCAAATAGTACTCAAATGCAGTCACATATGAACTTTTAAACTTCAATTTTTTTATTGATATATAACTTTTGCAAAACTTGATAATGATAGCTTTTAAATGGTGACATTACTCAGGATCAAAAATGAATTTAGATTTTTAGAACACTTTTGTATGATTTCTGTTGAAGAACTGTCATTTGCATTCTATGATTTCTTTCAAACTGGAATATGGCAACATTTTCTGATTTAAAATACATTACCAAAGAACTAAAGTTACAAAAATTCTCAGAAAACTTGGTGGTCCAAGAATTATTTAGTCCCTATCACGTATGAAAGGCTCCTAATTTTATCGAACTGTCTTAATAAATGACTTAGACATAATCACTTTTGAACTGGTCCTAGAGTAGTCCACCAATTTTTCAAAAGGTAATCGCAGATGATCAATTTATAAGCTTTCTAAATAGTCTTGAAAAGTATATAATCGCTTTTCTATTTCATCAATTATTTTGTGTGATATTAGATTGACATATCTAGACTTACACTGTCTAGTAGGGTAGCTACTAGCTACATGTGGTGATTTAAGTGTAAATTTTTTAAAATATTTATTTATTTGAGAGAGAGAGAGAGAGAGCACGAGCGGGAGGGGGAGAGGGTGAGGGAGAGAGAGTCTCAAGCAGACTCTGTACTGAGCATGGAGCCCAACACGGGGCTTGGTCCCAGTACCCTGAGATCATGACCTGAGCCCAACCCAATAGTCGGAGGCCTTACTGACTCTGCCACTCAGGTTCCCTTAAGTATAAATGAATTACAATTCAGTAAAATTAAAACCCCATTTCCTCTATTGCCCCAGATCACACATTTTAAGTGCTTAATAGCTATACATGGTTAGTGGGTACCCTATTGGACAGCGGTGATATTGAACATTCTATTGAACATAGACTAAAACATCACAGATAGTTCTATTTGCCAGTGCTAGCTGACGTATCTGTCTAATACTTTACATACAAAGTAAATAAGATTTGGTGGCAAATTCAAACATACACGAGGAACCAGCCACTCCTATAAAGAGTGTCAGAGACCAGGAAGGTGAAATAGATCGTTAAAGTAGCATAATGTAAGACAAGAGGGAAATTTAATATCTCTGTTGAATTGAACAGTACAGTGTATATGCTCCATCCAGAGTATTTGCCTGCCACCCTGAATCCTGCTTTTTTTCAGGTAGGTCTGTGATCCCACAGGGCCCCAAGAACACTTCTGTTAATTTCAACAGAACCTCGGACCTCTAAATGTATTAGTTTAAAAAATAAAAATTAAAAAAAAATAAATAAATGCATTAGTTTATCTTGTCTTCCAGGTAAAATAACAGACTTGAAATTCAAACCTACTTGTGAAATCCAAACACAATTTCATGCATCAATGGCTATTTAATGGCCATATATGATCAAGGTATATGATTTTGGTATAGCCTATATCATAGCTTCTCAAACTTGAGCACACATTAGAATCACCTGTGGGGCTTGAATTTTTGCTTTAGTAGGTCTTGGGTAGAGTCTGAGATTTTGCCTTTCTAACAAGTTCCTTAGTGATGCTGCTGCTCCTGGTTAGAGGACCACACTTTGAGAAACACTAGTTTAAGTACTTGCTAATAGTTCTTTAAAGTTTGGGCCATTTTTCACATCTACATGGAAATGTGAATCCCATTTATTTTTCTGCTTATGGGAGAAGAGCCCAATTTTTTTTTTATTACTGCTTTAATATCTGCAGCCTCAAGCAAATGATATGATCCACTGGGCCTTAGGAAAACGAGAAAAGTCCAAGGTTGATATGAACGCCAGATAAAATTAGCAGGAATGTAGGAGGGGCATAATCAAGGAAGGTGAAGAAAAACTGGGCACAATTTAAAGTTTCAGTGGTTTTCCAGTAATAGACAGAAGCAAAGAAACAGCAAGCAATAACTCTAGTTTTAGGTAATTCAACTGCAGCTCAATAAAAAGCAGTTTTCAGATAAGGAGGAGGAGACTGAGAATGATGTCCTAACAAAAAGCCTCTGATGAACTGGGACCGGGAATTAATTGTCAAGAGAGATCTTGGAAGTACCAAACCATCACTGCCTAGAGGAGAAAACAGGAAAAAGCCAGAAGACTGAAATTGTGCTGGGGAAGAAGTTCTCCAAACTTAAAGGACACGGGATAGCTTATATTACATTACTGTTATGGCCATCCATCCACTGTCCATCTGCAATGTCCAAACTAACTTTGCGCCTCCCCTGAAATGAGACCAGGCTTTCAGCACTAAGAGTCAAAGTTATTACCTATGCCAAAGGCCTCTAGGTTACTAATGAAAGAGAGTATTGACACATCTTTCAGCGTTAGCCATTTTTTCTTGGAAACCCTGACAGTCTTTATAGGAGTAGCTGGTCCCTTGAGTACATTTAATTTCACTGGGTTCCTGGCCAATAAAATATCTGAATGAAAGATCTATCATAACATCTAATACAGGTAACTTAGCACATGCTTCTTGACTACTTATTCCACGCCGGCTCTGTTGCGTGTACTTCCTCCTTTAATTCTTACTGCAGAGCTGTGAAGCAGGTACTATTTCATACTAGAGGTCCAGAGAAGTATCTTACCCAGTCATGTGAATTAAACAGGATCCAAACTTTCAAATATAGAGCCTTGATCAAGTAAGCAATAAATGGATTTTTCTTTCCTTGGAGTCTCAACCTTCAGAGCCTTGGAGGCCTATTTCCAGCTGCCCTGGGAAGGCTAAGGAGGCATATCTAAAGGAACAGGTCCCCAAGATCAACCCAAAGTGCTTTTCAGACTTCCTCACTGATGCAAAATAATGTCACTGAGAAGTGAGTAGGGGCAGGCATTATTGTCTTTGTTTTGTAGATAAAGCAATTTAAATACAGGAAGGTTATTTATCCAAAGTCACAAAGACGAGTTTCAGAATTGTGAGTAGAACTCAGACCTTGACCTCAGAGAAAGACTCAGGAAGCCAAAGAACTTGCCCATTGAAAGCTTTCTTTACAACAGCTGCAGAGTATCCAATTTCTAATTCAGGGGTTACTTTGTAGGCCTCTGGAATCTCACTCTTTGTGAGTCACTAAGGACACAAACTTTGCTGAAAAAAAGTAACAAGCTATACACAAAGAGAATGAAAATAATAGAAAACCTTTCCTTGCCTATCAGGCAGGATACTGAAGGGTCCCGGTTACATTCCTCTCAAAACTATACAATGCTCCAAGAATTAAGAGTCAGGCCAAAGGGCTCCCCGCCCTGTATGTTTCTTATTACAAAACGTAATCAATAGGAAAATAAAATTTGCTTTAGGTAATTTTATTGGCTTAACTGAAACCACCTATTCTATGAAACTTCTTTCTCCTACATATTTTTTTAAAGATTTTATTTATTTGACAGAGAGAGATCACAAGTAGGCAGAGAGGCAGGCAGAGAGAGAGGGGGAAGCAGCCCCCCCTCTCCCCGCCGAGCAGAAAGCCCAATGTGGGGCTTGATCCCAGGACCCTGAGAATCATGACCTGAGCTGAAGGCAGAGGCTTTAACCCACTGAGCCACCCAGGTGCCCTTCCCCTACAAATTATGAGAGCAGCAAAACCCATGAAGTTAAATGCTGACCTCAGGAAACTTTCTCATAAAACCTCTCTTATGTCTGCAGGGTCCAACAGATGTCACAGAGCTAAATTCACAGAGTGAGTCCTGATAAAGACAGTCACAATGTATCCCGTGCTGGGAAACCATCTCAACTCTGGGCCATTAGATTCTTGGAAATTTCCTTTGGCAATTTGGAGCAGCAGTAAGTGGGTACGTTGAAGAAAAAGAGATATGCAAGCATGTCAGGATAAGAAAAGGCCTGGGAAGCCAGCGAGGATGGGTGGGTACCATCTCTGGGTTCTGTGGCTGCTAGAGAAAGACCTCGAAATCACTGATGATGCAGACCTTTGGTTTGTTGCAGAACCTGGACTGGATCCTAGCGGAAAAACCAAGCGGCACTCCGAGACACGGAGGTTTGGAGATTTATTTAAACACCGGGGGGCCCAGAGGAGACCCTTCTCCAAAGGTTGGAGCCCTGAGCACAGGCAGGAGGGTAATTTATACCCTTCTACATGTGGATACTTGGTATTTTGGTGCGCGAGGGAAATGGGGTAGGAAAGAACTGGAAGGGCTTTGAGACAGGGACTGGAGTTCCCTTGCCGTTTGGTTAGTCAGCTTACAGTACAGTTTTTTCCTTATCAGGTTCACAGGTGGCATCATTCTGTCATCTGAACCACCAGCTGAAGTTGGAGCAGAGTTTCAGAAAAGATGGGGGAAGAAGGGTTTTCTACTTTATCCCAGCTGTCTCGTAACTGTTGATAAATTATCATTTTGGTGTGTTTCCTTCTAGTCACGTCTACATGTGCACTTGCATGCATGTTCAAACATACACACGTGCACACACATACACACACCCACCATCCTTTTATTGACAACTCTTACATTTATGCCCCAGCCCAGCTCTCTCTTCTGAGAATCAGACTCAAAGAGGCAGTTGCCAGATTGTTCAACTGTCCTGGTCTACCCAAGGCTGACGGTTTCTTAGGATGTGGAACTTTCAGTGCGAAAATTGAGACAATCCTGGGCCAAAAGCCCACTGGATGGCCTACACACACCTTAAACTTAGCAAGTACAAAACTGAACTCATCATTCCCATCCCAAAACTCCTGCTCCTTCAATGATCTGATCTTAAGGAATGATGGCATTTTCTATCCATGTGACAAAGCCAGAAATTAGGGATGAGTTCTTGAGGCTTTCCTCTTCTCTCTCTATCCAGTAGCCACTCTGGTACCAAGTTCTGGTCATCCCTGTCTGGTAAGTCTTACTTGGATTACTCCTACGACTTCTAAGCAGATCTTCTGCTTCCAGCCACACCCTCGTTCAATCCAAATCCCACAAAAAAAGGCGGAATACTAATCCAAAGAATTCAAACATGACCAAATCACTTTACTGCATAGACCCCTCAATGCCTCCTAATTGTTCTCAGGATAAAAATCTGAATGCCTCAGCAAGACCCATAAGATGCTGCTTACTTCAGTAGCTTTGCCACCTCTCTCTCTCTCTTTTTAAATTTTATTATGTTATGTTTGTCACCATACAGTACATCATTAGTTTTTGATGTAGTACTTCATGATTCATTGTTTGTGTATAATACCCAGTGCTCCATGCAATACATGCCCTTTCTTTTTCTTTTTTTTTTTTAGAGATTTATTTATTTATTTATTTATTAGAGAGCGAGAGACTGAGAATGAGAGGGGAGAAGGTCAGAGGGAGAAGCAGACTTCCCGCAGAGCCGGGAGTCCGATATGGGACTCGATCCCGGGACTCCGGGATCATGACCTGAGCCGAAGGCAGTTGCTCAACCAACTGAGCCACCCAGGCGCCCTACATGCCCTCTTTCAATACCCAGCATCTGGTTACCCCATTCCCCCACTCCCCTCTGAAACTCTCAGTTTGTTTCCCATAGTCTCTCATGATTCATCTCCCCCTCTGATTCCACCCCCCTTTGTTTTTCCCTTTCTTCTCCTAATGTCCTCCCTGCTATTCCTTATGTTCCACAAATAAGTGAAACCATATGATAAATGTCTTTCTCTGCTTGACTTTTTCATTTAGCATAATCCCCTCCAGTTCCATCCATGTCGATGCAAATGGTGGGTACTCATCCTTTCTGATGGCTGAGTAATATTCCATTGTATGTATGGACCACATATTCTTTATCCATTCATCTGTTGAAGGGCATCTTGGCTCTTTCCACAGTTTAGCTATTGTGGACATTGCTTTGCCATCTCTTATCCTGCCCTGGGGCCTCTGTTCCAACATGTTAAAATGTGGCACCACTGGGTCTATTAATCACACACTCAATCATACACTTGTGGGCCTTTTTATATACCTTTAAGGTCCGCGATTAGATGCTATGTTCTCCCTCTGAAGTCTGTAAATATTTTGTATTTTTTCCAGTAAGTTTACATAATGTACATGTCAGCAGAATTTTGAAGACTCATATAGTCTTAAGAAATGTGCTGGGAGTTCTTGCATCAGACTGCTGTCTCCTTAGTACCCATCAGAGAAATCCAACAAGGTGCTTGATCTTCTTAGTCTCTTGAGTTGACCAGTGGTTCTCCACTGTGCATGCACATTAGAATCATTGTGGCTGCCTATCAAAATTGCTGATGCTTTGGCCCCATGCCCAGAAATTATTTAATTGATCTGAGCAGGGGTCTAGGAATCAATAATTTTTAAAGCTCCTAGGTGATTCCTGTATGTGTCCAGGGTTGAGAACCCCTGCCATAGTTATGCTCCTGCAGTGTCATCTGGCATTGACACAGTTATTTTCTGCCCACCCCAAGATGAACTGTGGGCTTCCTCAGCTATTGTCAGTCACAACCCAAACCTCACCCAGAGCACAAAAGCATTCCTTGCTTTAGCAGCAATGAAGTGATAGTTCTCCAAGTTGTTGAATTCCATCTTTATTTCTCAGTTGGACCAAACTCAGGAAGGGATGCCATGAATTTTCACTCTTAAACCCCAACAGAGAAGGAGCGATTAGAGATACATTTGACTGGAGTAGTTCTCCACCAGGGCCAATTTTGCCCCCAAGGAGAAATTTGGCAGTGTCTGGAGATAGTTTTGGTTGTCACAACTTGGGGTATGGGGGTGTGTTACTGTCATCTAGTTAGTGCAGGCCAGGGATGCTGGTAAATGTTCTCCAATGCATGGGACAGCCCCCTGAGGCAAAGAATGATCTGGCTCAAATGTCAGTAGTGTTGAAGCTGAGGAATCCTGACTGAGAGACTAGATGATCCCAACGCTTCCTCCTGGCTTTGTATCAGTGACCACCTACGGAAGAGCCTTTGAGTATTGTGAGGAACTAGAGTGACGTGGACAGAGGAATAAGCTAGTTTTGGAAAGAAGGAAACAATGAATGCAGATATAGAGCAGTTTGAAGGTGGAGGTGGGTGACTTGGGGGTGGTGAGGTTGTCTCTTGACTATTTCTTCAATATCAGTGATTCTCCACATGTGAACTCTGGCCCAGGAGCATCAGCACCTGCTAAGAAGTTGTGAGAAATGCAAATTCTCAGGCCTCACCCCAGACCTACTGAATCAAAACCTGTGGGGTTGGGGCCCAGAATTCTGTGTTTTAACAAGCCCTCCAAGAGATTCTGATGCATGCTCAAGTTCGACAACATTGTTCTAGATCATATGTTGACCTGTCATAATGTCTGCTGCAGTTTGGTACATTGTATGCCTTCGAGAGTAGGTCTCATTACTGGGAGTGGCAGGGGTGAGTGAATTGCAAGAGCACTTATGAAGAGGGCCAGCTGGTCTGCCGGGGAGATGAGCTGGAGGTAATGCTTCCTGACAAGTCCATTTAGCAATTTTACTCTTTCATGGGACAGCTGTCATAAAATGTTTTAAATGACAGTGCAACCAGGCATGCCAGTGGCCAACAACAATAACATTTGGGTAGATGTTTAATTGCCAGGGAGAAGGAAAGGAGAGGAAAAACAGATAAGTAAATTACAGAAAAGGTTCTGAGAATCAGGACATGGAGAATGGCCCTTTTTTTTCTCAGCCACTTGGGACTTAATTGAATCCTGCTTGTCTTACCCACCCCACCACTCTTCCACCTCCCCTCCAAACCTCATGGCTTAAAGGTAAGCCAGCATTCATCATTCCTAATATGAGACTTAGTCCCTGCTATTTCAGAGATGGTTTGAAGGAAGTAATTTACCTGACCATGAATTACGCCAGTGAAATGAAAGAGACCTAATTTTTGGAAAATCTACCAGGCTACTTTCCTTCCCATTGCTTTTCTGAGAAGAATTTGGGCCCCCTTATCCTCCAAGAGCTCTGCTGTGAGAGCCAGATGAGGCCAAGACACTGTTTTTTCTTTCTGTGAATTTCATTCCAGCCCCTCCCTCCTGAAGGAGAGTCTTTCCCTGCTAATTTACTCCTCATCCAGACTCTTCCCTTCCTTTTTTTCCTTCTTGCAGTTCCAAGGCTGGTAGAGGGAAAAATGTGTTTAAATTTGATAGAATTTAATGATGGGGGGGAATATAATGATAAATGGGTTGCATTTGGAGATTCTCTAAGACACTGACAATAAAAACAGAAAGCTTCCATAATGATTTTAGACTTGCCTTGAAAGGAAGTGTCACAGGTCAAAAGCGATGTGATGACACTAATAAATTAATCAGTAGTGTCAATATACGTGAGAGTAAGAATAAGTGGATGAGAAGACTGTTTTTCTTAGAGTCTTTAAAAGGGCAGATGAAATAGCACAAACTTGGCAAAACGTCTTCCATAGTATCCAGTTAATGCATATATGGGCATGTATATATACATATCCATCCATCCATGCTTCTGTCCATGAAACAGATATTTATTAAGCACCAACTATATGCAAGCACTCTTTTAGGGGCTGAGGAGATAGAGGTGAATTAGATTAGGAGATAGAGGTGAATTAGATTAGGAGATAGCGGTGAATTAGATTAATTAGGCATTAATCTAATTAATTAAATAGTCCATTTCCTTTCCCTCAGACCTTGGTATTTGCACAACAGTAACCACATAAACAAACATGATGATAAAGGCTGGTAGTGCCATGAGGAAGACTGATAAGGTGGTAAGAGGGATTCGAACTGGAGGAATGCATGTATGAACAATGGAGCTGGGAAGGTGTCCTTGAGTGGTAGAGTTTAGAGCCAACACCTGAAGGTTAAGACCATGCCAACCATTCAGAGGTGGAGAGGGGGCAAAGGGGAACACTGAGGGATTTCGTGCATATATCAGGTTCTAGAAATGTGAACTCGCGGGCTATCTGAGCCTAAGAAAAAATACCCATAACCTATCCAAAAGTGTGACTGCGAGTCCTTGGCATGCTGAAGCTTTAACAGGCCTCCTGCCCAAGGATGATTTATTTTCCTACATGAATATACCATTGCTTGATTTTCCTAATTATCTATGAATTAAGAGCTCAGACTCTCTGAAGTTACACATGGTAAACTTGTATATGATACAGTGATTTCTGTCTGATAGCAAAGATAACCCTGAAGTTTATGATTTATTGCTGTGAAGGACATTCACTGATTTTATCTCTAGGATTCTTAGTCCTATTTAAAGAAAAAGAGTAGGTAAACCTGATTCTTCAACTGTTTGATCATCTTACTGGTGTCCTCATTAATGAATGAGGTGAACAAAATCTTTGACATATGTTCATTTGATAGTTGGAAGAGAGTCATGCTTTTAACTTTTTGAAAATTGTACTTTGGCACGATTCACCATGGCTCAGCTCAGAGGTTTGGAGTCCAGAGATCAACTTCAATGAATTCACAAAGCCCTAAAATTGTATCGATTTTAAAAGCAAATATCCTATTAACTTAATCAGACTCTCCAGAGGGTCTTTGTGTCAAACAGCTAACCAAAGTAGAATCTCTCAAGACTTCTCACATACCCTTGCCTTGATTTTTTCCCATCTTTTTGCCAAGTAACTTCGTGATTGATAATTTTGCTTCGTAAGTGTTCAGATATCAGGGAAGGAGAATCTTGTGTGGAGCACAAGGATTAGAGTTTTTGCTAAATTAATTGATTGAAATTGTATTGAAAGTTTTGTAATTTAATATATTGGCTTCTTGACTTACACATCTACCTCTATTATGTGAGTCAATTTTTCCAGGTCTCATCAAATCAGAGTGATCAGACAAAGCTGACTTCCTATATAAGCAAAGAAGCTGCAGACCACACCAGGTGAAATGGAACTCTGGCTGGAGCAGTCCAGCCTGAGTAGCCTCTGTAGGCATCACGAAGAGGTGTCTCCAGCTTGTTTCTTTCTAAGTCTATAGGATGGAGGAAGAGTGAGATGATCATTCTAGCTTTCTTCTCCTTATTGGTGTGGCACAAGGGAATTTGTGTCCTTTCTGCAATGAGTCAAGAGACACAGGAAGAAAGGTAAATTATTTGCTCTCAGGGAATAAAGAATTCATTGCTTATGAAATCAGTCAACCTGTTGTCCCCTAAAGTTAATTTCATGTGCTCCCCACAAACAAAACCTTGGCTTTCTCTAAGACTTTTCTGGAAATGCAAGCACTTTTGCAGACAGCGGGGATCTCACAGGCAACATCTCCATAAGGAGATGCTGATACCTCCTCCAGCTCCTGAGAAAGAGGGACTGTAGCATCCTGTCAAGTACCTAAAAATGGGTCATTTCTCTTGGCCTCAAGGGCTCTCTCTTTATAAAAGCTATCCCTCCTAAGAGATAGCTCTCTTACTGTTTTGTTTGGTAATTCTATTGAAAAGACTTAATGGAGAGAAACACCCAGGATGGTTGCAGATTGCAATACTTTAAAAAAATTTCCTGTTTAATGTTTAAAATGTGGCAGAGTAGCTGAATGTCCCACAGAAACTGACTCAATGCAATGGCCTCTTGGGATGTCAACTAAGTTTGTGGGAGCCTTCCTATCGACAAGGCTAGGTTTAAAAACATTTCCAAAAGTACAAAAATAAAAATTGAGCTCTTGAGGCAAGTTTTTCGGCTTCAATATTAACAAAGTGGTGCAATGAATGATGAAGTGGTTCACATTAATAAATAAATAAGTAAAGAAGTGAATACACATAGCAATCAAGAATAACTAGCAGAAATGAATGTCTAGGTCACTAGCACACAGAGTCTTTTGGACAGAGCAGGGACCCCCCAGTTTGAATTATGCCACAAAGTTGCATCAGGGGATTCTCAAACTTACTGCTTAGAATATTCCTTCTGCTTCATCATTCGGCAACTTTGTCTAGCTTCCTAGTTTTATTCAAGCATCCTTCCAGTAGCTGGTTAGTTATCTTAAGTTTTAGTACAGAAGTGGACATAGATGGGTTAAATAATGTGGAGAAACCTCTTGTCATCATAGCAATTGTGATTTATTGAGATGGAAGTTCTCTGTAGTGGAGAAATGTCCACTTCGGATGACAAGAGGGCTCCTTCTGCACCTTAAATGATCTCACTGATGAGTGTTATTTTGGTGTTCTTAGTTCAAACTGTCAAAGTATCTTCCAAAGGTGATTTCTTCAAAAACACATTTGGAGTTAGTCAATGACAGAGCAATTGTTGGGACAAATGTCCCAACAAAATAGTCTGACCAGGTTATGTCACCTCTTTTATGTTCTTTGTTCATAATGGTGGTGAAAGGAAGGACCACCCCTCCTGCCTTAGAAGGGTTTCTGAGAGGGAGTTATCTGGGGATGGGAAAGCTCTCGGAAGCTGTCATACCCTTATCCCAGATTGCTGAGACAAGAGGCCACTATCAGGTTAAGTATGCCAATTATAGGCAGATGTCAAACACTCCTAATACAATAATATCTAATAGTTGTTTCACAAGGGGAAGTTCAAATTAATGGTAACAGGAAGAAGGTTCTTTTGGTAATAATTTTTTTTTTATTGTGGTAAAAGATATGTAACATAAAATCTACCATTTTAATCATTTTAAGTGTAGAGCTCTGTGGTATTAAATGCATTCACACTGTTGTGCAACCATCATGACTGTCTGTCTCCAGCACTTTTCCATCTTCCCACTGAAACTCTATACCCATTAAACACTAACTCCCAAGATTCTTTTTTTAAAAAAATTTAAGACCAGATTATGTGGTTTCCTGGTTCAAAAAAAAAAAATACAACACACAAAAAAACCCCTTAAAGCCCATAATACTTGCTTTAGCAAGGTGTGTTCTCTTCCCAGATATTAAGGAAATCAGACCTGATTCTCACTGATGGAAAATTATCGCGGCATTGAAGACCTACTAGTGACCCCATTCCTTCCCCTTTGGAATCATTAAAGACCAGGCAGAGGAGGGCTCCCATTTGCAGCAGAAGCCTGACACATGAAGGGGTAGAATTTTCTCTGTGCATGGGGTTGATTGGGGAGGGGACGGATGGGATTCTAACATGAGGGGACAAAATAGAAAGAAGCCCTAAAGGGAAAGAGAGAAGAGAGGTTTGGGAGAGAGTTGCTCTGGCCATATGTGAGTAGTGGCTACTCTTTTGGACAGCACAGATATGGAATATTTCTATTATCAGAAAGTTTTATTGGACAGTGCTGCTATAGAGTGTAGTTTCCAGAGTTAGACGGACTTGATCCTGCCTATGTTGCATGTGAGTTCTGTGAATTTAAGCAAGTTATTTCATCTTTCTAAGTCTCAGTTTTCTCATCTGCAAAATGGGACAATAACAATATCTTCCAGTGGAAGAGCCAGCTTGTTGGGCACCAGACATTTGTTTTCTTCTCTAGGCCCCAACGAGATCACATTTCACAGCCTCCCTTGCAGTTCAGTGTGGTCATATGACTAAGTTCTAGTCATTGGAATATAGGCAAGCAATGCCAAGTGCTGTTTTCAGCTAAAATTTCTGGAGATAGCCCTTTCCACATCTTTTCTCTTCTGTGTGCTAAATTCAAATAGCAATGAGGCCCTAAGGGATGGATGAACCACAAGATAGAAGCAAGTGGGTTTTCAAATCACTGTATGAAGGAGAGACAATACTGATTAGGAAGATTTATCTTTGATTGTTATGTGAGCTAGAAATAAACTTCTACGGCACGGATGTTCTTGGTTACTGCAGTATTGTTCCACCTAGGATAAGCATAGGGTTGAATGAGATAATTTAAGCAAAGTGTCCAATGTAGTACCAGGTAGCTGGTGAATGCTCAGTAGATGTTAGCTCTCCTTCTGTAGCGAAGGGCAAGGACCACAGAGCTTGAGACACCTGGGCTTAAATGAGGCTGCACTACTTAAGCAATTTGCTTAAACATAGTCTTGAATTCGCAATCTATAAAAAAGCAGGAATATTAACGAAAAATTAAAGAATTACTAAAGTTGAGAGAGTACGTAGCTTTTCTCTCCTTTAGAAGCCCCCTTTATTCCTACATGATTTCACACTACTTAAGCTGGTTATTGCTTTCCCATGCTGCAGTATTGATTACAGATCTCAGTAGAGGCAGCCTGCTGGGTCTAGGATGCCATTTACTTAAGTGGAGTTAAGAATTCCTGTGCCATGGCTGATCCAATTAGAGACATCTAGAGGAGTCTGCAATCCTCTGGTAATTGTGGGACATTTAGGCTGAGTGAACCATCCACAGGAACAAACCCAGAAGCCCTTGAGCCCAGAAGGCCATAAAAAAAGTACTGGAATTTTAACAGATCTCAAGAGAACATAACAGGTCCATGGACCATTCAAGTTCTTTTCCCCTTTTTAGTTGTAAGGTGGATAGAGAGGGAAGTGAACTTGTTTTCGACTGCCTGAGACTGTCTTTATTACAGGAGTTTCCAACAATGCCAAATATAGTTACTGATGGATCCCTCAATTCCACCTTCCTGTGTTTTATACTAAGAATCTGAAAATGTTGGTGTAATCCATGGGGTACCTAATAATCAAATCTATGGGTTTGGGGGAATTCTGGGGCTGAATTGGGGTCACTGTCAAGGACTGAGATATGGGGGTTAGAACTGAGATTTTGTTTTGTTTTATTTGGGTTTTTTGTTTTCCTTTTCAAGCAGTAAGAGCCAGAAGGTTTGTTAGGGAAAAATAGGATGAAGCAGAAAGAAAACAAGTTTGGCAACTAAGCCCAAAGGGTCAGAAGAAAAATAAGAGGCACTTAGGAATCCAGGAGTTAGAAGTCATATGGTGTTGGGAATAAAGGGGGAAGGTACAAGGCGAATTCCAAAAGTGTACTCTTGGAGTCAGTCAAGTCCATTTGGCACTTGTGAGTCAGTCTGGCTCAGAGAATCCAAAGCAAAGACAATGAATTTGTGGTGAAAATACAATTTCAATTCAAGATGGCGTGGTCACACTTGAGAAAGGAAGAGATACCATTAGTATCTAAATGGTAACTAAAGGACTAAAGGACAAATGCTAAGGATTTCATATAGAAGGAAGAGCAAAATGTATACATAAATATACACTCAGCTTTGCAATAAAAATACTGACCAACTTAAGAGAAGTACCAGCAGGTCAGCTAGGTTTGGAGAATCAGTAGGAAGACAGTATTTCTCAGTGTGAACTTGGCAAATGGTTTGCACCAACATTGTTCACGAAAGTTGCGAAAATGAAGATTCCAGGACCACTGGGGTCTAGGATCCTGGTTCAGTAGAGCACATTTCTGATTGGCCAGAAATCCAACTTTGGGGGTGTTAGATGGGGGCCCATGAACATGGCTATTCTAAATCAAACATGCATAGCTACAGAAAAGAGAGGGCGTAAAGGGTGAGTAAGATGAATCGTGAAAATGTCATTTGTTGGTTGCTTTGGACTTTGGCCCTCCTCTCATGCTATCATGGGCTCTTGAGTCCTATAACCTCTGCTTTGACTTTGGGGACCTGCTTCTCCTTTTTTTCTGTTACTTCCTTCTGCCTGGTTGTCTTGCTTGTGCCCATTGCACCATGACCTCAGTGAAAAACTGGGCCTCTCTCTTACATAGGCATGGGGACGGGTTGATACAGAGATCACCCTAGATACCTCTCCAAGGCAACCATACTCAGAAAGTACCTGATGAACTCTGCATGGAGAAAGTGTCCAAGTTACCTGTGTGGTTTGAGAATTAGAGAAGGACAGTGGGTGTGGTGCATAAACAATGAATCTTGGAACACTGAAAAAATAAAATAAATAAAATAAATAAAATAAAATAAAATAAAAAAGAGAATTAGAGAAGGAGATAGGAAATGGCCCTGAGGTGCTCATATGGTGCCTTTCTCGCTTGCTTGCTTGCTTTCTTGCTTTCTTTCTTTCCTTCTTTCTCGCTCGCTTTCTTTCTTTAAAGATTTTATTTGTTTAGTTGAGAAAGAGAGACAGAGAGAGAAAGAGCATGAACGGGGGAGGGGCAGAGGGAGAGGGAACTGCAGACTCCCCGCTGAGCAAGGAGCGTGATGCAGGGCTCAGATCTCAGGACCCTGGGATCATGACCTGAGCTGAACGCAGAGAGTTAACTTACTGAGCCACTCAGGCAGCCCTATATGGTGTTTTTCTAGACTTCTCTGGCATCTTCCTATAGTATGAGGTACAGTTAGAGTTAACAATGTGTTAAGAATACCTGCTGATAGTGCCTTCTCACTCTTTTCTCTAAGAGCCCTGTTTGGTAGAATCTATTCTGAATACTAGCATTGCCTTCTAAAGAATATATACTTGATATTAATAATGTATGTATGAAATTAAAAGGATTGATTAATATCACATTTCATGAAACAGAACTTAATAAAATTGCAGTTTAGGAAAAGAAACAAAATTCAGAGCACCTGGGCTCAGTCAGTTAAGCATCTACCTTTGGCTCAGGTCATGATCCCAGGGTCCTGGGATCGAGCCCGCCATCTGGCTCCCTGCTCAGTGGAGAGCCTGCTTCTCCCTCTCCCTCTGCCCCTCCCCTGGCTTGTGCTCTCTCTGTCTCTCTCTCTCTCACTTACTCCCTCTCAAATAAATAAATAAAATCTTCAAAAAAAGAAAACAAACAAAATTCAATAAACTTTATATTGACAAATGATAGAAGGCATAATGGAAGATTCCATTTAAAAGAGTTAAAGAAACGAAAAGTAGGCATAAATGGAAATATAAATGTTGGAAACCTGTAAGAGAAAAACATTAAACACCCTTGCAGACATAAAAGGAGACTTGAACAAATGGGAAGACATGCCATATTCTAGGATAGGAAGATTCAATATTGAAGAGGTTTTCTTTATGATATCAATAAAAATACCATCACATTTTTTCCTTCTGGTACTAGTTGTTTGTAAAGCTAAATGGACAGAAAAAAACAAGCAAAATGTCCAGGAAAACCCTCAAAAAAATAAGGAATACAGAAGTGGAAAGAGCTAGCTAGCTCTGCCGAGTATTAAAGTGTACTACAAAATGACTATCTGTAAGAGAAGTTGGTAAAAAGTGGTATAGAGACAGGAAAGGAAGCTACATTTTTCTGAATATACTTATTCCGTAGTTTTTAGAATCATGTAACTTTAGAAGCATGTAAACATTTTACAGAGTTATAGAGCAAAATTAAATTTGTAAAAAAAAAATCCTAGAAACTGAAAGAAAACCTGAACAAATGAAATAAAAGTTCTATGGGGTAGAGGTTTGGCTATGGAGAGGAACTGTTTCAAGAGACTTTAATACACAACTCAGCATCTACAGAAAGATCCGATGGAGAAAAAGAACTTTAAAAGTACAAAATTCATGAATTTTAAAATGTATACCAGAAAGCAAGGAAACTATTACATACTATTAAGTTCATGTCGGAAGAACTCAAGAGTTAACTTAAAGCAGTTTTCATTGGTTAAACATGCAGCAATTCAAGATTTCAAAGGAATAATAACTGAAACAGAAACTCTCAGATATATTTAAAAAATCTACAAATTATTTTTTTTTAAAGATTTTATTTATTTATTAGAGAGAGAGAGAGCATGAGCAGTGGGGGGGTGGGGGGAGAAGCACACTCCCTGTTGGGTAGGGAGCCCAACATGGGGCTTGATCCCAGACTCTGGGACCATGACCTGAGCTGAACACAGGCACTTAACCAACTAAGCCACCCAGGTGCCCCAACATCCATAAATTCTTAATAATACTGGGGACTTCACTAGTCACCCATGGAGGATACAAGAAAAGTAATTTGTTATTCTAAAAATTGGTTTGAAAAGAAGGAAAGATAAAGCATTTTCCTGTCTTTCCCATATGAATCATACCTCAGGGAATGAAATAGTTATTAAATGGAAAGTTTTTCTTTACAGAAGACATTAAACAATAGCTAAAGAAGTAATGCTAGAAAGTTACCATTTTGGAAACCCTAACAAAAGAATGAATGTAGGCAATGTTCCTCAATGACTATTCACATCCTAAGAAAGATGCATTACTTATAAAGCATTCTTGCTGGGAAATGGATCCCAAATCTGATTAAGCCCAACTACTCACAGGGAACACAGAATGTGAGAAATGCCACAGGACAAACCAGTATGGTTTCTTCAATAAGTAAATTGCAAAAAAAAAAAGAAGGAACTAACAGATTCAAAGAGACTACAGAGTTATTTTGGTCTAATGCAATGCTTGGAACTTATTTAGACCCCAACTTGAAAAAAAAAAGGCAAAAAAATTTTTTTAAATAAGTGAGGCAGGCCACCAGTCAAATATGAACAGTGGCAGGATATTCGATGATATTAAGGAGGCTTAGTTAATATTCTTAGATATATAATTAGATATAATAGTTTTATGGTTCTGCTTATAGAATGATTCCTTACTCTTTAGAGATACATACTGAAGCATTTTGGGGTGAAATGATATCTGGGACATCATGAGCTTCATTGGCCCTCAGCATTTTTGCCTTCATGGGCCCCCTCCCATCATAGGGGATTTTCGGGATCCTAAAAATGTCATTGCTTTCTGAGGTGAGAAAAAAATTAAAACATTTTACTCAATCTTACAAGTTCATATATTCCTTTCTAATCCTAAAAGAAATAAAAACATCTTCATGGACTCCTGAAAGTCTGCTGGGTCCTGGCACTGTGCTTAATGGATAAGTTTGCCCTGGTCTGGGATTTGCTTCAAAGCAATCCAGTGGGGACAGGAAGGGGGAAATGGGTATCAGGGGTGTGTGTGAAGGAAAATTGGCCACGAGACAGTAATTACTGAAGCTGTGTGCTGGGCATGGGGAGTTACCATATCATCTTCCTACTTTTATGTATGTTTGAACATTTAGCATATATTAGCATGCTATGTATGTTAGCATAACATCATGTTAGCGTAACATTGATCATAAAGCATCAGTTTCTGAAAAAAGCCTTCTTTGAATGCTTTTATTTTTTATACAAAGGAGCAGTACAGAATAAACAAAAGCAAAATAAAAAGCTGGTTATTTGAACTTGGTGTTCATGTGGGTCCTGAATAAATGAGAATCAAAGATACCAAGCCTCATTTGAGACAAAGACTTAATTGTTAAAATTTTGCTAAGAGTTAAAATCTAATCCGACAGAGTGTTTTTAAAATTAAAAAATTTTTAATTCACTTTCTAATTTTTTTGATGGTAAGAAAAATGACACCCATATGGATGGAAATGTTGCCTGCCAATATGGTACCATTTTATTTTGGAGCAAGCTGGCTAGGGACAGCATTATGAGAATTTCACAATGGCCTTTGTGACAAAATAATGAATACAAATAAAGGGCAATATAGGAAGTCCCTCCTGCCTTTCAGAAAAGCTGTAGTTGGATACTGTGAGCAGGTGAGTGCAATACAGGCTTTGTGAGCAGGTAAACTCCAGTATATCAACTACTGGTGTGGGTAATTCTCCACCTCACCCCAACCCCCACCTCAGTAAGTTTAGACACCCCTGCTGACCGCTCAGTACATCTCTCTCTCCTCTATTCATTCACTCTGCAAAAAGATACTGGGTGTTTCCTCCATGCCAAGCACTGTGCTTGACAGTGAACAAAACATGGTTCTCATCCTGAAGGAGCAAACTGAAAAGAACAAGTCAGCTACTGAGGAGACAGAGATGTAAACAGAAATTTTCAAAGCAAGTTGAGAGGTATTTTATTTTAAGACATTCTGTCAGAGAGAGAGTATGAACATGAATGGGAGGCACAGGGAGGGAAGAGGGAGAAGCAGGCTCCCACAAGGAGCCCAATGCGGGGCTCCATCCCAGGACCCTAGGATCATGACCCGAGCCAAAGGCAGAGGCTTAATTGATTGAACCACCCAGGCATTCCACAACTTGAGAGATATTTTAATGGAGTAGGTGGAGAGGACTAGAAAGCAACCCATAGAAGTAAAAGAAGAAAGTGTTTTGGAAGTGGAGGGATAGTTAAGAGACCCAAAGAAAAGTAGCCTGTTTCAAGAAAAGCAGACTGAGGAAGGCATCCTGGACGGAGAGAAAGGTGTGTGCAAAGCCGAGAAGGCTGGGACAGTGCAGATAGGTATGAGTGCTGGGCAGAAAAGTGGTGGTAAAGGGGAGACTGGGTGATAGAAAGTGCTGTGGAGACACTAGGCCATGGAAAAGTGGTCATGAAGAAGCAAATGTTGGGGCACCTGGGTAGCACAGTTGGTTGAGTGACCAACTCTTGGTTTCAGCTTAGGTCATGATCTCAGGGTCATGAGATCAAGCCCTGTGTCAGGGCTTGAGTCTGCTTGAGATTCTCTCTCTCACTTATGCTCTCTCTCCCTCTCTCTTTCTCTCTCAAATAAATAAATAAGTCTTAAAAAAAAAAAAAAGAAAAGAAAGAAAGAGAGAAGCAAATGTCTACACCAGGGTCCTTAAAGTGTGGACTGAAACCAGCAGCAGGACCACCCAGGAACTTGTTAGGATGCAAAATTCTCAGGCCCACCATAGATCTCCTGTGTCAGAAATTCTGAGGATGGGGTTCAGCAGTCTGCATTTCAGCAAGTTTTCTATGCGATTCTGATGCATGCTAAGATTGAAACCATTGGTTCTCAATCAGGAGTAATTTTGCCCTCCAGGAAACATTTAGCAAAGTCTGAATCAACTTTTGGCTGTAAGACTGATGGGGATGGAGTATTGCTTACATCTAGTAGCCAGGAATTCTGCTAAACATCATAGAATGCATAGGACAAGCCCCCACAACAGAATCCAAATGTCAACAGTGCAGCTGTTGAGAAGCCCCGATCCTTTCTTCTTCCCTTCTTCCCTCTCCCTCTCCAACCCTCTACATCTTTCTTTCATCTATCTCCTTTATTCCCATTTGTTCTTCTACAGACTGCAGAACGCTGAACACTCACAAGGCCATAAAGGGCTCCTTTTCTGCATTTTAATTTACACCATTACAGACAACCCTCTCCTTTTATTCAATTAATAACTCCCTATGACAAAGTTGGTCTATGGCTAATGGACATATTATTTGATTTCTGCCCCACACAGGGCCAATGAGCTCGCTGGGAATGGAATGGGGGCTGCTCAGAATACAGGTCACCATCACTGCCCTAGGCCTGCAGCTGAAGCTTTTGGCATTCTGCATATGAGCTAACACATGAAGTCCCAAACAGCCAGGAGTCCTGACTTCGATGTGAAAGGCAGTCCCGATGGCAAGTGAGGCTTGAAATATCTTAGCTCTTATAAGAGACAAGATATTTGGGATAACTCTGAGCCGTTCCTTGAGAGCACGGAGGTTAGTAAGTGCGTCAGTTGAGAGTTCAAGCCCAGAGTCCACACACAACAGTATGAAGCAAAGATATACAAGGTTACATTAAAGGAGCTGGGACTAACCAACCAGACAGGATTCTAAACTGACAATACTGTCAAATCAAAAGAATTCTATCCCAAGAAGGTTTGTGGGACAAAAAGGGTGAAAACAGTGTAAAGTTACAAAGACAAACATTGGCAATGTCCATCTAACAGTTTCTAGGGGATTAGGTGCTCTGAAAGTTATGTGAATGTTTAGTCTGCCTCATGGACCTGGACCTATCTTCCCACAGTAGGGGTAGAGGTCCCAGGTTTCGCAGTCTGAAGCCATTCACCATCCCTGTTATCCAGTACCCGTGGGTCTGCTCTCGGACTATTATGGCAGCCTTTTGATAGCTGTCTTTCCTATGGCTGGCCCACATAGAGAAAGTGCCCTGATCAAGCTGATGTGAATGCTGAGGTTGCCTGATGGGCATGTTTCTCACTGAACATGAATTAACTGGCCTTTCAGTTTATAGGCTCTGGTCTCTACTGAATTTACTTAGTCATCCTGAATTGGTAGAATCAACTCTGGAGCATGGATAACATGGAGCTTCTGGACTTCCAAAGCAGAAGGAGGGTCAGAACTTGGACCATAAAAAATGCTTCCTGGAGTCTGCTCCTGGCATTCTACCACTTGTTTCTTTGGTCACCCTCACAATGTGTCTTCTCTTCCAATGTATATATTCCCATGATACCCCAAAAGCATTTGTGGTCGATTGAACAAAATGGCCACCATACTTGGCAGCTCCTCTCACCAAGAGGCAGTCTATTTCCTCACCCCTGGAATCTGGGATAGCCATGTGACTTGCTCTGGGCGATAGAATATGGAGGAAGTGACCTCATATGAGTTCTGTGACTAGACCCTAACAGACTTTGTTTGCTGCTTCTGTTCTTGCTCTTTCAGAACTCTAAGTTCGCTGTGTATAAGTCTCCCAGCTAGCCTTCTGGATGAGGAGAGATAAATGCCTCAAATACCCAGTCATTCCAGATGATAGCCAGTCAAGCCCCAGAAGCAGAGTCACTTTGTAAGTACACGAGAGTCCAAGCAAGACCAAGAGAAGAACCTCCTAGATTAACCCAACTTGCTGATGCATAGGATCACAGGCTAAATACATTGTTTTAAGCTACTAAATTTTGGATTGTCTGTTATGGAACAGCAGATATCGATACGGCAGTGTTTGGATTTTTAATACCTCCCAACTGTACCATGAACTTAGTGCCACAGTTTGTCTCTGAGAAGCCATGGATTTTGCCTCTTGACATAAGACAATCAGGACTTATCTTGGACTATCTCCTGGGCTTCAGTGGCTCCTGCAGAAGAAACAGCCCCTGAATCGTTCATCAAGATGCTAAGAGATTTGGATAAGTGGTACAGAAAATGTTTGTCAACATTCACATGAAGAGAAAGAGGAGTTAAAGACATAAACAATTGCATTTCTCGGACATATATTTCTGACCTTCAGCCGGCGGTCTGGATCTCCACTGCATAGAGAATTAACTGATACTTTGAATGATTTCCAGGCTGGGCTTAAGTTATTCATAACAACCTGAGGAAAGAAAGAGAGGGAGTGGAGCAATGGGTTGGGGAAGAAATGCTTGTCATTTTCACATTTCAACATAAAAACTGTTTGAGAAACACGGTGATTATGAAAAGGACAATTGCCTGGAATAGATGTCTTAATGAAAACTTGGAGTAAAAAATCTTTTAAGGTTCCCATTAAGTGAGTCATTATGGGCAGAACTCCTGTGGTCACTGGCATGGCCGTTGTGGCATAAATAAGGACAGTGACGGTCCAGCATGTGGATGCTGGGGATGACCCTTTCTATATCAAATGGAGCTAAGATTGAGGAAGCAGGCCTGCCTCTGGATCTCCAGTTCTATAGGACTGTCATTCCTATGGCAGTGTAAGTAAAGACTATTGGTTGGTGTAGAGAGTGTTAGCAGGTCATTTCTACTGCTAAAAAATGGAATGTTTTTTGGTAACTTGTGATGTTGAGTGAGAGCAGATTGTAAGCCGGAGGAGAAGTTTCTAAAAGAAAAATTCCAGGAGTGTACTTATACCAGCTATCCTAGGAAGGCATAATAGGATAGATCTTCAGATCTTTGGTGTCACAAACTAAGTCCGGAACAGTGAAATGCTTTTGGAAGCAGCTTACTAATTAACCCTTCCCAAAAATCCGTACAAGTTGTCTTAGTCTGCCATTACTATGATTCAAATAAGTCAGTTGGGCCTAGAATGTATTAGTATTTGCTCTGTGCCTAGGACTGTACTGTGTATTTTAGGATAGGGCTTCCAAAATGTGGTCCTTAGAACGGCAGGAGAACCAGAATCACCTAGGAACTTATTAAAAGTGCAGATTTTTAGGTTGCACCCAGACCTACTGACAGGAAGTCTAGAGGTGGGCCCCCTATATGATTCTGATTCATGACATTTGAGAACTACTGCTCTAGGGTACATACAAATGAAGTAAAATAGAATTTTGCCATATTGATTTTTCTTCCTATGAAATTTTTAGTTAGCAGAAGTCTTAGCATTATAAAAAAATAATTCTCTATCCAAATAACAATTATTTTATAAGTGATTCTCTCTTCTCCTGGATTCCTTAATATAACCATGAATTATTGATTGTATCATGGACTCATTATTAAATTTCTTTTAATGCATTAAAGTACAAAAACAATGTTCCTGTGGGGCTTTGTCTTATGCCCTGATACCCTGGGGATGATCAAAGTGATAGTGAGAAGAAAAGTTAGATAAAAGTGTTTGGGTTAATTTAAAGTTCTCTCTTTTATATAAAAACACTAAGAAGTGATGATATTTCATTGCAACGGTCTTGAAAAACTCAATAGCAGATCAAAGTTTCAACTAGAAATTTCTTATGAAATTAGAATCTGTGTGTGTGTGTGCGCGCACGCGCACATACGTGCACATTTCCCCCAGGAGAACGGTATCCCTTAGTGTTTATTTCATGTCTGGTGAACAAGAAAGAGGGAAAAAATCGATGTCATGTTGCTAACTCATTGGAAAACTTTACAGTCACATTTCTTGTGAGACTTCAGAAGCCTCTCAGCAATGACATATGGGACGAGTTCTGGAGATGCCTGGGAATAGGAGAATTTGCCAATACCAATAATGAGAAAAGGACTGCTTTCAGGAGCAGAGGAGAGGGGGATCTTGTGAGAGAAGTCTAAAAATACAACCCCTATCTCCTTTCTGTCTGCACATTAAAGTCCTCAGTATCTGACTGGCGCAAAAGCATGAATGAACACACCACTTCTAATTCTCATCGTGTTTACTTACTTTGGAAGAAGTCTGTCTCACCAAAGGAATCTCTATGTGTGAAAAAGACTCTGTTTGGTGGTGGCAATTAGATGCCACTCAGGGAAACTACTGCACCTCAATCTACTCCCCAGAGATTAAATTCCAGATAATCACATTGTACTATAACATGTAGTAAACATACTACCTATACTCAACTCCATTCATTATCCATTCTTTTATTAAGCACATTTTATTAAATGCCAGCTATGTACCAGATAATATCCATAGACTTTGCCCGTTCAAGACTATTTAATTCTTGCCTACCTTAAATATGACACAAAGAGTTCCCCTAATGCTACTTGCAACTCTATTTCTTCAGGAAAATGGATATGAATTTCTAATGTGAGGTAGTGGGAACATGGCACCCCCACTATCATCCTATGAAAATTATGAGGGTTTCTTCTTCCTTTACTCTACCACTGGGGCGTGTGTGTGTGTGTAAACACAATAGTCTTCTCTCAGCTCTGTCATTCATCACAATCACCCCACATCCTCCTTACCAGTGTACCTCTCATCCCCACAGACTCTCTTGGACTAACTTGTAAATAAAATAAAAAGTGGAGACTGGGGTTGATTGCTGAATGAATGTGTGGTACTGGGTGGTGGGGGGGTAACAAGGGATAAGGTTCGGGGCCCTGGGGAGAAGGAGGAGGGGGCTCAAGAAGGAGATGCTGCTAGATTAAGTGGCAGCTGAGACAGGGCCGCTGTTCGTTTGATAGGCCTGACATCAGCCCAGTGTACGAACTTTTACTGGGGAGGCAGATTGGCTTCCCAAATTATAGTGAAGCTCGGGCCAAACAATCTTGGTTCAAACCTCTGCTCTACCTCTTGCTAACTATGAGAACTTGGAAAGTTCAGTTAATCAACTATAAAATGGGGGTAATAATAATCATATCAAGGGATTGTTGTGAGAAGTAAATAAAATAATGCATATAAATCACTTAGCACAATGCTTGGCACCTAATCACTCTCATTAAATGTTAGCTAATATTCATATTTTTATTATTAATAAATTGCTGACTGTCTGTATTGAAGGTCAACAATGGAAAATTTAGGTGAGGGGGTCTTCTAATATCTAAATTGAGAATTAAAAAAGCTACAAAAGGCAGAGAGTCCTTTTATAGACCGTGAAGACTTCAGGTCTGAGTGCACAGCTATAGACATCAAGAAATGTAAGGGGCTTCTTGAAACAGGTCAATTTATTATCTTAGGAGATGAGTTGGCACAGCTGAAGATGTCTCTTCTTACCTCAGTTCGGTGTACAAGCTGCTGGGTTGCATCATCATTCATACGAAAAATTTCCAGAAATGGGTCAGATTTACTGAAGAAATCCTAAAATAGATAAACAAAAATCAGTTATTCACCACCTACGCCTACATTTGATCCTGCCTTGAATTCAATGCCACTGGATTTGACCTTCCCTGCTTTGTTCTCCATCTCTCTGATCAATCCTTGGCTAGAATGAGCTTCATCTGAACTCCTAGTCCTTTGAGAAGTACATTCTTGGTTGAGTAAAATCCAAAGTATCTTCAAAGATCAATTCCAATGATCTTGTTTGAAAAGCAACATATCTGTTGTCTTAAACATATTAATTATAGTTATTGTTAAAGCCTCTCTCTGATGCTGCAATATCTGGATCACCTGTGGATCTGTTTTTATTTTCTGTTTCTTGGTTCTGCCTCTTAGTATACCAGACACCGTGTAAGAAAGATTATAAAGGCTTCAGATGAGTCTTTAGCTTCTGGCCATTAGAATAGGGGCAGTTACCTGAATCCAATTAGGATTGAACTATTTGGAGATTGGCTTCTTCAAAAATCTTTAAAGGCACGATATATTTTTGATTCATATATTCTTTGAATATTGTCTTTAAAGGGCTCTAACTGAAAGGTTTTGTGTTTATAAGGGCTGTTGTTCCTGGACACGCCCTCAGTGCTAATTTTTGTGAGACTCTCAAAGGCTTTGTTTATCTCCATAATCTCTTGGCTCTGATTTTTTGTTCAGTTTCTCTTTGTGCTATTTGCTAATTAGTGATTGTCTTAGGAGGAAAAGACACTGAGACTGTTTTTCTGAAGCATCTGTGAATCTTGAACTCTAGCTCTCTCAGTATCTCTGAAGTTTAGTTTTGCTTCTCTAGGCCCATGAGATGACAAAGACATCTTCTCAGTTTATTTCTTAGTAACTATTTTCTGCTAGGCTTCTTAGCCTCTCTATCCATGGTTTTCTATGAATCAGCCTTGAAGAATTGTCTTGAGTGGAAAATCTGGATAGAATGTCTGAATCACTTCAGGGGATTTCTCTCCTATTTTGGCCCCTCAAAACTTGACTGCCTTAGGATCCCCAAATAGATGTCTCTTGCACCTTACCCAGTGTTTCTAGCCACTTTAAGTGGAAGAATAATGTAAAACAAGCAGGCACTTCATTACTGGAAATAATCACAACCATATCTTTCTTTAAATTTATTTTTTACTCTACTGGATTATAAACTTTCAGAAAGGAGAAATTATGTCCATTTTCTTTTATATCTCTACCATTTCCTCATCTTCCATAACGTCTAGGCTTTAGTGATACAGAGTGTTTACTGAATATATGAATGAATACATATATAAATGAACGAATGATATGAATACCTGGTATAGAATAGGAGGCTATCTGAGCAGCAGCCTTAGTTACCACATTCTTACTATGTGAATGTAAGTGATACCCCCCCCCCCCGAATTCTAACCTGCAGCAAAGCAAAATGAAGCCCATAGCCATCCTAGTCTTCAGCTCAACAAAATAGTCTCAGGAAATACACGGATCATAGAGTCTTGTGCTTGATGTTAATATACAAGGAAGGATAAAATTTGGTCTCAATCCGCCAAAAGTACCATCTGGTTTGGTGGTAAGACAAGTACATAAATAAATATAACTCAAGGCTAAGAATGAATGAATGGATGAATGTATAACAGACAATAGAGAGAGTTGATGCATTTGCACTGGAAAATATGGTTGTGAGGAGGGTATTTCTAGGGAGGAAACAGACTGCATGAAGGTGTGAAAGAGGAAACAGAGCGGTGCCCTAGGCAGGTTAATTCCACTGCAGCCTAAGGATGGATAGGGGAGGGGTTTGAGACAACCCTGGCAAAGTCAGCTCCATGATATGAAGGGCCTTAAATGCTTATCCAAAGGCTTTGCACATACCTTGGGAAGCAGCTGGCAACCAATGATGGATTTTGAGCAGAAAAATAATATGACTGGGTCTATAGAATAAAGAATATCAGCCTGGGGTGCCTGACTGGCTCAGCCAGCTGAGCATGCGACTCTTAATCTTCAAGTTGTAAGTTTGAGCCCGACTTTGGGTGTAAAGATTACTTAAAATATTATATAAAAAAAGGATATCAGCCTAGAAACTTCGTAGGGCACCTCAGAAATAAGAAAAAATGGGAGGTAGATCTATCAATCTCCCCCTTTGTGGTCCTCCCACCCTACCCAGAGCTAAACACCAGGTGCCACAATACCCAGAGTCTGGAATATACCCTTCTGCTCTATTTTTGAAGGTACCAAATTACCACAACCTTCATCTTGTCAAGGACCCACAGTGACTGCTTTTGTCAATAAGTCTGTCCCACAAACCTTGTCTATCCACCAAACACAGACACACTGCTAGCTGATTCCTACCTCTACACATTTACTCAAGACATTCACACCCCACTCCTCTTATTTCTGCTTCAACACTCATCTTAAAAAATTGGAACCTCCCTCTTATCTCCCTTTGATAATGGATGTGAGCCACCTTTGCTTGCTCCTAGATGCCCTTGGACTCCTCTCCAGCAGCTTCAGGTTTTGTTTCCTTAAACAGATTACTGTTCCCTCAAGAAACATGTTGGTGAATTGCACTTAAAATTGCTGGCCACACTGGAGGAACTCCATCAGTTATTTTTCTTTTTCCTTTCATTGATAATTTTAAACTTTTGTTATTATTTTTACTTAAAAATAGAATACAGAAAAAAAAAAGAAATAGAATACAGGGAAAAAAAGAAAAAAAAAACAGCCCCTACTCTTACCCATAATTCCACAACTATCAATAACATTCGGATAAATACTTTTCTAGAATCTAGACATAATTTTCATTTCTTTCTTTTAAAAGTATATTTGTAATCATACTTTACATACATTTTAATACTTTCTTTTTCTCCTGGTAGTATATTGCACTGCTTCTTCTATTTTATTTTATATTCTTTTCAAATACTCTTTAGGTTTAGCACAGAGATATTGTGAGGAGGACATACTATAAATCTAGGAAGGAAAGATCAGGTACGAGCTCTGCCCTCAAGTAAATGAAAATCTAATATGGGCACACTGTCTTTAGAACTGCTTTCAAATCCTGACTCCAGTGTATGCAATCTGCATGATCTGGGGCAAGATATTTAATTTCCTCAAGTCTCAGTTTCCCGGTCGGTAATTGGAGAGAATGTCACCTTTGCCTCCTGGCATAGTGGCAGAATTAAAGAAGGTGATCCATGCAGTGTGTGGAGTCTAGCACTTGGCAATGATAAGCACACAAAAAGTGTTGCTGCCACGATTATTATCAATAGAAGAGACGATGTATGAGGACGCTTTGTAAAGCACTACACAACTATCAGAGATGATTACTACTAAGGCGTCTGATTGTTGGAAATTAAACAATTCATAAGCAGCTCAAAAATATCTTAAATGTACACTCAGAAATTTTTAGTTTAAAAACACAACTCTGGTCTAATTGTATGGTTATATGGCACAATCTGGAATTTTTGGCTGTTTTTGTTTGACTCTCAGCATTAAGCGGGCCCTTGGGACAGCTCAGTACAAGCAAGGTTAATGATATAGGCATTTTACCCAAGTTTTGCTATGGTGAAATTTTTAATAATTTGGAGGCCATATCACTCTGCCCTTCTAGTCCAATATGAAAGAAATTTAGTCATGCAAGAGGGCAATAAGCAATCAGCTGAGGTTTGGAATAGAAAACGAAGTGGTGCATTTCTATGACAGTGATCTTAAAAATGAAATATTGGAATAAGAAAAGATTATTTGAAAGATTTGGTGTCATACCCAAACTTCCTACTCTTGTGACTTTGGGAAAATTGTTTATTTAACCTTACTATGCTTCATCTGTAAAATGCAAATAATAATTTCTACCTTTGGAAATAAAGTTTTGAGTTTTGGGGATAATGCAGGTTAGACACCTCCCACCTCGTACACTGCAGATGCTCATTAATTTTAACTTTCTATCATCAACTCAGGTTAGATTAGTTTTTAGGCAGGCATACTTGAACACAGTAAAATCACAGCCCAGCAGGTAGAGATTTAATGTTGCTTTGGAACAGGGGTTGGCAAACTATGGTGTGTGGCCTGCTTACTGCTTGTTTTTGTGAATAAAGTTTTATCGGAACACGCCACACTCATTCATTTACGTATTGCCTATGGTTGTTTTCATGCTCCAGGGCAGAGCTGAGTAACTGGGACAGAGACTATATGATCTGCAAAGTCTAAAAAAATTTACCATCTGGTCCTTTATAGAAAAAGTTTGCTAACCTCTGCTTTAAAGATGTATTTGTTTATTTATACAGTACCCCATCAATCTAGCATTGTGTAACACTAAAAATGTATTTTACAATGATACTACTACAGATGTGGTGAACACCAGTGTGAGAATCAGTTCCAGCATACCAACATGAATACTTTCTCAGGAAAGAGAGGACAAAGAATACTCTTTGTTAGCTTGAATGTTCTAAAGTGATTACCGTCGTATCTCTACTCACTTATTAAATTAATTGCCAACTAGCTGCTAATGTAATAAATGTGCTTTCAGAAATTAGAAAGTCCACCTCTCCATTAAGTGAATTGCATTAACATTAGATAAATAAGTTATTTCTTGCAAACTTAATCTATTTTATTTGTGAAGATTTCAAGGACTCTGCATTTCCATCTTAGGTAGATGGCTGTTGGTCTGTGACAACATTGGAAAGGCAAGTTAAAAATGACTGTTTCTATCAAAAGAAAAGGGGTATTTCTCTCTCACCGTGGTTTGCAAGGTACTTAGTGCCCTCCTGGTATAGCCTACAACAGCAGTTCTCAAACTCTTTGGTCTTAAAACTCCTTTACGCTTTTAAACATTATTGAGGAGACCAAGATGCTTTTGTTTATGTAGATTTTATCTATCAGTATTTACTCTATTATAAACTAAAAATGAAATTTAAAAAAACATTCGCTTGTTATATCATTATAAAAATATAAAAACAAACCCAGTATATCATAATAAAAATAGCATTTTAATGGAAGACAACTGTATTTTCCAAATTTAAAAAAGTATCCAGAAAAATGACATTCCTTTACATTTTTGCAAATCAGTTTAATAACTTAATGGCTTAATAGAAGGCAGCAGGATTCTCATATCTCTTTCTGCATTTAATCTGTTGTGATATTAGGCATCATGCCACTTCCAGAAAACCACTGTACATATGTGAGAGAATGAGAGTGAAGAAAGAAAATAATATCTTGGTATTATTATGAAAAGACTTTTGACCTCATGTAGTCCCTTGAAAGGGTCTTGGGACCTTGGACAACACTTGGAGGACTGCTGCCTAGGGCATACCTTCACCTCCTTCCTCCCCAGCTTCCTATTTCCCTGAAATCCAAGGGAACATTACCAAATCCTCCATATCTAGAGACCAATTCAACATGTATTCATTAACCCCTTGCCTTGAAGAAAAATTTAGACTTTGGTTAGGAAAGCTGATTAAGTCCCAGTCTGTCACTGATTGTGTGTGTGTGTGTGTGTATGTGTGTGTGTGTGTGTGTGTGTTTATGTGTGGCCTTGGGTAAGTCATTTCACATCTCTGAATCTCAGTGTTCTCATTTGTTAAAGAAGGCAGTTGCATTAGACCAGAGGCTTTCTACCGGACGTATCTGGATATCTAAAGGTTGTCAGAATGATAACAAGGGGACTAGGGATCCTGATGTCCTATAACCATTGTCTAAATTGGATATAATGTATTTTCCCCACATATTCATACTGAAAGCTTTCCAATGTATACAGAAATTAGTCTCATGATACTTATGCACAAAATTTAGAAAATTAAGACTTTTGTCTCAGTCGCTTTTAGTCATGATATATTTTCTCCATTAATAGATATAAGTTCAATTGCTAACATGGAGGTAGCTACAATATCATCAAATGCTGAAAGCTAAAAAGAGGTCCTCCTTAATAAACTAGGAACTATTTTTCCAGCTGTGACATGAAACAATTGTACTATCTTATTCTGATTCTATCACAAAAAAACTGGCAAATTGCATTTTCCATGGCCACCACAATGTCCACAGTCCACATGCTTTTCTATAATATGACTTTGTCACTCCCCCATCAAGGGGTAGAGTCTAACTCCTCTCTCCTGGACTCGGGGCTGGTCTTATGACTTACATGTAACTAACACAGTGCAGCAGAACTGATGCTCTATGACTTCCAAGGCTAGGTCAGAATAGGCCACACAGCTTCTCTGCTCTTTGGGGATGCTATCTCTGGGAAAAGCCAGCCGCTGTGTGGGAAATGGGACTAACCCAAGACCACTATATAGGCACTCTGGTGGACCAGCTAAGCTGAGCCCAGCCTTTCTGCCCGCCATTCCATGCACCAGGAATGTGAGCAAAGCTAGACTGAACTCTCCAGACAGGCTCCTCCCCCAGCTGAGTATCACTGAGTGACTTCTATCAACGTCATAAGAAGCAGAAGAATTGCCCCATTGAGACTTCCATTTCTGACCCTCAAAACCATGACATGTAATAGAATAAGTTAAGTCATTAGGTGTTGAGATGGCTTCCTATGCAGTAAGAGATAACCTGTACTGTCTATTAACCAGTATTACCAGCAGTAGTGGTATCTGAGTAAATCATCAGACCTCGCTGAGCCTTGGTTTCCTGAAAAGGTTGTTTGAGGTGATCTTCATGGTATCATCTTGCTCCTTTTTTTTTTTTTAAAGATTTTATTTATTTATTTATTAGGAAAGAGAGAGAGTGAGAGAGAGCAGGTCAGAGTGAGAAGCAGACTTCCCATGGAGCTGGGAGCCCGATGTGGGACTCGATCCCAGGACTCCAGGTTCATGACCTGAGCCGAATGCAGTCGCTCAACCAACTGCGCCACCCAGGGGCCCTCATCTTGCTCCTTAATGCTACTTTTCCCTTCTTCCACCTGAGACCATTCACCCTCCCGTCCAAAGAGGAACAAGGGTCTCTGCTTTGTGCTGAACAGGACCTGCTCCTCTCTGGATTACTAAGGAGACTGGGCAAGATACCCACATTATGAATGACCTGGAGTCTACAGCTTTGGGCAAGTGACGCTCAGCAGTGACCAGGGCTTTGGATAATCAACCCAGACTAAGGTGGGAATGGACACCTAGAACCATATTAAGGGGTGCATGAGGCTTTTTCAGCTTTGTGAGCAAGTGTTCATTGGAATGAAGGGAAACTGTTCAAACACGTCAGAGCTAATGGGCCCTATAACAAACTCCCAAGTCTTCTTGGACTATAACAGAAGTCAGTTAGAGGGCAGATTAGAGGTGCTTAAGAGACTATTAAGTAGAAAGAAGCCATTATAAACCATCAGCTGAGCAGCTTAAAACTGCTACACATTGAC
This sequence comes from Nasua narica, assembly GCA_028533885.1. Lineage (NCBI taxonomy): Eukaryota > Metazoa > Chordata > Mammalia > Carnivora > Procyonidae > Nasua > Nasua narica. Next base: position 78,474,539 of record CM052799.1, read on the forward strand.
CCTATGGCTTATAATGACACCAAGAAAGATACTTTGTACAAAGCAGTTTGGTGAGTTATTTCAAAACTTGGGTAGATGATGGGGGAGAAAGAACATAACAGCCATCAGAAAGTGAGGATTAAAAGCTAACATCCAACTGACATCAGTGCACGTCGCAGTTCCCAGCACCTAGCTCATGCTAATAGCAAAAGGTCGCAGTTCATGAAAGTTTCATATAATCTACTCAGGACACTGAAAAAATCCAAATATAATTAATTCATAAGGATAAAGTCTTTCCTGATGTCCCCATGCAAGATGAATTAACCTTCCCCAGATAGCAGTTACACATCAATCATCACATCCCATCATGGCTACAGCATTATTTATATCTTTTGTAGTTTAAATGCTTATTTCACTTAGTTAGGTGGTAAATAGGTTGTAGCCATGAGAAAGGTTTAAACCATGTCTTTACTCCACCACCTGATATATAACAAGCATGCCACAAAGGTTTGGTGAATGAACCATGAGTGAAGAATGAATGGACAAATAAAAGAATGAATTAATGAACACGTAAATGATCTGAGTACTGTTCATAGGTGAAAATGAATGTGATATGCCAGGCTATAAACAGCTGCCTAAGACTTTAGGGAACTGCTAGATACATCGCTTTACCTTTTTCAGCTTAATGCCTGTTAGCAATTGTTTGAAAAAGTGGTACCACCTCCAAAAAACCCAGGTTCTCTAGTTGTGCTCTAGGAAAATAGAGTCCTTTGTGCATACATTTATTAATGTGATGTGTTTTTGACTTAAGGATATGGTTGGAGGGAAATCGTAAATATATGGTGAGGTTGGAAAGGACACTTCTCCCCTTTTTTAAGGGGTGGAGACTGAGGAGATTTTTCCGTATATGTAAGAATAACAGGGCCTGTGATTGGGTGGAATTTGTGAGATATAAGAGAAAGAATACAGATGGGAGTCAGACTCCCCTGGAACTGGCATGGAAATGAATCCTGTTTTAACCACTTATTAGCAGGATATGGTAGCCAAGAAAACTGTCTTAGAGACCTCCCACTACGGGGAATGTAACTGACCAAGGGGTTCAGCTGCTGTACCCTGAAATACATCCCTTATTTTACATACTTGCACTAGGCCAGGCTTCTGGCGGGTAGCTCCCAGCTAGTGCCTGCATGTGTAGAGGATATTAAGGCAGGCATGGGGGGACATGAAACCTCCCTGCTGGCCAATATTGGCCCTAGGACTCCCTGATGGCCTTGCTTAACCTTCCATAGACTGGATGGCATTCCAAGACACTGCCACCCACCCCTTTCTCCCTCCCTCCTTTACTCATGGTCAGACTTGCATTTCGATCTGCAGATTTCCTCCCTATGTTTCTAATAAAATCCTTGCATATTTAATCCTATTTCTGGGATTATCTGGACTAAGACGTGGAGTGACCTCGCACAAGTTACTTCATCTTTGAATCTGTTTCCTCATCTGCAAAACAAAGTTAATAATGCCTGCTACGTGGGAGTTATAAGAATGATTAAATGTGATAATGCATGAAAAGCTCTTAATCCAGTGCTTGGAAAAAATAGGAGGTGCTTCATAAATGTCACTTCTCTTTCCTTTCATGTCATTTATTTTATTATGAAATGTCCCTAGCAAAAGGCTTAACACATTGACCTGTGCACATTGACCTGGGCATTTGGGAACAAATGAAGGCTTGGTGTAACAAAATTGTCTTCTTTTAATTATAGTCCCTCCCCCTCCTCATGAACTGTTTCTCAATTTGGGGAAAGTCTTACTTTGCAGACCTCTCTGAAATCTTTGATCTGTTTAATAATGTGGATTGCAAGGGAAAAAACAGCTGCAGGGGGAAATCTGATTCAACTTTGTGTGCTAGCTTTATTACTTCCTTCAGTAAGGTTAATGCCAAACGCTTTACCTTGTCATCCAATTTCCGTGCATTGAATGCAAGTTCGACGTAGTCATCATTGCCAGATAATTCTTCCGCAATCACCTAAAGGAAGAAATGTTCACGTATTTTCAAGTGTTTTCCAGAAGCTCTTGAAGCCGTTTTCTGATCCAAGGACCCAAGATTAAGAGAAGTATTTAAATATTTAAAATGAAGAAGATTAAATTTTTCTGGGATGTGTGGAAGAGCAAAATCTTCCAGGGTGTCTTAGAGGAAGGAGGACAAGATATTGTTCTCCTGAGCAAGAACAAAGGCCAAAGGCAAATCTCAAACCTGGGTTCACCATCCCAGAGCTTCTCTGAGTTTGAGTGCTTTGGGAGTGAGCCTTTGGATCCATGGCTTTGTGGAGCACCAATGGGGTCGTCAAAGACTCCTTAAACTGTTTGTATGGATTAAATATGGAAATAAAAAAAGAAAAAGCTTGATATGAATGCAACATTTAAAATCTCAAGCAACAGATTCAGGTAAGTGCTTGTGAGAGTGGTCATAACTCACACCACAGGGAATCTTTTTGCATTTTCCCCTTAAAAATGACCTTAACTTTAAAAAAAAAAAAAGTTAATTCAGTCACTTTCGAGTTAAAAAGGAATGTTCAAAGGACCTCAGGAGGTTTGGTGCCTGCCAATTTACCCCCGCCACCCCAGCAATTCAGATTTTCCTGGTACATTTTTCTACCTCTTTTTTCTTTTGTCTACACAATGATCGGACCACTTTCTCTGCCTTTCTCAAGGGCTCTAAAACAAGATGCCAAAGTTTTAAATACTGGAGTTTTACTTGAAATTTTAAGGTTTTATTTAGAAATACTTTCAGTATTCCCCAATTGAACATTATGTGATGAAAGAAATGTTCTGTAATCTACATTGTCCAATACAGTGGCTGCCAGCCACATGTAATTATTTTTTATTAATTTTTTAAAATTCCATTTAGTAATTGGAGGGGGAGATGAACCAGGAGAGACTGTGTACTCTGAGCAATAAACTGAGGGTTTTGGAGGGGAGGGGTTGGGGGGTGGGCGAGCCTGGTGGTGGGTATTGAGGAGGGCATATATTACATGGAGCACTGGGTGTGGTGCATGAACAATCAATCTTGTAACACTGAAAAAATAAAAGTATTTGGGGGAAAAAATAAAAAAATTTAAAAAATAAAGTTCCAGTTAGTTAAAATATAGTATTGTATCAGTTTCAGGTGTACAATGTAGTAATACAACAACTCTATACATTACTCAGTGCTCATCATGGTAACTGTACTCTTTAATCCCCATCTGCTATTTCAGATGCTCCCCTACCTCCTCTCTGGTAATCAGTTTGTTCTCTATAGTAAAGAGTCTATGCTTGGTTTGTCTTTCTCTCTCTACTTTTTAAAAATCTTTTCCTTTGTTTGTTTTGTTTCTTAAATTCCACATATGAGTGAGATTATATGGTATTTGTCTTTCTCTGACTGGCTTATTTCACTTAGAATAATACTCTGTAGCTTTACCCACGTCGTTGTCAATGGCAAGATTTCATTGTTCTTTATGGCTGAATAATATTCCAGGCATATATATATATATTATTACCTCTTCTTTATCCATTCATTTACCCATGAACTCTTGGGCTGCTTCCATAATTTTGCTATTGTAAATAATGCTGCAATAAACATAGGGGTTCATGTATCCCTTCAAATTAGTGTTTTTGTATTCTTTGGGTAAATATCCAATGGTGCAATTACTGGATCATAGAGTAGTTCTATCTTTAATTTTTGAGGAACCTCCATACTGTTTTCCACAGTGGCTGCACTAGTTTGCATTTACACCAACAGTATAAGAGGGTTCCTTTCTCTCCACATCCTCACCAACACTTGTTTCATGTTTTTGATGCTAGCCATTTTGACAGGTGAGGTGATATCTCATTCTAGCTTTGATTTGTATATCCCTGATGAGTGATGTTGAGCATCTTTTCATATGTCTGTTGGCCATCTGAATGTCTTCTTTAGAGAAGTGTCTTCTGCTCATTTTTAATTGGATTACTTATTTTTGGGATGAGGAGTTCTGTAAGTTCTCTATATATGTTGGACAACAACCCTTTATCAGAAATGTCATTTGCAAATATCTTCCCCCGTTCAGTAGGTGTCTTTTAGTTTTGTTGATCATTTTCTTTGCTGTGCAAAAACTTTCTATTTTGATGAAGCCCCAATGGTTTATTTTTGCTTTTGTTTCCCTTGCCTCAGGAGACATATCTAGAAAAAAGTTGCTATTGTCCAATGTCAGAGAAATTACTTCCTACGTTCTCTTCTAGGATTTTTACAGGTTTAGGTCTCACATTTAGGTCTTTAATCCATTTTGAGTTTATCTAAGCCAGTGGTCCAGTTTCATTCTTTTACAGGTAGCCACCCAGTTTTCCCAATACCATTTGTTGAAGAGGCTGTCTTTTTCCCACTGCATATTCTTTCCTCCTTTGTCAAAGATGAATTGACCATATAAACGTGGGTTTATTTCTGGGCTTTCTATTCTATTCCATTGATCTATGTGCCTATTTTTGTGCCAGCCCCAGCCGTTTTGATTACTACAACTTCATTGTAAATTGAAATCTGGGATTGTGATACCTCCAGCCTTTTTCTTTTTCAAGATTGATTTGGCTATTTGGAGTCTTCCATAGTTCCATACAAATTTTAGGATTGTCTATTTTAGTTCTGTGAAAAATTTTGTTGGTATTTTGACAGGAAGTGCATTGAATGTTCAGATTTCTTTGGGTAGTATGGACATTTTACAATATTTGTTCTTTCAAACCATGAGCATGGAGTATCTTCCCACTTGTTTGTGTCATCTTCAATATCTTTCATGATTTTCACAGTATAGATCTTTCACTTCCTTGGTTAAATTTTTCCTAGGATTTTAATTTTCTTTGGTGCAATAGTAAATGAGATTGCTTTCTTAATTTCTCTTTCTGTTGCTTCATTATTAGTACATAAAAATGCCATGGGTTTTTGTATGTTGATTTTGTATCCTATAACCTTACTAAATTCATTTATCAGTTCTAGCAATTTTTTTAAAGATTTTTATTTATTTATTTGACAGAAAGAGGGCACACACGCATAAGCAGAGGGAATGGCAGGTAGAGGCAGAGGGAGAAGCAGGCTCCCTGCTGAGCAGAGAGCCTGATGTGGGGCTCAATCCCAGCACTCTGGGATCATGACCCGAGCCAAAGGCAGATGCTTAACTGACTGAGTCACCAGGCACACCAGTTCTAGTAGTGTTTTTGGTGGAGTATTTAGGATTTTCTTTATATAGTATCACATCATCTGCAAATAGGGAAAGTTTTACTACTTCTTTATCAATTTGGATGCTTTTCCCTCATTCCTCTTTCTGATGATGGGGCTAGAAAGTCCAGCACTATATCAAATAATAGTGGTGATAGTGGACATCTGTCTTGTTCCTGGCCTTAGAGAAAATGCTCTCAATTTTTCACCATTGAGTATAACGTTAGCTGTGGGTTTTTCATATATTATGTGAAGTATGTTTCCTCTAATCCTATTTTTTGAGGGATTTTTATCATGAATTGATGTTATATTTTGTCAAATGCTTTTTAAGCATCTATTAATATAATCATATGATTTTTATCCCTTCTTCTATTGTGATGTATCACACTGATTTGCAAATATTGAACTACACTTGCATCTCAGGAATAAATCCCACTTGATCGTGGTGAATTATTTTTTTAAATGTATTGTTAGATTCTCTTTGCTAGTATTTTGTTGAGGATTTTTGGCACCTACATTCATCAGAGATACTGGGCTGTAGTTTTCTCTCTCTCTCTCTCTCTTTTTTTTTTTTGTAGTTCTCTTTTTTTGCCATGTCTTTATCTGGTTTTGGTATCAGTGTAATAATGGCTTCATAGAATGAATTAGAAAGTTTTCCTTCCTCTTCTATTTTTTGGAATAGTTTGAGAAGAATAGGTATTAACTCTTCTTTAAATGTTTGGTAGAATTTACCTGTGAAGCCGTCTGGTCCTGGACTTTTGTTTGCTGGGAGTTTTTTCATTACTGATTCAATTTCTTTGCTGGTAATTGGTCTATTCAAATTTTCTGTTTCTTCCTGATTCAATTTCGGGAGGTTATAGGTTTCTAGGAATTTATCCATTTCTACTACGTTTTCCAATTTGCTGGTATAGAATTTTTCATAATATTCTGTTACAGTCATGTATTTCTGTGGTGCCAGTTGTTATTTTTCCCCTTTCTTATTTCATTTATAAGTCTAAAAGTCTGGCTAAAGATTATCAATTTTATTGATCTTTACAAAGAACCAGCTCCTGGTTTCATTGATCTGTTCTTTTTTTTTAGTATCTATATTGTTTGCTTCTGCTCTAATCTTTATGATTTCCTTCCTTTTCCTGGTTTTGGGTTTTGTTTGTTATCCTTTTTCTAGTTCCTTTAGATATAAGGATAGCTTGTTTATGTGGGACTTTTCTTATTTCTTGAGGTGGGCCTATATTGCTATAAACTTCCCTCTTAGAACAGCCTTTGCTATATCCCACAGATTTTGGACCATTGTATTTTCATCTCCATTTGTCTTCATGTATTTTTTAATTTTGTCTTTGATTTCTTGATTGGTCCATTCATTGCTCAGTAGCATATTATTTAAACTCTGTGTATTTGTGTGCTTTCCATGTTTTTTCCTGTGGTTGATTTTTAGTTTCAGAAAAGATGCATGGTATGATGCCCATCTTTTTTAATATGTTGAGACTTGTTTTGTGGCCTAATCTGTTATCTATTCTTGAGTACGATCCATATGCACCTGAAAAGAATGTGCATTCTGCTATTTTAGAATGGAATGTTCTGAATGTGTCTGTTAAATCCATCTGGTCCAGCATGTCATTCAAAGCCACGGTTTACTTGTTGATTTTCTGTTTGGATGATGAGTGTTAAAATCCCCTACTATTATTGTATTACTTCTGATGAGTTCCTTTATGTTTATTATTAACTGCTTTATGTATTTGAGTGCTCCCATGTTGGCTGCATACATATTTACAATTTTTATATCTTCCTGTTGGATTGTACTGTTTATGATTATATGGTGTCCTTTTTTGTCCCTTGTTACAGCCTTTGTTTTAATGTCTGTTTTGTCCAATATAAGTATTGTAACTTTGGCTTTCATTTTGTTTCCATTTGAATGAGTTTCTATCCCTTCACTTTCAGTGCCTATGTGTCCTTAGATCTGAAATAAGTTTCTTACAGGCGGCTTATAGATGAGTTTTTTGTTTTGTAATCTACTCCATCACCTTATGTCTTTTGATTGGAACATTTAGTCCATTTATATTCAAAGTAATTATTGATATGTGTGTATTTATTGCCATTTTGTTACTTATATTATGGTTGTTTTTATAGTTCTTCTTGTGTTTTTTTTCTCATAATAAGTTGGCTTTCTTTAGTAAAATATTTGGATTCTTTACTCTTTATTTTATGCATATCTATTATTGTTTCTTGATTTGTGGTTATCATTCAGTTTATATATAATGTCTTCTGCTTATTGCAGTCTATGTTAAGTTGATGGTTACTTAATTTTGAATTCATTCTTTACTCTTCTCCCCTTTATGTTTCAGATATTTGGTATCATATTTTATACTCTTTTATTTTGTGTTTCTCTTGACTGATTTGAACAGATCAACTTAATTTTTTTTTCTTTTGTGCTTCCTATTTCTTACTCTTTCTTGTGGTATTTGTTTTCTACTCACAAGATTTCCCTTAACATACCTTGTCAGGCTGGTTTAGTGGTCATGAATTCCTTTAATTTTTGTTTGTCTGGAAAACCCTTTATTTTCCTATTCTGAATGATAACCTTGTTGGAATAGAGTATTCTTGGCTGCAAATTTTCCCCTTTCAGCACTTTGAATATACTGTGCCACTCTCTACTGGCCTGAAAAGTTTCTGCTAGAAAATCAGCTGATAGCCTTATGGAATATCCTTTGTATGTAACTGCCTAGTTTTTTCTTACAACCTTTAAAATTCTTTATCACTATGTTTTGCCATTTTAATCACTGGGTGTCTTGACGTGGACCTCTGTGGGTTGAGTTTGTTGGGGGATTTATATGTCTCTTGAATCTGGTTCTGTTTCTCTCCCCACATTCATACCCATATGTAATTACTGAACACTTGATATACAGCTAGTGTAAGGTATGGATATTTTCTTTTATTTAATTTTGAATAATTTTATTTAAGTTTAAATAATCATATGTGGGTAGTGGCTACTAAATACAATAACATAACTCCAAACTAATATATTAAATAGGAGAGTTAAATGCTGAGTTTTCTGGTCCTTAGGAAATAAACCTAACCTTGGACTAATTGCTTTAGAGCAGATTTTTAATTCTCAAAAAAAAAATGAGAGGCGGGGTAGGTAGCTTGATGATTTGAAAAGCTCAGACAATTCTGTATTCTTAATGTTCTCAACAACTCCATATTTGCCCCCCACTAAAACCTACATATTAACTGCAGAACTGCTTAGTAGAAGTGAATGGCCTCACTTTTAAATACTCTTTTTCCTAGGGGTAGAAGGGTCAAAATTGTATTGGCAAAAAGGAAAAAGAAGGAAAAAGGAACATGAAGGAAAGAAGTAATCTGGATAGCTAAGCAGTTGTGGAATCAACTCCCAGTAGTCAGAGAGTCTGCTTCCTACTGCCAGGTTTGGACCAGCTGCTCCATCTGGGCACCTAAACAGAGGGCTGCTAAGGAAGGGCTTACCGTGATGGAGGATTTCCCTGCTGTGTTCCCATGCTTCAACAAGGATTTAGACAGTTTTCGCTGGGAAACAATCTGCACAAAAGGAAACAAAAGGTGAAGATACTAGTTATATGATTGTAGGTCTACTTTTTAATTTTTTCTTTACAAAATTCTATATTTAGAACTCTACTTGAAATTGTAACACCATGTCTGTTTATTTTCTAAGGTTTTTTTCCATAAAACTCTCCTAAATACAGGTTATTCCCTTCTTTCGTCTTATGGCATTTATGTAAGAGAGTGAGGGCATGAGACATTATAGACGAGTCAGTCAATTAGAAGGTGATTTAATCTGAAGAATTTACAGCAAAATTAGATGGAAAATGTTGGATATATACATTATGATAAAACAGAAAAAGTTTCAGAATGATCTCAAATCAGTACTAAAACCTCTGTGCAAAGTGGGGGTGGGCTACAGGGAAGAAAAGAAACCCAAGGTTGAAATATACACCTTCTGTATCTATAATCTCTAGAGTTCTGTTTTTAATATATTCATTAGGAAGCTATAAAGTCAGTCATTAGGAAACTGATGCCCAGATGATCAAAAAGGAGTAATTGGGGTCCTCTTCATGATTCAGTGTGAATGTGCAACGTGCTATGACAACTAAAGTCGCTATTATATTGGGAGCTATTCTTAGCAGAACTTGCCCCACCCACCTCTGCCTTCCCATTTTTGAAAGAAATGTATGGCAAGGCATTGGGGCCCTGAAGGATATGCAATCCATGATTCTCAAAGGAGAAAAGACTTAAAACAATCAATGACAGCTATGCTTTTGCTGAGAAGAACAAAGTTATACCTTGCTCTAGACAGTGTCTATCTAAGATGGTTCCCAACAGTCCTATTCATCCCATTGTGTAATTCTCTCTCTTTGAGTGTAGGATGGATCTAATAACTGGCTTCTAATGAACAGAACACCACAAAAGTGGTCGAGTATCCCTTCTGAGATTAGGTTACAAAATGAATGTGACTTCCTTCTTGATCATCATCTTATTCTTTTCTCTCAGAGCTCGTGTGCTGAAGGGAGCAGGTTGCAGTGCTGTGAGTAGCCTTATAGAGAAGTTCAGGTGGCAAGGAATTGATGTCTCCAGCCAACAGTCAGTGAGAACCATAAGACTGTCAACAGGCCCATGATGAGCTTGGAATCAGGTCCTCCGCCAAGCTAAGACTTGAAATAACTGTACGTTGAGAGCGGCCTTGTGAGAGACCCTGATCCAGAGGACACAACCACACTCTCCCACAATTTTGTGAGATCATAAATGCTGTTTTGTTTTAAAATATTTTATTTACTTGTCAGGAGACAGTGACAGCAGAAACACAAGCAGGGGGAATTGGAGAGAGAAAAGCAGGCTCCACGCTGAGCACGGAGCTGCATGTGGGGCTCCATTGCAAGACCCTGGTATCACAACCTGAGCTGAAGGCAGATGCTTAATGACTGAGCCACTCAGGTGCCCCATAAACACTGGCTTTTTTTTAAACTGTCAAATTTTAGAGTAATTTTTATGTAGCAATAGTTAACAATATACATATGATTTGCAGAACAGGAAAGGAGATAACTGTAAAAAGCAGAGAGACAAACCCATTCTCTGACATCCTTATATCTTTTTGTCTCTGTATTAGAGCAATGGAAGTACTATGACTATGCTAGTGGCCCTTCCTAGGCCAAGCAGATTTAAAGATCTTGGTGCTCAATTGGCTATGATCTGAAGAGAAAAGAGTATTTTTGTAAGAAATCACCTGGTGATGGATGAAGAAAATGATGACAATGAAGATGATGATGATAATGACAGCAATGGGAACTCCCATTTAAGGAGTACACATTCCCAAAATATTTACTTAGCCTTCATTGTTCCAGCCTCAGTGCTAGGCACTAAGAATAGAGTGGTAAGCAAAGTCAGATGCAATACCTGACCTCATGGAACTTACATTCTGTGGCAAACAGAGATAGGCATTAACCAAATGGTCAAATAAACCAATATAACTCATCGTAAAAGAGAGATGCATTGGCTGTGGTGGGAACAATAAATGGATAGGTGGTGGGGTGGACGAGAGTAGACCGCTTCAAAATCTTTTGCAAGAATTGTCCAGGCAAGAGGTGGTGGTGGTGCTGGAAATGGAGTGAAGAGGCAGGAATTTGAAAATGGATTAAAAATGAAGAGAGAGGGAAGTATGATAAATGGTAAATGCATTATTGGATCAGATGGTTGTGCCACTCATTGAGATAAGGGACACTGGAAGAGGACATTAAATTTGGGGAGCAAAGAACATGTATTCAGAGTTAGGGCAGAAAGCAGATTGGAACAGGTTAAAGAAGTGAGAAAGAGGGAAGGAAACAGCAAAGACATGAAAATAATTATTTTAGCAAGTTTGGCTATAAAATGAGGTTGAATAGAATCTGAAGGGCATGAAAAATGAAGTAAAGTTCTTATTTTAGTGATCAATTTATTGCTAATTTTATTTCCCCACAAATTTGGTATTGTTAATTTCCTTTTATAGATGACAAAAAAAGGACACAGAGAATTTAAATAACTCTTCCAAAGCCACAAGACTAAGAGGAAGTGGCATAGATTTGAACATAAGTCTGACTTCAGAAACTGATCTCTAGCTACCTTTGACTGGTATGTGAACTCAAAAAACAGATTCAGAAAATTTTCACCGCTGGATTTTCACTCTATGTGTTTGCTTTTAAGCCCTGGATCTGATGTTTGTGTGTTTAACCCTCAATATGTAAACATGAATAAGACTGAGAAGAAATGACCAAGTTAAACCTCAAGAATGGAGTAATCTGAAGACACTGGCTTTGGTTAAGGGCAGTGTAGCATAATGATTAAGAACACAGTTGTTTTTGTTTTTGTTTTTGTTTTATTCACAGTTGGCTATCAATAAAATGACATGAAAAAATTTCAGATGATAAAGGAATTGGCACTCTTTCCTATAGTTACCTCTGAATCTAAATTACTCATATTTCCTACAAATCAAAATCTCAATGAGATACCACCTCACACCAGTCAGAATGGCTAAAATTAACAAGTCAGGAAATGAAAGATGTTGGCGAGGTTGCAGAGAAAGGGGAACCCTCCTACATGGTTGGTGGGAATGTAAGCTGGTGCACCCACTCTGGAAAACAGTATGGAGGTTCTTCAAAAAGTTGAAAATAGAGCTACCCTATGACCCAGCAATTGCACTACTGGGTATTTACCCCAAAGATATAAATGTAGTGATCTGAAGGGGCATGTGCAACCCAATGTTTATAGCAGCAATGTCCACAATAGCCTAACTATGGAAAGAGCCTAGATGTCCATCAACAGATGAATGGATACAGAAGATGTGAGATATATCTATATATCTAGATATATATATAATATAATACTATATTTAATGGAATACTATGCAGCCATCAAAAACCCTGAAATCTTGCAATGACGTGGATGGAACTAGAGGGTATTATGCTAGACGAAATAAGTCAATCAGAGAAAGACAGTTATATGATCTCACTAATATGAGGAATTTGAGGAAAAAGACAGGGGATCATAGGGGAAGAGAGGAGAAAATGAAACAAGGTGAAACCAGAGAGGGAGACAAACCATAAGAGACTTACTCTCAGGAAACAAACTGAACGTTGCTGGAGGGGTGGGGGGTGGGAAGGATGGTGTGACTGGGTGATGCCATGTGCTATGGGGAGCACTGAATTGTATAAGACTGAAGAATCACAGATCTGTATGCCTGAAACAAATAATACATTATATGTTAATTTTAAAAATCCAAATAAATAAATAAATAATATTTCCCACCCTACTCATTAAGAAGATTCAAGTGGTTCTTCTCCTGTAGTCAGAATCATTATCCCCTCTCCCTCCCCACTCACAGATTATCACAAGTTTTAGAAAATCTACCATTTTCTAGAAAAATATAGACATTATTCTTGAACTTAAGATGAACCAAAACACAGAGAAATACAGGAAACAGACAGCAAAGGGACATTAGGAAGACTTTATAGTTTCTCTTTGGGGGGTTTTCAGCAAGGGGGAATAGGGAAAACGCATGAATCAATGACAAAACAAGGGTCACTGGTAAGGAGCATTCAGGCCACCATCTAACTAAAGAAAGGCAACATATCCCATTTCCCAAGTAAATTTGGCCTCAGAAATACTATTGTGCATTGTCATTGCTTCATCCACACTGGTTTCCTACCTCTATGGCTCCAAGTGACTCCAACTATCCTCTCAGCATTGTAAAAACCCACTCACTGGATTACCAGGTGTGGGTATGGGTACACTGTCTTAACAGACTGTGTCTTCCAAGATCCACATTTTCATTCTTCAGTTAAGACCAAGGGAAACTTAACTTATAAGATATTGGATGATCACATTCTCTTTCCTCACTTTTATATAGAAATGCCAACATTCACATTTGTGGGGTGTGAAGAGAATGCTATTATGTTCCAAGCTCCTGCCTTTTGCTAGTGCTAGGAAGATAAGCAATCTCTCTGGAAATATTCCTGCTTAACAAGTGGACATTTGGGTATACAAATGGCTAATCAAGCAGGCAATTAAACAAACTTATTTTACAGCTTCACAGGCCTCCATCTCAGCTCCAAAGAATGAGTAATAATTAGATTTTCAAGTTTTTCATTATAATAAATATCAACAAACAATGATGTTGCCATTCTTAGGACTGTTGGGCAAAAGTGGTGGGGATGGCCAGCGGGGTCAGTGATCTATAGAGAAAAGGTTATTTGTTGCAAATCTTACTTCTCATGTAGGCTTTCTTGCACTGAAGCAACTGCATCAGGCTCAGGAAGGCCTTAGGTCTTGTCACAGGATATTTGAGGCACAAACAAAGCAAAACCAACAAGAACAACACAAAACAAAACAACAAAACAAACAAAAAACAAAAAAACACCAGCCAGCTCTGTCTGGCAAGAGGATACACTTGTTAGAAGTTCTTTAATTTAAGTAACGTAAATTCTTAATAAATTAAGAATTTATTATTAAATTCTTAATAAATTAATAAATTCTCTCCTGATAGAGAATTTAAAGCAACGATCATAAGGATTACTCATTGGACTTGAGAAAAGAGTGGAAGGCATGAGTGAGACTCTTAATACAAAGATAAGGAATAATATAGCAAAGATAAAGGGCTCAATAAATGAAATAAGAAACATGCTTGATGGAATGAACAGCAGGATGGAAGAATTTGAAGAATGAGTTAGTGACCAAGAAGACAGAGTAATGGAAAGTAATCAGACTAAAGAAAAGAGAGAGAAAAGAATTATACAAAATGAGAACAATTTATAGAACTCAGTGATTACATCAAATGTAAAATTCATATTCTAGGAGTCTCAGGAGAAGATAGATAAAAGGGGCCAGAAAATTTATTTGGAGAAATAATAGCTGAAAACATCCCTAATCTGGGGAAGGAAACAGATATCCAGATTCAAGAGGCACACAGAACTCCCACAAAAAACAACAAAAGCAGACCCCACCAAGACATATTGTAATTAAATTTACAAAATGTAGTGATGAAAAAATATAAGCAGCAAGACCAAAGAAATCCATAACTTACAAGGGAAAACCCATAAGGCTAGTGGGATATTTTTTCAACAGAAACTTTGCAAGCCAGAAGACAGTGGCATGATATATTCAAAGTGCTGAATGAAAATCTGCAGCCAAGAATACTCTATTCATTAAGACTATCATTCAGAATAGAAGGAGAAATAAAGAGTTTCTAAGAAAAACAAAAACTAAAGAATTCATGACCATTAAACCAGCACTATAAGAAACATTGAAGGGGACACTTTGAGTGGAAAAGAGGGGAAAAAAGTGTCAGTATAAAGGTAGGAAACACAACAGCAATAAAAATGAATATTTCTGTAAAACAAATCAGTCAAGGAACTCACAAAAATGGATATAAAATATAATAACAAATATCTAAAATATGAGAGGATAGGAGAAAGAATGGTTTCAAACTTAAATGATTATCAACCTAATATAGACTTCTATTTGCAGAAGAGATTATATACAAACATAATGGTAACCATATATCAAAAACCACTAATAAATAGTCAGAGAATAAAGAAAGAAATCCAAATATATCACTAAAGAAAATCAGCAAAACACGGTAGAGAGAAAGACAAGAAAGAATCAGAGTAAATCTTCAGAAACAACCACAAAACAAGTAATAAAATGGCAATAAGTATCTATCTATCAATAATTACTTTGAATGTAAATGGACCAAATACACCAATCAAAGACATAGGGTGATAGAATGGATAAAAAAAAAAACAAGACCCATCTATATGTTGCCTATCAGAGACTCAATTTAGACCTAAAGATAGAAGTCCTCTAATTTGATTCTTTTCTACCTTACAGTGGAGTTTTAACTGCAATCCTTACTGTTCAACAAAATGGTGAAATATAGGGGGAGGAAAATAGAAGTTGAAAACTCTTTTTTAGCAAAGTTGGACCATAAGGACATCAGTGCCATGCATGATTTGTATTTACAGATGGATCAGGGGAGGAAGCATTTCTTTCCTTTGAAGTGGAAAATATTCTAACAGCATGGGTCCTCATCTTTCAGGGAAGTCCACTGTTTCATTTGGATGAATGGTAAAAAAGCCAGGAGAATAAAAAAGGCTTTGGCAAATATTTCAACAAGTGTACATTCAGCTGAACTTTCTTTCAAAGTCTTTCAAAACAGTCATTCTGGAGACCAGACAGTCATTTTTCGTGAGACTGCTTTTACTGAGAACGTCTTCAGATTCTTTTTTGAAATTTCACAAGACTCTGTTGTAACAAAAACCATTTATTGAACAACTTCTCTGTGCCAGGCACTGTTCTGAGGCTATCGTGGTGAGCAGACGAGAAACTTCTTTATAATATTTGACAGTCACATCTCTGATCTGAATCAGAATCGATTACCCCTAAAGTACGTATCAGAGAATTTTTATTTCTTAAAAGGTAAGTATATAGTGCATGAAAAAACTGGGGAAATAAGTCTGGAAATCAAAGGATCAGAAAAAGTTTCATAGCTCAACTGCAGGATGTCAACAGAGCTTTATTTGTGAATCTCCCTGAGTACAAGCATGTAAGAAACATTCCTTACACTTGTTTGGCCCCAGAAACTTTAGTCAAGGAGCATCTCTAGTTTTGCAAACTAGCAATTACTATGACCACCACTGCAGAAAGCAACCAAGGTTTCCTGATGGCTCACTGTAGCACACAGAGGAAGACATACCCAGATCTCCTCAGGCTTTTCTACTGCAGAGCTGCAGGGCTTCTAACCACTGGCCTTGGCATCTTGTTACCTAAAGATTTCTGGTATGCTTGGCTGTTGTCCACAGGTGCAGCAGGCTGAAAGTGAGGATTAACAGCCTTGGGAGTGAACATCAACCAATGACTGATGGACTTTGGTACAGAAATCCTCCATTCTTTTGCCCCAGGGATGGGGGTGACTCTGTGGTATTCGTTCTACGTAGGCACCCAAGTTTCCTCAGTGGGATGAAGCTCTAGTTGTTCAGTGGTGATTTATTAGACAATGCACCCTTTACTTTATTGGCTACTTTCCCTTTCCCGTCTCACTTCTCCACTCCCTTTTTGGTTTTTCCTTCACCTCTCAAATTCTCTACTTGCTCTCTAGTCCTTGCTTCTGGGAAAAACAACCAAACCTTTTCCTCTGTGCCAGATAATGTGTTGAGTGCTTCACATAGCTTATCTCTTTGCTGTCATTTAATGATCAACACTCTTTCTTCCCCTCCAGCAACGGAAATGAGAGAGGCAAGGCTTGGAGAAAATACAGAGTTTATCTAAGGTCACATACATTATGGACTACACTGTGTCCTCCCCAAATTCATATGTTCAAGCCCCAAGCCACAAAGTGCTTGTAGTTGGAGGTAGGGACTTCACGGAGATAATTAAGGTTAAATGAGGGTGGAGGTCCCCTCATTTAGAGGGTGCTCCCCAATCCTGTATCACTAGTGTCCTTATAAGAAGAGGATAATACATCAGAGAGTTTTCTCTCTCTGCATATGTACTCAGAAGAAAGGCTATGTGAGGACATAGTGAGCACAGAGTCAGCAAAAGAAGCCTCACCAAAAACCAACCCTGCTGTCACCTTGATCTTGGAATTCCAGTCACGAGAATTATGATAAAATAAATGTTGTTTAAGCCACCAATCTGTGGTATTCTGTTATGGCAGCCCTAACAAGCTAATACACATACCCTATAAGAACTGAACCCAGGATTCATTACTTCATTGAATAATTACTTCATTGAATATGTATTACATATTATGCACTGGGCATTGAAAATATAGTGAAGAGACAAGGCAGGCAGGGGCACCATCCTCCCAGAAATAGCCATACAATACACATGTCAAATTCCAACTCTGCAAGGAGAAGCAAAGTCATGCCATGAAGGAAGACTGGCCTGGGCCAGGAGGTCAGGAAAGGCATTTCTGAAGAAACTACTTTTAACCTGAAAGCTTTTGGAAGAGAACTGAATAGTCAAAGCAAGAGGGATGATATTCCAAGCAGAGAGAACTGTAGGTCAGAAGGGCATAAATGAGTATGAGGAGCAGAGTGAGTATGAAGACAGAAAGAAGACCTTTAATTTAGAGAGACTAGACCCTTGGGGGCTTTGCACTCTTACACTAAGTGGTTTGGCAATGTTGGCTTATGGTAGGCTAAAAAATGATCCTCCCCCAAAAGATATTCACATTCTAATGTGTAAAACCTCTGTATATTACCTTATATGGCAAAACAAAACAAAACAAAACAAAACACAAGTCTTTGTAGTTGTAACTAAGTTAAAGATCTTAAAATGGGGAGATTATCCTGGATTATTTGGATGGACCGTAAATGCAATCCCTGTGTCCATATAAGAGAGAGTCAGAGGGTGGGGATATGATAAAACATACTCAGAAGAGAAGAAAACATGAAGATGGAGCAGAGAGATTTGAAGGCACTGGACATTTGGAGTGATGTGGGCACAAGCTACGGGAAGCTGGCAGCCCCCAGAGGTTGAGAGAGGCAAGGGATGGATTTTCCCCTATAGCCTTCAGAAAGCGCATGGCCCTGGTGACACCTCGATTTCAGATTTTTGCCCCCTAAAACTGTGAGAGCATAAATATGTGCTATTTTAAGCCACAATGTTTGTGATAATTTGTAACTGTAAACACAGGGAACTAATAGACTGAGTTAGCCCATGATCAGGTTCAAAAGTTTGGGAAAGGATGCAATGATGCTTCAGTGATGACTGATTTTAGGAAAATCCCTGCCTTTTCATTTCCCTCCCAGGACTTCTGGGCAATATCCCTACCCCTGGTAGAAATCAGACCTGCTCAAGATATAGATTATGCTAGAAGAGCTTTCTCTGGTTACTTTCCCCCTATTTCCTTGTTGCCTTGCTCCCACTGCTGACCTAAGGGACCCACAGTCTTGTCCGAACATAGAGCAACTCCTGAGATCTTTGGCTTTTCCTGTGTCCTGAATAATAAAGGGAAGCTTTAAAAATATTTTAAAGAGTATTTTAAAAAGCAAACTTCTTGATCCTTACACTATTCCCTCTGCCCCGGATGACTCATACCTCCTCTTCTCAGTTGGCAAATTTTATTCATTTTCTAAGGTCCACATTAGAAGTTTTTAATAGTTGCTGTGTCGGAGGAAAGTGGTCAGCTGTGGGACATAGAAGAACTTCTCTTTGCTCTTTATGGGTGTCGCCCTAACTTATCCTGTCTGGCTCCCTTCAGCAGCAGCAGCAGCAGCAGCAGCATGGCCTGAGAATTTGTCAGAAATGCAGAATCTCAGGGCCCACCCCAGGCCTACTGAATTGGAGTCTGAATTTCAACAAGATCTGCGTGTGATTGGCATGCACATTAAAGTTGAGAAGCACTGAGCTAGAATGCGAGAACTGAATGTAGGCAATTTTAGTATGATATAATCAGATTTTAAAGATTTATGGAAAAGGGCTTTTAAATTAATCTATCCTGCCGATTTAGACTTTCATTAATAGGTAAAGTTGTAGAAACTAAGAAAGGTATACGCCGAAGCTTTCTCAGCCATTCAGCGGGGAGGACATGGGACATGGCGTGTGTGCATACCTTTTTTGTAAATTCAGTACAGTCCTTGCTTCCCCGGTGGAGAGCTACAAAAGGAACCCTCTGGGGAGAATGATTCAGAATGACAGGTGCAATGGGTGATCTGCTGATTTGGGCTTCCTGTCTTAAGCTTTCTATTAAGCAGGGTTCTAATTACTTCAAGTGTAATTACAGGCTTTACCCTTTCTCTGACTTCACTAGCAAGGGATGGAGTGGAGAGAGTTTCAGAGAGGGATTTGATGACTGCTTGGGTATTAATTATCCACCTTTGCCTCTGATGATGGTGGTTAGGCCTCCTCCTCATCACAAATGACCTGGCTCAGAGGCCACCCTCCCCAGCCCCTAACCCTATCCCATGGCAATCAGGAGAAAGAGGAAGAGCTGCCTTCTCCAAGCAGCCCAGGGCCCAAGGTAGAGCATTTTGTCAGGTCAAGGGTACAAGGCACCTTTTCAACCACCATCTTTGGCAGTCGGTGACATCTCTTCAGTGAGGCTCGTTATCAAATTAGTAGTTCAGAGGACAGAAGAGGATTAGAGAGATTCTTTGATCATTTCTAAGTTGAAGAAGCAAACTCCAACTTCGAGGTTGTCAGAGTAAGTATGTTTATTACCACTCAACAGGTGAAGGAACCAGAGGATCAAAGATAACTAAGGTCACACAACTATTAAAGAGTCAAAATAGATATTACTTCAAGAGTCCTTGATATGTGTCAGCTACTGCTCTAAACTGCCTTGTGTGTATTGATTTAATTTTTATGACAGCCCTAAGAAGTATTATCATTAAGAGCCTATTTATGGATGAGAACACAGAGTATAGAGATTATTAGTTTGCTAGTGCTGCCATAACAAATTAGTACAACCTTGATGGTGTAAAACAACAGAAATGTATTACCTCCTGATTCTGGAGGGCAGAGGTCTGAAATCAAGCTGTCTACAGGGTCACATTCCCTCTGGAGGCACTAAGGGAGATTTCCAAGGCTTGTCTCTTCCAGCTTCTGCTACCTGCCATTGTTCCTTGACTTGTGGCTACATCACTCCATTCCTTCATGTGGTGCTCTCCTTCCCCATCTGTCTCTCCTCTGGAGATCTTTTATAAAGACACTTGTTATTGGATTTAGGGCCTACCTGGATAATCCACGATGATGTCCTCATCTTGAGATCCTTTACTTAATTAGATCTGCAAAGACTCTTTGTCTAAATAAGGTCACATTCACAGGTTATGGTGTTAGGATGCAGACATATCTTTTGGAGGGGGCCACCATCTAGCCCAGTACAGAGAGGCTAGGTCACTCGCTCAAGGTCCCAGAGCCAGGAAGCAGCAGAGCTGGGATTTGAATCTAGTCAGTCCAGTTCCATTACCTTCACTGCTATACTCTTCTGCCTCCCATAAATGACAGAAGCAGGCCCTGTGCTAAACCCTACCCGATATGCAAAGTGATTCATACTCACTTCTTGCCCTCGAGGAGCTTACCATGAAGGGAGTTACCTCTCAATCACTGCAAGAGCCACTCAGCTGGTCCCCTGGCTTCATTTTTGCTATATAATCACACGAGTCTCTGAATGCTGAGTCTGCTGTGGGATCAGACATGTTAACCTCTCTGAGCCTCAGTTTCCCTTTCTGTAAATGGTGATATTATCTACTCCATTGGTTTACCACGTACATCATGAGTATTAACAACCTCTCAGCATCAGGCAAGTACTGATGCTTAGGAATTGTTCCTTTCTCTTCTTTTCTCTCCTACCCTACCAATCCTCACATAGAGATAATTATAGTCATTGATTGGCTTAGACAGGAATTATAGTCATTCATTGGCTTAGATGGGGTCCTGGCAGTAGAGAGAGAAGGGGATGGTTAATAAAGATACTTAACACACTGAATTGATGGGGGTTTGTGATTGATTGATGGGAAGGCTGTGGGGCACAGAGAGTAAGTGGCATAAGGGAAGGCTCCCAGGTTTGGGGCCCCCCCACCTGGGAGGATGGAGGTGCTATTTCCTGAGTGGAGCACAGTGGAGGAGGGGCAGGTGGAGAGGATGGTGAGCTTGGTTGAAGCTGTGGAGTCTGAAACATCTGTGAGTCATCTGAGAGGAATTAGTATCTAGACATGGTTGACTACATGAGTCTGGGGCTCAGAGGAGAGGCCTGAGGGGGGAGTCTTCTATGTGTGGATGAAAATTGGGAGGGCAGGACCTGCTGGGGGATCTACGAAGGAGAGAAAGGACGTAGTCTGAGAGTGAAGCAACCTTCCCAGACGGAGACTCAGGGCAATGTCTTGTTTCCTCATTCTGTCTGTGGGCCCTGGACAGACCCTGTGGGGCCCCACCTCCAGAACCATGAGGAGGCTGAGGGGTCACACTCCTCTGTGTCCTCTCTCCTTGGGCTGAGGCTAGGAAGCCTCTACGGGGGGTGGCATCCAGTTTAGGGCGGTGGCCTTCTTTTCCCTGTGCTGTTAGAAGCTTCAAAAGGAACAAGATTAAAAGTGGGAGGCTTGGGGCGCCTGGGTGGCTCAGTGGGTTCAAGCCTCTGCCTTCGGCTCAGGTCATGATCTCGGGGTCCTGGGATCGAGCCCCGCATCAGGCTCTCTCCTCAGCAGGGAGCCTGCTTCCCCCCGCCTCTCTGCCTGCCTCTCTGCCTACTTGTGATCTCTCTCTCTCTGTCAAATAAATAAATAAAATCTTTAGAAAAAAAAGATTAAAAGTGGGAGGTGCTATGGAGGATGCAGGAAAAAGAATACTTTTGTGGGCTGCATGGGACAGTGGCAGTTGCTACCATGTTTCTACACACACATGTGGCGATTTGTATCAAGGACCTTAAAATGTGTGCCCAAATATTTCACTGTTATTGATTTATTCTAAAAAAAAATCAGTATCAGAGGACATGAAGATATACATAATCCAATGCTCATTCAAGTGTTGTTTATACTTGTGGAGAACCAGAAAGTCTTAATGCTCATCATCTGGGACACCTTACAAGATTTTTGCTATCATGGAATACTGTGTAGCCCTTAAAATGGATAATGTAGAAATACATACATCAACATGATATATTTTTATGAGAAAAAAACAAGCAACAGAAGCATGTATAAATGACCAAATGGTTATTTAAAAAAAGAACTGCATGTTTGTGAGAAAAAAATCTGGAAGAATATGCACCAGAATGTTTACTAGTTATCTCTCAATGTTGCAATGAAGGATGATTTCATTATTTTTGTGTATTTCTGAATAGTTTTAAAAATGACTTGTATTGCCTTATATACAGAAAAAACAATGAAGCCATTCCCTACAAATAATGGGGTGGAGGAATGGAAAATCTTGCTTTTAAAAAAAATTTATTGGGGCACCTAGGTAACTCAGTTGTTAAGTGTCTGCCTTCAGCTCAGGTCATGATCCCGGGGTCCTGGAATCGAGCCCCGCATTGGGCTCCCTGCTCAGAGGGAAGCCTGCTTCTCCCTCTCCCACTCCCACTACTTGTATTTCCTCTCTCGCGGTCTCTCTGTCAAATAAATAAATAAAATCTTTTTAAAAAATAAAATAAAAAAATTTATTTGAGAGAGAGAGAGAGAGAGATCATGAGCAGGGTGGAAGGGTAGAGGGAGAAGCAGACTTCCTGCTGAGCAGGGAGCATGACACAGGACTCAATCTCAGGACCCTGGGATCGTGACCTGAGCCGAAGGCAGACACTTAACTGACTGAGCCACCCAGGCTTGGTGGCCAAACCTCTTGCTTGGTTTACAAGGCTATCACATGAAAAAAGTTGTTGCATCTCTGGAGGAGGAGCCAGAGATGTGGGCCCTGCAACAGAGCTGAGGGAGGGTCTCAGGAGCAAAAGCCTCTAGAAGTTGTCATAGTTCAATATCTGGTGCACCTGGGGACATAAAAATTTAAACTCTTGTGGACCCACGGGCATCCTTAACTTGCTGGTTAGTAGTGTGCCAAACGCTCTCAGGTCTGCTCTGTAATCAAAAACATTACAAAGGACCAGAATCAGATACAAAATCAGAGGGATGATGCAGGCTTTGCAGATGTTTGTTAGGTATCAGTCATTCTCTCAATCTTGCATTATTACAAGTACAGGCTGAGGCATCTGGGTGGCTCAGTTGGTTGAGTCCAACTCTTGGTCTCAGCTTAGGTCTTGATCTCAGGGTCATGAGTTCAAGCCCTGCGCTGGGCTTCTCACTGGGCAGGGCACCTACTTAAAAAAAAAAAAAAGTGCAGGCAAGTGTTGCGGACTGGCCAAAGCACATGACTGCTTAGTAGTTGCAGTGGGGATGTTGTCTGAGAGTCAGGAGGCCTGGATTCAACTCATGGCTCCTGCACTTAAAGACGGTATGCACTTAAGCAAGTTATTTCAAGGTTCAGGAGGTTAACAGAAAATGAGGAAATAATGGCACTTTCCCCTTAGAGCTTTTTGAGGATTAAATAGGATAATTCCTGCAAAGTTGTCGGCATAGGGTCTGGCAGTACTATGTAAGAACAGTTGTTTCGCTGTCTGCCTGAAACACTTTTCCGGATTTCTTGACATGGGCTGTACCCATCCATCATTCTGGTCTCTGCTCAGAAAGGGTGGTCTCTGCTCAGAAAGGGTCCTCTCTGACTCTCCTATCTAAATTAGCACCCGCCCCCTTGCCACCCACCACTCTTTATTCCTTATCCTATGGGATTTTCTTTCATAGCACTATCATTGCCTGTTATTATATTATGTAGGAATAGATGAGCTCCATAAGAACCGGGCTTCGTCCCCTTTGTTCACAGCTGATGCCCTAGTGCCTAGAAGGGTATCTGGCATGCAGTAAGTGCCCAGTAAATGAAAGAACAAATTCATACATAATTATTTGGATGAGGGAATACATGTATATAAGCTTTTAAATGATCACTGCTAGCATTAAGCATAATTCATTCATAGAATGTATAAATGAATGAATGAACACATGAATGAATACATACCAGTTATTTAAATCTGGTATATGAACAATAGGTCCATGCCAAGGGAATGATAAAGCCTAAACACTACAAGTTGCTCAGACCCTTTGGTCCAGGAGTATTTCAGATAAATACTCATGAGTGGAGTGTAGTATTATTTGCAAATGGATGTCACAGAGCTGGGAGAAAAAGACCGGTTAGATACAGGAGTCCGTTCATCACCTCGTGAAAAAGCTTGCTTTCTTCTTGACCTTGGTTAGCAGTCTTATGGCGATAGCAGTTAGGGAGAATTGCTACTCCACTTTTCCCAATATGCAAAGGGTGGTAGAAATTGAATGCAGTGTGGTAGGCAATGTGGTATAATGGGAAAACAAGCACGAAACTCAGATCAACTCAGGTGTGAATCTTAGCTCTACAACTTGCTGTCAGCATGATCTTGGATAAATTAGTTGAGCTCTTCCAGCCTAGTCCTTGATCTATCAATCACGTACCACGATACGTGGGATATAACAAGGCCCCCTGAATACCAGTCTCCTCCTCGCAACTGACCACTTATGAGAAAGTCAGCAGGAATATATGGGAGACCTGTAAAGGGATATGGATCTTCTTCTTCCTGAGTTTGTCAAATAGAAGCCCAGGGGAGTGTAGCGTAGGGGTAAGGGAGGAGCTTCTGAGTACTCTGAATGTGAATTCAAATGCCCATTGTTGCATTTTGACTTTGCCCCTCAGGAAGTGCAGGTAATCTTGGCCCCGTGTAGACAGCAGTAACAATGATGGTGCTAATGTCAATAGCACCCAGCTCGGAAATGCCTGCCACGTGACGACAGCTATGGAAGTGATTTATTGTCACAAAGGGACCATAAATCTATTGTCTACACTGGCACACTTTTGAAAATGAAAGGGGACAGTGTTAATAATTAAATCACTACACTAGGTAAAAACTAGAATGGCCTGGGGCAAACGCAGTCATAGGTTACCCTGGGGTTATCAGGAGACCTGATGTGGAAGGACGAATTCCCCCTCCTTGGAAGTAGTTAAGCAGAGCCTAGGAGCACCTGAGAGCTGACTCCCACTCTGATCTGGCTAGACTCAACATGGCTTTTATTTTCCTCCCCATTTCAAGCTTTTCTGATTCTACTGGACTTCTGTCTGTGAATTTACTGTAATACTAGTTTTTGTTTTTTTTTTTTAATTCTCAACTGGGGAGAGAGAGGTTTGGAGGAATTCTGTTCCCTTGTTTCTAATAACTGGTTTGGGAATATGTGCTGACCTCAGCCTCCTATGGCAGACGCCAAGGAAGGCGGGTGGTGAAGCACAGGAATCCGCACACTCACAGCCTCACCTGCCTTGCCCTCGTGTGCGGAGAAGCCCCAAAGGCTCACATTCCATCCAAAACAAAGTTAATGAATTCATACCAGCCTCATTTTGTCCTTGAATCTGAAACCAAGACTCCTGGGAATGATTTTGTAAGCCAAGCAGTTACTGTTTCTTCTCCCCCTAAACATTATCAGGTTAATTCAAAATAAAAATATTCTTTTCCCAAATTAGACTCGAACTGGAGATTTTAGGCTTTGGCAGAATCTCAGAACCTCTTGGCAGTTCCAATGATGCGTCCTTAACTTATTCCTTATTAAGGCTCCAAGCCCTCCACTGTCTCTTCTGTAATCAAAAATGGGATTACAAAACATCAGAATCAGATTACCTAAGCCAACCTTCCTCCCAGGCAATGGGAGGTGGGAACTAAGGCTTTACCTGCGGCATCTGCAGAGTGCTCTCTCAAAAACCTGACAGAGGGGCGCCTGGGTAGCTCAGTGGGTTAAAGCCTCCGAGTGGGTTAAAGATCCCTCGTGATCTCAGGGTCTTGGGATCAAGCCCCGCATTGAGGTCTCTGCTCAGCAGGGAGCCTGCTTCCCCCTCTCTCTCTGCCTGCCTCTCTGCCTACTTGTGATCTCTCTCTCTCTGTCAAATAAATAAGTAAGTAAATAAATAAATAAAATCTTAAAAAAAAAAGAGTCGGGACTAGGACAAACACGCAGAGTCACTTTCAGCAGTGACACATCAGTTCTTACAAATTCTCATTCCATTCCAGATCTCTTGTTCTCCCCTTACTCACTTGGAGCCAGTAGAGGTATCAGATTACTGTCAACATGTGGAACAGGGCTCATAAACACAGGCCCATTTTAATTGCCACTAGATATATCTTTTAAAAACTATCTCTGAAATTAAGTAGACATGAGGAGTTCCTGCGGGGCACCTGGGGAGGAACGCAATCTGTGTCTGAATGATATCTCTGACTTAGCATGAGGGGAACACTTCATGCTAACAGATGATGTGAGAAGGGGCTGGGGGAAGGGTGGAAGGGGACAGAGACTCCTGAAGAGAGATGAGAATGCAGGAAGGAATGCTCACTTTCAGAGACAAGGGGAAGAAAGAGATGCGTAAGAATCACTGACTATTAGAACTGGAAGGAATTTAGAGATCAATCAATACAAAACCTTCCTTTTATAGATGAGGTCACCATATCATCGAGAGGCTAAGCAAACTGCCCAATATGACACTAGGAGTTGGTGGCAGGTCCAGGATGGAGACTTAAAGGTACAAAAGGAAGACTCCAGAGAAAGCAGAAGGGTTTTCCTAGGATCTGAATTTGAGGAGATTACTTGCCTGACAAAGACAGCAAAGAAAAAGGCAAGAATTAATTTTATTTTCCTTGGAGAACTGAGGGCTTGCTCGCCCATGATCACCCTGTGTGAATCCCACCTGCCTACGTAGAAGAGACCGTCAGCATGGAGAGACCACTTCCTGGGTCTTCTCAGCCAGTCCATGGTAGCAGGGATGATGGTATTTATTTATGACCTCATTTATCACTCATGTGGCCTCTGCTTGCAGTAATTCTGCAAAGTTAGGGAAAGCTTTTCATGTGAGAAGCAGAAGGGAAATGAGTTGCCTGCTGTAATGTGTAAATTTTACTTCCCTGGGCCATCAATTTTATGCCATGAGAATATTAGATGTTATGCAACAAAATACCAAACTGTGGAATCTCCACGTGAGCATTACATTAATTTTGGATAGCACCCTCTGCACCATCATACCTCTAGGGTCAACCAATTGGGTCCAACACACCTAAGACCAAATTCCCATTGACCACTGACAGCTTGTGGTCTGCCAGTCCTTTCAGGGGCCACTGCGGTTGATGTAATCCTAACATTCACCTGTGTCAGGAAAGGACCCAACAACCTAGCTAATAGGTCCATTAAATTATACTTAGTGGAGGGGAGTAAAGATCTTCATCAAGAATGTAAATTCCAAAAAAAAAAAAAAAAGAATGTAAATTCCAAATTCCTATTCATGACCCTTTGTGGGACTGTAAATTTTATGAAGCAACTTTTCTTTTCCTGTTCTTTAGTTGTTTTCTTTGTCTTCCTTCATTTCTCCAGATAATTGTCCCAAACGTTAGTTCTTTCATAATTAAAACTAGTGATTCAGTGCCCGAGACTTATTAGCATTGCTCCCCCAAGATTCTGCGGGAGTGGTTCTCAAACTGTGGCCCTTGACCCACAGGATCTTTATCACCTGGGATCTTAGAAATGCAAATGATTAGGTCTTTTGCTAAATCCACTAAATCGGAAACTCTGAGAGTAGGGCCCAGCATTCTGCGTTTTAATAAGCCTCCAGAGATTTTGGTTAGAGCTCAAGTTTGAGAATTATTGCTCTGTGGGAAGGCACTGCATGGTTCCTCTCTCATGAATGAGGCTGAGAGCCCCCCAGATAGCCTAGGACTGACTGCTTTAAAAACGGATCGCAGATTTCCCTGCACCACTCATAATGACAGAAAGCAGGACGTTCTGGGTTTTAATAGATGTACTCTGAACTTTGGGGGAAGAAATACACTAAAGTTCAGCTACGTGGCAACGAAGAAAGGAAGACAGTTATAACGGTACGCTGAGCCACGGAGAGGAGGAAATGCCCACAAGAAAAGCAATGATCGGAGCTGGGGGCAAC
This sequence comes from Nasua narica, assembly GCA_028533885.1. Lineage (NCBI taxonomy): Eukaryota > Metazoa > Chordata > Mammalia > Carnivora > Procyonidae > Nasua > Nasua narica. The sequence goes on from CM052799.1 coordinate 78,502,254, forward strand.
AGCTGAATTTGGTTAATGGGGTGCTCAGCACGGTTGAGGGTGAAAAGACCAGAAGCAGGCACCCTCTGGGTGCTGACTTTATAAGCTTCTGGTTTGGGGAGGTTGAAACATTGATACTGTTTAAGAAACCATGCTGTGTTTAGAGTAAATTCAGTACACGCACCTGGAGGAAAAATGACCAAGGTGGTTTTTCTTTTTTGCAAGGGGATTCTTATCAGTTTCATATAAGATAAACAAACAAACTGAAAAATAACCCAAATGAAACAAAATCTTAGCAAGGTCAACTCTGACTTGGCTTTGCATTAATAGATACCTCACTCCAATTTATACCAGTTAGCGACAAGCTATGAGGGGCTTGGGAGCCAAACCTGCATTTGAGGTCCAGCTCCACCATTTACTAGCTGTGTGGCCCTAAGTAAGTTACTCAGCTTTTTACAGCATGTTTCCTCAAATGTAAATGCGGGTAATGGGAGTGCTTACTTCCCAAGGATGTCCAGCTGACTAATTTAAGTGCAATATAGCAAATGCCTAGCCCAGTGACTGGTAAATACAAGTACCTAGAGAAAATTAACTGCTACATTTACTGTTCTCATTATTTCTGACTCACTGTCCCCACTGCATTTGGTTCATGAAGGAGTGGAAGACTTCAGGGATGACTAGACTAGTTAGTAAGCAGTGACAGAAAGTGAAGGCACCACATAAAGAAGGTCTGCCTGCTGTTCTAGATGGTGAAGGATCATCACAGCTCTCCTTGGCGTGCCCTCTGTTGCGTGCAGCAGGAGCGGGGCTTAGCTCCTGGTCTCTCCGCCAACAGAAATCCAAGGATGGTCTCCAAGCTCACCCAGAAGGAGTACATGGCCTTCTGGGCACCCTGCATCTCTGTGATTCGGCCCCCTCATCCATCTGCTAAGAACACACTGTTCTGCCTGGAGTGCTCTTGGAGGACATGATCCTTCATTTGGCATTACTGCTCAGTGCTAAGTCACTGGCTGTGCTTATCCTCAACTTCATGGCCAATGCCAGTTTGTAGCATGCTGAGGGCTGCTAGTTCCCTTTCCTAAAAGCCACGAGTCCCGCTGTTTCACATGGCAGAGTGAGAACGTGGCCAACTTACATGGACCGGGCAAATACCTGCAGACGGCCTCGAGGAGACAGTTCTGAATGTGTGACTTCCAGCACGGGTTTGGGATGTCACTTTCTCTCTCCTTCTGGGCCTTAGTTGTGCTAAGACGGGAATTGGAATACCTATTCCCAACTATTTCAGAGGTCTGAGTTGAAACCAATTTTAGTTAAAAATAGTCTGAATAAAGTAAATACTACACACACACACACACACGCGCGCGCGCGTGCACGCGCACACACACATACACATGCACGCGCACGCACTGCCACTTTTGACTAAAGTAATTTTTCAATGAACTTGAGACAACGTCCTAAGTTCAGTTCTACTAATTGCCCAAAACATATGTGTTCTGTCTCCATGTTTTCACCCTTTTGGCTTCCACCTCCACTCCTGAAACAAAGCTGGCCCCTAGATACGTTGATTCTTCCCCATTATTTCCTAGATTCTCTCATCCTGAATCACAGCTTCCATATCCTGAGCGCTCTTTCTGTGCTGGGGACACGACTAAGCACCTTATATGTGTTTTCTCACTTGATCCTCGCAATATTTCTTTTTTTTAAAAATTTATTTATTAGAGAGAGAGAGACTGAGAACGAGAGGAGAGAAGGTCAGAGGGAGAAGCGGACTTCCCGCAGAGCCGGGAGTCCGATATGGGACTTGACCCCGGGACTCCGGGATCATGACCTGAGCCGAAGGCAGTCGCCCAACCAACGGAGCCACCCAGGCGCCCCCCTCGCAATATTTCTTAAGGCCAGCTCTATTATTATCTCTACTTTGCATATGAAGAGGCTGAGGCTTAAGTGGCTGCAGGAATTTGCCTGTGGACATACAACTCGAGAGCAGCTGAGTGGGGATTTGACTCTAGAACAGGAGGCTCCACAGCAGGTGCATTTAAGCAACATGAAGCAGTGCTTCAGACCCTGAATGTGCCATTCCTCCCGCTGCTCGACCGCTCCTGCATCCAGCCATCCCCTGCCTAGCAAAGCAGGACAAGGGAAAAGAAATCTTGAGCCACTGAAGGGATGAAGAAGGAAAGCACTGATGTTTTTTTGGTCTTTTTGTGTTTTATGTTTTGTGGTAGGTTTGTTTGTTTGCTTCTTCGCTGGATCATACTAGAGAGAACAATTTCGAAAAAACAGAAAGCTCCCATTCACACCAAAATTTAACATCGAGTTATGGTTTGTCTCCCTCTCTAATTTCTTCCCATTCAGTTTTCCCTCTGTGCTAATGATGTACTATATGTTGGCTAACTAAACATAATAATAATAAAATCTTTCATGATTTGTTCATATATGGAATGTTCAGTGAATTTCCTTCTAAAAACAAAAACAAAAGAGTCTCTCTGAGGGATCTCACCCGCTTTCAGGCTACCGGTGCTCTAGGGAGTCCACTCCCCAATCTGTATCTGTTCCAGACACATGGTCGGGTGCCAACTGGCAACCTCCGCTGGATGCTCCACAGACATCATGGGCTTAACATGCCAGTACATTCTATTCCCCACTCCACTCCTCAGTCTGATTCTCCTGAAAGATGGGCAAGTCACCCCTCCAGTAACTGGAGCCAGCTATCTGCAAGCTCCTCCTCCCTTTACCCATTTTCCAAGGCTTGTCGATGCTGCTCTTGGCCAAACTCTTCCCTTGGTCTCCTCAACTTCCATCACCATTGCTCTCTCATCTCTTTCCTGTTATGGTATGAGCTTCCAAACTGGTTTCCCGGCCTCCACATCCACTCTCTCCCACCCAGACTTCACAGGAATGCTAAAGTGATCTTTCTGATATACACATCCAGTCTTGTTCTCTCCCTGGTCAAAACCCTTCAGGACCTCCAGGGCAGCACATCCAAGGTCTGCAAACTTTAAAGAAAGGCACTTAAATCCTCCTGGTCTGTCTCCTCTTCTCCTGTCTAGCCCCCCCCCCCCCATCTGTTTTCTACCCCTACTTGACCATCTAGCCATGTTGAGTCACTTAGAGTTCTTTGTTATTCTTATGTTGCCATGCCTTTGTGTATCCCGGTCATTTCGCCCAGAGAGTTCTTATTTCTTTTCTCTGCTTATGAATTCCTATTCATCCTTTGAGATTCAGGTCCAGAGTCATCTTCCTTCCTTCCCTCTTTCCTTCCTTCCCTCTCCCTTCCCTTCCCTTATATTCCCTTCCCTCCCCCCTCCCCTCCCTTCCCCTTCCTTCCTCCCTCCCTTCCTTCCTTCCTTCCTTCCTTCCGTCCTTCCTTCTTTCCTTCCTTTTTCTTCCTTCCTATTTACTTATTTGAGAAAGAGTGAGAGCTAGAGAGAGAGAGAGAGAGAGAGGGCATACACATAGAGGGAGAGGGAGAGAGAGAAGCAGACTCCCACTGAGCAGGCCTGTGTGGGGCTTGATCCCAGGACCCTGGGATCGTGACCTGAGCTGAAGGCAGACACTTAACTGATTGAGCCACCCAGGTGCCCCCAGAGTCATCTTTCTTATGAGACCTCCTTGATTCCCTCTAGGTAGAGGTAAGCCTTTCCCCTGTAGCCCCCGGAACAAATCTCTGTTGTAGCAGAAAGTAACAGGCATTTTAATTATTTATTTCCTAGTGTGTGTTTCCCAGCTAATTATAGGCTCTTCTGGGTCCAGGCCTCTGTCTTTTTCATTTTTGCATCTCTTGTACCCACCAGGGTACTTGGTATAACTGCGGCACTTGCTAAATGCTTGTTGAAATACAAGTATGTGGTTGAATGGAACTTACCACGTTAAAATAAAAGTTCATACTGATCTAAAATTTTCAAAATGAACTACTCAATAAATGTGGCTTGAGCATGTGTGATATAAAAGCATGGTGTTGCATTAGACATGAAGAAGTACCGATTATGGCCTCTGCCTTAAGAAACTTGTAATCTAGCCGGGGGCCCAGATGATATCTATAAAAGTAAATGTTAATTAAGAGAGAAATTATTTTAATGAAGTGAGAAAAAGGAACTTCTCAAGGCAGTTACTAAATGAGTGAAGTAGAGATGAGTTATAGGATCTTGGAGTCTGAGAAGGTCACTATGGCCTAGAGAAGGGGTTCTATGGAATATGACTTGATTAGCTGGAACTCCATGTTGCAAGTGGCAGAAAGAATTAGCCCATAATGATTTAAATAATAAAGGGAAGCTATTGGCCAAAATTCCCAGGAATGACTGGCTTCAGACAAGACACCATCTAGCATGAAAGCAATATGACTCGATTTCTCTCTAGTTCTCTGTTCTCCCCTTTGAGGTGCCAGCCTCTTTCGTTTTCACCCACATTTTGTGATGTTATCGCCCTTCCTTTTCCTCTCCCAACAGTACCATGTTCTCCCCTTGAAGGGTACCACTTCCAGACCTCACAATCTCACCTTATCTTTTTCAAAAGGTTCTAGCAAATATGTATTTACATGTCACTGTCTCAGATTAGTTACATACCATCACTGAACTAATCACTATGGCTACAAAAATTGGCTGACTGATTTCAGCCAATTAGTGGCCACCCCAAAAGTATGGAAAGGTCAATCATACCTATCATATAGCTGATAATATAAAGGGGTGGTTGCTCATGAATATACAAGATACCCAGAGAGGCTAGTGCGTCACCTGGGGTGGGAGGGAAAGCAGTGTAGCTTGGGAAACATGGCTTAGGACTACACTCAACAATTCTGACTTGCTGCTCACTTGCTTCATCTAAGCCAGATGTTAAAAGAGATCTCAGGGGCACCTGGGTGGCTCAGTGGGTTAAGCCTCTGCCTTCGGCTCAGGTCATGATCTCAGGGTCCTAGGATCGAGCCCCGCATTGGGCTCTCTGCTCAGCAGGGAGCCTGCTTCCCCCTCTCTCTCTGCCTGCCTCTCTGCCTGCTTGTGATCTCTCTCTCTCTCTCTGTCAAATAAATAAAAAAAATATTAAAAAAAGAGAGAACTCAGAACATGTGGCCTCTCCCCATAATCCTTCTTTAAATCATGACAGAAGAAAGAGTTTTGGATTAGGGACCAAAAGCTCTTGACTTCTGGTCTTGGCTCTGTCAGGACACTAAATCTTTGTGACCCTCAGTTTCCTCAGCTATAAAATGCAGATGATGACCCCTGTCTTCTCAGCATTGTCAAGAGGATCAAATGAAATGGTCAGTATGGAAGCCCTTTCAAAAGTATCAAGATATATTTAGAAAGTATAATTTGTAATCTTACCCTCAGTGCTCACTACCATATATTCCTCCTCTTGAGGGCTTAAAAAAATTAAGCCAATGCACTCCCCCAGCTTCCCTTGGTTTATCCCACTCCAGACAGTCTGTCAATTTTTCACTGATATGCTTTCAATGGTATACTCTACATCAGTCCCGGTACTTTTGGGTGCCTGGATGGCTCAGTTGATTAAGCGTCTGCCTTTGGCTCAGGTCATGATCCCAGGGTCCTGGGATTGAGTCCTGCATTGGGGGGGTCTCTGCTCAGTGGGGAGCCTGCTTCTCCCTCTCCCTCTACCCTGCCCCCCTGCTCATGTTCTCTCTTTCTCCGATAAATAAATAAAATCTTAAAAAAAAAATCATGGTGCTTTTAGCTCAAGGAATGGAAAATCCAACCCCAAACAACTTTAACAATAGGACACTTTATTATCTCATGATAAGGAGTCCACAGATAGGGCGGGCTCCAGGGCCATATGTGAGCCAGTACCTCCACCTCTCCCGGCTCGGACTTCACCTTAGGGTCGCTCTCATCCTCACCCTTGCTATAAAGAGGCTACAGTGGTTACAGGAATCACAGGCAGACAACTCTTCCTTCATATGGGGATCTCTCTCTCTCTCTCTCCCTGTCTTTTAAGCTAGATCGTTTTTCGGAGAGAAACTGCCATGTCTTATTGATTAGAACTGGCCACAAGCCCACTCCTAAACCAATCTCTGGCAAAAGGGAATGGGATTCATATGATTGGCTGAGATTACTCAGGATTCACTCTTGAGCTGGAGATAGGGCTATTGTCTACACAGCCAGAGGATGGAAAATGATCTGAAAATGATCAGGGCCTAATAGCTGAAAGAGTGGAGTGACTGGCTATTGGGTAGGCAGCCGACAGCATCTGTGTCACAGATGCCGTCAATGCCCTGCTCATTTCCCGGGTCCTGTGATTTCAGTGCACATCACTGACTTCTGACCATCAGCACCTGTATTTCTTTGCTTGTAAGCATCTTGGGCTTGGATCCTGCACTGCCACCCATGCAATAAGCCAGAAGTACTGGGGGATTGATGTTCCCACCCTGGGAACAGCCCTCAATGACTGATGAACTATATATCCCAGGAGTATAAATACCCAAGTTCCCTCATCTCTGGGGTGAGATAACTCTGTGCTGTTTGCTCTATACTGGTTTCCAGAATTTTTCCAGCAGAATTAAGCTCCAGTTGGCCACAGTGGTAGCTGGCTTGACAACACTCTTACAGGCTGCCTTCCCTTTCCCGTCTTACCTTCTCATTCTGCTATGGCATCTCCTTCACCTCCTTTGACTTCCTGTCTCAGAGTCAGCTTCCTGGATAACCCAAACAAAGATACTATGTACCATATGCCAAACTTCTTCCTGAATCCAGAATCTTTGTATATAATTTTCTCATCTGCTAGGAACATGTTTCCTCTTTCTTCTCACCTGATGCACTCACTCTCCCTTCAAGTCTTGGTGTAAATGTCACTTCCCTTCGGAATCCTTCTTTGATTGCCTCTCCTTCTGATACCATCCCCTCAATCTTTGCTCTCCTATTCCATGCTTCTCCTTAACAATAATTACAATGGTTGTAATTTAATTGTTTGTGTAATTTAATTAATTATTTGCTTCTCATCTTTATCCACAACTAGACCGTGAGTTGCTTGAGGGTTAGGGATGATGTTTTTGACTCAACACCACGTTGGCCATTGGCCTCCAACACAATGTCTGGCACAAAGTAGAGAGTCAAGGACTTACTGGGTGCTGGAAAGATGACAGTTGTGAGAGACTAAAGATTCAAGTTTGAGGGTCATTCATATGGACAAAATGATCAAATCTTTCGATGAGAAAGATCTTTGATTCACATGACTTCTACATGAATCTACATTTGTTTCTTAGGGCAGAATATAACTTTTATACATGAGAGGATATCCATAATCTAAAAGAGAATCTTGGAGTGGCCCATTTATATCTATAAGAGATGCCACTCTAATCACCTCGTTTTATTTATACATTACAGAATTCTACCTAAAATCCATCATTCATTCATTGAATGCCTACTACTTATTAGGCATCGTACCTGGCAAGACCCTAGCACTATTTGCCTTCAACTGTTTTCAAAAGTCACGAGAGAGATTATATTGAAGGAGAAAATCGGAGATTCCTTCTCTGCCTCCACTCACCATCCTTGTACACTGGACTTTTGGCTTTCATTAAAAGAACAAGGAACAACCTAATGAAAGTAATCACTATATCTGCTGAAAAAGGTATCTGAGGACATTGTTTTGTGACTCAATGCTCACATGGGAGAAGTTAGTGATAAGCGGCATGAGGCACAGTAAAAAACAAACAGACATGCATGCTTGCATCTCTTTGCCAGGTAGTCTCTTTCTTAACTAATCCCTAAACCAGATCCTCACCTCTGCATGGGATTGATGCAGGTTTTATGAGGCTTGAGGTTTATATAATTTGGAATCCTTTGACAAAAAAGTGCAAGACTACAAATAAAAATGTCACAGAGCCTTGGAAATAGTCTACCCAAGTGAGGGGTTCTGAAGTTCAAGCTTCACTGGTTTTGCAGCAAATCAGCATCTGACCTGAATTCAATGAACCTGCTCTCCTCTGCCCCTTTTACCCCTGCCATGGTTGTGCTGACCTCTATGCCTTGTTTATATTGATTTCTTACTTAAAAGTCCTTTTTCCTCCTTTTTCAATCTGTGGATCATATTTTTTTTTCAAAATTGGAATCCACAATGCCTTCTTTGATTCTACCTAGCAGAAAGCTCTCCCTTCCTGAAGGCCCACACCCTATGAATATAGCCCAGGATATTTTGTCTCATTATGGCTTAAATTGCATCATAAATTGCTCTGTTTTAGCTACATATAGTGTGTCTTCTCCAATTAGAGTGTCTAGTTCTTGGGCATAGGGACTATTTCTTCACTTAGATCTCTCCTCAGCACCTACTAAAGTTCTGGGTACAGCAGAAGGAAAGGTGTCGTGTGGCAGAATTATGGGGTTTAGAGTAAAGTCAATGTGGTTTGAGTTCTAGTTCTGCCACTTATTAGTGTGAAGCTTTAGGCTTAAAGACCCTGAGTCCCCGTTTTCTCACTGATAAATCAATGTAATCATGATGCGTATTTCACATCATTGTGAGGATTAAGTAAAAGCATTTATTCATTCACCAAATATCTATTTAGCCCCCCTCTTGGGTTATTCCTGGTACCAGAAGCTTAGAACACATATAACTGGGCAATACTCTCTGTGTGGGGGTTCTCATAGTTGAGTTGGGAAATGGAAATTTATAATGTAACAGAATAAGACTATAGCACACGCAATCAGAGCATAGGAAGGGCTTAATGAATAATTGTGAAATAACTGGCAGAATGAAGGAATTCAGAAGAGAAAGTGGTTAATTTTGCAAAGTAAGTAGATCTTCCAATATTTGCCACATCATCCGTATCTAAACACACTGTTAACTATAATGGATATGACAGTGTATGGGAACTCATAAGACGCTACATGTAAAGGAAAAATAAAACCAAAGGACAAAGAATGTGAGGAGAGAGGAAAAAGGGGAGGAAGAGAGGCCTCAAGGAGGCAAGGGGTAGGAAGGGAACTCTGTGGACCCACCTGGCCGAGTGTGCACTCCATGCCACCCAGGAAGTCGGCCTCCTTCAGCCCATTGTGATTGCTGCTGATGTCATGAACTTCAAACCGCAGACGCTGCACCTCTTCAAAGTAAAAGTCCACAGTGAACAGTTTTGAATACACCGGATTTATGCAGGTGCGAATCACCTCTGTCCTGTCAACCTGGAAGGAGAAAAGAAGAGAAAACGTCACCATGGATTACTTTTTATTACTACCCTTTAGGTAGTAATAAAATAAATAAAGGGTATTAAAAAATAAAGGGTAGTAATACTACCCTTTAGGTGAAATAATCTTATGGTGCTTCTCCTTCCAAACCATAAATGCCCTCCACTGAGCCACCAGAGTAAGCAGTTTGAAAATCCGCAAGGAAGCACCCTGAGAGAATGAGCCACATTTCAAGGAAGGAAATCTTATTAGACAGAAAAATCTGAAGCTTTGTATTTAGATTTAGAGTATGTTGGATTGTTAGGGAATAGGGCAACAAGACAGATTAATTATAAGTGACTACCTGGAGCCCTAGCATGAAAGTTTGACAGCACATCTGGGCTCAGGAGGAAAGAAATCTGCAATAGATTAGTGGTGTCTGATGGGCACAGTAATGGCAAAAGACCATATAGGCACCCCATTTTAGCCAATCCTACTCTAACACGAGTTTTGCAGCTCCTAATTCCTAGCATAATGAAGTAGAAAGGCCATGAGAGTGGGAATGAAGATGACTGCCTTTGGTCTCAACTATGCCTTTTATTGGGTTTATAAAGGTTGCTCAGTCATTTCAATACCCTGGGCCCCAGTTTCCTCATCAACAAAAGATGATTCAAAGATTAGGAGATGAAAAGCCTCTTTCTGCTCTTATAATCCATGAGTTATGGACTCCCTTTGCTTTCTGTGATACTAACTCTCCATTTGCCCCCCTCTCTCAGATCCGTATCTGGCACTCTCCACCCTACTCTTGCGCTTGGAGGCTGACGTCTATGGATGGAATTTCCTGGACTTCCTGCCCTCTAGGTTCTGGTTTGAATCAGCCAAAGGGAGGACTTAGCAGGAGATCAGACAGTGGGAAGATAGAGATGCGCTGACAGCAACACCATGCCTCTGCACACATCGAGTCTGCTAGCAGACTCCATTCCACAGAGGGAGCTTCTGTGGGTTCTGGTAACACAATGCCCCCTCCCTCTCTCAACTCTTCAGACCACGGGGTGGCAATGACTTTCTGCCACTGCTATCCCAAATGAGCCTCACCATCCTTTGTTGGCTTCCTTATCCCTGCCCATGCGCCCAGAAAACGTTCCTCTATAAAGAGTTTCATCCTTTAGATGAAACTCTCTGGGTATGCCATCTATTTTTGCTGGTACCCTTACCACTAAAGTTCTTTTCTTCTATGTCTGTCACATGTCAAAACACCATTTACAATACCATTTATATCCTGGGAAGTTAACCCAAGATCTTAATGACAGCTAACCCAAATTATAGCTAACCCATGATCTTACAGTATCTCCCAACCGGAGATATCCATTACTCAAATTGTACAAATCAACTGGAGCCTTTTGGCTTTCAAATAGAAACATGGTCTCTTGGATACTTCCCGAGTGTTGTTCATTAGCACAAATGGGGAAAACCATTTCCTGCATTTTCATTAGAGTACAGAGAAACAGCTCTCAAAAAACTGAAGGGAAGACTGTTTTGTTTTGTTTTTTTAAATATTTTTATTTATTTATTTGAGAGAGAGAGAAAGAGAGAGAGAGCATAGGGGAGAAGGTCAGAGGGAGAAGCGGACTCCCCATGGAGCTGGGAGCCTGATGTGGGACTCGATCCCAGGACTCCGGGACCATGACCTGAGCAGAAGGCAGTCGCTTAACCAACTGAGCTACCCAGGCTCCCGGGAAGACTGTTTTTTAACCATATCATGCGCATACAGGTTATCCAGAAAAAAAAATAATTTTTTATTTTACAGTGTCCCCTACATTCAGTGTTTTGTCCCCTACTCAGTGTTTTGTCCCTGTCCCAACCATCTGTATGGGCCCTGTGTGAGAGTGAGTTGGCCGGTAGGGAACATCACCTGCTATTCCCGAGGGGATGGACAATATAGGTTGTGAGGAGAAGGAGAATATGATTCTGGTTATGTCCCTGACCAACAGACAGAAAACCAAATCCCAAACTACTATTGATCAGCATTTTACAATAAGCTATTGTTCAGACCAATGGTTATTTGACTCTTCCGGCTTCTCCTGAAGGCTCAGCTTCTATTTGAACTGAATTTTACATTTTAAAAATTTAAATTCAAGTTAGTTAACATACAGTGTAGCATTTGTTTCAGGAGGAGAATTTAGCGATTTATCACTTACATAAAACACCCAGCACTCATCCCAATATGCGCTCTCCTTAATGACCATCATTCATTTACCATCATTCATTCCCTCCACCTGGCTCCCCTTCAGCAACCCTCAGTTTGTTCTCTGTAGCTAAAGAGTCTCTTATGGTTTGGTGTTCACTCAGCTGAACGTCTCTTAGTTTCAGCTCAGGGCATGATCTCAGGGTCCTGAGATCGAACCCCACAAAAGGTTCTGTGTTCAGCAGGGACTCTGCTTGATAGTCTCTCTCACCCCTCCCTCTTCCCCCACTTCTCCATGCTCACTCTCTCCCTCTCTCTCAAAATAAATAAATAAATCTTTTTTTTCCTAAACTCTTTTATGGTTTGCCTAAATTTTACATTTTTATATAATATTCATTCTGTGGGATAGGACTGAACATGTCATTGGTTGATTGTATAGGTATAAGGATTTACTATATTGACATAATTTTTTTTTCCATTGTTAAAAGATCACGGTTTTGAATAACAGTATAAGTCAGAAATCACAAACCGGCAGTCTGCAAGTTCAAGCTCACTTGCAGATGTTTTATTGGCCCCATTTAAAAGTACTTTCCCCCTTAATTTCCCAACATAAAAGGCGACAATAAATAAAACAAAATAGTCCCATAAAAGGGACTACTTCTATTGCCCCTCCCACCTTTGGGGAAAAAAAAAACAGAATATCTGGCAATGTGGGGCCACACTCAAACATGGCAACAATTGGGGACTGCCCCATTCAGATGGGGCATTCACTCTCCAAGCTCTACTTGGAATTCCAAACTTGGAATTTCCCTCTCTGACCCGTAGAGGTATTTTTGCAATATCTGGTCCAGATTCACAGAATAATGAGCCATATAAGAAACTTAGTTATATTCATGTGGTGCCTTTTGATAGAGGATTTTGAAATAACCCCCAAGAACTTAGAGATGGATTTGACATCCTCAAGACACAGAAAAGGAATCTTCTCTCTTTATGGGTGGAACAATAGAGTCTTAGGCAGGTTGAGATAAGAGATAGGAGGTGGAAATTCCATCCAATCTATCTTTGTGCCTCTGCTTTAACCACCCCAGATGGCACAAGGGGCTGATGTGCACTGATCCTGCCGTTTTTCTTCTCATTTCTTGATTTTCAGATGACAATCCCACATAGATAGAAGTTCATGTTGGCATCAAGCCACACACACCTCAGACAGTCTATCCAAGGCAAGCTGCCAACATGCAACATGGAATGACTTGGTTTTTTGAGGGAAAAGACTGGTTGGAAAGAAATTAAGAAATACACATCTGCATTACCAAGACAGATAATCTCCAGAGATAATCTCAGAGCCAGTAAGAATCCTAGGAGCATAAAGGAGCTCCAAAAAAGAAGAATGATGGTAGAGGAAGTGTTTGCAGTACTAAATGCCTATTTAGAAGATGTTTCAAAACTTTCTGCCTTCTTAGCCATTATAGGAAATGCGTTATCTTTTCTGGAGACTGAAGCCAGGTTTAATTGGAGCAATAGAGCCTAGGATAATTCATGTCTCTCACTGAGGGGCATGAAGATCAAGGTAATTGTTTCCAAAAGACCATCCACTGACTGGTGCTACCAGCTGCATTAGAATTCATCAGGGATGGGCGCCTGGGTGGCTCAGTCGGTTAAGCAGCTGCCTTTGGCTCAGGTCATGATTCCAGGGTCTTGGGATCAAGTCCTGCATCAGGCTCCCTGCTCAGCAGAGAGCCTGCTTCTCCCTCTACCTCTGCCTGCTGCTCTGCCTACTTGTACTCTCTCTGTGTCAAATAAATAAAAACCTTTTAAAAAAAAGAATTTATCAGGGAGCTTTTTTTTTTGTTTAAACAATAACAACAACAATAACAACTCATTCCTCTTTTTTACCACCAGTGATTCTGACTAAGCAAGTATAATAAGGTAGGACCCAGAAGCCTGCATTTTTTAAAGATTTTATTTATTTATTTGACAGAGAGAGAGAGATCACAGGTAGGCAGAGAGGCAGGCAGAGAGAGAGGGGGAAGCAGGCTCCCTGCTGAGCAGAGAACCTGATGCAGGGCTTGATCCCAGGATCCTGAGATCATGACCTGAGCTGAAGGCAGAGGCTTTAACCCACTGAGTCACCCAGGTGCCCCCAGAAGCCTGCATTTTTAAGAGTGTCCCAGTTAATTCTGATGTGGGAATATCAGCATAAGGGAATTTCAGAGATGGAGGGTCTATCCCTTGCTCTTCTGTGAGGTGTTTGGGTCAAAGTTTTTAACCTTGGTGGTCTTCTGTTACTCGGTCTTCAAAAAGTCCACTTATCTCCTTTCCTTACTAGTTGTAATGAATGATATGTTCATGTTGCTTTATAATTTGCAGAACATGCTTGGGTCCAGTTTTTTATTTGATTCTTATAGCAATTATGTGATGTGACTTTGTAGTATTCTTTTTTTTTTTTTTTTAAAGATTTTGTTTATTTATTTTAACAGAGAGAGAACACAAGCAGGCAGAGAGGCAGGCAGAGGCAGAGAGAGGAGCAGGCTCCCCGCCGAGCAAGGAGCCCGATGTGGGACTCGATCCCAGGATGCTGGGATCATGACCCGAGCCGAAGGCAGCTGCTCAACCAACTGAGCCACCCAGGCGTCCCGACTTTGTAGTATTCTGTATATGAGAAAAATCAGGACAAATATCAGTACAAGGTTCACAGCACTTGAACTCATGCCTTGTGACCTCACAGGCTGGACTATTTTCCTTAATTCAAATTTATTTCTAAGAATTCCTTGAAAGAAATGGAAAATGCGGCTAGGTATGGTATCAGGGTGATATAACCAATTATTGAGTACAGCTTTTGATGAGATGCCTCTTTAAAAATTTCATTTAAGGGGCGCCTGGGTGGCTCAGTTGGTTGGGCGACTGCCTTTGGCTCAGGTCATGATCCCGGAGTCCCGGGATCGAGTCCCATATCGGACTCGCGGCTCTGCGGGAAGTCTGCTTCTCCCTCTGACCTTCTCCCCTCTCATTCTCAGTCTCTCTCACTCTAATAAATAAATAAAATCTTTAAAAAAAATTTCATTTAAAACTTTTTAAGTATAATACTAAAGTGTTTAATAGTCAATACTTACAAAAAGCCTGCCCTGTCTTAGGCACTTATTTAAAAATGCATTATCCAGGTATAATTGACATTTAATAAATCACATCTATTTAAATTATGCAATTCAGTAACTTCACATATGTGTGAAACCACGACCACAATCAAGATAGTGAACATAGCCATTGCCCGTCCAAGTTTCTTCATGCCCCTCTGTAACTCCTTCCTCTCACCTCTCCCTTTCCACCCCATTCCCAAGAAACCACTGATCCACTTTCTGTCATAATAGTCAGTTGTATACTCTATAAGCTTATAGGATACAGTATATAGTATATTTGTCTTTATTCTTTCATTCAGTAGCATTATTCTGAGATTTATTCATTGTTATGTGTGTCAGTGGTTCACCTTTTTCATTGCTCAGCAATATTCCATGGATGGCCATTTGGATTGTTTCCAGTTTGGCTATTATACATAAAATAGCCATAACTACTCATGTATAAGAATTCGTATGGATATTTCTTTGTATGGATATATGTATATTTCTTCTTTGGGTAAATACCTAGGATTGAAATATATGTTATGTTTAACTTTCAATATTCTAATAGGTGTGTAGTGATATCTCATTGTGATGTTAATTTGCATTTTCCTAATAACTCTTGATGTTCAACATCTTTTTATATGCTTACTTGCCATCTGTATATCTCCTTTGATGAAGTGTTCATTGAAATAATTTGACAGGCATTCTATTTTCATCCTTTTGGCAACATTATGAAGTGAGTAATATTATTATCCCCTCTTACCAGGAGGTAGAAAGACCCTGTAACTTTCCTAATTTCATACAGCTTGCAAGAAAGAGGTAGGATTTGAGCCTAGATAGTCAAGCACCTGAGTCTGTAGACTAGATACAGATATGTGTAGAAATGTGCTAGATAATCAAGCACATTTATGCTATAGAGTCATGCAAATTTGAAGCTTTTCCACCTAAACTCTGTTGCTCAGAGTAATGCATAATCCAGATGACAAATGTAAAATCGAAGTTGGGGGAGTCAGTGCATGATGTTGTGGTTGTGCCTTTGCAGATCTGGTTTGTTCACTGGGCATATTAGAGATAGAGTAGGGGCCCTGAACACCACCATAGAGACTGGATTGTGCAGGGGACAAAGTCAGTATGTCATCAAGAGACAGTTCAAGGGGTCCTGGGCATGGAGCCTGCTTAAGATTCTTTCTCCCTTTACCCCTCTTCCCATTCACTCTCTCTCTCTTTCAAATAAATAAATCTTAAAAAAACGCACACACGCAACAGTTCAAGACTATGCACAGAATGGCTGTCTGTCCCTTTGGGTTTCCAAGGGCTGGAAAAGAGGTAAGGGATGAGAAGGTTAAACAATGTGATGTTATTAGTGGGGGGAGGTCAAGGCAGGAACCCAAACACATGCCCGTCACTGAGTGGTCTATGGCTTCTGGAGAAGTTAAGGCCCTTATCCCAAAGATAACAGTTACTGGAGAAGAAAGGCATTATGGGCCCAAGAGAGGTGCAAGGACTCCCCCCATTCTAACTAAACAAATAGAGAAACTTTTCTATATGGTTCTCAGAATCATCCACGTGAATGTACTTATTAGCCAACATAGGTATACAGAGTAGGGTCCTATAGAGAAACTCTGGAAGATATCTCCTATTTGAAGCAATCATAAAAATTTCATGGAAGTAGCACACTTCATAAAAGCCATCTCCTTAGGGAATTCTTTTCACCCCTGCCCAGTAAATTATCTCATTCCTTCTTGAAAGGGATGGCAAATTGGGTGGTGACCAACAGTGATGACAGCTTTTCTGCTCAGGCAAAGGGAGGCATGTGAATAAAAAATGATGTACCTAATTGTACTGTACACCTTCTTACCTTTCCACAGAGGCACTTTATATGTCATCTTCAGGCTTTACCACATTTATTTTATTTTATTATTTTTTTTTAGAGAAAGAAAGAAGGGGATGCAGAGGGGCAGAAGGAGAGAAAGAATCTTAAGCAGGCTCCACACCCAGTTTTACCCAGCAAACGGGATTAAACAACAGAAATTCTATCTATCTATCTATCTATCTATCTATCTATCTATCTTACATTTTCTTTATCCATTCATCTGTTGATGGACATCTAGACTTTTTCCATAGTTTGGCTATTGTGGACATTGCTGCAATAAACATTGGTGTGCACGTGCCCCTTCGGATCACTGCATTTGTATTTTTGGGGTAAATACCCAGTAGTGCAGTTGCTGGGTTGTAGGGTAGCTCTATTTTCAACTTTTTGAGGAACCTCCATACTGTTTTCCAGAGTGGCTGCACCAGCTTGCATTCCCACCAACAGTGTAGGAGGGTTCCCCTTTCTCCTCATCCTCGCCAACATCTGTCGTTTCCTGACCTGTTTTAAAATGTACTTTTATTTCACAATGTAATGTATTTAAACTTGGAATGCATGTTACAATTGATGATATGGCATTAATTGGAAGCATCTTTTCTTAACTGATGATACATGAAAGTGCTTCGTTTTATCACTGATTTAACACTTCACAAATGATTCTATTAAATATATCATCCTTATTTTGCAGATAATAAAATCAAACTGCATTGGAAAAGCAGTGGCAGAAGCAAGGCTCAAACCCAGTTTGTCTGACTCTAAAATATATGTTCTTTCTACTACATACTTTGTTACAGATTGAATAATATCCCTCAAAATTCATATGTTGAAGTCCTAATCCCCAGTACCTCAGAAAGTGATTTTATTTGGAATAGAGTCGTTAATAGAAGTAATTTGTTAAATAAGGATGAGGTCATACTAGAGTAGGGTCAACCCTGACCTAATATGATTGCTCTTTCATAAAAGAAGAAATATGGACAAGGGCACACATGCATGGACATGCCATTTGAACATGAAGGAAGAGATTAGAGTGACGTGCTTACAATCTACGGAACACCAATGGTTCCCAGCAAGTCACCAGCAGCCAGGAGACAGTTAAGGAACAGATTCTCCCTAGTGCCCTCAGGGGAACTAACTCCAGCAACACTTTGATCTTGGACTTCTAGCTTCCCAAAGTGTTAGAGAATAAATTTCTGTTGTTTAATCCCATTTGTGGGACTTTGTTACAACACTCCTCATAAACTAAGACACCATATTACCTCTCTCAAGAAACATCCAGCCTGGTTTCTCTCACAGATTAATCTCCAAAAAGGTACTCTTCATCCACCAGGGTAAAACCTCCAAATGCTCTAGATGAAACTGAGTAAGTAGTTCAGGATTACAAATGTCTCTCTCACTACTGATTGAACCCTCCCTTCATCTTCCTGCCACACACTTAACCTGGCTCTCAAATAACATGAGCTCTTGTGTCAGCGGAGCTCTATTTATGGTGCTCTGGAGATGAAACTGCCTCCGTATACCACCTGACATGGCTCCAGGCTTGTGTCATGCAGGGTGGACAGTAAAAATCACATCACCTTGCCCAGGAGTGTGGCTCAGAAATAAATAAGATGGACATGACCCCATAAGCACTGGAGAGGTCTTGAGCACCACAGTGATGGGTTCCGGGTCTTCCTCTTCCTATGTTGCCCTCCCTGGTCCCCCTAGGCTGCTTGCTCCATCCAGACAGAGCCTGAGCCAGTTGTGACTCAATCAGCATACTGGCAGGGGTCTCAAATATGTCCCCCTGTGCTGAACACTGCTTTGTCCTCCACAGCTGTTCCTTTTCCCCAACGTGAAGACCCAGTTCGTATGACTTCGCTTTCTGATTTCTAGTCCACATCTCATTGTCTTGAGCCCCTGCCACTTAGCCTGGGGGTTTTGTCACCGTACCAGTGCTCTATAATAGAAATTTCCCTTGTGATGGAAATAGTTTATATCTGCACTGTCCAGTATGGTAGCTACTAGCCAGATGTGGCTATTGAGCACTTGAAATGTGCTAGTGAACCTGAAGAAGTGAATTTTTTATTCAATGAGAGTGAAACCCTCATAAAGAGGATTAGTGTCCTTATAAAAGAGATCCCAGAAAGCTCCCTTGTCCCTTCCACCATGTGAGGACACAGTGAGAAGCTAGCAGTCTATGAATCAGAAGAGGGCTCTCAATAGGCAGTGAATTTACCAGTGCCTTGATCTTAGATGTCTTAGCTTCCGGAACTATGAGAATAAATTTTGTATTGTTCACAAGCTACCCATTCTATGGTACTACTCAGTAGTTTAAAAATCTTAACCAATATACACAGTTAAATTTGAAAACCAGTAATATTATATTACCAACTGTTATGGCTCAGCCCCAAGGTACACAGAGATCAGGAAATAAAATATTGTGGGATCTACTCTGTATGTCATACCCTAGCCCCTGGATCAGATTTTGAGTACTGGTCCATTTCCACTTTTTTGGAAACTGCCATTTTGACTGTTGCTCACTTTTCTATAGGACATCAAGACTTAGTGAAATGACCACATTATGGGTTGGTGTATTTGGATGTCTTATCCAACTGAGCACTCCATTAATGGTGTGCTCTCCATTTGTGGAACAAGAGTTGGTGAATGTGGTGCTTATTCTCCTTTGCAACTCCAGATCTTTTGGCTCTGTTCTGTGTCCCAAGAAACTGGTCTGCATACATTGCTTCATTTGGATTTTTCTGCCAGCTTGTCTCCTTCAGCCAATGGGAGGCACCAGTAGGAGATCATAAAGTGGCAGGAACGAGAGGCTGGTGTATTTTTCTTATTCCCTTTCCTGCCCCATGTTGCAATTTTGGCAGTGACTATGTTGCTTCCCCTATAGATCTCCTCGAATCCCTCCCTGCAAGGCAAGGCTCTAGCTCTCACTGGATTCTGGAAGCAATGTTCCTTCTGCCTGCCCAGTAAGCCAGGTAGCTTTTTACTACAGCTGGCCCCAGAGCATCTCATCATCGCTTGCTGATCCCTCCAACTTTGTCCGTGCAGCTATAAGTGGTCTCTTTATTAACATCTCCTTTTTTTGGCTGGAACTCTGATTCAAATATGATCTTAAAAATGGGCCAAGATACTGCAAAAACGTGGAAGAGCCTTCTGTATCCTAAGGGGAGATGAAACTGTGTCTAGTCTGATGGCTCATGATGAGTGAATTCTATGATATTTTAGGACTTTGAAAAGTGGTAATCCATATGGGATTTATGTGGTAACTTCCTCTTAGCCACACTGTCCTATTCCCCAACTGTTTTCAAATAATTGGTCATGGGGGGGGGGGGCGCCTGGGTGGCTCAGTAGGTTAAGCCTCTGCCTTTGGCTCAGGTCATGATCTCAGGGTCCTGGGAACGAGCCCTGCATCGGGTTCTCTGCTCAGTAAGGAACCTGCTTCCCCCTCTCTCTCTGCCTGCCTCTCTGCCTACTTGTGATCACTCTCCTCTCTGTCAAATAAATAAATAAAATCTTTAAAAAAAATAATTGGTCATAAGAAACATTTACTGAGTACTTAGCATGTACCAGGCATTGTCCTTCACAAATATTATTCCACTTAGTTACCCCAACAACCACAGATTACCACCACCTCTATTTTACATAGAAAGAAATTTAGGGTCAAAGAGGTTAACTTGCCCCAAATCACCAGCTAGTAAGTGATGGAGCCACTTGGGATTTCCCCTAACCTTTCCTGGGATCTCCCTTGAAGAGAACAAATCTATTTAGGTACCCTCTGACCACAGTGGTTTTAAGACGTGCCCTTCCTAAACTCAATACTCCAAAAGCTCTTTAAGAGGAAAACAATCTTTAGCACCATCAGCCAGGTGACAGACCCTAAAGTCTCTTCAGTGTGACTGTTGAGTGTCTGGTTTTCTAGTCTTCCAACTTTCTCTCTCTCCCCCCTTTTGTATCTTGCTCTTCAAATTTCCTCCACTTAGCCAGAGCCCCTTTAGAGTGGCTCAGGAGAAATCTGGAGGCTCTAAGCCAAGAGGACATAAGAAGATTCTATAACATAAATGGTGTTTTTCCGTCCTAAATCAGTTGCCTTCTACCTCCCCCTCCAGCTGTAAGCTGGCACGTAAATATCAAGCAATCAGAAACTGCCTCACAAAATTCACGCCTGCCTGCTAAAAGCAGGCAGAGGCTGCCAGGATTGGGAGTGGGAAGGTGTTGGATTGCAGGTCACCCCAAGTCGTAGCTACTGTCAGATCCTCCTCATACAGGAGCTTGGAGGCTAATCCCACCCAAGTGTAAAGCAATTTGCACTTCACTCAGATGTTGGTTATTAACAGGATGTTCCCACCATCTCATCTCTCTGTCACAGCTGTGGAGTCCTCTGGAAAGGTCGGCCAAGACTGGAGAGCCTTAGTTTTCTTATTAATTGATGTTTGAAATAGTGAAAAGAAACTCATCTGCAGGGTGCTGCTTACGCATCTCAAGTCCAACATGCTCACCAGCCGGCACGCTGTGCAGGTGGAGTCAGTGAGGCCTGCCTCCACCTTCCTAATAGGTGTCCACGTGCGGGGAAGAAGCGAGAGGAGGTGATCCCTAGCTTGGGGTTAGCCCCCTGGGTTCCAATTCCCTACCCCCCTCCCCATCAAGTCCCTTAGAATTACCAATATCCATTCTGCCTGTAAGTCAATTCCCAAATGTCCAAGTTGTGAATCAGTCACACGATCGCAGTGCCTCTTCTCCAGTTGCCACTGGGTCGGGAAGAGCACATCAGCCTTCTGCCCCCGGCACTCCCTCATTAATCCAGGGGTGCTTACCTCTCCTTGACACTTTGCTTTTCTCAGGAAGTATATGTTGCTGATAGCAATAATCTCAGATCTCTGATCCTTAGTTCAGCAAGTATGAAAAAGGCAGCTGCTTTCATCCTGCTCTCAGTTCAGAGTGATTGGTGGGAATGTGGTATCACAAAGGTACCTGAGGCTACCTCTGTACTTAGTGAGAAGGTTGATCACTTAGCAGTAACTGCCCCGGGTATAGGATGAGGTAGGAGTGGCTAATGTGTCACATGTATGTCATTCCTCTTCTACTTTGGGGATTTGACGTTTAGCAGAGGAAGCTGGGGCCCATAGATATGAAAATGACATTCTTAAATTCATGAAGCTACAAACTAGCAGTTGAGATGTGGATCTAGGTAGACTCTCTCTGACTCCTAGTGCCGTGCTCCATCTCACCGCATCAAACTCATTCCATGACTTCCTAACGCAGCTCTACAACTTACAGGATCCAGGGCCCAGTGTTTTAGCATCAAAGTTCAACACACACACACACACACACAAACTCATATACATTTCAGCCTTTGTTCGTTTTTGGAGACATTTTTGTGTACTTGTGGCGCGGGAGGTTGTGTTTTTTTGTTAGAGATCGAGGGAGAGAGCACACGCCCAGGGATGTGGGTGGGGTAGGGGAGGGGCAGAGGAAGAGAGAAAATCTTAAGCAGGTTCCATGCTCAGGCAGAGCCCAACATCGGGCTCGATCTCACAACCCTGAGATCATGACCTGAGAAGAAAGCACAAGTCATACTCTTTAAAGACCGAGCCCCCCAGGTTCCCCCAGCCTTGTGTGTGTGTGTGTGTGTGTGTAGTTTTATCAATGAGAACTAATCCCCCACAACATCTAAAACAAAATTCTAAAAAACAAATCCTCTGAGAGGGGCAACCCTGTGAAACTAGGCCGCACCAAAAAATGGGCTGGCCCCCTCCCCCCACCAGCATCGGTCAAAGAGGTCCTTGAACCAAGCCAGATATGAGTGGTCAGCTAAGAGAATGGCACATGATCAGATATCCCCGAATGGCTCTTGAATGGGAATACCTGGAAGCAGAATTCCGGAAGCACATGCTATAATACACCATAAGCAGCTCCTGGAAATAAAGCATTCTAAAGTCTAGTGAGTTTCGAAAGCCCTGTCTACTATACCCTTTTCTTAAAAAGTCATCATGCAGAATTATATTAAAGGCTCTTGAGTACTGCAGCAAAAAAATGTGCTAACTTTTCTAGTATTTTCCAAACTTTAAAAACCCTCCTCTTCTTCTCAGCAATACATATATTAATATCCAACAAAACATATTTAAGGAGGGACGCCTGGGTGGCTCAGTTGGTTGGCCAACTGGCTTCGGCTCAGGTCATGATCCCAGCATCCTGGGATCGAGTCCCACATCGGGCTTCTTGCTCGGCAGGGAGCCTGCTTCTCTCTCTGCCTCTGCCTGCCTTTCTGCCTGCTTGTGTTCTCTCTCTGTTAAAATAAATAAATAAAATCTTTAAAAAAAAAAATTTAAAAAAAAACATATTTAAGGAGATGGCATTAAAGTGTTCTGAAAATAGGTACAGTAGTAGAGAGAGATGAGTTTCTTCTCAACCTGGGGTGGATTCCAATATGTGCCACAGGACCCTGACCCTCTTTCCACAGTCAATTTAGACCAAACAGCTTTCTTTAGCCCCATGTCATGGGCCCTGCTGGGTGACAAATCTGGGATGTTGCCCATCTGAAGGTCACTAGTTACATACCTGGATTCTCTTTTCACTGCAACCCAACAGTCAGCACCCACTCCTTTCCCCCCATCTCTCTCTCTCTCTTTAGATATAGATAGATATAGATCAGTCTATAGATATCTCTATCTATCTATATCTATCTATCTATATCATGTTTTGCTTTATTACTTTCTAAAAGATTTCTTCTTAAAGCCAAGGAATTTCCAACATTTTACTATATTTGTTAATTTAAAAGTTGAAGCTGCTCACACAGGATTGAGAGAAAGTATGGTAGGATGGACAGCCCACATTTTAGAAGCACATTCTCTTTGTTTAATCCTGATCATCTGGGCCCTGAGTCTACCCTTCAGTAGGCTAAACACTAGAATGTTCTAGACTATTATAGACAATGACAACTCCCCCCTCACCCCAGAAGATGCAAGCTACGCCACATTCCACAAATATACACCCTCCTAATGTATATTTTCCCCCTCCTATTTCTGTTTCTTTCCTTGTAAACATCAGAGAGAGAGGTTTTGATAAATGAAAAGGATGGGTAATCAGCAAATTAATCTTAATTTTCAATTCACTGCCAACCACTCAGGTAGACTGATGCCTTATGGCAAGTATTCTAAGGCTATCACAAGATAATGTATTAGAGGAAGTAAAAATCCTTCTCTTTTATTTACTCCTTCCATTCCTTAACTTCCACTTCCCCTGTCTTTACACACACACATGTATATACAGCACACAATGCTTCTTTTTCAGAGCATACGTCTCTTTTGGAAGCAACTTCCGCTGGTGCTATAGCATTACTCACACATTTGTCAGTAATTCTGTCATACGGAAGAGCTTACATTTCGGGGTGCTTCACTAGGTACAAGCGCTATTAATGAGTGGAGCCAAGTCTGTAAGTGATGAACTTTCCCATCACACTATCATCACCATCAGCATCGTTAAAATGATCACCAACAATCAATATTTATTGCAGGCCTACATTTTGTAAGCACGGAGTTGGGTACTCTCATGATCATAAAGAAGGAGCAAATCAATAATATCTGGAGTGTGCTGATAGCTTACCATGGGCTCTGTGCTAGGTTCCTGATGCTCAGTCTCTCCCCGAAGCTACACAGAAGCCCTCTGTTGGCTTCTTGCTCAACAGGTGAGAGGGCTCAGGAGATGTAATCCAAAATATTGCTTTCATGTAGCAACATCAGTGATTTCAGTGCCTAACCTTTGCCCCCTGGAGGAGTATGTTTTCACTTCAAACAGCAATCCAAACCTTCTTTTCTTATGTCTTATTTACTCAACTAAAGTGAATTCTGCACAAATGCTTTTGATTAGCAATTTGTACTCATTTCCGTGCATTTTTTAATTCACTCAGTGAAGATTTAATGAGTGCATGTCATTTTTCCAGCACTGAGCTAGGTCCTAGGGGTTCAGCCTTAAACTGGATACATTACCATTCAGCCTAAAGCCTGGAGTTGAATTTATAATATAGATGTCCTACTCAAGATTCCATTTAGTCTGTGGAAAGCCTTGAGTGCACAGGAAGGACAGTCTGCCTAGTGGGGCTATCGGCAACACTGAAGAGCTCTGCAGTGGAGCCATTCCAGCTCAGAGAAAGCAAGACGGAAAACAAAATCTCCCAAGCAATATCTTTAGATGTTCAATACATGTGACAAATACGAGTGGCTCTTCATCAGTTCTGAATGCCTATTATGCACATTTTATCTGGTCCGGCAGCTGTTTTGGGAGCCAGGCTAAATGTTTTTTTTTGTATTTGTACAGCAAGACATGAGACTTTCAGGAATTAACAGGCCGAGGACAAAATGAAGCAGATTTTGGTTCCAATGGGGAAGACCTTTCTTACAATCAGAAAAACCTGAAGAAGGAATAAGATACAGTTTAGCAGGAATGAAGAAGAAGAGATTTAAATAAGAGATGTAGGGAGGAGGGGTGCCTGGGCGGCTCAGTGGGTTAAAGCCTCTGCTTTTGGCTCAGGTCATGATCTCAGGGTCCTGGGATCGAGCCCCGCATCTGGGCTCTCTGCTCAGCGGGGAGCCTGCTTCCTCCTCCTTCTCTGCCTGCCTCTCTGCCTACTTGTCATCTTTCTCTCTCTCTGTCAAATAAACAAAATCTTAAAAAAAAAAGAGAGAGATGTAGGGAGCGGTGAGGGATGGACTAATTCTTAAGGTTTCTGCCAACTCTGGGATTCTAATTCTATGCCTGAATCTAAGTATGAATTTTTTTTTTAAACTGGCTTTGATAGCTAGAGAATGGATAGTTTTTAATTACCCAGAGAATAAGTTTAGTGGTTATGGATTGTCCTTGGTTCATTTCCAGCTCCCTGGTTTTGCTTGATCCAATGCGAGGTCTCTTTTTCTTGGTCTAGTACATATGCACAGACATAAACAAAACAGAATGAATATATCCATCGTGACTTTATATTTTCCCTATTTTTTATGCTTTGACATCTTGGGGCCTTGTTGACTGTGGAGGGACTATGCCTGTCGGGGCTGGTTAATTCTTGGAGATAGTAAAGAAACCTGGACTGTGCCCTTCAAAAGCAAACCAGCCAATCCAGCGCTCATACCCCCAGCGACCTCCATTGTCTAGCTCTTATGCTCTGAGCCATGATTCCCCTAACCCGATCAGCCCAGAGACAGGTATCAGACAAGTAGGGTTAGCCCCTGTTCTCTGGAGTTCACTGAAATGATTCAAACTAGCGAATCCTAACCCTGTTTACCGTGCCTGGCCCATTCTCCATGAAATGCACAGTAAAGCCTCTAGCCCATGCTTCCCCTCATCCCCTCTGCCTCGTGACTGACCCCAGTACTTCCCCATGTGGCCTGGTATGGCATAGAGCATGTCTTCTGTTTCTAGGGCAATAGGAGTACAGACCTCTTCCTTTAGGACAGTTATTTCTGTGTCTCACCATACCTGATTAAAACACATCCCCGTACCCTTGAAGCAATGTAAATATAGGCGGGCAGACAGTTTGATAGGAAAGAAATAACTAAAATGGAAATTTAGGGATTATTCTATGGATTTATTTATTTATTTGAGAGAGAAAGTGAGCGAGAGAGCACGAGCAGGGGGAGGGGCAGAGGGAGAGGAAGAAGCAGATTCTCCACTGAGCAGGAAACTCGATGTGGGGCTCTGTCCCAGGACTCCGGGATCACGACCTGAGCTGAAGGGAGATGCTTAACTGACTGAGCCACCCAGGGACCCCTCTGTGGATTTAATAGCTTTTTCCTGGCCTCTATGATTAGTAAAGGAAAGAAGCTGACATTTTTTGAGCATCTACTTCATGCAACTAATCACATTATATTAAGTCTCAGAACACACTAGCATTGCAAGGTAGATATAATCAAATGCCTTCACTTTAAAGGCCAGGACACTAAGCCTGAGGAAGTTAAATAATGCCCAAGGTCACACGTTCAGCTCCTGGCAGTGCTGAACCTGAAGCCAGGCTTTCTGTTCCAGGTTTTATTGGTTTGTTTTTTACACCATACCCCAGTTACCACTTTCTACACCAAATATGAATGTCAGAGCAGCCTGCCTTGATTCAGCTTCCACGTAGCAAACAGAATGGGAATGGATTCTGCTCGTTTCCTACCCATAGAGCCAGCTGGATCCTTGAGGCAACAGCGTATGCTAAACTAGATGGATGAAAAAAGCATGTTTATAAGCAAGTAATATGGGTGCAGGATGAGGCATATGAGGTACTGAAACTGTCAAGTCTGGCTAGTCAAGTCAATCTGTCTAGTCTGGCTTCTGATGGCACTGCCCTGTGGCTGATGAAGCCCAGTGTTTCCTGGCCCTAGCCTCAGGCAAACTCCTCTATTCACAGCTAAATGCCTTAGCTCAGCTCTCCAGGTTGGGAAGATCCAAGGCTTAATTCTTGGACTTCTTTTATTTTATCTCTACACTGGCTCCAATCCTATGGTTTTAAATAAAACTGATAAACCAATGACTTCCAAAGTAACATTCCAAGCCCAGATGTCCACCCTGAATATCAGACACACAAATTTATCTGCACTGTCCCCACTCCCACCTTGGTGCAGTGACACAGAGGCTCTGCCAAAGGAGAGAAGCAAACCTTAAAGAGAAATGCTCTGCCAAAGGGGCCGATATTACTTTGAACAAAGCCTGGAGAAGTTCTCCTAAATGCCTTGATGTTGAAAACACAGAAATCTTGGTGATGAGCAGCGAAGAGAGGGCTAGAAGGCCCATGATCCTAGTAGCAACAAGCCACCTGGAAGACCAGCAGAAACTTAACAGAGAGAACTAAGGAAAGGGAAAGCCAGGAAGAGTCCTTGGTGGGGAGGGGCTGGGTGGGTTAGGAAGGCAGGGGTGTGTTCTAAGCTGCCCCCATTCAGGAACAATCAGAGCAGAACGTGGAGCAGACACCAAAGCATCTCCTAAACCATGCAGAGATCCATCAGCAAAAGATGGAGGCCTATGAGCTCAAGGGGATTAAGCACAAATTCAGACCAACAGCAGATAAATAAGCTAGTCTGACTCGGAGATGACCCTTAGGAAGCCCGGCTTCGAAAATAAGATTATACTCATCTCTGATGGTCTGGGAGACTGTGCACATATTCAAGGTTCACCCTTCCAGGGCAGACTGGAGAAAGAATCTCAGAACTACTGTTAAATAGGAGGCAAAATCGAAACTCCCTGAACTCTAAAAACAGTCTCCAAGACCCCACCTGCTCCCCTTGGTCCCAAACCCACATGTAATAGTAAAGCGTGAGAATATAACTGGACAAGGGGGTTTAAGCAAGACTCAGCTGCCCACTGTGTCTCTCCAGTTAACATTTCACAGGTCTCTCAAACTTGGCATGTCAAAACAGAGCTCCTGATAACCACTCCTGATTTTTCCAAGGAAAATTAGAAGGAAAAAATTTCAAATTAATGAGGAGACAGGAATAGTAACTTTATCATATGAGCAAAAGTAAGCAAAGTGAACAAAAGAAAATAACAACATAAAATAAATCATAAACATAAAAGATGATGGAAGAAACAAAATGAATAGAAGAGGCAGTGCATAAATGTAAATAGACTGAATTCTCCCATTAAAATACAAAGACTGCCTTATTGGCTTAAAAAACTGGTTAATGCAGTTTATAAGAAGCATAGTTAGAGAAAATAATAAGATTAAATATAAAGGGATGAATTCAGCAAAATACAAATTTAACAAAGGCAGGATTGGTGATAGTTCTAACAAATAAGATGGAATTTAAGTACTTACCAGAGTAAAGAGAGTTGCCATGAATTTATAAGCTGCACAGTTTGTGAAAAAGATATATAAACCTGAATTCATGCATACATAAAGATCATCTGTACATATGTGAAACAAAACTTATGCAAGAGAATGCTATAAACATACAATTACTATGGGAGATTTCAATACACCTATCTCAAAATGGACGGATTTAATAAATAAACAATACAATATATAAATAAGCAATAAACAATAAATAAGGCCACAGAGGAATTGGCTAGTACAAAAAAATAAGTGTGTATACAAACACATACTATACATGTATGTGAATTAAAACACATATACACATATATATATACATACACATGTATATCCACATATGTGCACATACATACATATCTTATCCTCATTAAATAGACTTTTTCCTTTAGTCTATGGAACATTTATGTAAACTGGCTTTATAAATTAGCCACCAAGTGAAACTTGATAAAGTTTAAACAGTAGAGATTTTATATGACGAAGAATCCAATAAAAATAGAAAAAAAGAAGAATGAAAAATCTTATTTACTTTGAGATTTAAAATTCATAGATAAGATTCATAGATAATCTTTGTGTTAAAGGGGGAATAAAAAGAAATTTCAAACAACCTAGAAAGCAACTAACCAAACACTTATCAAAACTTATGGGACTCTTTGGAAAAAGTATAGCCTTAAATGTTTTTATTAGTAAAGAATAAAAATAAAAATATAGAAACTTGGTATTCATCTTAAGAAACTAGAAGAACAACGTAATAAATCACAAGAAACTAGGAGGAGGGACAAATAAAGATCAAAGCTTATCTTGGGGTGCCTGGGTGGCTCTGTGGTTAGCACGTGGGTCTTCCTTGGTTTTGACTCAGGTCATGATTTCAGGGTTGTGAGATAGAGCCCTGAAACAGGCCTAACGCTCAATGTGGAGTCTGCTTGAGAGTCTTTCCCTTTCCCTCTTCCTCTGCCCCCCCCACTCATGTGCGTGCATGTGCACTCTCTCTCTCTCTAAAATAAGTAAATAAAAAAATCTTTTTTAAAAAAACTTATTTCAACAAAACAGAAGACAAGGAATACAAATGTTAGAAAGGATAAGTAAATTTGAGAGGTGGTTCTTTGAAAAATAGTGTAAAATAAAATAGACTATATGGTGTAAAATAAAATAGACTTAACACCTAGCAGTCAGAATATAGATGAAAGAAAAAGAACAATCACAGATGTAGGAAAGATTAAAAGAATATTACATGAAAATTATTTCCCAAAGGGAAATGATTGCTTTGGCAAAATATAAATCACTTAAAGCTATTTAAGAAGTGGAAAAGTTGAACAGACCAACAACTGTAGACAGGCTGGAAGCTGGTGAAGGTAATTCTAGAACCATCATTGAAAAGGGCACTAGGACCAGATGGGTTCACAGCTGAGATTTATCTAACCTTCACAGAGTAGATAATTATCATGTTACTTCAACTATTCCAGGCCATAGAAAAAGCTAAACAGCTCCCTAATTAATTTTATGGAACAAGCATAAATCCATACCAAAATCCGATAAAGAATAGTAGAAAAATAGAAAAGCATACTCAACCTCACTTAGGAATATAGATATGAAAATTTTAAATAAAACTGGCAAAAGAATCCAGCAGTGTATACAAAAATACAGTAAGACCAAATAGAGTTTATTCCAATGATACAAATGGAATTAAGTATCAGGACACTTACCAATATAATTAATTATATCAACACATTAAAGGAAAGAAACCATGTGATCATATTTATAGATGCAGAAAAACAATACTAAGTAAAATAGGAATGGTTGGAAACTACTTAAATAACTAGAAGCAAACCAAATCTGAATAAAATAAAATAATAAAATAATAATTTCAATTAAAATCAGTAATTAGACCAGAATTCCCATTATTATTATTACTATTATTTAATATTGTTTGAAAGATTGTTTGAAAACAGTAAGAAAATTAATGGTAGATACACTGAAAATTATAGCTTAAATGACCTCTTTTTTGCTAATTCCATGATTGTATATCTACAAAGAATCAAGACACTTTAATAAAATCTATCAGTATTAATATGAGAATTCGGTAATGTGCCTAAAGATAAAATATAAGAATTTAATACAGAAATTTGAAATGCTATTGACTTTTCTCTACTTAACAGTAGTACCCAGAAATGGGACTAGAGGAAATTGTCCACTTAAAACAGTGATAAAAGATTTTTTTTAAAAAGAAAGGTAGAGGTTAAGTATAGAGGGAGAGGGAGAGACAGAATCTCAAGTAGACTCCTAGCTGAGCATAGAGCCCAACCCAGAGTTCCATCCACAAATTGAGATCATGACCTGAGCCAAAATCAAGAGTCCGATGCCTAACTGACAAAGCCACCCAGGAACCCCAACAGTGAGAAATAATTTTTTTAAAAATCTTGCAACTAAATTTATTTTTATTTATTTTATTTTTTTAAAGACTTATTTATCTTAGAGAGAGAGAGAGAGAGACAAAGGGTTGGGGTAGGGGCAGAGGGAGGGAGGGAGGGAGAGAGAGAGAGAGAGAAGCAGACTCCCCAGTGATCATGGAGCCCAATACTGGGCCCAATCCTATGACCCTGAGATCATGACCTGAGCTGAAATCAAGAGTTAGATGCTCACTGAATGAGCCACCCAGGTGCCCTGGAACTAAATTTATTTTTAAATTAAACTTTTTTCTAAATTTGGAACTAATTGTAGTTTCATATAGTTTTATTTCATATTGTAAGAAATAGTACAAGGATATCCTTTGTACCCTTTACTCAGTTCCCCCCAATGGTAAGATCTTATAAAACTATAGTACAATATAACCAGGATATTGACATTGATATAGTCAATATACAGGACATTTTAAAAAGATTTATTTATTTGTTTGTTTGTTTATTTATATGAGAGACCACACACAGAAGAGAGAGAGAGCAGGAGGAGGGGCAGAAGGAGAGAGAGAGAGATTATCAAGCAAACTCCACACTAAGTGTGGATCCCCATGTAGGGCTTGATCACACAACCCTGAGATCACGACCTAAGCCGAAATCAAGAGTCAGATGCTTAATTGACTAGGCCACCCAGGAGCCCCAACACATTAAAAAAAATTATTTTTTAAAGATTTTATTTATTTATTTGAGAGAGAGAGAGAGCACACATGCTGGGGCAGAGGGAAAGAGAGAAGCAGACTCCCTGCTGAGCAGGGAGCCTTACTCAGGGCTTAATCCCAGGACCCCAGGATCACAACCTGAGCTGAAGGTAGATGCTTAACTGACTGAGCCACCCAGGCACCCCTAAAAAAATTTTTTTAAGTAGGCTCTATGCCCAGAATGGAGCCCATTGCAGGGCTTGAACTCACGATCCCAAGATCAAGACCTGAGCTGAGATCAAGAGTTGGATACTTAACTGACTGAGCCGCCCAGGTGCCCTGACAGAACATTTTCCATTACCACAGGGATCCCTCATATTGCCCTTTTATAGCCACACCTGCTTCCCTCACTGCTCCCCCCACACATTTCTTAACTGTTGGCAACTGCTAATCTGTTTTCCATTTCTATTATTTCATCAATTCAAGAATGTTATTTAAATGATCTCGGACAGTATGTAAGCTTTGGGGATTGACTTTTTTTCCCTCAACATAAATTGGAGTTTCATCCAGGTTGTTGGAGCAGTTGGTTCCCCTGCATCGTTAAGTAGAATTCCATGATATGGTTGCATGCTGTTTGTTTACCTATTCTACTCATGAAGGAACACCTAAGTTGTTCCTCATTTTCAGCAATTACAGATAAAGCTGTTATAAACATCTGTGAACAGGCTTTTTTGTGAACATAAATCTTAATTTCTCTGAGCAAATGCCTAGGAGGGTGAGTGCTGGGTCGGGTTGCTAGCTGCATGTTGATGTCTAAAGAAATTAGGAATTTTTTTTCAGAGTATGGCTTCTCACACTCCCCTTAGCAGTGTATGAGTGACCCAGTTTTTCCAAATCCCCCACAACATTTGCTATCTTTATTTTTTATCTTAAACCATCCCGATAGGTCTGTAGTGATATCTCACTGTGGTCTTAATTTGCATTTTCCTAACAGCCAATGATGCCAAACATCTTTTCATAGGTTTATTTATCATCTGTATATCATCTTCAGTGAAATGTCTCTTTAAGTCTTTTAACCATTTTCTAATTGGATTTTTTGTTTCTTAATGTAGGGTTTTGAGATTTTTAAATATATTCAAGACATTGGTGTTTTGTTAAATATGTGGTTTGCAAATATTTTCTGACTGTCTGCAACTTGTCCTCTCATTCTCTTAAAAGAGTCTTTTGTACATCAAAGTTTTTAATTTTGATAAAGTCCAATGAGTTTTTCCTTTTATGGATCATACTTTTGGTGTCAAGTCTAAAACTTCTTCATTTAGCTCTAAATCCCTGAAATTTCCTCCTAATTTTTTTCTAAAAGTTTTATATTTTTCTATTTTACACTTAAGTCCATGGTTCATTTTGAGTTAATTTTTTACTACAGTGTGTGATTTAGGTCAAAGTTCATTTTTTTTGGTCTAATTTTTGTATATCTAATTGTCTCAGCAATTTGTTCTTAACTTTTGTACTTTTATCAAAAATCAACTGGGCATATTTCTGTAAGTACATTTCTAGGTTCTCTGTTCTGTTCCATGGGACTATGTGTCTACCCTACTGCCAATGCCATGCAGTCTTAATTTTTGTAGCTATAGAATAATTTTGAAATTGAGTAGATTTATTCCTCCCATTTTGGTCTTTTTTTTTTTTTCAAAAAAATTTTTATTCTAGTTCTTTTGCCATTAGAATAATCTTGTTTATATCTACAAAAAAATCTTGCTGGTATTTTGACAGAAATTGTGTTAAGGCTATTTATCAGTTTGGGGGGAATTAATATCTTTATTATGTTGAATCTTCTAATCCATGAACATGGCATGTGCCTTCATTTATTTAGATCTTTGATTTCTTTTATTCACATTGTGTAGTTTTTAGCATACAAGTCCTGTGGTATTTTGCTAGATTTACACCTAAGTATTTCAGGGTCTTTTTTTTTTTTTTTTTTGAACAATTGTAAGTGGTACTGCATTTTAAATTTTAGTTTCTCACCAAAATTGTCTGTAACAATTTACAGAGTGATAATCCAAATGGCCAACATATTTTAGAATGCTCAAATTCAGTACTATTCAAGAAGATGTAAATTGGAATAACAATAAGATATCATTGCATTCCCATCCGCTGGCTAAAATTCAAGAGTCATGATACCTACTCTACTTGAGAATATCACCTGCAAAATATAGATATCATATCTTTCAGTAAGTCCAAAACAATTAATTTTTCTTCCTATTTCGGAAAAGATTCTGATTCTTTGTATGAGAGTGAGTTGAATTAACTGATTTACATGTAAGGATCATGTTGTGTGAAAAAAACATAACTTTGAACTCAATAATAGTTTCTGTGGCAAAATGGTAGAGTTGAATTTATGTAAGTTTGGTGCCTCTGTGACCTGAAACTATAGATCCTTGCTCTAAACTGAACACCAAGGTACTCCAGGGCACCACAGTGAACTCACAGGTAGCGTGGATATGTTCAAGAGAAATACAGGGATATTTGATACCTATTGGCTACCCTGCAACCTACTAACTCAAAGTAGTTTGCATTTCAACATTAGATCACACTACTACATTTCTTTCAATGTCATGATATCCTTATGAAACTAGATTTTTGGCAGTTGCTAAAATGTGGAACAGGCAATGAGAAGAGTGTGATCCAAATATGATTTCAAGGTTTGGGAACTTATGCAGTGCCCAACAGGCATACACATTCCATTATCAATGGAATATATAATTATATTGGGATATAACAAATAAAGAGTAAAGTTTAAAAGATTTTTTTTTTCAGTTGGTTTCATTAGTTTTTCAAAAGGACTCTTTCAGTTGTTTGGACCTAACCACTTAATCAACAGAAGGGATAATTATTTCTTTTAGCCTAGATGTACTGTAAATTACTTAGCCACTAAAGTCACTGTGAGTGCATCAATTGCTACAGGACCACACACACTAAGCTAAGGTCAAACTTCCACAGGGAGGAGGCAATGGTTGCAACTACAATGAAAATAGTTACATGGGTCTGTGACAGATGACCATCACAATCAACTCTTTCTCTTTTTGTGAATCTGTAAAATGATTAATCATCATCATCACCATCATCCCAAAAGTGCTACCACTGACTTTACTCCTATTTACCCCAAAGGAGTTAATTGATATTCCATCCACTGCCTCCACTACAACCTAGATGAAAGAATACAAAGGGATTTCAAGGGATTTAAAATTAGGGATGAAAGAATACAAAGCAATTTCAAATCGATTACTGTTATACTGGGTTTTCAGGAGCCATAAATCTGAGAGCTGCCTTGCTAGGAGACACAGTAAGTTTGATAAGTTTCTTAATATGCAGAAGCCAGGCATCAGATCTATTCAGATTTTGCAAATTTTAGTGTTGATTACTCCCTTTGTGTGTTTTATAATGAGATTTGTTAAATACAAAGGCCACATGTCTACTTTATTATATCATTATTAAATAAATCATATTAGGATCATTTGTCCCATCACATTAGGCATTCTTATTCTGGAGGCTGTCAGGTTGCTAGCATAGTTAAACATTTTTCCAGAGAGACTCTCCAATTGAATTTCAAAATGCAAAACTTCCCTGGCAAGTCCAAGAAAAATTCTTGATGGTGTGCTTGCATAAAATCTTCATTCCCTCTTGAGAAAATGCCAATAAACTCATCTAAGTCTGCTTGATGCAATAATTATCGTACCACCAAGAACAATGGGAGTGTTACACAGGGATTTTATTGGTGTCTATTACAGACAGTGTGTTAAAAAAAAATCCCAAAAACCTTTGATTTTTAAAACACTTCGGCATCTCTTTTGTCAAACACAAGAGGTGTTAATATTGTCTTGATAATTAGGCCTCCAAGTATTCATTAGTGCTAAAGCAAAAATGACCTCATAAAACTAACAGTAATATATTTCACTTGCTTAGTCCTCCCTTATTAGATTCTGAGAAAAGGGTAGGTTTTTCTTAGCTCAGGCTTCCGTTTTCACCTCAACAATTCCTAAGCTTCAACGCCCACCATACTCACACAGGAGCCTACCTGGATGTAGTTCTCACTATCTATAGCCAGGATCTAGGCATACCACTATAGGGCAGAGTTTCTCCTACTTTGTTGCTACCCCTGTTGTACCAAACTGCCTTCACCTAGAAAGGTCAGTTCCATTATTATCCATCCATGCTCTCATTTGGAATGGGAAGGATAAATGGAGGAAAGCAGCCAGTCAGCTTCAGTTTGGGCCAGAGGATGCCAGAAGAGGGTCCCTGCAGTGATGATGGCAGACCCTTAAGAAGTCCCATTTGGGACAAGGCCATCAGTGACAGTTTTTGGGGATTTAGCAATTCAACAGCAAAAGGCTAACTTGGAGGCCTAGATCGGGAGGGGAAGCATGCCTAACTCAAAGAGAGAATGAAGCAGATTGGGATACCAGTGGAGTCTAGCCAGTCCTACTGAGACAATGAGAATGGCAGAAAATGGAAGGAATCAAGCAAGAAGGAAGGAACAAGTTAGGAATGATAGTCATCACAGGCCATTGGGCAGCAAGGAATAGGTCAGATGCTAAAAAGCTACCGAGCTTGGCAGGCAACAAATTGGTTTTGGAACCACAGGTTAAAGCTTCCATTTATAGATAAGGTAGGTTAATATCCCATGTTCCTCTGCCATGGTAGGCTTTCATTAGAATCTTCACCAACAGGCTAGCTGACTTAAGGGAGTTGTCACTAAAAGTCAAGACATTTGAGTCCTTGAAACCTTCTTCCATTCTCTTATTTACTGTGGCCAAGCAATAGTTACTGATTTCTTCTTCCCTAAAGCTCAACTTCAAGTTTATAAAATGGGGGTCCTAATATTTAATGGTAGTACCAACTGTCCTTCTCCCTGCCATTCAAATGAGCAAATGGAGATGGAACTATTTGACCAAGCAAGAAAGATTTTGGATCAGATTCCAAATAAAAGTGAAGAATGGGAGAAAAATATGGAACTATAATCAAGTACCAACACTGTTTCATTTATCAGGCTATGTCAACTGCTTCATCATTGCTAGGATAATAAATAGAAAATTGCATAAGGGCTTAAGGAAAATTGATAGATTCCTTAAAGCATATCTGGAGGGAAAGTCTTCAAGAAGTGATTAACATTAATGAGAAATGATGAAACTTCAGCACCATTCCTCCTACAGATGCAAATAAATCTATAAGGCACCTCACTAGCTATTCCAAAGACTATACTCTAATTTCCCTTAAATGCTGTGGAGGGCAGAAGGCTGCCAATATTATGTCTTTATTGGGTGTCCATTTTACAGAATCAACCTTAGAAAGCTTTGTCACTTCTGAAATAGTACTTCTTCTATTACAAAGAGAATGGCCTGGTTGTTGTGACCTGCTACGAAACCCAAATAAGCATCTTACTCTCATCCTTGAGGCATCTTGGTCAGAGTGAAAGTAATGTGGATTGAAATAATTCCATCACTACTGGAACTGCCACTATAGCTGTTAATTCCAGAATAATCTTATGGAAATGAAATGCATGACAGTGAAGCCTGTCTAAGTTATGACTATAGGATTTTATCTGATTTATGAGACTGATTTTTTTTGAGAACTTCTTATATGTCTCTATATAACTTAATTCTCACAATATCCCTGTGAAGTGGGTATCCTTCTTCCTATTTTGCTGATGAGGGAAAAGAGGTTTGGGGAAGGTTTATAACTGTCCTGAGGATGCTTAATGATTAAGTTGCAGATTTGGTATTTGAATCTGATGCTTTTCTTAAAGTAAACAGTTTGTAAAAACAAAACTTTTGACAGTTCCTCATTCACTCATCCAACCCAAGTTCCCATGTGGCATGTGTCTAAAGCTTCACTTTAGGTGACCCAAATCTTAGCCCCACATGTGGCAGAAAGCCTGGACTTTTCCCCACTTCTGCCCTCCAGATCACCTCAGTTACCTTCAAGGTGAAGGGTACATGCCCATTTGTCTATTTCATGGGATAGGATAAGTCATTTTGCTCTTGAGGATGATTTGCCAAGCCAAGCTCTGGAAGTTTTCATTCACACTCCATGAGCAAGCAGACATTTCATTCTGAGGAAAGTTTAAATATATGACAATTTTTATTTTCAAAAGGGCAATTTGGAAGTGAAGATAATAGCCGTTTTTCCTATAATGAGATTACTGGTTCTGTCCATTCTTATGAGGTGGTGATTTTAGGTGATGATTAGAAGGGATGGTGAATCAGATGGGAGATATGAGCTTGGTCAAAGCAAAAGAAGGAGATTCAGGGAGATGACTTACTTTTCTTCCTGTTCAAGAACTGCCTGAAGGAAGAGACACATCTTCCTCAATGAGAAGATGCTTAGGTAAGTCCATTTGGGGCCAGAATCTGAGCCTTCAGGGCCTGAATGAGCACAGAACTCTCAAGCCTGAGACTTGCTTTTTTTCTTCAAAGAGGGAGGAAACAGGGAGAGGAAGACAGGGAAAAGAGTGCCTAGCAGATAAAATGAGCAAAGATCTCTTAACATATGGAGTGATTCCACTTCAACGACCACCCTCTTTTCTAATCAGTACCTAAGTCATAAAACACTTGATAAAATTGGAATTTCTAAATAAAAGGTCATGAATAGCCTGGGCATATTGTCTGGAATAATGGAATGGCATAGGAAAAAGACTGGGGGCCACAGAGGCAGAACTCCACAAGAAAGGAAGCTTCTGAGCACTTTTCTCAATTGGCAGTGGGCAGCAGGTGGCTCTAGAACCACAGGCCACGGAATGGTTTGGGTGAAGTTCAACCAGATACCCGAGGCAGCTGACACCTGCACTTGGGAACTTGGCAGTTCCGTGATCTTGCTGTTTCTCCTTCCATTTGCCCCTCTCAGGACCCCACAACGATGTCTTGGGTTAACTCTCAACAGCTCTGTAAAGAGGAAGAAGCAAAGACAGATGTAGAAATGGAAGCAGGTAGGATATCTGGAGGTTTCTTTAAAAAAAAAAAAATCTATGATTCTCCAGCTGAGAGGAGATGAAAATCTGCATTAGCATTGCTTTAGTGCTCAAATGAACAAATTAGGAGGCCTTTTGAAAGGAAATAAATGACTGGATTACTATTTATAGTCAATCAATTAAGGAGCAAATGATAGCACTCAAATGAGGTTTCCCTGCTTGGTGAAATATAAATAGTGACCCCTCATGATGCTCATTTTTATTAAGGATCTTTCTAGCAACTTTGATGTTCACTTCAAAAGGAAACTCATTTTTAAAATAAATGACTCCTGCCCCTTCCATCAAATCTTCACTCTCCCTTTATGGTTAAACTCAATTATCCTGGAGAGTGAAGCCTTAGTTTGTTTGAAGTTATCCAGTTCATCCATATGTCAGAATGTTAAGGGGTACCCAGGAAGACAGCGTCTAAATCTATTTTATGATCTTTCTGAAATCCATTTAGATGAACCCAGTCATCACTCAAATTAATAGTTACTAAGTATTTGCCAGGTTCTCTATTATTTTATATACCTGACCTCATCCGATTCTCACAAGAACCTTAGAATGAATGTAGTATTATTCTCATTTTGCAGATGAGAAAACTGAGGGTTTCATTTACCCTCACTTACCCCAGTTCTTCCTTTCTTCCTTCCCTCCTTCCTGCCTTTCAGTAACTATTTATAGAGTGCCTACAATGTGTCACCCACTATTCTAGTTGCCGAAGATACCGCAGGGAACAAAACAGAAAAATAAGGCAAGATTAAGGATAGGAAATATTGGGGGAGGGGTGGAATTTTAAATAGGATTGATTGGGAAGACCTTATTGAGTCATGCAACAGATTAATGAGGGCTCGAGTTCTTTGCCACTCCTCCTATTAAAAAAGGGGGTCAACTTCTACCCTTCCCCCCAGAACCTGGGCTATTTGGTGTACTCTTTAACCAATAGTGTTTGGCAGAGGCTATGCTAAGCCTAGTTGCTGGCCTCGCTTCAAAAGGGCTGTCA
Organism: Nasua narica; assembly: GCA_028533885.1. Taxonomy (NCBI): domain Eukaryota; kingdom Metazoa; phylum Chordata; class Mammalia; order Carnivora; family Procyonidae; genus Nasua; species Nasua narica. Next base: position 78,541,381 of record CM052799.1, read on the forward strand.
GCTTCCACTTCAGTCTCCTGGAGCTGAAACTGTCATGAAAGGACTTTTACTACCTTGAGAGTGCCAGAGCCGTGCACTGGGAGTAGCATGCGAAAGGAGGGAAAGAGTCCCAGCCATCCCCTCCCTGTTTCCATCTCCATCAACTCAAGTCATCCAGCGGGGGCCCGAGACATGGGGTGCAGAAACAAGCTTTCCTCTGTGCCCTGGCTGAGGTCCTGACCCACAGAATCATAAGCTACGACAATAATCAACTGTTGTTATTTAAGCTATTAATTTTGGAGGCAGTTTATTACATAGTGATAGAGAGCAAACAGAAGGTGACTTTTGAGTAAAGATACAAAGAGGGTTAGGGAGTGAGCTGTTTTAGGAAGAGCATTCTAGGCAGAGAGAATGTCACTTTCAAAGGCCCTAAATGGGCCTGGAAGGCTCTACAAATGGCTAGGAGGCCAGTGTGGCTGGAACAGGTTGAGTGAAGGGGAGCGTAGAATCAGAGGAGGCTGGAGAGATAAAGGGGGAGGCAGATCATGAGCGACTTTGTGGGTCACTGGAATGATAATGCTTAACTATTATACTTTAAGGATCTGTAAGCCAACAGTGCATCTATACTCTTGAACAAAACCAATCAGACACTGCCCTCATTAAATTTAAGGAACCCAGCAGTTAAGGGACATAGTCAGATATGGGTTAGGGCTGCCTGTCCCAACCAGAGGTGCTGCCCTTAATCACTGCACCATGCCTGCTGAAATCACAGATTGATAAGCCTCTCCACAGCATCTCATTTCTCCACAAAGGTTCAGTATCTTGTGTTTTGTTTTAGTTTTTTTTTTTTTTTTTTGGTTTTTCGTTTGTCCGTTTGCTTAGGACAAATAGGGCCTACTTGCTTTTGTTACTCAAGTTGAGAATTAATGTTGAATAATATACAGGAAAGAAGAAAAAAAACTAGAGGAGAAAATATCGGCTAGAGTTCAACTTTTTTTTTTTTTTTTTTACCACCTATGAGGCTTCATGTTAAACCAATGTGTCTGCTCAAGCTGAAGATCTGAGTGGGAAGAACCGAAAAAAGACAGCCTAGGGCTGAGCACCCATTCTACTTTGAAATCTCTTTATGGGCTTGAAACAGTCATTAGCCTCTCTGCATCTCCAGTATCCCACCAGTACAATGAGGGTATTTTCTAAATGTATTTTATGTAAACATTAATTGATAAGATACTCTGTTAAAAAAAAAGTGGGCCTGGTTGTATGTGTATTATATGTGTATGGAGGAGGGAGTAGGGACTTGTGCCAAATAAGCTGGGCAATTCTACATATTATGTCCTCTTCTTGAAGAGCCACAATACTAACAAATTAAAGACCCTGATAAGTTCTGTAATGTACTTAGTGACTGCTGAGAACTTAAACGCCAAGCGCCTTTGTTGACCTCAATGATGCATTTTCTGTCTGCCAACCCAGGATATATGTTATTTCATGGTTGTGAGCTAAGGTTAAGTCATTTATCATATATTAGAATATCTAGTCTATAGCTGATGCTTAATGTATGGTCAGTTTCAGTGTCTTGTCTTCCCTTCTCTTTTTCTAGGTCTTTGTTTCTTGAATAATAAACCAGAGTGAATAATACGTGCTTTGAACCCTATAAATGACAGATGAATTTATTGTTGTGCTGCCACATCATAAACCCTCACCTTCCCATCTGTGTGGTTTTAGGGAGGAAGAGTATCAGGGATAGAGGTTAGTCCATCACCTCATCTGGACCAAGAGCTTCAACCTCTGTCTTCAAACTTTCTTTCCAGAGCAACTTAAGAGCATTAGTATGACATGCATGTTCTAACTCTTTTTTTCTCAGGAATGAACACATTAGTAGTTGGGAACATGACCTGAATCAGGTAACTGGAAAGGCAGAAAGCTGACATCTGAACACTATTAAACAAGAACTAGATAAGCACTCCTCAAAACAAAAGCTTTGATAAGTATGATTTCAGTCCTTTCAGTGGGAAAGCTTGGGTAATAACAAAAATATCAACTTTCCCCCCTTTACTTTAGATATGCCTTATTTTTTCCCTTGGCCAAATGACAATGGGCCTAGGCTTATAGTCTTTTCCATATTACAATTAAACTTATACCTGTCAAGGCAGGAAAAAAGGCACACACAGACACACACACACACACACACACAGAAGTGACAAGATGAACCCCACAGAGATTCCCATGGGGAAGGAGGTAAGGCAGGAAAGAATATATACCACAGGGGCACCTAGGTGGCTCAGTGGTTAAGCCTCTGCCTTGGGCTCAGGTCATGATCTCAGGGTCCTGGGATCAAGCCCCGCATCGGGCTCTCTGCTCAGCAGGGAGTCTGCTTCCCTCTCTCCCTCTGCCTGCCTGTGATCGCTCTCTCTATCAAATAAATAAATGAAATCTTAAAAAAAAAAAAAAAAAGAATATATACCACAAAATGTTTTCTTTTTAGGAAATAAAACTTTTTTTCCAGCCGGGACATGACCACAGAATCTCCTCCAGATACAATAATGTATGTTTCCCCAAGAAATTCATCTTGTTGCACATGTCCGTAATTATGATAAAGTTAGCCAGTATTGGACTCTCTTGCACAATGAAATTTTCCTCTTTAAATTGGACATGTAATAAAGCATCATGATAAATGTGATTTAGCAACTGACTTAATAACTGAGATAACATGGACCACAGCTGCCACGTTCACACGGCCTTCCTTGGACGCAGCTGATCCGAAGTATACTCTTTTGAAGTATTGGTCATGATAAGCCTGTCCATTGCTCATTGTGTTCATGTGGAGTTATAATAAATTAGGTTGTTATTCCTCCAAACCTTCCATTTATTTCTGGAGATGTCTCATTGTAATTTAGCTCAAGTTAATGATAACCCAAAATGTAACATTACCAGTTATTATTTTTCACTTTAAAATAGTGCCTAAGTGGCTAATGTTCTCTGGTATAGATAAAGTCCTGGGCCCGCTAATGAGGAGCTTATGATGGGCAGAACAAAGAGGCCACAGGAAATTGTGCCTCTGGCTCTCTAGTCAGACCATGTTTACTTCCCAGACTTTACCTGTAGTCTCAGGAAGGCAAAGAATCTACAGGAAATTGGTTGCTAAGATCAAGGACGATGTCTCCTATATTGCCTATGGCATATGCTTTTTGGAGGAAAATTTAGCAATATGTAACAAAAGCCTTAAATATGTACATGTTCTTCAACCAAACAATTTAATACTTAGGAATGTATCTTGAGAAATGTTCATCACAGCAGTTTTTGTAACAGAAGTAAAAAAAGAAGCAACTGACGTGTCTAATAATATGGGTTTAATTAATTATGGCACACCTAATATTATTTCCAGCAAATACGTACGTGGTATGCCAGACTCTTAGGGTATTACAAGTTTTAATTTATTTTTGTCGCCAAAACAACCCTGTGAGGCAGTGTTATTATGATCCCTATTTTACAGATCAGTAAACTAAATCACAGGGATATAAATAACTCGCCCCAAGTCACGTGGCTACTGAATGGCTCACCTGGCATTTGAACCGAGCAGTTGGGCACCAGAGTCTACATTCTTTTGTTTTGGTCTGTTTAAAGTATAGTTGACACACAAGGCTATGTTAGTTTTGACTGTACAATATAGTGATTCAACATCTCTCTATGTTATGCTGGGCTCACCACAGGTGTCGTTATCATCTGTCGCCATGAAATGTTATTACAGTATCACTCACTATATCCTCTATGCTGCACCTTTCATCCCCGCACTTATACTATTTATGCTGCCTCAGAACAAGGACTAACATTGTCAGCACAACGCTATTAGAGATAAATACGATTTCACAGAGAAATTTTCAAAATATGTGGGTGTGTGAAAAAAGCAGGTTACAAACTAGGTCAAACAGTGTGACCCCGTTTTTAGAGAAAAAAAGGGAAGAATGTATTCACGGGCAGAAAGAAACCTAAAGATCTTTCAAGACGGAGCCAAGTGTATGAACAATGGTTATTGGGGGAGGGACGGGCATCTCTGGTGCTGCCAAACGTTGTTTTTGTTTATTTTTTAGTTCTAATCATTGTTACAATGATGTGACGAACATTACAATGTTAAGCCTCCTCACAAATCACAGAAATGTAAATGTAAATATGAGAGAGAACATTATAATCAAATTAGAGTATATATATTTTGAATCATGAAAGCTAATGTTAGCCTCTCTGTGGCAGAGATGGTACACTGGTCCATCGCCGCCGCTGGTGGTATAAATGGTTACCATCCTTTACAGAAGGGAGACGGCGCTATAAATCAGGTCAAGGGCCGCGAAAATGTTCATTTTCTGCTAGTTGGTGGCTCTACTTTTAGAAATGATCCTCTGCTCACGACTCAAAAGAAGAAAACTGCCTCATGCATTTAGGAGGAAATATGTAAGTGAAATACTTAATTTGGGCATCCACGGGTAGAACCCTGAGAAGCTGGGCCAGCTACCAGAGTTCCTATTTGTACAGATTCTCCTCAGGCTGGTAAGGGAAGACGATGACTAGAAATATGGAAGAACTCTAAGGTTGTTGAGGAAAGACCTCCCGTCAGCATCCTGGGTGTCACGAAAGCCAGGACACGCACCAAGAAAAAGTATAAAATAGACCAAAATCCAGGAACACTGGTGGTCGTGGGAGAGCAGGCCTTTGGAGCACACGGCTCCATTTGGGCCCGGGTATTGTCTTCAGGGCTGGTTTCCGGCTTCCGCCACCAGAGCCTGTGAGAAATGGCCCCAGGCCTGGTCGTTGGCAACTCATGAGCATTGGTGCAGAAAGGGCATCTTCCCTCTGAGAACTGAAAATATCACACTTTTCTCTCTCGTATAAATAATACTGGGAGTAAGCCCTTTCCCCCTCTCTGTGCTACACATTACTGAGAAGAAACAAAAGTGATTTTGTTAATCACTTTAGAGAATACTTGCATTGGGAAGATGAGACCATGACCCAACATAATCCTTAATTATGAAGACTAATGGCTTGCTTATTAAGAGTTGCTTTAGGATCCTCACCTGACAGTGTCCACCAATCATAAGCTTTCACAGTCACCCCATCACTCCAACTCTAACCAGTTCCCTGCCTTGAAAGACCTTCCTTATCTAACCCAGTCCGGACCCTAAAACCTTTTAAATATCCTCAGAGACACCGGTACGAAGACTCTGTCCGGTGGCATTCTGTCTCACTGCAGTAAAGCAAATACAATTTGCTTTCTTGACCAAGAGGCTTTCTGGTGGTCTTTAGCAGAGGCCACAGGTGACTGACTCCTCTCACGTTCAGGAACAGGAGAAGACATTGGAAGAGAGAGGAATTGAGGAGGTGACAGAAGTGACATCATGAGGCAGTGGCGAAGCCTGAGAACCTGTGAAGTCTAGCCCCATCACTAGAAAGGCAGCAAGAGGAGGTGAACCATGAGGAAAAAGTGCTGAAGACTCTGGGCACAGAGAAGCTGTAGCAACTCACTGACGACTGGAACCGAATGGTGCCTGGAGGGGAAGAGGCACCTGTAGCCGACTTGGTGCCAGCAGCTTCAAGGCGGCCAGGATTCAGGTGGCCAGGAACGATATGTGACTCCTACTAGGCTTGTGACAGGGAAGGGAGGGGCTTGGTAGGCTAGGGTTTCAGAGAGTCCATGTGTTGGGGCTCCGCGCTGGAGCTCGGGGATGCTGCTGACTGTACTATGGTTCACGGGATGACCTCTGGCACCAGATGGCCGCTACTCAGAGCTGGGCCCTGCCACACACTAGCTATGTGACTTCGGGGAAGCCACTCAAGAAGTGTTCGCCTTCACTTATTATCACTTCATTATCATTGTCCCATTTGTGGGATTCTTCTGCCTACCAGAGGAGGAAAAATTGGGGGGGAGGGGCGCTTGGTCAAAGATACTCATTATGGTATTATGTAGACTAGTAAAAATGGTAGAAATAAGAAATAGGATGCTGGTAAATTTGTGAGGTTTGCCAATTTTCATGGTCAAAGACTCCCCCCATGGCCAATTTTGGATTTGAGCCCAGAGTAGGGAAGAGATGTGCACAAAGGGCTCCCACAAGCTGGTACCAGCCAGCTCATGCACACCCCTGGGAAGAGGCTTAAATATGTGCCAAAGCACAATGGTCAGTAGAATATCCCTTGATAATTAATAAGATGCTATAAAAATAGAATATGAAGACTAGATATGCCCTAAAAATGCTTATGATAATATAAAAAATCAATATTCAAAATCATGTCTATAATGAGATGGTAACTTACACGTTTCCTTGATTCTAAGATGCAGTTTTCAGTTTTGCTGATTTTCTGTGCTCAGGATGCATTTAATGTTCTTTAACTTTTTTGTTCTGAAAAGTGGGTAATAAATCAGTGATGCCCCTCATAAGCAATGCTACTCTAGAACCAACATTAAATGCAGATAAATTGATGACAAAATCAGGATGGGGACAGGAAGAGAATATAGCAAAGTGAGAACAGTTTGATTTGTTGTTGAAGCAATGCTGTAAGTGATTTTTTTCTTTCATCTGGATGCCTGTTAATGTTATATACACAACACATCATAACAAAACTTTAGAGTCTGCGTATGTATGCAAGGAAGAGAAAAAGGTTTTCTTTCCTTCCTTTTCCCTCCTGCCTGTCTGCCCAACTTCCTCCCTCCCTCCCTCATTTTTTGTTTTCTCTTTCTTTCTCTTTTTCTTCTTTCTTTTCTTTCTTTCCTTCCTTCCTCCCTCCCCCTCTTACTTCCTTTTCTTCCTCTCTCCCTTCCTTCTTCCCTTCCTCCCTCCCTTCCTTCTTCTGCTTTTGTCTTCAACAAAAGTAGCTTATCTACAATAACTGATTATGTGGTAGTAAAAGTACTTTGTGGAGAGTGCTCAGTGTGTGTGTGTGGTGTTCACATATATTTAGATATTTAATAAAAGACCTCCATCACTTCTCAGCTTGGTTTACTCTCTATCCAGCAACAATAAACCATACTGAGACATATATTTAGAGCTGGCCCTTTAAGGAAAGCTGGAGGAAAGCAGTTCAGACGGGTTAAAAAGTAAGCAAGACTCCATAATGAAGAGCTACACCTGTTTGAATCCAGTGAGTGATTTTTTTTTTTTATACTAACAGCCCAGTTGGCTCCCTTCAGCGTGGCTGTGTCACTGAAAGGGGGCTTGGAAGGACAACCATGACCCCTTTCTCCTTTAGGCAAGGAGAGAACATTGTTCATAATGTGTCGGAATTAAAAGGGAAAAAATTGGAGTCGCAATTTTTCCCTGCTTCCCTAGTGAATAACTGTAAGCTAGAAGAATTTCTTTTCAATTCTCCAAATCCCCTCTCCCCAAACACCCACACTCAGACTTCACAAGTTTTTAGGAGAAACACATTTTGAGTGTCTGTTTCCAGAAAGTCAAGTACTGTTTTTGAATAGAGCTTACACCCTACCATTTTATTTGGAAATCTAAGTCTCCAGTTTGTGGGTTATTTGGGTTTTAGGATTTTCAGCTCCCTTGCTTTGTTTCTCCTCTCAGGTCTGTGAAGGGAAAAATAATAGGGAAAGAAAAGTAACTTACTGTAGGTATGGCCCTGCATATCTGGAATCTCAAAGCTTGGTAGAAAAGGGGGTTAAGGCTTATGGTTGTAATCAGGCTGAGGTCATTTTGCAAGTGTTGGAAGTTTCGATCCTTTCCTGCTCCCATCACTTCTACAGAAAAACGGAAGCTTGTTTTGAGGATCATTTGCACCCACTTATTCTAGAACCCAATTCTGACTTCTGCTGGCTTGTCCAGGTCACTGAGGATGCCAGGAAAGAGGGATTCTGCCAGAGCCCACGAATTCCAATTTCTCACTTTGCAAGGAAAGGTGGAAATAAAAATGGACCCACTAGACAGGCTAGACTGGATACAGGAGAGACTTGAAAAAAATCCTATTATAAATGTAATATCCTGAGCCCAGAATGAGTCCATCCATGGGGACAGAAATTGAATCAGAAATCCTCCTTTGTGTAAATGCCCTTCATGATGATCTTTTCTTTCCAGCCAGTGCTGTTTTGGTATCAAATAGAATCTCTCAATTTTAAGAAATCGTAGCACTTAAGAGACCTTGAACTGGCTGAGACTCGGCCAACACTGTCGGCAAAAATGGCTTTAATCAGAATGGTCCAGAGGGATGTTTGCTGAACAGCTTCATCATAAGCAGGATGGGGAATGGCTCCCTCTGATCAGCTGAAGAAAGACCTGGGAAAAACAGAATTGATTTCCTTCTGCTGTAGAGGATGATTTTGCCTTGTTTTTTATCTGCTGCACCATGAATTAATGCCACACTTTCCCGCAGTGCAACCAGATTGTGCATGAATACTGAATGAGTCCCCTGGAAAGAAACTCAAGCCCCAAACTAGTCCGGTTAGAAAGAAAGGCTACCTCCGTCCTTCTCAAAGCAATTTGCTTACACAAGGGAAATTCTAAGTTCTCTGTATCTTACATAGACTAGAAAAAGACATTCTGACTATTTCATAGCCCTAGTGACTGGGCAGAGTAAATTGTTGCTCTAAGTTATATTTTTTAGGTCTACGTTGGCGTGTGTGTGTTGCTTTGGGTCAAGTATCTATAACTCTTGAGCTTATCCAGGCTTCCATTAGTGCTGTGAGTGGTGCCCACATGCTGTTGCTCATGGAATTTTCCAGTGCTTATGGATTCCCCAGTGAGTCCCTTCTTGAATATTTATCATCCGAAAGGCAAGCTCAGAGGGGCGCTTGGGTGGCTCAGTGGGTTAAAGCCTCTGCCTTCAGCTCAGGTCATGATCTCAGGGTCCTGGGATCGAGCCCCGATGTGGGCTCCGCTCAGCGAGGAGCCTGCTTCTCCCTCTCTCCACCTGCCTCTCTGCCTACTTGTGATCTCTCTCTGTCAAATAAATAAATAAAATCTTAAAAAAAAAAAAAGAAGGCAAGCTCAGGGATTGGGTTTGGGGACCTCTAAAATCAATTCGCTACACAAGTGAACATAGGGCAACACTATTTGTGGGTATCTCTCTCAGAGTTGTGGAAAGATATGAAGAAAACTCATGTGCCAGGTTCCCTTCATCTGACAAACCACAAGACACGGCCATCTATAAACAACGGTATATGCTTGTGTGAGGAACGTATGTGCATTCCATCTAATAGTTAAACTTTCATAGACAGGAGCGCTGATTGGTCAGTGCTGAAAAGGAAAGACTTCGAACTTTTTCTTATGTTCTTTCTTATGTTTTTGAGGAGCCTTGATGTGACTTATGCCCAGAAAGGAATGGCTACCAAACCACCGTCGTGATAACCTGTCTCACCAGGGAGCAAGGATAAAATCCTGCTGTCAGCAAGTGGTCATGTGACAATGGAAAAGAAACACAGGGCACCCAAGACTGTCTAAGAAGCCTCTCTCCATATTCTTACCTGTTCAATTCCTCCTGCCCCTCCTTCCTGGATGACCTGTCTTGCTGATCTGAGAATTTACCCGGCAGCAGGGGCAATCCAGCTGGCTACTCCTAATGGGGGGGGGGGGGAGCAAGTTCTCCCCCTCCTTTATTTTTGAGTTGGACTGTGAATAATTATTTGTGTGTCCTATCTTTTAAACAGCACTCTGTAGAAGTCAAATAATTAGAATTGCATTATAAGATGAGCTTTGCATATTTCCTCTTAGCTACATTTTTTTTTTCCAAATCAGGCCAGAGATAAACCTTCAATTTATTCTCAGAGCTAAACTACTCCTGGTCAGAGCCACAAAATAGTTAAGGTGAATTTGCATAGTTTATGATGCATTCACTCCAACAACAAAGCAGGAACCTTAAGCTTTGACTGACTTTGACTTACTCAGTTTCTATATTTATATAATGTTTATTTTCACAGTATAAAATGTGTCTTGCGTACTGACCAGCCACCATGTAGATTTACAAGCAATGGGTGTGTTCTATGATTGTGTTAGTGTATTACAAACGTGAAAGGATTTTTCCTGGGGCCTTTCCTGTTGCCTTGGAATTATCTCAAGCCGAGAACACAGATATTAAGTATCCCATATGTCAAAGAGAACAGTAAACTGTGGCCAGACACCTCCTCTGAGAAGACGCCCCAATCCCTAACCATCGCTGCCTCTGACAGAAACTTAGAATTGGCAAAGAAGAAGGGGGATTTTGCAAAGCACTGGAGTTGATGTGATTGGCTGATAGGGAAGGTCGCGACTTTCCTTTTCCCTCTGAAAGGAAGGTAAAGCTTCATTCTGTAAGTTCAGTGGAGCAAAGTCATTGCAGGAGAGCTCTCCTTGAGACTGGTGGGGCTGGCAAGGAGAGAGAGATATGATTGCTAGTTAGGCACTTGCTTGTGCAATGGGCTTACTAATGTTTCCTTGGTGCCTATTTGTGCAGTAAAAGAGAGAGTTGAAGGGGAGAACAGGAGCATTAAGGATGCCCACCATTTGGTGTGGCCAAGAGTGGGGATTTTTCTGTTGGTCAAATGGCTCTCCTGGAAGGCAGACAGCATTGAGCTATCTTGCAAATATCTCATTATTGAGGGCTGATACCTGGAGGAGTCTCAGGAAACTATGGAGTAATCATCGAGAGGCAGGAATGAAGGTATAGCTTAAAGAGGACTGGGGTCCTCTGCCCAGTTCTTTTGACCAAGCCAAGAAGAGTAATTTCTAAAGCTTATATCCTGAGATTCCTGTCACCTTAGAACCAGCTTAAGTTGTGCCTTTGCCATCAATAGTTCTCATCTTGGAAAACCTCCTTGACTTAGCTACCTAAATTAAATATTATGAGCTGGAAACTCGAGTCTGAACCTCTGAACTGCTGAAGACTTCATACCACTCACAAGACAAATATTGAGTTGTCTGCCTGGGAGATCACGTATCTTTTCAGAAGTTAGATATTCCATTTTATTGACCTAACCAGAACACATGAAAATTTAATTATTTGTTTATTTTTTAATTTTAAAATATTTTATTTATTTATTTATTTGACAGAGACAGACACAGCGAGAGAGGGAACATAAGCAGGGGGAGTGGGAGAGGGAGAAGCAGGCTTCCCGTTTATCAGGGAGCCCGACGCGGGGCTCGATCCCATGACTATGGGATCATGACCTGAGCTGAAGGCAGACAGTTAACCAACTGAGCCACCCAGGCACCCCAAACATTTATTTATGAAAGTAATGGCTAAAAGCAATGGCTGGAACCATCATAGCCTTTATCTTGATTATAATTCCTTATTTCTAGATGCTTATTTGTTAAAGTTTTGCCTCCACCAAGTTTTAAGCTCCATGAATATAAGAAGCATATGCAACTTCTTTAATGTTACATCTTCAGGGTCTAGCCCAGAGTGTACCACATAATAGATGCCCAATAAATATTTAGGAAACAACAAATCTTTAAAATGCCACATATGGACATATGCGAATTCATTCCACATATGTGAATAAATGGTTGGAACAAATTTTATTAAAAATTTTAATTGGTACTAACAAGAGAAAGATCTCTAGAGTTTTGCCACAGATTTAAATGTGATCGTAGGAGCTCCATTGGACGGCGTCTGCAGAGTATGTGAGCTAAGAGGTAGCATCACCATGATACTCGTGGGCACAGAAATTCCACTTAAGAGTTTCTCAACAGCATCAGAATCACTGGATGTATCTCCTTCCCTTGTAGACTTATCAGAGAGTCACAAATGCAAGAAGCCATAATTTTTCCCTGAAACTGAAATTATTGATGTGAAGTTCGCTGGTTCTTCAAACCAGATTTGTGAAACACAGATTGCTCGGTAATGCCCTGTCAATCAAAAGGAATGAGTGCAGTGGAGAGGGATGTTTATCTATCCCAGATCTTATTGGGTATGATTTAATATTAGCACATTCCTTCCATTTTATTCCTGTTTACACTTTGTTTCTTTTGAGAACTAATGATTTGTAGGTCTATATTGTGGATGTGCATGGAGAAAGCCTGAACTCTGAGCTGCCCAGTAAGTATTGCCTACTGAAGGCTGAGCTGCCCCTGGCCTGATGTGCTTCCTATAAACACCATTAATAAAAGTTAATAGTGTGTCTGGTAGTGAGGTGCATTGGTTGATCTTTGAGAAATACATCTCAACAGCTTTAGGATATTATTATTTGTTAAGCCAGCATTTTAATCTGTAGAGAGAAATGTAGAGAATCTTAGGGAAGATTCTCTAGCTAGCTTCAGCAAGGACATACTTATTCTTTTAATAAGTATATAAATTAATATTCTTAAAGTGATAAAATATACATGATGATTGATGAAGGTTTGGAAAAGACTGAAATGTAAAGGAAAAAAACAATCCAATCCTGCACACACACTCACTGTAGCATTTTGACATATTTCATGTCATCTATCTTGTAAAATTTCCTATTAAAGAATCGTGTTTTGTTCTTGACTTTTAATAATTATAATTAATAATTACATAATTATTATTTATATAATTTATATAAATTATTATTTATATAATTATAATTATATAAATTTATAATTTTATAATTATTATAAATTTATAATTTATAAAAATAAATTTTTTATAAATTTATTTTATAAAATTTTATAAATTTTTTATAAAAATTTATAATTATTATAAATTATAATTAATAATTATTAATTATAAAATCTGGCATTCTGTTTTTCTAATTCATATTCTAGCATTAACATTTCAACTTGTTATGAGAACTCCCAACAAATAGCTATGTAATATTCTATTAAGTGGCTAAATCAAAACATACCTAACTATTTTCTATTGTTGGACATTTCAATGGCCTCCAAATGTCTGCCCTTAAAATAACAGGGCAATGAACAGATAATCGCCCAACATTTCTCATATTTGGGGGTTATTTCATTGGAAATATCTCCTGAAGCATAATTACAGGCTTATAAACACATGGCCAAACTACTTCTCAAATAGTTGCATGGGTGAACACTTTTATATCTCAATGTGCAAAATGTGTGAGTCAAGTGTTTCAGCTTTCTACAGAAAGAGATAGCTTTCTTCTAAGTATTAACTAGTTAAGCTACTGTGAATATTTTATAGCCAAATACGTCTTCAGAAGTTTCAATACTTCTAAATGGAGTAGGTGGTACAGAGAAGGAAATAAAATCTTTGCTTAAAAAAAGATGGCATCCAGGGCAGCTGAGTAGCTCAGCTGGTTAAGTGGCTGCCTTTGGCTCAGGTCATGATCCCAGGGTCCCGGGATTGAGTCCCAAGTCAGGCTCCCTGCTCAGTGGGGAGCCTGCTTCTCCCCCTCTCTCTGACTCTCTTACCCACTTGTGCCCTCTCTCTCAAATGAAGAAATGAAATCTTAAAAAAAAAAAAAGATGGCATCCAGTAGTGCAAGTACCCTACACATAATGGATTATCCTGAATATTCCTTGAACTTTTTTTCACTGAAATGAGAAATGTTGGTAGAATATGTAACGCAACATTAGTGTGACTTTGCATTCTAATTTTTCAGGACAATTTTGTTTTTTCTGCGGGGAGGGAGGTGCACAGGGAGAGGGAGAGAGAGAGAATCTTAAGCAGGCTCCATGCTTAGCATGGAGTACACAGGGCTCGATCTCACAACCCTGAGATCATGACCTGAAACAAAATCAAGAGTCGGATGCTTAACTGACTGAACAACCCAAGTGGCCCTTTTAAGGACAATCCTTATTGAATGGGACTTTTAGTTCTTTCAATGTAATTTATCAAATTTTTAACTAAAGAGGACTAAAAAGCATTTCTGAGAGTGGTTCTATAAATTTAGGAAACTGAAAAACATAATGCCTCTCAAGAGAAGTCTCTTAATGCATAATAACATAAGGAAGATGAACAGACTGTATTAACTTAAAATCAGAATATGTGGTTTGATAGCAGCATTATGCACATACCAGATGAAAATTACTTCTTCACCAGTTGATTCGTGTCCCTCAGAATAGTGGGCCAACTTTCAGTTTTGTTTTTGTTGAATGAGCAATTCACTATGGTTGTAACTGAACTGGACTTAATACATTGTTTTCTCGGGAAGTCATACTTGAATCTGTTATTTTGAAGAGATGTGTAAGTAGCTTTATTAGAGTTTTGATGGCGGCATATCCTGTATCTTACCAGAAGGAGGCAACTGAATTTCATGTTGCAAAGACACAAGTCTTTATTTAATCTTCCAGCCGATTCAGAACTTTACAAGAAAGACAACACCTAAATATCTTTTCTGAGCTTCTTGCTGATTTCACCTTTTGTTGATCTTCACAACAATCTTGTCAAACATGTTTTGTTTTCCCTATTTGTCAGGTAAGGAAACAGGTTCAGGATCATCAGATACTCAGTTGCCTGTCCTGTAGTCACTCGTCCCTTTGTCCTTGCTAATAGAACTCCAGTTTTATCCAGTAGGCGGAGTCCTCATGGGAGGAGAAAGAACTCCTTTTCTTTCTGCGGACACAGAAATGGGGGGAGCTGTGGCCACCATCTTGCCAGAATGCAGAATGCAGAACCAGCCTGAATGTGAAAGCCAACATGCTTTGGATGGAGGTGCAGAAGGATGGAAGAGCCTCGCTTTGGAGGAACGTTAATTATAACAATTAATAGTTGAGTGTTCTATTACTTCAGGTCAAAAGTATTCTAGCTGGTAGGATGATTGAGATGAGATTTAAACCCAGGCCTGACTGACCACAAAGCCCACAACATTACCAAGGTGATATGACCTGGTGGCCTCTGAGAATCCTCCTCTTCGGTGCTTTAGGGGCTGCTATCACAAACGAGGGCAAGCTAAACTAGACAGATCCCAGGCTGCCCTCCACTGCCTAACCCCCCGCCCCCACCTCACTTCCTAACACACAGAGGCTCAGAGTTAGATACTGGTCTTAGAAAGTTTTTCCTGATTATAATAAATAAAACCATAGCACCACACCATAAGCCTCTTTGAAGATGTTTTTTTTTTTTTTTTTTCTTCAAGCCAACCCTTAAACTAGCAGTTGTCTCTTGCTTCTTAAGAGGACCTTTCTCAAAATCTTGGCCTAAAGCTTGCTTCAGTTATTTTGGCTGATAAGGGATGAAGCAGAAAGGAAGGAAAGATGAAATCCAAAGGCAATTCAGAAACCATCCTTTAACTGAACTGGTCTAATTTTTTCTTTCTTATCTAGATCTCTTTTTCCTTGGGTGATTAAAAAGCTAAGTCAACTTGTTTTCTACTTAGCTTTTTTTTTTCTTTTTTCTTTTGTCTTTTCCCTTTTTCATTTTTCACTCCAGGGAAGATCCTGATGAGGAGTGAAATGACCATGCATCCTACTGAGGAGAAAGGTGGTGGGGAAGACACTGGGGGGTGGGGGCAGTAAAATTTGTACTGTGGCAAACATTTGAGCAGAAGTTCTTTGAAACCTTTAATTCTTCTTAAGACAGATTTCTGTGATCATTTTCGTTTACTTCAGAAAAGTTAATCATCTTTGGTGGGGTAGAGTTTTAGTTCACACATTCTAAGTGTCTAAAAGATGCTAGAGAAAAAGAATGGAGAGGAAGAAGTGGGGAACAGAGAGGAAGTGTTCTAACCACTTCTCCCATAAGTTTACATGCCACTGAATGTACACCTCTGGAAGGATCTAACCTGAGTTCTCTAGGTTTGTGGTATGGGATACAAGTAAAAAATGAGAAATGGGAACAGCCCGAGGGCCCTGAATCCTTGGGTTCTATTTTCTGTGCATCAGAGTTCCTCCTGGCAACTTGCACAAAGCCAGAGAGTAAGTTAAGAAAAAAAATCTGGAAATGTTCTACCAGGATAAGAAAGAGATTTCAGGGCTCCTTATTTCCCTTTTCTTCTTTATTTGTCTCAGTCCACAGTCTCAGACTTCAGAACAAAAAGGTGAAGGAAACAGTGCAAACGTCATGGATTCTCTGTGTCTGGGAGAGGATCAGAATAGGGTGATGGGAGAGCCCTTTGTGAGCAAAGCACATCATGAAAACAAATACCCAGTACATGCACCAGCCTGACTAGGCTGCAGGGCTTCCTAGGCCTTCATGCACAGATGTGATCCAGAGGTAGATCACTGCGAGGGGGCAGACAAATGGTCACCCACACTTGCAGGCTCAGGCCCTGGTTTTTTCCTCCATGGTTGGGCATCTCTGTCTGATGCTCGCCTCTTCTCTCCCCTGTCTTACCGCTGGGTATCTTTTTGACATGTCATTGCTTCACTCCATCACAACTTCTCCCTAGCTTTCCAATAGGCTTCCCTCAAACAACCACGCATCTTAGCTGGGTGATCACACATTAGCCTCTTCATGTATGTCATGGACCCGATATTAGTGGAGGTGATCCTACCTCCTTCATTAAATTGTCTCCCTTCTCATAGGCCAGGAAGCCAAGACTCAAACATTTTAAGGAAAATTTCTGAGTTTCACTGTTAGCAAGTGGCAGACCAGGGTTCCAACTGCCTCAGGACCTTCCAGAGCCCTGACTGGAGGCTTCAAGAAGCCAGAGACTGCAACCAGAGAGGAAGGAGGCCGAGGGCATCTTGGCTGAACATTTGTCACCTTGGCATCCTATTGCTGCCCACAAGGGATAAGAGAGTGCGATGATGAGAACTTTCTTTCAGACAAAACCATTCCAGTCAGCTTCAAATTGATGCACTGAAGCCAAGTGAGAGAGATACCCCTAGAGATAACGCAGATGCCAATTTTGGAAAAGCACTGCACAAAAGCACTTAGTCTGGAAGCAATCAGTGTCTCCGAAAGCCAACGTATCTTACACAAACCACTGAAAATGGGGCCACTTCACCTAATACACCACCTCTATCACATCTTGTTGGACAATGGCCTTTTGTTCATCAGGAGCTGACAGTTGATTAAAGACTTTTCTTCAGGGAAAAAGCAACTCCCCTCCTCATCCTCTGCCTGCCACTCACCTATTTAGGGAGACCTGTCAAACAGTAAGAAGTGCACCGAAGCAAGAATATAGATTGAATTAAAGAGTGACAGCGTAATTCATTGAGTTTTATATTGGTTACTGTTACTCCTGTCCCCTAGGAGTGCAGGAAGGTACTAGAGGCAGCTGTATTTTCATATTTTCTAACTAGAGGTGCCATGTTCCTCCCATCCTCAGAGCACAGACATTGGACAATACCCCACCTACAGACTCTGTCTCATCCAATGTATATTCTAAAACACACACATCAATCTTCTTGAAGTAGGGGTTCATCTTACGGTAAACGTACATCTTTCAAGTGGAAGTCCTTTTTTCTCCTGCAAGGTTGTGTGGGGAGGTAATACTAGAATAATGCATATGTCTTTCCCCTACAATGACTTCCTAACTTCTTCCAGAACTCACAAAGCAGGAAGAGCTTTCAACATACCCTGTCCTCCAGTAGATCTATAACTGTAGAAATAAAGGAAAAATATGAAATTTCTTCAGCTTTGAGTTTTTAAGTAAACTTTGCACCAGTTTATTGTTGCACCCCAACAACAGCATTTTGGGGAAATTTTTTCCAGTTTCAAGAGCCTAGCAATTTCAAATAACAAAAGCAAACCTTAATATAAACAGTAGAATTGGGGAGAATGAGCTGAAGAGCAAGAAGACCTCCCCAGAGAGTAGATAAGGGTTGTCCCACTGGAGGACGGATCACATTGGAGATACAGGTTGAAAAGGACCTAGGAGCAGACTCAGTGCCATTCTAGGGATCACTGTTCATCAAGAGGGATGGTGGCTACCCTCCCTGAGAATGATGTCTTATCAATAGCAGCTATTGAGACTCAATATGGACCCTACAATTTTGTGGAATTCCACTGGTCTCACTCTTTATTGGCAACACCCTTTCCACATTCCCAGGAGAATCCTGCACCCCCCAAGACCAAAAGTGGTCCCTAGGCATGTAGAGGGAGGGTGAGGATGCACAATGAAAAACAACTGGCATGTGTCCTTGGGCAGGAAGCTACGTGGAGAATTCCTGAGCAGGC
Organism: Nasua narica; assembly: GCA_028533885.1. Classification (NCBI taxonomy): domain Eukaryota; kingdom Metazoa; phylum Chordata; class Mammalia; order Carnivora; family Procyonidae; genus Nasua; species Nasua narica. The sequence continues at coordinate 78,559,309 of CM052799.1, forward strand.
CTGGAGGTGAAATACACCCCTTCACTGAAGCTCTTATTTAACAATGGTATACTGAGGGAATTTCATAGGTTTGTCTTCAGAAAGGAGATTCACACTGATTCTTTATGATTCTGATGCAGTTGTCAAAACGGAGTCCCACAACAGGACTGAGTTATACTCTCCTGTGACTTTCTCCACCTTGCACAGGAAGCCTGCCTTCATCATGCCCTCGTCCCCTGGATTAGAGTCTGGCTGACCTCCAGCATCAGGACTGTTCCCTGCAAACTGATGATAGGTCTCTCACAAGGCGCCCTTGTCCACTGTAGCTCCTCATATCGCCCACTCCTACCTTCTGCCTTGAGGTACACCATGCTGCTTTCTCCAGCTCTCCTTAAGGCCAGCTTCTTGCATGATGTACTTCCTGCATACCTACCACCCCACTCCCCAGTGTGGGCCCCTCACAGAAGTGTATTTCAAATTCAGGTTTTGTGACACACAGCCTATTCTAGGCAGAGTATGAATTTGGAGGAAGGTTCAAATCCTGGCACTTACAAGTGATGTGGCATTGGGCAAGTCCTATAGCTTTCTTAAACCTAAGTTTCCTCATTTAGAAAATGGAGACTATCATCCTTACTAAACAGGAAGTACAGGTAAAGTACAGTTTCTGACATACTATAGAATATATATAAATGATAGATAATATCTGCTCCCTCTACAGACAACCTTCTTGTTCTAATCCTATTGTGTGATAGAGCAGAAAATCCATTTCTTTTGTAGAACACTGTAACACAAAAGGCTGGGGAAATTCCTAGGATATGTAGACACTATGGCTAGCAAGTTACCTTCTCCCCTACTTGTCTTAACTTTCGGCTCAGGAACTGGGTGGAATGGGACAGCAGCATATTGAGTTGAAGGTCATATAAAACCAGTGCCCAGGGAGGAACACTGATGGGCAAATGAAAGAAACTAAAGCTGTTCTCAGGTCCAAGCGGAGAAGTGTGGAACCAGGGCTCCAATGCGCAGCCTGAGGTCAAATGGATGGATGGGAGGTCAGAGGAGAGCTGGAAAGGAAAAGGAGGACATGAACCTTGGTCATGGTGGAAACCAGTTTTCTCAGGTTCCTTGGAAAGTTGCATGAGTGAGCCCGGCTGGACGTTTGTCTAAGTCAGGAGAAAGAAGAAAGAGAATTCCCTCTGAATCAGTTTATCCCCGCCTGTTGGTATACCCAGGTATGCATAAAATGAAACTGGGTCTAACTCTGGCTCAACTCTTCCCAAAAAGTCAAAAGTTTCAGAGTGAACAATAAAGACAGAGAACATTTTCCCCAGTTTTTACATAAATTGCCTGGATATGGCTAGAAGAGGACAAATTTTCAGGAACAAATATGCTAAAAGAGCAGAAAACCTTTTTGAAGAGGCATTTCTATCCTGCCTTCCATGAGGAAGATGACGTCATAAATCTGTATCCCATCTTGTGTTGACTAGAGTGAAAACTTCAAAATTTACCCCAGTCATTTGAATATCTAAAATGAAGAAACCAATGAATAATAAACAGGCAAAGGCCATTCAAAATCTTAATGGCAGAGAAAAGTACAGAGTGTTCTAAAGAAAAGGCCAAAAAATTAAATTTTAAGTGTTTGAAACTAAGATATGCAGAGGAGTCCAAACTCAGGTTCAAGTAAAAGAAAAACACTCACTGAGATGAGAACACATAAGTGACAATTCTTGCATGTTCTTTCTAAATTTCTCTTCTGGGTCATGACTGGCTCAAAAATCAACATCCTAGGTCTACACACCAGGTGAAACCCTTATTACATTGCACTATTTTAAAAACAGCTGGGCTTTTCACATAAGCCAGGAGACATGGTCAAAATTTCAGCTCTTTCAAACACTGATGACTTAATCCCTTACGGAAATGGCTTGATTTTAAGTCTTGCTTTCCTTTGTTCAGAGCACACAGAAGGACTTTACCACTAATGTCACAACCCTGTTCCCAGAGTTTCTTGAGGCAGAGACAAGTTTTTAAATCTCCACCTCCAAGAGCCTGCCAGGGATCCTGGCACAGAGAGGATGCCAGCAGTTGTCTGGTAAATGAGGGAGGATATGAGATAATTGACACGGAAATACTTTGAAATGGTTAAATGACTCTAAAATACCACTCTTCATTTCTTCCTTTCAGTATGCTCTTAAGCATCTTCAAAATCTTAAGTAGATGAGTACTCCAAACAAAGGAAGTCATACTTTGTAGTATGTACGGGGGACTCTCGATGTGAACAATTCTGAAGATGAGAGTTTCTAAAGTTCATAATAAAAAAACATAATATCTTAGTGAAAAGATTATCATATACTATGGTCATCTCCTCTTTACTTAAACAGATTAAGTATACACTGACACATGCTATCTTCCAAATACTTTCTAATTATATAGAAACATTTAATAAGTTAGTCTTTACCCTCCCAAGATTCAGTGCACTTTTTGAACACATCTGAATAAATTCAATCTGGTTTATCTCATTTAGTTGAAATCACACACACACACACACACGCACGCACGCACACACACATACAACACACTCTCACACACAGACACACAAAATTTCATTGTTCCTAGCTATTTTTTTCTTTTCAGAGGGGAGGCAAGGGGGAGAAGGAGAGGGAGAGAGAATCCTAAGCAGACTCCCTGCTTAGAGTGAAGCCCAACACAGGGCTCGATCTCACAATCCCGAGATCATGACCTGAGCCGAAATCAAGAGTTGGACACTTAACTCACTGAGCCACCAGGTGCCCTGTTCCTAGTTATTTTGAAGAATTTTTATTCCAAAAAGGACACTCATGGTTTTGAGAATTAAGCAACGAGATGTAAACTATTCTTAAAAAGAATATAATACACTATGAAAGGGGTGGCAGCTGGAAAGTCAGAGATTCTAGGCCCCCTTGCTAGGGAGTGATAAATGGAAATGTAGATCTCTCAGTACTTTGTGCACTGCTGAAGTTTCCTCGAGAATGAAAAGGTAAAGGCTCTGGAATTTTTCTGGAGTCATGGCAGCCCTCGGGGAAGGCAGCCTGGGGGTGTGGTGAGTTATCGCCCCAGACGAAACCCCTAACCAATGAGAGTCAGGATGTGATGGGTGAATGTCTCAGCCATCCCACCTGTGTAGGGCCCATGCTGAGGTGCTCTGCACACAATTCCTCAGACATCCTCAGTAGGACTGGGCCCCGGTTGCCGATAGTACTGAGAGTCTCTGCTGTCTTCCTCTTCCTCCCTGTCTCACTCTCCCATTCCTGCTTTTCTGCTTTCTGGCATCATCTCCCAAATAAAATACCTACGTTCAAATCTTTCCTTGAGGCTCTGCTTTTGAGGGGAACTCAAACTAAGACTCAATTGCTGATGTATGTGGTTCAGGGTAAGAAAAAAATGAAACGACTGCTGCTAATCGCCTACTGTATGCCCATCACTGTCCTTGGCCACTCCACATGAAGATGAGGGAAAGAGCTTGGGCTTTAGAGATAAAAGGGCCTATGTTTAAACCCCAGCTGTATCTCTCACTATCTTCGTGGTCAAAGTATTTGACTTCTTGTGGCCTCAGTGTTCTCATGTATAAAATGGACATAACAAGATCTACCTCAGAAACTTCTGGTGAGGCTCCCACAGCAGACATAATGGATATAAAGCAGTGTTCTTCCATAAGTATGTCTTCTTTGATGAATTATTTAATCTTCCCAACTCTGAGAAGTAGGTATTCCCCCATTTTACAACTGAGTAACAGGCGCTTGGGGAGATTAGATAACTTAACTCTCTCCCTTAACTTGCTTGCTTCCAGCTAAACTGGCCTCTTCATTGTCCTCAAACATGCCAGCCACTGTCCTGTCTCAAGGGACTTTCTTTGTTCTCAGCACCTGGAACTCTCTTCTCTCTGATATCTGCTTAACTCACTCTCTTACCTCCTTTTTCTCTAAGCTTGCTTTCACTTTCCCCAGGAAGCCTCCCTGATCACCTTATTTATACGGTCCTTCTTCCCTTGACTTCCCCCAATCTCCAAAGCTTTTATTTATATTCTTATTTTTACTTTATTACTTCCCTCCTTTTAGCTCCCTACATATTTTTTAAATGCTTCCTTTAAAGTTTCTTTCAGACTGCGCTATTATCTCTGATTCTCCGGGTAAAGAGTTGGCAGTTTGTTATATCTGCTAACTCTCATGATGGCTTATTTCTCTATGCTTTTTGTAATTTTTATTGCTAACTAATCTTCAGCAGCAGTCATGTTCTTTGAGTCTGGGTGCTCTGGGTTTAGTCATCCCTAAGGGATGGGTTTTATGTTTGATTCTGTCAAGACCTTAAGAGAACCACAAGTTCTAGACTATTTGGTCTGTGCATTAATTTCTTAATTTGAGTTTGCATATATTCAGATAGTGTAAATCAGGACTATGTTAACTACTCCCAGGTGACTATTTCTATTTGTGCCTTTAGATAAATGACTAGCTCTCTTATGCTTCCTCATGTTTCTTTCTTAATTCTTTCATCAGCATAACTCCCATGGCTATGTGGGAGCCTAGCTGCAAGGCCCAAAGGCCTCTTATCTGGTCCTGTATGGGAGTTTTCTCACCAGCTCTCTGGGATTTGGATCTGGCAGTCAGATCCTGCAGCCTTATGAGTGGCCATCAAGAGCTTCTGCCAAATACTCCAGCTCTGTTCCCATTCTTCATTTCTGGCAGGTGGGATTGCCTTGTCTTACTTTCAAGGCCAGCTCTGAGTTTATTTAATACCGTTATAGATTTCACCTAGCATTTCTTTGTGTTTGGAGAAGCACAAAGTTATTTCTATGTCAGAGCCATTTGCCAGGGTTACTAGAAGATTCTCATATATAATGAAGCATACTTCAGACACTGTGGAAATTCATATTAGAAACCTAGAAAATAACAATCCTGATAATAATAACTGACATGTAAAGAGTTTCCTCTCTGCCAGATAAAATGCTAGAGGCTTTATATTGTACTAATTTAGTCATCCAAACAACTCTATGAGATGGGCACCAGTGTGCCAATTTTAGAGAAGTAGTAGCTGAGGTTAAAAGAAATTTCCAAGGTCACACAGTTGGTTATTTGCTGACACATGCAGAACGAAGCAGTGTTTGTGCTGCTGAGGCATATATCCTGAATTTACCACTTACCATATAAACAACTTTGGACAAGTTACCTAAACTTTCTAAGGAAATGGGGATGGAATTAACAATACAGATTAAATGAGAATATCCTTAGAAAGTGCTTAACGCAGTGCCTGACACATAGCATACCTTGCAAATGTTAGGTGTTATTATACAGCACCCATTTAGAAATCACATTTGTACTGTGCAGGGAAAACAAAATCCTCTCTCCGGACAAGCAGGGATGATGTTATGCTTCTTTCTTCACATCCTAAGAAGTTAACACCAGCAAACTCTGACTGCCAGGCGTTGCCCTATATACCTTCTGTGAACACATCAGTTATTACCAACTTGAACTTCTGCCTCTCTATTTGTATCTTCACACATTTAAAATTCATATTACTTGCTAATTGATGCACTCATCACGCTGCAACTCACTTCCTACTGTACCAAAGTCATTTGTATAATTTCTCCTAAGTCACCAGAATTAAGTTTCTGTAGACACCTTCAAAGGAAGGATTTGACTCCTCAGTTCAGGCTAATACATACGGGAAAGAGAAGGAGGGTGTCTCGGGTTAGCTTCTCCAGAGGCAGATGTTGAAGTGGTTTTGCAGGTACAAGCTGTTTATGAGGAATTAGCACCCGTGAGAGGAAGGCAAAGAAGCGGAGGGAGATGACAAACTACAAAGCAGGGCTGATAAAGTCTTGGCAAACCCATAGGCACATCTGGAACAAATACTGCTATCAGAATTACCCTGCATTAGAAATTGGACAGCCACATGCAGAAGAATGAAACTGGACCATTTCCTTATACCACACACAAAAATAGGCTCAAAATGGATGAAAGACCTCGATGTGAGACAGGAATCCATCAAAATCCTTGAGGAGAACACAGGCAGCAACCTCTTCAACCCTAGTCGCAGCAACTTCTTCCTAGAAACATCGCCAAAGGCAGGGAAGGGCAAAAATGAACTATTGGGACTTCATCAAGATCAAAAGTTTTTGTGCAGCAAAGGAAACAGTTAACAAAACCAAAAGACAACCGACAGAATGGGAGAAGATAGTTTGCAAAATGACATATCAGATAAGGAGCTAGTATCCAAAATCTATAAAGAATTTATCAAACTGGGGTGCCTGAGTGGCTCAGTGGATTAAAAGCCTCTGCCTCAGGTCGTGATCTCAGGGTCCTGGGATCGAGCCCCACATCATGCTCTCCGCTCAGCGGGGAGCCTGCTTTCCTCTCTCTCTCTGCCTGCCTCTCTGCCTACTTGTGATCTCTCTCTCTGTCAAATAAATAAAATCTCTAAAAAAAAAAAAAAAGAATTTATCAAACTGAACACCCAAAGAACAAATAATGCAATCAAGAAATAGGCAGAAGACATGAACAGACATTTCTGCAAAGAAGACATCCAAATGGCCAACAGACACATGAAAAAGTGCTCAAACATCACTCGGCATCAGGGAAACACAAATCAAAACCACAGTGAGATATCACGTCACACTAGACAGAATGGCTAAAATTAACAAGTCAGGAAATGACAGGTGTTGGTGAGGATGCAGAGAAAGGGGAACCCTCCTACACTGTTGGTGAGAATGCAAGCTGGTGCAGCCACTCTGGAAAACAGGATGGAGGTTCCTCAAAATGTTGAAAATAGAGCCACCAAATGTAGTGATCTGAAAGGGCACCTTCACCCCAAAAGTCATAGCAGCAGTGTCCACAATAGCTAAATTATGGGAAAAACCTGGATGTCCATCAACAGATGAGCGGATAAAGAGGATGTGGTATATATACACAATGGAATATTATGCAGCCATCAAAAAATGAAATCTTGCCATTTGCAACAACATGGATGAAACTAGAAGCTATTATGCTAAGCGAAATAAGTCAATCAGAGAAAGACAATTATCATATGATCTCACTGATAGGAATTTGAGAAACAAGACAGAGGATCATAGGGGAAGGGAGGGAAAACTGAAACAAGATGAAACTAGAAAGGGAGACAAACTATAAGAGGCTCTTAATCTCAGGAAACTGAGGGTAGCTGGAGGGGAGGGGGGTGGGAAGGATGGGGCGGCTGGTGATGGGGGGAGGGTATGGGCTATGGTGAGCACTGTGAATTGTGTAAGACTGATGAATCACAGACCTGTACCCCTGAAACAAATAGTACATTATAAGTTAATTAAAAAATAAAAATTAAGAAGTAAAAACAAAACAGAAAAACAAAGAATTACCCTGTATTTGGCCCAAATAACTAGGTTTTTATGCCCTGGCCTTACTTAGTTACCAGATGCCCTTGAAAGGGCATGTCCTTGGGTGAAATGTTCTTCTGCAACCCAGCTAGACCCCAAAGGGTCTAATAGCCGAAGGTTCTCTGACGACTGTCCTGCCCACTGCGGGCATCAACCTTCCTCAAAGGGGGATCTGGATGATGTATCTCTGCATCTTCCACAGGGGAGATTAAACTAGACATGAGATTTGATTAATATTCTAGTGGACCTTGAGGCCATCACCAAAATGACTCCTTCTTTCTTCCTTCCATCTTGTGTGAGAGTTCTTTCAGTAGCTTGACTTTCCTATACTTGGTTATAAGTTCCTGGAGGGCAATATTCATAGCAGCATTATCTCCAATAGCCAAATTATGGAAAGAGCCCAACTGTCCATTCACTGTTGAATGGATAAAGAAGATGTGGCCCATAATACAATGGAATATTACTCAGCCATATAAAGAATGAGATCTTGCCATTTGTAACAACATGAATAGAACTAGAGGGGATAATGCTAAGTAAAATAAGTCAGAGAAAAATACCATATGATTTCACTCATATGTAGAGTTTAAGAAACAAAACAAACAAACAGAAGGAAAAAAGAGAGAAAGAGGAGGGAGAGAGAGGCAAACCAAGAAACAGACTCTTAACTATAGAGAACAAACTGATGGTTACCAGGGGGACAGATGGGGGGGGGGGGATGGGTGAAACAGATGATGGGGATTAAGAACTGCATTTGCTGGGATGAGCACAAGATGTTGTGCAGAAGTGTTGCATCATGGGTGCCTGGGTGGCTCAGTTGGTTAAGCAACTGCCTTCGGCTCAGGTCATGATCCCGGAGTCCCGAGATCGAGTCCCGCATCGGGCGCCCAGCTCCATGGGGAGTCCGCTTCTCACTCTGACCTTCTCCCTTCTCATGCTCTCTCTCACTCTCTCTCTTTCCTAATAAATAAATAAATAAAATCTTAAAAAAAAAAAGAAGTGTTGCATCACTGTATTGTACACCTGAAAATCATACTACACTGTATGTTAACTAACTGGAATTTAAATAAAAACTGAAAAAAAAAGTTCCTGGAGGGCAGAAGCTGGGAATTATGGATCTGAAGACATATCACAGTCCTTACCACATGCCCTTTATAGAGGGTAGAGCAGAAGTTTGTTAAATAAAAAACTAGAAGAAAATTGTACCAAGGACACAGGGGAAAGGATCGCTCCGTATATCTCTTTTGAACAATTGGTTGCGAAAAAATAGACTAATTAGCACCTACATCATATCATGGACCTAAATGAATGGCAAGTGTAGTGAAGTCTTTTTTTTTTAAGATTTTATTTATTTATTTGAGAGAGAGTGAGCACGAAAGAGAGAGAAAGAGAGAGAGAGAGAGAGAAGAGTACAAGATGGGGGGAGAGGCAGAGGGAGAAGTAGACTTCCCACTGAGCAGGGAGTCACACATGGGGCTTGATCCCAGGACCCTAGCATCATGACCTGAGCGGAAGGCAGAAACTAGCCAACTGAGCCACCTAGTCCTTCCTTAAAGTCTCTACCATAAAAATTGAAATCATCCATTCCAATGCACATGCCCCTGATATAAGGACTTTGAGAAGTAGGACAGGGGGTTGTCGTGGGAAGGGAGGGAAAAAATGAAACAAGATGGGACAGGGGAGGGAGACAAACCATAAGAGACTCTTAATCTCAGGAAACAAACTGAGGGTTGTTGGGGGTGGAGGGGGGAGGGATAAGGTGGCTGGGTGATGGACATTGTGGAGGGTATGTGCTATGATGAGTGCTGTGAATTGTGTAAGACTGATGAATCGCACACCTGTACCCCTGAAGCAAATAATACATTATATGTTAATTAAAAAAATTGAAATCATAAGTCTAAGAAAACAAAGATTACTATGACTCTGATTTTGAGATATTTGAATTTTGGAAACAAGGAAGGAAACCACAAAATAAATTCGTAGTTTACTTATCTAATTTTTAAACTTTCCTGTGTGGAAAAAAAAAAAGAAAAACATTTAAAGACAAATGAACAACTCGGAAAATATTTGTAAGAGATTAAGTCATCTTTTTCATAAATAAAGAAATCAGAGACGTTGACTAAGGTAATAAAAATACCCTAATGGGAAAAAAGCAAATGATACGAAACTACAGCTCCAAAAGAGAAGAAATACAAATGGCCAAGAAATATATTGAAAAGGTCTAGCCACTTTAAGAATCAGAAGACTATACTTTTAAAACAGATAAGACTGTTTTTCATCTACCTAACTGACAAATTTGGAAAAGATAATACCATAAACAAAGATTGGGGAGATGAGATTTACATAAAGATTTGGTGGCAGAATAAATCTATGTCATTTTTCTCAAGGACATTTGCACCATTTGCATAAAATGTCTATGATCCAACCATTCTACTTTAAAGAGTTTTCTGCAAAGAAATTATCTGAGATATAAATACTGATAAATATCCAACAACAGAAAAGTTAGGATTAAATAAATTAGAGTTTATCCAGTTACTGTGAAGTTATTAAAAATTGCATCATTGAAGAATATTGAATGAAACCAGAAAATGCTTAGGTTATAATGCTAAGTTGAAAAAAGTCACACACAGCAAGATGAGTCTCAATTTACTTATAAATATACACACACACACACTAGATGAATAGAAACTCGTAATGAGGATGTCAGGAGGGTATAATGATGATAATTATGGCATTTCCTTATTTATTCTTTTTTCTGTTTTCAACATTTTACATTGTGAACATATAAATCTTACATTCAGAGAATCAACCAAACACACACACACACATTTATTTATTTACTTGCTTACTTACTTATTTTTTCCTTAAATAATCTCTACACCAATGTGGTCCTGGAACCAGGACCCTGAGATCAAGAGTTGTATGCTCTACGGACTGAGCTAGCTGGGTGCTCTGACAGAATTTTAAATAAGGGGCAAATAAGAGAAAAGTTCTGCTCCTGCCCTTCTACCAGCCACCCACCTTCTGCTACTCTCCCTACATTCGTGAAGGATACTTTAATCCTCTCAGCCTCCTCAGTCAAAATACTTGAGATGATTGTTGCAGTTCTGAGAGTGTGCAAATTGCTATGAAGTGTGAATTTTGAGTTGTACATGTTTGAGTCTGAATCCTAGACCAGCCAATGACTCACGGTGCGTCTTGGGCAGGCGACTTTCTTCTCCCTTTCTTTGCAAAACAAGGTTAAAAGGTTAATACTATTGTGGCAGGAACAGTGTGGTACAACAATTCAAAGCAGATTCCAGTGTCAGGTTGCCTCAGTTAAGATTACAGCCCCACTAGTTACTGGCTGTGAAACTAAGGCCAAGTTATTTAACTCTGTTGGGATGTGGCGACACCCTATGTAATGGGAGATCATAATAATGCCGATGCTGCAGAGTTTTAGGAGAAGCATAGGGTTCATAAGCACTTAGAGCAGTCCTGAGTAGACACTATGCCAGTGTTTGTTACGATTGTGCAAGGAGGCATCTAACATAAAACACCACTGAAGATATGCAAGTCAGTTAATTAAGAATTTAGTGCCTACTATGTACCAAGTCCTTGTTAGGGATTCAGAATATTAAGATAAAATTCCTCTGATTTTGAGAAAGTCATGACTTTGAGAAAGAGGTATGCACTGGAAGGAAAAAAACAAATCCTATCAGAATAGAAGAAACCAATTCGGAGTTCTGTACAGGGCACTGGAGGGGCACAGAGAAGGAGCCCCTTATGATGGAATCCATGAGCTCAAGGGAGGAGATGATACTGAGCTGAAGCTTAAAGCACACAGTACACACTCAGTCCATGTCCATTTTCTTCCTCTATTCCATTCTCCTTCTACTAACCTTCCTTTGTCAAGTCCTTAAGGGGAGACTGGGTGACAAGAAACAGGAGAGGGAATGAGGGAGAATCACGTTCATTCTCCCAGTTCCACTTGGCCACCCTCATTTCAGGCAGGCTGGCAGTGAAATACCGACCTGCACTCATACAGGACATACTCTTGACATTTCAAGGTCCTTTCTTCTGTTCCTGCCAGCCAGATATGGGAGTTATATACTTCTCCTCCATGAGTTGGTTTGACCTTTCGTGAAAGGCTATGCTAACTCCTGTGCTCACAAAGGAGTAAATACCCATGTCTTGCTGTCACAGAGGTTTAAGAACACAGGGACATTTGAAAATTAACCCAGCTGCTCAGCCAAACCCACCCTCCCTAGGGGTGCTTCTTTGTTCTGCAGCCTAAATTAAATGGGACCCATCTGGATACCCCCCACCCCAACATAGCTGATTTTCTTTGCCAGTCACTCCGTGCCTGGCTCTAATTGGCACCTTTTTTAGGAGTCTAATTTAGAAGTTCAAATCTCTCCAGTATAGATCAAGAATGGGCCAAGCCTACTGAGGGCTATTTGGGAAGCCCAGTTGTGCCCTCTGGTTAGAAATCCTGCCCTTCTTTTCTTCACCCGGCTGACTCCTGCTTGTCTTCTGAGACTCAGCTGGGGCATCATTCCATCTGAAACTCTTTCTGTGACTCTGCCTCTTGGCTCAGTTAGGTGCTTCTTAGATACCAGCATTAGCACTTACCCACTGGTAACATTTAGAGTAATTCTCTTTCCTACACTCAACCCTGAGGTTTTCTTTTTCTTTGAAAGTGGTTATTTATGGCGCCTGGGTGGATCAGTCGGTTTAGTGTCTGCCTTCAGCTCAGGTCATGATCTCCGGATCCTGGGATGGAGCCCCATGTTGGGCTCCCAGCTCAGTGGGGAATCTGCTTCTCCCTCTCCCTCGCTGTCTCCCCCTGCTTGTGCTCTGTCTCTCTCAAATGAATAAATAATATATTTTTAAAAAGTGTTTAGTTATCTTTTACTTGTAGCCTAGCGCTAGCATAATGCAATAGGTGTCTTCAGTGTTTGATGAATGAATGATGAATGGGTGAATGAGCAAATGAACTTCCCAGACAGGTTAGGTATACAACTTCATATAAAGATAACAGTGGAAATTCTAGATAGAAAAATGTCCTCATAGATCTTTCTGGACTGTGTCTCCCCTGGCTTCCTAAAGGGCCACCCTTAATCATTTAGAGCTGAACAGAGAGCTCACCTCCCTCAGTAAAAGGCATCCAAACTTCTCTTGTTTTCTATTTTTGCCACATAAGGAATACAGGATTGTCACAGGTTTTTTTAATGCAGATAAATAGAACAAAGAGCCCAACCGCTGCTAACATTTTCTAAATCAAATTCTTTCCAATTCCTGCATACTAGGAGGTATTTCTCACATGGGACTTAAAATGGCAGCATAGAGTAAACAAAACTCTCCATCAAAGTTATGCAGAAAATAAGGTAAAAAGTTCCATGGAACTGGTTTTCTCTTGGCAAAGATCCATTAGTTGCAACTCACGGATATTTTAGGTGCTAAGTAGTTTTTTAAAAATAGATATTGCCATGGTAGTGATGGATGCACAAAGTGAATGTACTTAATGCCAAAGAATGGCACACTTGAGAGTGGTTAAAATGATAAATTTCATGTTATGTATATTTTACATATATAATTTCCCTTCCCCCCCCCCCCGTGGTCTCTTTTTTTTTGACAAGGATGAAAATTTATTAAGATGGTGTATTTACATATACATTAATTTAGTTATCCAATCAAAAGATAAAAAGAAAATATCAAATTAAAAAGATATGTTTGGTTTGAAATAGATAAACAAGAAAAGTTAAAAGGATGGAATATATAGAAAATGCAGAGAATGCCCAGGGTTAAGTTTTTCCAGTCTATGCTCTTCTGATACTCGCTCTGTACCCTATAATCTGGAAAGTTCAAAGTCTCATTTTCAGGCACAGCCTACTTTCTAACAGAAAGTAAATTAGAAGCCATTTAACCACCTGAGTTTTCCTTTTTGAGACAGAAGGACGTACCAACACATGTTGCAGACTTCAGGCCATGATTAGTACTACTGTTTAGGACAAACAACTTTGGAATATGCATGTGGACTCTACCTTGTTGTTTTTGTTTTCTTTGTTTTTCCCCCCAAATACTTTTATTTTATTTTATTTTTTCAGTGTTCCAAGATTGATTGTTCATGCACCACACCCAGTGCTCCATGCAGTATGTGCCCTTCTCGATACCCACCACCAGGCTCACCCACCCCCCGACCCCTCCCCTCCAAACCCTCAGTCTGTTGCTCAGAGTCCACAGTCTCTCATGGTTCATTACCCCTCTGATGTCACTTCTGAAATTATCCTGAACTAAGACTGCAACAGCAATGCTCAGTGGCCCATTTAGAATGAAGATTTGTGTCCTTAGCCTAAGACAAACCTTTGTGGCCCATGATAAATTTCATGTTATGTATATTTTACATATATAATTTCCCCTCCCCCATCCAGTGGTCACTTTTTTGTTTTGACAAGGATGAATATTTATTAATATGGTGTATTTACACCTGGTGGTGGGTATGGAGAAGGGCACGTATTGCATGGAGCACTCGGTGTGGTGCATGAACAATCAATCTTGTAACACTAAAAAAATAAAATACACATATTTTGGGGAAAAAATAAATAAAATAAAATTTTAAAAAAAGATGGTATATTTACATATACATTAATTTAGTTATCCAATCAAAAGATAAAAAGAAATCTTTTTTTTTTTTTTTTCCGGAAGAGTCATCTTCTAGCTTTGCGGCTTATATGTCCCCTAAAAAGAATTTTGAAAAGCTATGAATCCACTTAAACACTTGTAAGCTGGCAAACAAAATATTTCATCACAGCTGCAAAGAATATAATATGCAATGTATTTTAATTCTGCCATCTTGCAAATGTTTAAAATCTAAACAGTGGCAATGTGATGCCTTAGTGATTGAAAGCTATTATCTATTGAAAAACTTACATGAACAAGCTCTTTTTAAACAGATTTTTTAAACTTCCTTTCTCCCATCAAATTGTATTTCCATTGTATTTTCCTCATAAGATTTTATCCTAATGAAACAGAATTGTATGCTTTAAAACATTTTATTAATCAGTCTCCCCTACCTCTTTGGGACAAAAATACATCTATAAGTATAAATCTTTACAAAAAGTTTTCTGTAACCCTAAGTGTTAAAGACTTCAATTTGGATTGAATTATCACTATAATTATGAGTAAAAAAATGGTCAAAATAATAAGATGTCATCTAAATTCTGATCAAAAATTACTAAAGTTAAAATTATAATTCAAAATACCTCTCTTAATGAGATGAATGGCCACTCCTCCTATAATTACTTCATGTATTCACGGGTGAATATAACCAAATCACTAGAATAAATGAGATTCAGCCTCAATTGCATTCCTATTTTTCATTTTTATAAATGCTTAGAACTGAGAAACTTCTACTCATAAATAAATAGACACGAATGGAAGTTTTCTAATAGAAGTGCCACTCAATTTTTGGTACCTCTTCCAAGTTTTATGTCAATATCACATGGTCATTTATCATCAAAAATTATTGTTAATGATCCAGCAACTGACAAGTCAATTAGGTCCACCTTCAGCTATGTAGAAAGCAAAGAGCTGAAAGACCAGACTTACAGAAAGATTTGTTGATTGCTGAGTCAGGATGGTCACCCATTTTCTTCTTCTTCTTTTTTAAGATTTTATTTATTTAAAAGAGAGACAGAGAGACCACAAGGGGAGAGAGGGGCAGAGGGACAAGCAGACTCCCCATTGAGTGCAGGACCCTACCCTGACAGGACTCAGGGCTTGAACCTAGGACCCTAAGATCATGACCTGAGCCAAACTCAGAACTCAGACGCTTAACTGACAGAGCCACACAGGAACGCCAGGACTGTCATCCATTCTCTTAACACCTACACTAGTATTTCAAATGGCCCCTTGTCTAGCACTTAGGAGATTGTGCAAAACACAGAGCAATGTCTCATAAACATCACAGTGGTACCAAGTTTCTTTCCTTAGATAAAGTAGGAGAAGGGTGAGTTCCTAGGCAGCTCCATTTTAGGAAATACTGCAGGTGATACTTGAACTGTAAATTAAGTTCTGGGTAGTCTTTTGAAAACCTTCGTGCCTTCCTACGGGTGTGCCTTTCCAGGTTTGAAGAGTGCTGCCCTAAGTCAATGAATCAACAGACCATATAAAATTGGGAAAAAGGCAAATGACTGGCATGTTTCTGGGATGGAGAAATCCATCAAGCTTCTCTGGGAAAGTACCACCCACGGCCATTTGGTACCCTGGGGCCATGTTGGTGGCTGACTTCACTTCTCCTCAGCCATCTGCAGCCATGCCTGTGTCCACTATGACTTCAGCCATTGTCTATCAACATGACATTTTCACCATTAAGTCTGACATTAAGACATCATGAAGTTACTTACCATATTGGATTATAATTATTCGGTCACAAAGCTGGCAGTTTTCTGTTGTAACAGAATTAAAGGAAACCAGGACCTAAAGGTACCTACTTCTTTCCTGGCAGAGAGAACCAAGCTGGGATGAGGAGCAGGATCAGAATAGGACACAATGTTTACCCTCATAGATTTGCCTTCGGCTGCCATATTATCACTGAAAAATTTATTTCTGCCCCCCACTCTCATACCATCTTATACCTGTATCTATCCAATTTCTTTATCAAGAGAAAAATCAACCATTTGTTATATATTAATTGTATAGAAATGTATATAATACATACATAAATTTATATAATGCACATTGTGGTATACATAACCAACTCTTTACTTCCATTTTCTTCCACTGCTAATACTTTTTTTTCTTCAGGGAAAAGATATTTTAATCCCAGTGTAAGGGTGTTCTGCATAGAGACATTATTCCCAATTTTAATTCATCCAAAAAACTCCCACTTGCCTTAGATACCCCAATAATTTGTTCACATTCAGTCTCAAGAAAATCTCAACATATGGTTTGAAATACCATCAATATACTATATAAACTTAAAATTTTATGTGCAAAGCCTTTATCTCTCTTCTAAATTCCTATTGTGAATATCCAACTACCAACTAGACATCTAAACTTAGAAATCCAATATGTAGCCCCAAGATAACATGCCAAGACATGCTTTTTTTTATTCTACTCCCTTACCCTCCAAAAAACTTGCTTTTCCTCAGGGCCCTCTGTTTCTGTAAACGGCACCACAATGCACCAAATCGCTCTAGTGAATAATCTGTTGGTCATTTATCATTTCCTATTCCCCCAAATCCTAATCCATCAGCAAATAGCATTTTAGAAAATGTGAAGGACTCCACCTTCAGATTTCCCCTATCTCTCCACTTCTCTCTCCACTAAAGTAAGCTTCCATGGATATTTGCCAGAGTCTCCTGATAGTTTCCCTCATTCTTGCCCCTTTTTACCCTTTCAATCAATTCTCTACACAGGAACAAGAATGACATTTTAAACATAGAAATCATATCATCACTTTGCTGCTTAAAGTCCGTTCTGGTTTTCTATAACTCTTTTTTTTTTAAGATTTTATTTATTTATTTATTTATTTATTTATTTATTTATTTACTTACTTATTTGTCAGAAAGAGGGAGAGAGAGCACAAGCAGGGGGAGCAGAGGGAGAAGCAGACTATCCACTGAGCAAGGAGCACAATATGGGGCTCGATCTCAGGACCCTGGGATCATGACCTGAGTCGAACGTAGCCACTTAACTGACTGAGCCACCCAGGCATCGCCGGTTTTCTATTATTCTTAAAATAAAATCCAAACTTCTTTAAGAGTCTATAAGGCTTTATATTTATATATTTTCACCTGTAATTAAGATCCCCTGGAAAATCTAAAATAACAACAAGAGTGGCAACAGCCACAACAACAAAAATTTAATGAGCACCCTGTCCCAGACTGAGTTGGAATTTCTGCAAGGAGAGCACCTGCATTTTTGATACATGGTGTGAGTTGACAACTACTGCCCAACATGATATGACTTCTTTCCACTGTTCTGGCTATTTCTCAAATCACTACTGCTCTCACTCACTAAAATCCTAAACATACCAATCCATTACTTTTTTTTGAACACACCAAATTTGCTCCTGCCCCCAGGACCTTTGCACTAACCATTTCCTCTTTCTAGAATGCTTTACACCCAAATGGTCAAATTGGCTGGCTCCCTCTAGTCATTCAGGTCTCAGCACAAATATTACCTCCTCTATGAGGAGACAGTCACACAGAACTGGGCAGCAGATTTGCAAACCTTGTCTGTGTATGTGAGATCAGACTCCTACCGTTAGGAGTTCCCACCTTGCATCTCCTGTTACTCACAGATTATGTGTCCTCTTTCTATGAGTTCTTTGTTAGTGGATGCCCTTCTGTTACTTTGCCTATGATGTGCAGCCATCCTAAGAAGCGTGCTTGGCTAAGGGGGTGTGTGAGGTACAAAAGTTGGCCCATCACCAAGTGGGCCTGGCAGGGGTAAGTCAGTCCAAAGGAAAGGATGTTTTTCTCAAACTTAACCACCAGAGGGGGCATTTTTTCTCTTTTCTGCAAAGGCGCCACATGTGGTGGACTGTAGCCCTGGCAATGCTATTATTTTTGTTTGTTGTATATTTATTGTCTTTTTTTGCAGATGACAGCTCCATTATTCAGAGGTTAAGCACACTATCACAGTAGGAGCTATTTCCATGAGTCAAAAAGCTGCTAGTGAATTGACAAAATACCTGGAGCTCTTTCCATGATCAGTATTCTTACTGTTACTTTGGGTGATCACTGGTTTGTAACCAAAGCTTACAGGGCAACAGTTGGATACAAGATTCCAGAGCAAGAGACAAAATCATTACAGCACAAGGAAGTACCTTAATGATAGCGTCCGATTCCATCGGAGTCATTTAATTTCTCAGGGTTCATTTTTCCTTCCCTGGAAATTGAGAGGGTGGACTCAGCACCAATCCAGCAACTTTGATAAAGAGATCTAATATTTTTGGCTCAAGATAGCAGCAAAGCTTTTCATAAACAGAGAACTTTCTTTACTTTTTCATCACAGCTGGCCCAAGGTTACTTGAATCAAAACCATCCTGTGAGACAACTTCTGCCACATTAAGCCATTTTGGAATTATCTTCAGCCTCATTAACTACTTTAGGGGGTTAGTTTGGTCACCATCAACCTTCCTTTTTATCAAACTTACTGTCGAATTGAATCCCTAACTTGGATGAAGTCAGATGTCCTGTCTCCAGGAGCTTAATTACAGACATGTTCATTTCTTCTGGACCCGCCTCCTCAGGTCTAGAGCATACAACCACCCCATGGCTTTCTGCTAAGGTTTTCCAAGCCTTGTCCTGCTGTCATTGGAGGAAACGGTGAAGGTTGGAGGAAGGATGCAAACAAATACATTTTCTCTATGTCAGTTCATGGCCACACATCCATCTGCCCTTCCTCTCCCTGGCTCCTGCTTCCCCCCAGACTCTCTCCATCAGTAAATGGGTTTAACCTCATTTGCTGCTCTCAAGGGAGCATGCATTCAACCACAAGCTTCCCAAGCCTCTTCCCTCCTTGGTACAAAAAGCTGAAAATGTCATCGCATTTGCAAATGAACAGAAACCTCCCACTCAAAGAGCATCAATGCCACTGTAGCTCACAGAGGCAGCCTGCAGGAACCTTCCTCTCACTGTCATTGCTTTGTTGTTAGAATAATACACATATATTCTTTTCATCTAATGATGTTGGGCAAATCTAACTTTCTTTGCAAAGGTAACAACTCTGCCTCCGAACAGAAGACTCAAGTCTTTGGCAAAGGGCAGAAGGGCTTCTATTCACTCCAGATGGTATTAGTCACCTCCAGCCTCTAGACCTGTATTTACTTAAGCTTTACTCCATACTGTAGGTCACAGTGGCTTTGGTATTCTTAAACTAAGGAAGTCTGAATTCTGGATTGAAATGCTGACCACATCAGGACCATCTTTCTTGGCATTCTCAATTTGTCAAGGAGAAAGGAGCTGAAAGCAGAACACTCCATACCCTCATAATTTGTAATGACCTTAGGCTTCTGTCTGTTTCCTTAGATTTAACATTTCTTGAGCAAGTATCCCCAAACTGGCAAGGGGGGTGATTCTGGATAAGTCAGTACAGAATATATCCAATTTACTAGGCATCTCTATGAATAAACCGTGATGGCGACTGGCTTCAAGCCAGTGACTAATCAAAACTGACTGGTTTATCCTTTCACAGAGACCCCTCTCAGAATGCAGACAAAGGTGACAAGACATACCATTAGAAACTTTCAATCAGACTGTGTTACAAGCTTATGAAATGAACTTCCTAGAATGGTCCAACACTCAGGATCCCTATCTTATGTTTTCGTCCTATTCTGCCGGAACCAGGGACGTAGAAATGAGGGAGTTCTAGTTATAAACTTTGCTAATACTTTACAGTCAGTGGCTACAGAATATGGGTTAAGCATTAAATTCCAGTTAGGAATGGCAAGGTGGTTGGTCACTATTCACTAAAACTAAAGTAGATGTTCTAAAATAGCCTGACTGCCTTGCTCAGATGTAACACATCGATGTCTTTTCCATCACAACTCACTGAAGTTGCTGTGTTGAGGCCTGCCTAGTAAGTGCGCTGGGTGAATGAAACTGCCCAGTAAATGGATATGTGGCCTGCTCTACCACTGAACCTCTGCCATAATCAGAAGAAGAGCATTCCTCTAAAGGCCTCATACACTTCAGCCAACCAAGATGATCTGTGGAAATATAGACAATAATTCATTCAATGACCACCAAGGACGTACTCTGTTCCATGTCCCATGCAAGACAGTGGGAAAATAAATAGGGCATGGTTTCCACCCTCGGGAATAGTACAGCAGCCCCCCTGTACTATTTATCCATGGCGACTGTGTTCCAGATCCCCAGTGGATGCCTGAAACTGCAGATAGTACTGAACCCCATATGTACTATGTTTTTTCCTATGCATACATACCTAGGATAAAGCTTAACTTATAAGTGAGACACAGTAAGAGATTAACAACAACAAATAACAAAAAAGAATGACTACAATAATATATTATAATAAAAGTTATGTGAATATAGTCTCTCTCTCAAAATATCTTCTTGTACAGTATTACCTTCTTCTTTTGTTGATAAGAGATGACAAAATGGCCCCATGATGAAATGACATGAGGTGAATGAGGTGGGCCCTAGAATGGAGAGGGAGGCTACTCCTGACCCTCCAACAATGTCAGAAGGAGCATCTGCTTCCAGACTGCGGCTGACTGCAGGTAACTAAAACCACAAAATGTGAAACTGTGGATGGGATGGGGTTGAGGGGAGGGAACTACTGTATAAAAGAGACCTATAAACAGACACTTAGAAACACAAAAAAATAATGTAGTCTGATGTTGAAGCTATGCATAGAGTGATATGAAAATTGACACCTAGGAACATCATCTAACCCAGCCTAGTAAGGGGTAATAAAAAAAACACTTTCGGGGCACCTGGGTGGCTCAGTGGGTTAAGACTGTCTTTGGCTCAGGTCATGATCTCAGGGTCCTGGGATTGAGCCCTGCCTGAGGGCTTCCTGTTCATCAGGGAGTCTACTTCTTCCTCGCCCTCTGCCCCTCCCTCTGCTTGTGCACTCTCTCTCTCTGAAGTGAATAAATAAAATCTTTAAAAAAAAAAAGACACTTCCTGGAACAGGTGATTTTTTTTTTTTTTTAAGATTTATGTATTTATTTTAGAGAGAGAGAGAGAGAGAGCAAAATGAGCACACTTCTGGGAGGGGCAGAGAGAGGGAGAGAGAATCTCAAGCAGACTCCAAGCTGAGTGCAGAGCCCTATGCAGGGCTCAGTCTCAAGACTGTAAGATCACGACCTGAGGTGAAACCAAGAGTTGGACACTTAACCAACTGTGCCACCCAGGTCCCCCAGAACAGGTGACTCTTAAATTGAGTGTGATGTGATAGTTTTAGGAGGTAGTTGGGAGTCCAAGGAAACAGTTTTACAGCCTTCTATGTTTCTTGCAAGTAGGCAAGAGTTTGTAAGAAAGAAAGTAGTTATCTTTTATTCTCTTTTGAGCCTGATGACATAATTAGCTGAATTGGGACACTTAAATGGGCATTAGGTGGTGTTTACATGGCATTAATGTTACTGGCATCATAGCTTGAATTTCACAAAGAAAACTGATTGCTTAGAAGTTTTTATTTTTTCTTCTTCATTCTTTTAACTCAAAATCAAGAAGAAAATCAATAAGATAAAATTGTGAAAGGTTTAACTCCATTACACTTTGGAATTTAAATTGAACTTGTGTGCCCCATAGTCAATTAAAAACACTTTTCTCCAAACTCTACCGACAAGACATTTCCAAAGAGCTTAAGATGTATTTATTCACTTTGTGGAATTTTGAAAACTAGCTTGGAAAGAAAAAAAAATGTCATGAATACTGCTGTGGATATGTTTTTAACTTTTTAAGTTATCCCATGAGAGACCAGATATAATTGAGTTAGAAAAGACACAGGCAGCTGGGCCAGGACTTGCTCCTGAGGTAAAAATAAACTCATTAAAGGTTAAGCTCTGTGCAGTGTCTTTAAGACCAAGGCAAGGAGCAGAGCTGCAATGCTAAACGGAACCATCATAATAATGTTATCCAAGAGACGGGACCCAAAGAGTCTGGTTAGGCTCAGAATTCTCCCATGTGAGCCAGCAAGGGTGTATTTGGTCCCAACTCACTGAATCTACCCTATAGACAAGAGGGATTCACAGAATTATTATATACGCTGAAAAGAGATTATTTTTTACCTGCTTGTTTTGTTTGCATTTTTTTTCTAATATTTGGCTGTTACTTCCCAGTCTCCAAATTCAGTTATGAAACAAACTGGAATAATCTTCTTCCACAATCATCTCCCTTCCTCCCATCCCTCAGCCCCCAAGAATGATGCTCTATCACCGCCACTAGGGCTACCTACAATCCTGGTTTTAAATGACAGCCTGGACTCCCTTTACCCAGTGCAATCACTGGTAAAACATACCCGGAAGGATAACTCAGTGGCCTGTGGATTATCTCAGGGTTAGTAAAGAAGTGACTGGCACAAGCAGCCAGAGTTACTGCCTCCTTCCTATTGACGAAGAACAAAAGCAAGGCCTAGGAATGGAGCAGGCTTCAGCTTCTGAGAGCCCTAAGCATCAGATCTCAGTCTTCACGAAGACTGTTTATTGCTGGTGTGTGAGTATTTCAGGTTTCCTCCCTGGAACCTTTCCTGAGCACCCCAAGAAAGTCTGTACTCCCCATGTAATGATAATGATTGATATACTGTAGCTCTTCTAACATACAGTGACACAGCTCTGGGTGTGGGTCTCTACCACCAATACATGGAAAGCTGCTTAAAGACAGGGCCCATTTATCTTAAAAATCTATATATTCTCAGCTTCCTGCCAGTGCCTAGCAGATAGTGGTTGCTCAAAACATACTTACTGATGGCTAGATGGGTGGATAAATGATAGAATGGCTGTTGCTTTGGGGTTGTATCCTTGGGAAAAATGACAGAAGAAATGGTTTTGTACAAATCTGACTACCTTGCTCATTCGGTCACATTCTATCAATCCACTGCTGGCAAAAAAGGAAATAATATTCAGGATTCTGCTCCTAAATGTACCAATATTTTAATTTTATAGACACTTAAAATGTCAGAGACAGAGCAGATCTGAGACGTTACTTGCCAAAATAGTTGATGGGTGAGAAGAGTAAGGCCTCTTCCCATTCTATTTAACGCAGTGAGTTTTGTGGGGCTATTAACACTTTGTGAGGCCCTCTCACTGTATATCTCCCACTAATGCTGCCGGTGTGCAGGCTGGGAAGGCCTGGCTGAAGATAATCCAAGAAAGAAACACTGGGGTCACGCCTGGGGAGGCTCTGAATACCAGCCTAAGGCAGAGGCCTTAATTTCATGATGAAGGTTTTCAAACACATGGGAGAGGATTGGATCCATGCTTGGGATAAGCAACACAGTTCGATCTATTTTGGGGAAACCACACTTGTAGCAACGGGAGAAGGCTGAGGCCAAAGCAGATGTGCCTGAGAGAAATGAAGAAGACCTCAAAAAGGGTGAGAAGAAAAAAGAACTTGGGATTCGGGGCCATTTTAGGAGTGAAGGCATCACATCATAACAGAAAGGTATCATCTAGAAAGATTTCCAAGGGATTCCGTGTTGGTTGTAAAGAAGAAAATAGAGACAAGAAAAAGGACAGAGTTCAAAATACCAGCAGGGGTTTACCTCCAGTAGAGTAAGTATCCAGGGCCCTATAATGGGGTCATGAACATACATTTCCTCAAATGGCATTTGCGGGCAGCCTCCCCCATTGATTCAAGGGGCCTGGGAGAAATGACCTGTTTCTGTTAACAATGCCTATAGCAGGCCAATCAGTCACTAGTCAGGCAGTGCCTGAAATTTTCTAAAAACCTCATGCTGCTTTCGTGATTGAAATGGGGTCAGGTTTATTTTTGCATTTGACTGCGTTTCAAACAAGAACCTCCTGTCTAATCACTCCGGACCACGTACACCAATGCAAAAGAGTTGAATCTAAGAGATGAAGGCACGAAGTTGCCTCGTGACCCTAAACAGAAACAGAAGTAGAATTAAGCCCAGATGTTCCATCTGCTCAGGTCTCTGCCAAAGTTATATGTCAGCAGAAGAGAGACTGGGGAGTCTTGGGAGCTGCGGGCCCTTACTTCTTACCAAAGATAGGACGCAACTCTGGGTTAACTCTTTCCAAAATGGTATCACAGTGTAAAAAATTCTGGAATGTAAAATGTAGTATACTTTATTGCTATTTTCTCAGACTTGTGAGTGTTGATAGGGATTTAGTAAATGCTCTGTGTCAGAATTTAGTCTGGGTAAATTGACTAGTGGCTTAAGCCTAAGCCATGCTAGGATTCAAAGGAAACTAAGCCAGAAGCTAAGAGAAACGGAGAGAGAGAGAGATCCTAGCATTGCTAGGATCCCCAGATGAGATGGCAATAAACTGATGAGCCTATTTCCACACCAAGGAAACAGGGTGGGCGGAGTTCAAGGAAAAGATAAAAGGATGGTCATTGCCATACCAAATCAGGCTATGCATCCACAGTGAGAAAGAAGGACTTTGGGAAGAATCAGCACCCAGCCGCCTGGCCAAAGTAGAGTGCAAGGCTTCCCTTCCAATGGGTAACACAGACATCAGATCCCCAAAACAGAAAACACCAAGAATATTAAGGAATATGACTCAAATAGCTCAGACCTCTGGTCTCAGGTGTGAAACAGTAGACTACTACAAACTCTTCTGGTTTGCACAGCAAAAAATGTTGACAAATTATCCAGCTGCTCCCTCCGAGCTCCAAAACTGAGGTGGAGTGAGGCAGTCAGCAGATGCTGGCTATGCCTTGAATATACCTGAGATGGGGCCAGGACAGTGCAGACAGGCGCTCTTGAATGGAAAGACCTAAGTCACACTGCACTGATCTCACAGCAGGTCTGTGGCTGTGAGTGATGTCAACAAACAGATATTGAAACAGAGCCCCTTAGCAGTATCCGGAGGCCACAAAGTGTTCATAGAGGGCAACCCTGGAATCTCCCCCAAGTCTGTTAATGTATCTGGAAGCTCAGAACCAAATCAAACAGTGAAAACAGAATACTCAGCTTTACAGATACAGAAAAAGATGCTGCTTTTCCCCGGTCTGAAAAGAGGGACCAGGTTATGAAAACACAGAGCAAAAATTATAATAGAACAGGTCAGCAACCCACAAGGATAATTGTCTCTAAATGGGTACTTAGAGCCTGGAATTTTAACATCTCGGCCTCAGACTGAAAACTTTGAAGAACACAAGACTGGAATTAAAGTTTTGGGCTTGGCTTATTAGAGTATTTTCTAAGTTATATATCCAGTTTGGTTTTCAGGCAGGCAGTGAGAGGTAATAAAACAAAACAAAACAAAAGCGAAACAAACTCCCCTAAAAAAACCAGAAGTGCTTTGAAATGAAACAAACCTAAACTCAAATCCTGGCTCTGCCATCAGCCAGCTGGTGCCCTTGGGATCTGGCAAGTTGCATTATCTCTCAGTGCTTGGCTATGGGCATGATTTCGGCCACATCCTGGGTGTTGTAAAGGTGACATGAGATGATGCAAGCATCATGTCTAGCACAGTTGCTGGCACATAGCAGGTGATGAATGAGCCTACTCTCTCCCCCTTCTCTGTACAGTCAGTCCCATTCCACTTCCGTTCCTTCTATCTTGCCAGAGAACAAAAGGAAAGAGTTTAGCTGATAATCCTGTCTGTCAAGTTTTTCGCAGGGAAGAAAACTGTATGTGACTTGTTCTTCTCCTTAAAGGAACTATTTGGATAAGAACACTTTGAAAGGCATAGGCATCTGGGAATCTTCCCTGAGCAAAGAATTTAAAATATGAGGAAAGATACTGAAAAACATGTTAAGTCACCTGCTCTGTGCTAGGCACCGTTCTTGGCACCAGAGACACATAAGATGGACAGCTCTCTGCCCTCCTGAAGCTTATTTACAAGTTGGGGAGAACATATTCTGCTCAGAAATGTTTACCGCAGCACTGTTTGTAATGATGAGAAATAAGACACAATATAAATATTTAACAACAGAGAAACAGTTAAATAAATTATGTGCTTCTAATTGCTGGAACATCATGCAGCAGTCAAAATGATAGCTATAAAAAGAATAGGCAACCATAAATAAGAACTAGCCTCTTGCCACATAAGAAATTACGGTTCTTATTAAGGTCGACTGCATTTCTGAACATCTGAGTTTGTAAGATATGGTTCCTGGCACAACGAATATTAGTTCCTTTCTCTCACCTTGTTTTATTTCTTATGCTTCACAGTACCTAGAAATAAATCTGTCTCTGTCTCTCTCTCATACACACACCATTGTTAATCTATGCCATCAGAGCTGATGTGGTTGGTTGAAATTCCCTTCTAGCACTGGAAGTCTGAGATTCTTTGATTCTACCATCAGGTAGAAATCATGAGAGTTGATATCCCTTCTGCGTTTCCAATACATTCACATTGGGTTTTATCATCAGCAGCATTTATATCTCTGTGGAACTCAGCTGTCAGCCCCAAAAAGAATCCACATGGTTTAGGCAAAGCAAATCAGGGTACTAGAGAGGAAATCCAATATCAGGGAGTGGGCAAGTATTACAAAAATACAAATTGTAAGTATCTATAGAATATATGCTTACAAATGGAGGTATGTCTTTCAAGTATGATTTCAGCCTTGTGAATAAATGCCTGCATCCAGCCAGATTGCCTTCCAGAGCCCGATCCACAGAATTAGCAGAAAGGTTTGTACTACTGGTGAACCAGGACTAAGTTATTGCTAGACTGGATTTTTTTTTTATCCTTCCTTGTGCCAACATCCTTTATAATGTGACTTTTCAACTCACCACATCAAAAGGTATGGTGTATTTCCCCATTCCTTGTATCTGGGCTCGCCCTGCTTTAGCTAATGGAATGTAGTAGAAATGGCAGTGTGCCAGGTCTAAGCCAAGGCTATCAGGTGCTTGCGTGATTCTGCTCTTTCTCTTGGAAGTGTGCCACTGCCATATGACTAATCCCAGGCTCACCTGCTGGAGAACAAGGGACACACTACCCAGTCATCCCCATTGCCATTGTCATTACCCAAGCCTCTCTGAAGTTAAGCACAGACATATGAAAAAGTTCGTCTGAGACCAGAAGAACTGCTCAACTAAGCACAGCATACATTGCTGCCTGCATAATAGTGAGTTAAATGCATGGTTGTTTTTTAAGCCACTATAGATTAGTAGGTTTATTATTAAAGAAAAAGAGTCGGAAACTGACTAGATTCTAAAATGAACAGAAATCTGACCACTTCCCGGACTCATTTGCCTCGAGTCTGGTCAAAAAAATTCTAGTTTCCCATTCTGTGAGTTTTCTATCCTCATTCCCATCTAATCAGCCCATGACTCAATCACACAATACCTGTATAACTGAGAGATGTACATTCTCCTGGGAAGGCCATTTCTTATTTTTCTTGGTGTCCTGGGGAGATACATTATTCCGGATAGCTAGTCTGTAGAATAATTTTGCAGAGCTGTATGTGACAGGAAGTTCTCATGCTTTCCAAGTATTTATGGCAAGATAAAGAGGTGGATGAAAAAAAAAAATTAGCGTCTGGAGCTACAATGAAACCACAAGCAGGTGATTCCAACAACTCTGACACCTCCAATTTGGGGCTGTTTTGTCCCTGTTCTATTTCAGTTTTCTGTCTGTCTTTAAAAACCACCCTAAATTTAAACATAAAAAAACACCCCAACCATCACTTATCTCCCACAGTTGTGGGCACGGAGTAGGCTCAACTACATGATTCTCATTCCAGGTCTCTCATGAAGTTGCAGCCAGACTGTTAGTGGAGTTGGAGTTATCTTGAAGACTTCCTTCCTCAGTTGTCTGGGATTAATGCTGCTTTTCAGCTCGAACGTCTACAACTGTTCTCTTCACATGGCCTGGAATTCTTCAAAGCATGATGACTGTGTACCAAAAACAAGTGTTCCAAGAGAAAGCTAGGCAGAAGTTGTACCTCCCTCAATGTCTCAGAAGTCACTTAGTTCACTTACATTGTAAAATAGATTGTATTGTCTATTCCACTCTATTCAGTCAAAAAGGTATGCCTAAGCACAAGAAAAGGGGAAACTACCTCTCATACTCAGGAGTGTAGAAAGGTCTCATTGAAAGACAAACATGTGGGATGGAAGATACTAGTATAGCCTCCACTGGAAAATAAAACTTCCCAAATGTGTGTATAAAAAATAGGAAATGAGGAAATTCTAGAGTCATTTTACTTTTAGTAACATACAGCTAGAATCACACTAGCTAATGACTTAGACATTAAATACTGTGTGGCCATATTCAGCCAGGTCTTGGATAGAATTAGAACTTGAAATTTTCCCTATCTGAGTCTTCCTAAAAAGCATCTTTGAAGTTAAGGAGAACATTTCTGTTGGCTGGATGCCATCTTTCCATATTCAGCTAAATGATATTTAATTTAAAATATAAACATCACCTTAAATCAGAGCATAGTAATTCTACAGTTGTCAGCCTCGGCCAGGAGCAAAAAACCCACAGCTAACTTGGTCAGCTGATATTAAGTCCCAGGTGCAGGGAAAAGGTGAAAATTCACAAAAATCTCCGAGACACTTTTAGAAGCCATAAGCTACAGCAAAATTATTCCCTCATTTTCTTGCTCTCATTTCCTATAGGTGGTCTACTCCATGTCCCTTGCCTCGGAAGAAGGATGTAGTATGGTGGAGGAAGAATAAATGGCTTGCAAGACATAAGACACGTTTCCGAAAACCTAGCATCCATTCAGGGAGATGGATAAGGAGGGAGGAAGTTTGAAGTTTTCACAAAAATTCTTAAATTGAAGCAGGAGGTAAAGGGGCTCTTCTTATTCACAACTATAGAGCTTTCCCAAGTTAGGAAGAAGAAAGAAGAGAAAGAAATGTATGCATAACCCTAGAGAAAGGGGACACATTCCTGGCCAGACCATGGATTGCCAACAAATTCAGAGACGCACGGGGGAATTTAGAGATCTAGAACCAATGGGCTTCGAGTGGCCAGCATGTTGAAGTCCTGGAGAAAAGGGGTCACAGCAAATATGTAGAGGAGAAATAGCCATGGCGGGCATAGGCAGGAGGCCGACGACACTTTGAACAAAAATTTTCTTGCCCCAAACCAGACACTGAAGCCTCATGAAGTCAGAAGCTCTCAAGGTCATAAGGGCAAAGGGACCATCTCTGCAGTCCTTGCCTAACTCTAATGACCATCTAGACAAGGAATGAGGAGGGTCTGGGGAGCCACAAAAAAGACAGATGTTAAAATTTCCTACTTTGGGGGGGAACAGAGTAGTCACTGTTAAATTGTGTTACAGAAAATAGAGCAAGTTATATTTCTTATTCATAAGATTTATCACCAGTGCATTGTTTTCAGAGAAATGATATTTTGGGAGTCCCTATTTTCTTAAGTTCAATAAAATCAATTCCCCATTAGTGGATAGAAAATTAAGGAAACAAGGAGGAAATACCTTTCATCCTAGCTTTGTGGAAAGAACATACTGAGACAGATTGTCTGGGGTTCAAATCCTGATAACACCATGGACGGGGTGTGAAATTATAAGCGTTTCATTTGTTCTGAGTATGTAACAAATTCTACTTATGCACAGGATTCTTGAATAACTTAAATATGACAACATATGTAAAACCTGCTGTAAAATAGCAGTCTTATAACTCCAGATATGTTAGTCTTCCTTTCCTATCCTCTTTGCATATTGCAGGCGATCATGAATAGTCAATTTAAATACAATTAATTTGAAAGCAAAATAATGGAAAACCCAATTTTAATTTACTGAACATACCATAAAAAGTGATAGAAATCATTCTTTTCATCTAACGTGGTCTGTCCATCTCTTTCTTTAGTAATGTGGCCAGAACACAATGGGTTGGAAAATAACCCTGTGATGGTCAGTCTCCAAAATAATTTCCAACGATTCCCAGTTCCTGGTAACCTCTTTCCTGTGTAGTTCCCTCCTACATGGAATAGGGTCAACCTGTTCAATGGACAAGGTGTTGTGGAAATGATGAGGTGTGCCTTCAGAGCCCAGGTCATAAAAGATAGTGCAGATTCCACTTTGCTCTCTCTCAGACCACTTACTCTAGAGGAAACCAGATGCCATGTGCCGATGGCACTCACATATTCCTACAGGAAGGTCCACATGATAAGGAACTGAGGCCTCCCGTCAACAGCCAACAGCAACTCAGTATCCGCATAGATGGGCCATCTAAGAAGCAAATCCTCTGACTTCAGTCAAGCTTCGAGATGACTGCAACCCTGGCCAATATTTTGACTGTAATCTCATGACAGACCTTGAACCAGAACCACCCAGTCTCACCTCTCAAATTCCTGACCCACAGAAATAGCATGAAACAAAAAAACATTTTATTGTTTTAAGCCACTAAGTTTCAGGGTAAGGCGTTACACAGTACTAGATGATATAAAGCTCCATGAAACCATTAAAAGACCTCAGAGCCCATTTTATATTTTTCTCAGGCAGTTCTCTTTAGCTATAACATTTCCTGCTAGAACTCAAGTTGTCCTCACGTATTGGGTCTAAGTGGCTTATTTGCTCACTTGGGTATTAAGATTAGAAATACAGGGGCCCCTGGGTGGCTCAGTGGGTTAAAGCCTCTGCCTTCGGCTCAGGTCATGATCTCGGGGTCCTGGGATCGAGCCCCGCATCAGGCTCTCTGCTCAGCAGGGAGCCTGCTTCCCCCTCTCTCCCTGCCTGCCTCTCTGCCTACTTGTGATCTCTCTCTCTGTCAAATAAATAAAATTTTTATAAAAAAAAGATTAGAAATACAAGTTCAAGTTTGCTTTTGACTTTTAATAGTCTCATATAATGTCAGAGCTGCAAGAGACCGTCAAGTTAGCTCATGTAATTATCTACTTGCTTACCTTAGGAATGTGCATGGATATCCAGTTTCTTAGTGAACATATGAATAGTGGGTTTATGAGGAATATTTCTCCTCTCCCAGCATTATTCAAACCTGTCTGTCTCTAAGTAGCTATTTCAACTATTCATCATTTAACATTGCTTTCAGATCACAAACCATCTAGATTTCTCTGTTTAGTATGTTCTTCTATTTATCACTTATTTTTTGATATCTATCCTACTAACAAAACTTCGTGGACATTTGACATCAAGTGACCAAGAGAGAACACATTCCCTCTCTCCCTCTCTCTCCATACACATATATTTGTGCATAATTTCTTTTCCATTCATATCATGTTCTTGGCTTTTACTGATCTCACAGCTGACAACCCCCTAGGTAAATTTTAGTTGAGTCAGGTCTCCTAATTCCTATACCCTTGCATATTTGACTCTTGGAACATAAGGGTGAGCCTTCATCTTCACTGCTAATCAATCTCACTTATTGATTCCATCTAACCGTTGTGTTCTGAAGTGACCTATTCTTGTGTTCTGAAGTGAAGTGTTCTGATTTTGGATTGTATTAGTAATCCCTACCATTCCTCAAAGCCTTGCATCTTTTGAAATTCCAACGAAACTACCTTTACTATTACAATCAAATCATATTTCTCAACTTTGTATCCTTTCCAGATCTTTTTCTATGAAAAGACATGTACACATATGTACCTATAGAAATAAAAATTACAGTTTGGTGTTTTTACAAGTTATTTCTTAAAAGACATTAGATTACATATAGCATTTCACACTTAAAAAATTTGTCTTAGAATACTTAGGTCATTGCATATAGATCTACCCTATTATATCTGTTGCATATCATTTCATAGTATGGACAAAGTAGAATATACTTTCCCATTTATAGATCTTTATATTCTTCCCTAATTTTCTTCTGAAACAATGTGGCAATGAATGTCCTTGTAACAGTCTCCTTGTGAACATTTTCATGTATCACTTCAGGATTAAAAAAAGAGAAATCCCTGGGTCACAGAAGATGCATTTTTAAAAATATATATTTTCAGTCTTGCCTAATTATCCTCCGAAGTGGGTATGGCAATTAATATCTTAATCTGCAAAATGTGAAATACCTTGTTTCTGCACATTCTCATTTATACATTTATTTTTTCATAAATATTTCTTAAAATTTATGATGCATTTTAACAGCAAAAGAATGAGTGGAAAACACTGCCTGTCCTGTTTGTTTTTACATATGTAAAAATCAAAACAGTTTCTGGTACATGATTGAAGACATTTAATCAGTATTAATTGAATGAATGAGTGAATGAATGAATGAATGAAACGAAAGGAGGATGGAAGGAGAAATGTACCTTCCTTAAATCTACTTGAAATAAAGATTTCTGCCTAGGATGATAAAAGTTGAAAAAAACATTACCTCCATTATAACAGTCAGAAAAAGCCAGGGGCACCTGGGTGGCTCAGTGGGTTAAAGCCTCTGCTTTCGGCTCAGGTCATGATCTCAGGGTCCTGGGATCGAGCCCCACATCGGGCTCTCTGCTCAGCAGGGAACCTGCTTCCCCCTCTCTCTGCCTGCCTCTCTGGCTGCTTGTGATCTCTCTCTCTCTGTCAAATAAATAAAGAAAATCTAAAAAAAAAAAAGCCAGATAATCTAAACATTCATAATTTTTCTTAAACCCAACAGAGAACTGAGGTCATGAGGTAACAAACCAGCCCCAAATCTAAGGAAAGACAAGTGCCTGTGAGGTGAGATGGACTGCTGATACTAGCATACCGTGGTAAAGCATGAGAGAAGACAAGGCTATCATAAAAGTACATAAGGAGATTCAGCTAGTATGGTTTTGGCAGAAAAACACACATAGGAATGGAATGTGTGTTCTGTTCAATGGAACAGAATTGGGAGTCCAGAAATAAGTCTGCACATATATAACCAATTAATTTATAACAAAGGAGCCAAGAATATACAATGCGGAAAGGATAGTCTCTTCAATAAATGGTGCAAGGAAAACTGGGCAGCCATAAGCAAAAGGTGAAAATTAAACTATTATCTTACATTATACATAAAAATTAACTCAACATGAATTAAAGACTTAAATGTAAGACCTGAAGCCATAAAATTCCTAGAGAAAACATTGGCAGTAAGCTGCTTGTCATGGATCTTAATAATGATTTTTTGGATCTGATTCCAAAAGCAAAGGCAACAAAAGCAAGAATAAACAAGTGAGACTCTATCAAACTAAAAAGCTTCTGAACAGCAAAGGAAATCATCAAGAAAATAAAGAGGTAACCTACTAAATGCCAGAAAGTATCTGCAAATCATATATCTGATAAGAGGTTAATATCCAAAATACATAAAGAACTCATACGACTCTGTAGCCAAAAAAAAAAAAAAAAAAAATCTGATTTAAAAAATGCTCAGAGGATCTGAACAGACATTTTTTTCCAAAGAAGACATACAGATGGCCAACAGGTACATAAAAAGGTGTGTTCAACAACACCAATCATCAGGAAAATTCAAATCAAAACCATAATGAGATTTTACTTCACACCCCTTAGAATGGCTATTATTGAAAACCAAAAAATAATAAGCATTGGTAAGAACGTGGATAAAAGGGAACCCTTGTGTACTGTTGGTGGGAATGTAAATTGGTACAACTACTATGAAAAACAGTATGAAGTTTCCTCAAAAAAGTAGATAACAGAACTACAATATGATCTAGCAATACAACTTCTGGATATTTATCCAAAGTTAATAAAAGCATCAATTCAAATACATATATGTACCTCCATGTTCAATGTGGCATTATTTATAATAGTCAAGATATGGAAATAATCTTAGTCCATCAGTGCATGAATGAATAAAGAAGATGGGGTATATATATATGATGGAATACTCTTCAGCCATAAAAAAGAATGAAATCTTGCCATTTGTCACAACATGAATAGACCTTGAGGGCATTACATTATGTGTAAAATTGAAACACAAAGAGAGGAAAAAAACTAAAATTGAAACACAAAGAGAGGAAAAAAAACTTAATTGAAGAATGGTCACTAAAATGTGATAATAAGCTTAATTTGCTATAAATAATTTGAAATTTTTTAAAAAATAAGCTCATTTGTATGATCTTTAAAATATTTTAAATAGAACTATTCCATATATTATTTGGAAAATTAGAAAACTTGAAATAGTAAAGATAACTTCTGTGAGAAAATCTATTTAATAAATTTAGTATCAAGGTTCCTAACATCCAGAACAAAAAGGAAACATGACAGTTTTCCAGTTTCTATTCTGATATTGAAGAGAAGAATCTTCTTTGCCCAGGGTTTTCAGAAGAATATGTTGCAAGGGATTTTGTAAAAGGGGATCTAGGCATTGTAATAAAAGTAATTTTTTTCCAGAAGGAAGGTACTTCTCCCAAAAGTATAGATTTCTATAGCTACTGAATGAACAGAACTTACATCTTTGATAAGAGTAGCCTGTGGTTTTCCCAATGATATGTGTGTTTGTGAATGTGTGAACCTGCAACTATGATAAAAGGGAACTAAGTTTGCAGATAGAATTTGGATTGCTAACCAGTTGACCTTAAAATAGGCAGATTATTCTATGTTTTTCTAGTGAACCCAATGTAATCACAAGGGTCCTGAAAAGTAGAAGTGGGAGGCCAAAGAGTAGGTCAGAATAATGTGATATGAAAAGGACTCAACCTATCATTACGGTTTGAAGATGGAAGAAGGGGGCCCCAAGTCAAGGAATATAAGTGCCCTCTAGAACCTAAAAAAGAAAAGAAATTGATTCTCTCTTAGATATTCCAGCTTTGCCAACACCATGATTTTAGTTATTGGGACTCATGTTGGACTTATACAGAATGTAAGATAATATATGTGTTGTTTCAAGCCATGATGTCTGTGGTAATTTATTACAACAGCAACAGAAAATGAATATGCACTCTCCCCTCATCCACAGAGCTTCAGTGGATACCTAAGAGATAGTGAAAGAGCAGAATATGAGGGGTCAAACCCAACTCTGTGGTAAGAAAAAGCAGACAAGATTGGCAATAAAATACACCCGGGTTAATGAGAAAGCAATGGAACATGTGCTAACAGGAAATATAATGTGGACAAACAGATCACAAGCTAGCATCTTCATTTATAAGAATGTAAACAGGTCATGACTGTCTGATAGATTAGTGCAGAACTTTGCAAATATAACACAAAAGGGAATAAATAACTGCAAGTAGACTATTAAAAGGCAGACGGTGTTTCTTAAGGGTCAGAAATTATTATCTTAGGTTAGTCTAATAGGTTATATTCCTGCATTGACCAAAAATCTTGTGAGACACACAAGAACAAAAAAAATTTAAGTCAAATGAGGAGGACTAGTGGGAGGGGAAGAAGGAGGAAGAGAAGAAAAGGAGAACAAGAAAAGAAACAGAAGAGGAAGAAAAGGAAGATGAAAAGAATAAGAAGATAGGGGTGTAAGAGACATCAACGTATAAAGAGGTTAATACCTAGAAATAACCTAAATATGTTGGTTCGGAACACTAGGACATAGAGAAATGAGAGAAAGACAATTCAGTGAATGGCTTCACAACCAAGGGACACAGTCATCTGGTATGAACTGGCTTCTACCTTGTATTCAAAGCTATCTTTCAAACCCTTCCTTCTGTCCCAACCTTGCCTCGGATTCTTTCTCTGGGAATGTTATTCAAATTAGCCCTTACACAAAAGTTCTCAGTCCGCTGAGTGCCTCAGAGAGAGGGCATTACATAGATCTTCTCAAGTTAACAATCAGTATAGTGTACCTAGATGAGCTCAATCCAAAATAAAGAGGACGTCAATACTTAAAAGAGCTAATGTCATGTCAGGCACCATGTTAAGGTGTTTAAATATTAAATGCATCATCTATTTAACTCCCTCATCTTTATTTGGTAGCTTTAATTATCCTGATCAGGAAACTGAGTCTGAAAGGGGTAAATAAAGCATGTTTCCCAAGGTCACACAGCTAACAATGAGCAAAATTAGGAATGTGGCTTTTCAAAAAGGCAGTGTTGAAGGTTATTGCTTGGGATTCAAGTACGGAAAAATCAGCTTTCCATAAGCAGGGGGGTGGTGCTCAGAAGTCAGCAGTCCTTGCTAGGAATTCCAGTGTGCTCCCTGTCTGTTTTTTTTAGGTCTATGAAAAACAAGTTCGACAATTTTGTTCCTCTGTCCTGATGGTCTAAATCACCCAGAACCATAATTTGGTTCCAGTGTTTGTGGTTACCCAAGAGGAAAGAAAGAAGATGGAAATTATGTTGGCTAAATTGGGAGGAAAAAAAAAAACCCCACAAAGTCTGGAATTTTGTTCAAAGAATCAATAAAGCTAGAGACATTAAGATGAGAATCAAACAAAGAGATTTAGTTTGGTAAAGGGAGGAAAGGTGCAAAAAGAATGCTTAGGAAGGGGAAAAAGGCAAAGACAAATATTTAGCACAGTATGAGGCAAAGCAAGGTGAAGGTCCAGTCAAGGTAGCAACCAGGCTCAGGGACAAAAACAAAGATACTGGAGCCTGCTGTTCTGTCAATTAGCCCAAACACAATTCCCACTTATTTAAACAAAAACAAAAGGGCCTGAGCTTCTCTGAGCCTTGTCTTCTGACCAACAGCCCTGGCAATAAATATCAACACATGGAAATGTTATGTTCCTGAGAGTGTGCTCAACCTTTTATTCATTCCCTTCCACAAACACATGTTGAGCACTTACTGGGTCCCAAGCACTGTTGACAACACTGATGATGTAGAGGAGAATAGAATACAGCCCCTGCTCTACAGCAGCTCAGAGGCCAGTGAACACAGACTGGTAGACCAAAATTTCAAGATTTATAGAAGAGTTAGTGCTTTAAATTATGAACAGTGTTGCAGGGGGACCCTAGGAGTATACTGGATATCTTCCTAAATAGGGGACCGTTTCAGTTGGATCTTAAAGTATACACAGGAGTTCACCAGAGAGGAATAAAGGGAAGAATAAACATTTTAGGCAGTAATCCACAGTCAGGAATATATGCTAAGAAAACAGATTTCTAAATAAATGCATAAAGATACATAAAGAAGGTTTGGCTCTCTGCTCAGTAGGGAGCCTGTTTCCCCCATCTCTCTGCCGGCCTCTTTGCCTACTTGTGATCTCTCTCCCTCTGTCAAATAAATGAATAAAATCTTTAAAAAATAAAAAAAAGATACATAAAGAAGGTTTATTTTGAGGTTCAAACCTGGAAATAATCGGCATATTCAACTACTGAAGAATAGGTTAAAAAAATTGTTATGTTGATTCATACTCTATTTGACTATTTTTGACCTATAAATGGCAGTTTCCCATCTTTTAACCCAGTGGAATTTTAATCTAATGAAAGTTACTCCAATGAAAATGAGAGAAAATCTGTGAAGACTATGTAGAAATAGAGAAAGGAATTCATAAAATAATGGCAGGTAAAATACAAAGAACAAAAATTCCATGTGTAATATAAGTTCCAGTCTGTGAATTATGTTTCCATATTGATGAAGATTAAAAAGAAAATAGAAACGAGAGTTTTTTTTTAAAGATTTTATTTATTTATTTGACAGAGAGAGATCACAAGTAGGCAGAGAGAGAGTGGGGGGGAAGCAGGCTCCCCACCGAGCAAAGAGCCCGATAAAGGGCTCGATCCCAGGACCCTGAGATCAGGACCTGAGCCAAAGGCACAGGCTTTAACCCACTGAACCACTCAGGTGCCCCAAAATGAGAGTTGTTTTAACAAAATAGCAGAAGCATGGGAATATTGGAAATCCATTCATGTTGTTTTAATACATGTGTGTATAATGTATGTCAGTATACACTTACACACACACACATATATATATAAATTTAAAGTGTGGTGAACCAAAGTGATATCATACTCATCAGAATCTTTTATAAAAGTGTGTTAGTAGGTTATCTAAAATATTCCACTTTATCTAAGTATGAAAGAAACAAGTTAGCCTATTTCTCAGGGGGGAGAAAGTTCACTGATTTTCATTCTTAAATAGAAATACCAAACAGCAACCAACCGAAGAGGGAGTGATTTGCATGCTATGAAACAGTGGGTTCTAGGAGGGAAAGTCCCAGAACACATATTTATTCCTGTCACTGTCACAGAATCTGAATCCAAGACGTGACGTGCTTAATTATACCTGACACAGCTTTGAAATTTTCCTGCCAGAGATGTGGAGGATACTTAATTTTTCTGTATCTTGGGTCTTTGGCAAGAGGTTCCAATTGTGTCATCTCCTCTGTACCTGGTTTCTGTACAGCTGATAAATGACAAAGGTCTGGGTGTAAGCATCATTGATATGGTAGTGTATCCAACAGAGAGGTTTGCTGTGTTCACATACTCAAACAACTAAAACAGACTGCTGGGTATAATATAGACACCTATAGACATGGGAGCTTCGAACAGCATCTCTTAGAGTTGTATGGGTCAGGATAGGCTACGTTATTCCACAGTAACAGCTCTCCAATCTCAGAGGCGTAAAACAACAAAATTATATTCTTTGTTCTTTTTACATGGACATCATAGCTTGGCAGAAGGGTTTCAGGCTCATTGTAGTAACTCAAGGAATCAGGCTAATAGAGCAGCCCATATTTTGAACACTGGCAGTCACTGTTCTAGAGAGAAAACAAGACTCTGGAAGGTCTCTCACTGGTCTGGAAGTGACTCATTACTCATATTTCACTTGCCAGAATTAGTCACAAGTCTCTACCAATAATAAGAGCCCAGTAAGTGCAATCCCACTGTGTGTTCAGATGGCAAAGGGCTGGAAATGCTTGACGAACATCACCATTGACAACCACAAGAATCCTTCTTCCTGCATTATTTTTACCAGAGGCATGAGGCACTGAGATGTGATGCTAGCAGCCTTCAAATACCATCTCAGAGTGACAGTCTGCAGGGACACAGGGCACCAACAATCAGGAGAAGGTCTAAAGAAGAGCAACACAATTTTAAGCGACTGGTGAGTCTGGTGGATAAAGGAAGATTGGAAGAATTAAATATGTGTATTTTGGCTGAGCAAACCCAGTAGGGAGCAACAGTGGGTGGTAGAGGGGGACATGGTAGCAATCTAAAAATATTCGTAAGATGTAGAGGATCAGAAGGGAGAATTATTTAGCATGAAAAACAGAAAGTAGCACTAGATACTGTAGAGATAGATATGAGGAAATAGGTTCTGATATCATGAAACTAGACAAACTGCTGACAGTATAAAGTGAAAGAGATAGAAGCACTATGGAATATTTTTTTTTTTTTTGAGAAGACAGGAAAAAGGAAATTCAATGGATAAGAAATGGAGATGTCCAGGGATGGAGAGGAAGAGCAGGTGGGGCAAACCTGTCCTCCTATATTCATGCTAGAGATTTCTGATCACTAGACAGATTCCAACCTCAGGGAATAGGACAGAAGCAGATGCATCCTCCTGATAACACTTCTGAGAATTGAAGTTTATTACTTTTTCTTTTTTTCTGTCTTTTTTTTTTTAAATTATTGTGTTATGTTAGTCACCATACAGTACATCATTAGTTTTTGATGTAGTGAGAAGTGAAGTTTAACTAAACCATGGAACACTTCACAACGAGCCCTCCCTCTATTCCAGTATGGGGACATTTCAGAACCTAGCTATAAATAGTATGTGGATTACATTCAGGGAAAATTCCTAACATCCAGTATAATATAGCTACTTAAGAAACTTCTATAAAGATTTTAATATTTTTTCCAAGTCTGGAGCCATAAGTTTTAATATGTCCAGGACCAACACTGATACTGAGGTACTAATAGGTTTTCTCCAACTTTCCACGCTGTCATGGTGGGTGTTTCAGCGGTGGCGGTGGTAAAATTTAGATTTATGTCTTCCCTTCACTTCTTTGCATCCTCACATCAGACATTTGCCTCTCTTAACTCAAGAAGTTTAAAACTGAAATTGGGGAAGGTGGGAGTGGACAGCTTTAGATACTTGAGTATGCACATTGAGGACCTTCTTAACTGGTTTCTTACTAGTCACTTCTGGTATTAATACAAGAAGAGTTCAATTATTTATTTTTTTCTAGCTTGTTTTCAAACAGAAAGGATGGGGAGGGTTATTTGTTTCTGTTTTTGTTTTCTAGATGAAAACTGCATGTCTTCAGTTAACAGATTCTAATCCACACTTCCTCATAGGAGTGAAACAGGGATCAACTCACTTCGGAACAACACAAAACTCAACTGACCTGAAAATTTCTAATCTTTGGGTTTCTTCTTCTTCTTCTTTTTTAGGTTTTTATTTATTTATCTGACAGAGAGGGAGCATAAGCAGGGGGAACAGCCAACAGAGGAAGAGGGAGAAGCAGACCCCCCCCCCCACACACACACAGAGCAGGGAGCCCAATGCAGGGCTAGATCCCAGGACCCTGGGATGGTGACCTGAGCCTAAGGCAGACACTTAACCCACTGGGCCACCCAGGCACCTCTAATCTTTGGATTTCTTAAGAGTAACTCTGCAAATAAGAAGAGAACTAGAAAGGACAATGCAGTTGTGTTAACACTAAGGAATTTGCTCCAGTCATTCAAAGCCAGATTGATTTGCGCAATATCAATTTGTAATGATTTCTTCATCCATACTATTTAGGAGGAAGAAATTTACCTTCCTAAATGCCAACTTCTACTTCTACCCTATAATATCAGCCTACCCCATACTTACCCCATGTCCCGAGATGGACAATTATATTCTCTTTTCTAAAATCAACTTCACTGAGGTATAATCTGTACTTAGTAAACTGTACCCATTTAAAGTATGTATTTTGATGAGTTTGACAAGTGCGTACACCTGTGCAGCCACCAGCAAAATCAAGACAAATACCAGTCTTGACTTTCCTTTAGGAAACAAACTATTTCTGCTGTTTCTCAAGACTTAGATTTGCCTCATGTAGAGGAAAGGGAATTTTCAGTCCAAATGGTAATGTTGAGAGGGAGTGAGGAGGTAAGGAGTGATTCCTATGGCAACTGTAGTTCACTGCATAGGAACGGAACATTGTTAGCCCCATTGAAAAAAGAAAAAGTTAAGTTGGGGGAGGGGTCAGGAATGTGGGAGTAGGAGCGGCCATGATTCACAATTTGTAATATTAAAGAAGTAGCCTGGCAAGCCTCCCTTGAGAAGGTAAGACTTGGAGGGAAGGGAGTTAGCCAGGCTGCTCTCAGGGGGAAAAGAGTTCTAGGCAAAGGGAATAGACATGGTCCTAATGTAGGAAGGTACCTGGTATATTCAAGAAGCACCAAGGAGACCAGTATGGCTGGAGTGTGGTAAATGAGAGGCAAATAGTAGGACAGAAGGTCAGAGAGGTTTTGGAGGAACCAACCTATATAGCCGCTGGAGGACTCTGGCTAATATTATTTTACCATTCATAAGGGAGCATGGAAGGAGAGCCTGGGGCCACCAAGGTCATTAGCCAAGGAAAGTGGCAGGTATGTATTAGTTGTGGTCCAAGATCCAAAAGAATGGAGCAGCAAAGGCTTGCTGAAGGGATGAATGATTAAA
Source organism: Nasua narica (assembly GCA_028533885.1). Lineage (NCBI taxonomy): Eukaryota > Metazoa > Chordata > Mammalia > Carnivora > Procyonidae > Nasua > Nasua narica. The sequence continues at coordinate 78,600,706 of CM052799.1, forward strand.
GAAGGCAAGCCAGGGCGCCTGGGTGGTTCAGTGGGTTAGAGTCTGCCTTCAGCTCAGGTCATGATCCCAGGGTCCTCAAATGGAACCCCATGTTCATCTGGGCTTCTTGCTCAGAGAAGAGTCTGTTTCTCCCTCTCCTTCTGCCCCTCCCCCACTTGTACGCACACACTCTCTCTCTCTCTCAAATTAATAAATGAAATCTTTTTTAAAAAAAAAGAGAAGAAGAAGAAAGCAGGCCAGAAGAACATAGAAGTTCTAGGAAAGAAGCCAGGAGGCCCAGGAGACATGAAATTATGTTGCTGATGCTCATGGCAGAAGTTAAAGAAATAAGTACTCCCCAGAGTCACTGATAAAGGAATGCAGAAAAGTCCTTTCTCAACCTTCTCAGAGAAGCAGCATTTTACCACCTCCCCTAAATGAAGAGTATAAATAAAAGAAACACCGCCTACTCACATCTGAAAAGTTGCCAACTCCGGTTTTGTAAGAATCCCAGGATCTTTTCAGCAAGGGGCTGCATTCTAATCTCAAAAGGACTGTGTTGTTTTGCACAATTTCAACCATTTGGGTCCCCTAAGCTTTTGAGCCACAATTCCATTTTCAAATGAACATCTCAAATCCAATTTAAAAAAGAATAGTCATCTGATAAATCCATCAAAAACAGTAAATTCCTCAATGCCTTACTGCCAGTGTCAAAAACCTGGTTTCTTTTCAGTAAAACACAGAATTGTTTTATTAGTTGAATACATAAAAATGCCACAACATTTATGTTCTTTCTTCAACACATGCCTGGGTAACTCCCATTAATGGCAAGACTTGCAACAGCTCCCGTCAGAGAAAAACAGATGCTTCTCAAGGGTAAGGCAACAATAAGCAGCACAGACAGCCAGTGGTCATCTTGTTGATTGATTCTGCATAATCTGCTTACCCATCTGGCTAATGGGTATGAATTTTGTGCTCTTCTGTCCGAAAAGTATAGGATAACTAATGAAGGATTCATATTAATAGCTACAAATGCATTGACCTCATACTAAGTATACAGCATTATCTAAGTTCTTACTGCTCAAAATGTGGTTCATGGACCAGCAGGATCTTCATCAATTAGGAGCCTGTTAGAAATGCAGAACCTTGGGCCCAATGTCTAACCTGCATTTTAACAAGATCTCCATTTTGCACATTAAAGTTTGAGAAGCACAGTGCTAGGTTTGTTCTAAACCTAACTGAATCCATGTGGTAGACAAAATCATCCCCATTTTCTTGCTGAAGGAGTTGAGGTTCAGTCCTGACATGATTTGCTCCAAGTCAATTAAAAGGTGAAACCAGGATTCAGACTCAGGTATGTATCTGGTTCAAAAGACACATGCTATTTCCAATAATACTTCACTGCCTTATAATACATGTGGCCATGAGAACAAGACTGAGAGAGGAAATAACTCATCACGATGTTTAAAGAAAAGAAAAAGGCCACCATGACCACGTAGAAAAAGCCATTTGGGTGTGTAAGAGAGAAATATGATTATTAATATAGGCCAGTTCTAGTAGGAGAAACTGTAATTAAGGAAGAAAGAGAAGTCTTGCAGGAGATCACAAACCAAGACTTCCTCCAGCCCATGTATCTTGTAGAGTAAAAGGACATACACACACACATAGACACACACGCTCACACACTTTCCTTAAGAAAACCAAATCCTGCTCAGCATGGATATGTATAATTAGATGTTCCCTAGGAGTGAGAAGTAGTAATTAATTCAGTGTTAAACATCACAATCTATTACTTGAACTCCATAGCAACCGTGGTTGCCAATAGAGGGAAAACAAAATTTTGGAGCCTATTTTTAAAGGATTACATTGAAATTTTTGAAAATGTGTAAAAGCTGACACTTGCTATTTTTAGACTAAAACAATAGCCATGAACTCAAGGAGTAAAGTAGGATGCCAATGAATAAAGGCAGAAGGAAGGGAATCTCTTCTGAACCAACCAAAACCGTTATGTGGACAGAAAAATTCTGACCCTGTCCAAAGCATAAGCCCAGCCGCTCACTCTGGGAGAGAAAATCATTCTTTCAGGCCAAGAAGTGATACATTAATAATTTCTCAAAACACAGTCTTTGTAATCAAACTGAACTAGATTTGAATCTTAGCTTGTTATGCAATGAATTTCCTTACACAAGTTGTTTACTTCACGAGCTTTAATTCCTTCATCTGTTACAATGGGAAAAATAATAGGTATTTCACAAGGTCCCTCAGAGAATTCAGTCAGTGTAAAATGCCCAACACAGGGTGTTGTAGATTGGGTTTCCCTGGAAGCAGATTCTGAGTTTAGTACTCAGCATATTTATTAGAGAATGCCGCTGGCCTCAACATCTGTGGAAGGGAAGGGAAGAAACAAGACAGGGACAGATGAAGGCCCAACAACAGACTCGGCTGACCTCCACAGGAAGCTCTGGAGCTAACATGGCCTGACAGAGCTGTCTGACATGGGCAGATATGGCCAGGACGTTCATCCTACCTCCATCAGTCAGTCAACAGACCGGCTGCTCAGGAAAGGCCATGACCTTGGGGAAGGGGGTTTCTCTGCAGCTAAGTCAGTCCCTGAAGGGACTTCGAGCATTAACAGCAGCTAGGCAACAAATCCTCCCAAGCAGGATCTGGGTGTCACATCTCTATATCCAAATACACAGTACATGTTGCTGTGTCTTCCTTTGGATGTGTAATCCTTACAAAAACCTCTTACTGATAGAGATGCTGGTGTCCACAAGAATCCCACTCTATTAAAATTCTAAAAATTTCATTCTTAAAAATAATGTTTTAGTACTTTCTTATATCCTGAGCTCTGGGGCTCTGAAACCCATACTTATTTAAACTTGTCAATAATTCTGTGAGGTAATGTTCATCTCCACTTTACAGTTGAAGAAACAAGTAGAAACAGTTCCAACAAGCAGTTGGGAATGAAAGGACACTATATTGAACAGGTCTGTAAAGGCACTTCTTGCCACACCATTGCTGTGCCTGCTCAAGGTTAACTCAATCCGTCAACGATTGAAAGAGTGTCAAGGGAGCTGTGCTCCCTTTCTTCCCATTTGTTGAGATAGGTGACTCATGTATCTTACTAACTCACTTAACCTTTATGCTACAATGTTCCCACATTTCAAGCATAATCAACCCATGTCTCACCCCACATTCCCCCTAAGAACTGCAAAAGAAGAGGTGGTTAGATTACAGGACCTCTAAAGCCCCTTTCAGCTTGAGAATTCTCCACCCACAATCCCACCTATTAGTTGAGGGTTTATAACGCACTTTGAGACGAACTTAGGATAAAGGACTAGATCAGTTATGGTTTCTAGGTTGCAATAGAAGCTAGCTTTGGCCAATGCATAAAAAAAAGAACATATGTTGGAGAATACTAGGATTTTAGGGAATCAGTGGAAGGCTAGAGGATCGAGCTTAGAAACTGTCAGTACTACATAGCCTTGTGGGACTAGCAACCCGGAAGCAAGTTGTCTCATTGTAAGAAGACTGGACAGATGCTGTCCATTCTGTTAGGGGAATCATGTGATAAATTACTTTCAAATATTCCTTCCACTCTTTGCCACTTACTCAAGATGGAAGTCTGGAGAGAAATCATTTGTTGAATGCCTCATGCCATATCAGGTAGAGGACAGAGAGGGCATGATCCCTTTGGTTTCCACTGCCAATGAAGGCACATGGAGTATTTCTCCCACTAAGGCTACACAGACTGGGGGAGATTTCATTTCACAAGAGAAAACAGGTATATTTGGAAGGGGGGATGTAGCTGTGCACTACAGTGTAAATTCCCACACTTACTACTGTAGCTTGCTCACTCAGTCTTATGTCCACAAACTAAATCAACTTTTTCTTGGTATTCTTATGCTGTTCCAATCCTTTCAGGATCCTGCTTCTCAGATCCCTAGGTTGCCCCAGGGGTTCTTATACACCCCATTTATGGCTGATAGACTCCTTTGGAAAATAGGAAAACATGATAATCAACCATAAGTATTTCTTCAAGGGATTACCTATTCCCTCATTACTAAAAGAACTATAATGTTAAATTACATTTTCAGAAAGTAAGAAGGACTTGGTAAAATATTCCCATATAATCTGGGGAAATTGCTATTTTGCACATACTCCTAATAACCAGGGCAGGGCAAGCCAATTAATTCTCAAATCCTGTAAATTCAGAGAAACTGGATCTACAAAACAAAGAAGTTAATGGAGCCAATGCATCAGTCAATTATTCAAAATAGTCTTTTTTTTTTTCAGGTTCTAAAGTAAACTACTTAGATTTTTAACCTCCAGTGAAGTTAAAACAAACGGATTTTCTTTTTTTTTTTAAGATTTTTTTTAATTTTTATTTATTTATTAGAGAGAGAGAGACTGAGAATGAGAGGGGAGAAGGTCAGAGGGAGAAGCAGACTTCCCGCAGAGCTGGGAGTCCGATATGGGACTCGATCCCGGGACTCCGGGATCATGACCCGAGCCGAAGGCAGTTGCTCAACCAACTGAGCCACCCAGGCACCCTAAAACAAACGTATTTTCTTATATCTCTATAGGAATCCTATCAGAGTACCTCTGTAAGATTGAGAATTTGGTTATTTGTCAAGAAACCCCAAAATGGATTTTTTAAAAAAGCTTTTATTTATTTATTTGAAGGAGAGGGCACAAGCAGGGGGAGCAGGAGAGGGAGAAGTATGTTCCCTGATCAGTGGGCTCCATCCTGGGACCCTGGGATCATGACCTGAGCCAAAGGCAGATGCTTAACAGACTGAGCCACCCAGGGATTCCCCAAAGAGGGATTTTTAAAAATTTTTTTATTAACATATAATGTATTATTTACCCCAGGGTACAGGTCTGTGAATCATCAGGCTTACACATTTCACAGCATTTGCCATAGCACATACCCTCCCCAATGTCCATATCCCTACCCCCCCACCTCCCAGCAACCCTTAGTTTGTTTCGTGAGCTTAGGAGTCTCTTATGGTTTGTCTCCTTCCCCATCCCATCTTGTTTCATTTCTCTTCCCCAATCCCCCCCATAACCCCCTGCCCTGCCTCTCAAATTCTTCATATCAGAGCGATCATGTGATAATTGTCTTTCCAAAGAGGGATTTTTATGTGTTCCCTATGCTGGTTGCCCTGATCTTCAGATCAGCACAGACCAATGACTGTAAGTCTAGACATAGCTCAAATGGATCATTTTCCAAAGTGATAAGTTAACAAGGGTTAGAAAATAATTAATTTATTCTTCTTCTCCTTAAATATCTATCCTAGTCCCACATTCCCACCTAATTCAGAATTCACTAATTTAACAGGGTGGAGAGAATTTGACCTCGAGTTTGCCATTCAGTTATCAAGGATAGTGTCTCTGTCTGCCTGAGGGAGTTGACTGGCTTTTCTCACTGCACAGAGATCCAAATGCCTGCCCAAGACACAATTTTAGAGTCAGCAGCTACCTTGTTCACATAGATTAACACACATCGAGGTCACTGCCTCACTTTTGCAGTCCCAGAAAAATACAGCTACCTAAAAGATCATTTGGGAAGTATTGCTGTTTTGTATGCTTCAACTTGTTATTCTCATGCAGTATTGGATCGCCAACATAATCTCCCCATTTCTCAGCAAGGAGGCAGTAATAAGTGGCCACTTACACATCACAAGTTTCTTTATGCAAGAAAAAGGAAGGAAACTAACATTTATTAAAAGTCTAGCATGTGCCAACCACATGCTGGATACTCCACATATCATTCAATCCTCATTGCAACCCTGCAGGATGCTATGTTATTTTCACTGAATGGATATTTAGAGATGCTAGTAATTCGTCCCAGATCCCATAGCCTATAATTGGCAGAGTTGTATTTGACCCTAACTCCATCACTCTTGAGCCTTCCACTATAGCATAGCAAGCAAGCCACAAGTTTGACAGAACCACAGTTCAAAAATCAGCCTCTTGGAGACTGTCACATCAATAAAGATGCCACCACTATGGGTTCTTGAATTAAAATGGGACATATGTTCTGAATACAGACAGGGTCAAGACTTTCATTTTCACTGAGCTCATGGCAATTAAATACCTTCCTGAAAGCACACAATGGAGAATGAGCTTTGGCGCATCACTGAGGCACTTTCTAATGAATGCAAAAATGACTGGAGTTGTAAAATCGTGTTGCAATCACACCCTCTCTAAAAGTTAGGCATGAAGGCCAAGTTGCTTTCATCAACCACATTGCAAAATATTTAAGGATAAGCACATGTTGCGGGGTTTCAATAAGACCAACATCAAAACTATATTCTGTTTCCAGTCTGGTATCACATGTAGCAAGCCAGATATTTCTTTTCTTTATTTATTTAAATAAAAAAAGGAAATGGAGGCACTTGATGTGCACATTGGAACTTGTAAGTAGATTGTAAGATCTGGATACAGGAGCTACTTCATGATTCTTTGGAGCTCTTTTATCAGCACAGAAAAGATATACAACCAATTCTTACTGAATGAATGAATGAATGAATTAATTAAATCCTGTTTTCTGAATCAGAGGCCAGAGGACAGAATCCAAAACTGACTAAGAATCTTTAATTTGCCAAGCTCTCAGACTAAACATGAGTCCAGAAGACAGAAAACCTGACTTCTATAGCTAGCTAGCTGGGTAAGTAATTTAAATTCTCTGGTCTTTCCTACTTTATCACATGAGAGGTTTGAAGGGTCCCATTTAACACCATGACTCTGTGATTCTATGAAATAGAATCAGTTATTCAGACCATACTTTCTCTCTGATATCTTTCTTGTTATCCAATAACATAGGAGGTTGACAAAAATGTGGCTTAGAAAGAAATGCAGAACGCAAAGTTTAAAAAAAATAGAAAGAATCTAGCACCTGGGTGGCTCATTCAATTAAGCATCTGACTCTTGATTTTGGCTCAGGTCATGATCTCAGGGTCATGAGAGGGAGCCCCGTGTGGGGCTCAATGCTCAGTGTGGAGTCTGCTTAAGATTCTCTCTCTCCCTCTGCCCCTTTCCCCACTCACACGCACATGCATATGCTCTTTCTCTTTCTCTCTCTCTTAAAAAAAAAAAAAAAAAAGGACTACCTAGCTCAAAAGGCAGCATGAGGACTCTTGAGTATGTGGACAAAGGATGGAAGTCCAATCTTTAGTGGCTGCCAATAACCTTTGCACATGTGATGTGACCTCGTGCCTAGTCTTATCCTTTAGTTGGGTATGGTGGGAAAGAAGGTAGAATTGGTGAGGTTAATTCCAGGCAGGAGTCTGATCAGGTCCTTTAGTGTGTCTGGGTCTCAGTTTTATCCATTTCTAAGTAGGTAAGCCCATGTAATTTTCTCTCACAGGAAAGAAAACAACATGTTGTATAAGTGAAAGCAGATTAAGCATAGGAACCTCTTCAGAAGAAAAACTTTCCCTAGTTATTTGGTGTATCCATTTCCTTCTTGTAGGGAGGATTAGAGAAGAGAGAAACTAGAGAAGGACAGAATGGATACACCCTAGTTATTTGGTGTATCCATTTCCTTCTTGTAGGGAGGATTAGAGAAGAGAGAAACTAGAGAAGGACTAATGAAGGTACCTTTCATTTCTCAGGTACCTTGGATTTGAAGAACATCTTTGGTTAGGGTTCTGGAGTAAAGATCAATGCAGGGAACAGGCAGTAAGATAGGCCTGATATTCCTGCAAACTTTTTATAGCAGCACAGAATCTTGAGATGTTGGTAGGACCACCCAAGTGTAGCCTCTAGTCCTATTCTCATGGAATGACACTTGAACTTCTACCATCAATGGAATATAAATAAGCCAACTGACTGTGCTGAAGCAGGACCTGGTGAGGGACCCAGGAGCTTCAAGGAACCATGAGTGATCTATCCCAAGACTCCTTAGTAGCTTTTGGTGCCTTAGTAACAAATTATTCAAAATATTATCCAGAGTGTGAGAAACAGGGACTGTGTGAATGGTTCTTATAGCATATTCTTAAAAATGATCCTCAGAAATGGCAGCTAAAATTTGGCAAAACCATTCTCACTATTTTGAAGTCTGTTCAACAAATAAAGTACTCATTTCTATGAGTAGTCATTTCTAAGGTAGAGCTTAGTCGCAAGAAGAATGTGAGAACAAATAAACATGTAAGAATTCACTCTTTTCCCACCAGTGTCAGCTGCTTCTTGGTCATGTCCTGATTCGCCTTGAATATAGTAATTTGAGTAGCAGCACAAAGTTCAAGGCAGGCTAAGATGCATCTACTCTGTGGAGCCTTAAGCTGAAAGTTGTCATCAAATTCTTCCCCAGGCTGATGATGGTGATTCAGGTCATCACAGAGAGGCCAATCCAGGTCTTTGGGCTTCATAAAAGCTATAACACACAGTGAATGTTCAGTCATTTCATTAGATATTTCCCAGTCTACAACACTAGACCCAAAGTTGCAGGCCATCTGTTCTTAGCTTGGCAGTTGATAACCAAAGCATGACCTAGAGCCCAGACCTCTGCTCTGGGTCTTTGATGAGCATTGTGTGAAGCTAAAAATCATTTTTTTAAAAATGCAAGGGGCCCAGAGAAGTTTATGATAAAAGCAGAGAATGCCACAAAAGCTCCGGTGGATTCTATGTTTAAGTATTTTCACTGCTGCAGGAAACAAAAGCCCGAGTTAATATTCCTGTAGACACTAAGAACAACACAAATCCCCAAGATAGAGAAAAGCACATAATAGGTGCTTAATACAGGTCCTGGATTTGCATGAATAAATAAGTGAAATGAGTATTTTAGGGAGTTGAAGCAATATAGAGAGGTGATCATGGGCCCTGGAGTCTAATTCTGATTCATACAAGCTATATCCTGGGTAAGTTGCTCCATTTCCTCCCACTGAAAATTGGGAAAATAATACCTATTTCATCGGGTTGTGGATTATGATGAAATAAAATAGTGTGTGTGTGTGTGTGTGTGTGTGTGTGTGTGTGTGTGTGTATGCACATATATGTGTCTAATAGAATATTTACCTTACAACAGATAGTAAAAAATGTGTTTGTTTGGTTCTTTAGGGCCTAAGGAAGCTCTAGAGAATCTGGGATCTTTTAGTTAAGAGTAACACAAATGATTAAAGGATACAAATGGGTGATGGACATTAAGGAGGGCATGTGTGGTGATGAGTACTGTGGATGTTACATACAACTAATGAATCATTGAACACTACATCAAAAACCAATGATGTTCTATATGCTGGATAATTGAACATAACAAAAAATAATTTAAAAATAATAAATAAATAAAAATAAATAAAGAATACAAAGATGAGGACAGTTGGGTAGATGAGAAAAAAGGTTTGGGGTGCCTGGGTGGCTCAGTGGGTTAAAGTCTCTGCCTTCGGCTTAGGTCATGAGCTCAGGGTCCTGGGATCAAGCCCCACATCAGGCTCTCTGATGGCTGGTGACAGATGGCTCAGCAGGGAGCCTACTTCCCCCTCTCTCTGCCTACTTGTGATCTCTCTCTCTGTCAAATAAATAAATAAAATCTTAAAAAAAAAAGAAGAAGAAGAAGAAAGAAAAAAGAAAGTTTATGGATCATTTCATAACTGAGAAAGGTTCAAGCCAGTCACAGAAAGTCAGAGTGGACTGAAAGGAAATTTAGAGAAGCTTTATTTGTGCTTTTATAGATTAGGGCTCAGGGGACGAAGACGTAGTTCCCTAGATCAGGCAGGACTAACCCCAGTTCTTTTGTGTGCAGTTACTTTTACCACCAGGTTGCATCCCCATTTTAGAACTTTAAGTAGACTACTTTTCATCCAGTCTCTTACACCATGAAGTTCAGAGTAAAAGGAAAACTACAAGATGAACCTGGGAGAAAGTAATATTTTCTCAGGGAAAATTCTCAAGTAGCTTTTAGGTTCAATGTGTTCTTTGGTCTCTCTAACTCCCTGTGGGATGAGCTCCCTTGTACCACTAACTCACTCGGAATTGAGGAAGATGAAGTAAATGGAAGAAATTCATGTCACCTGTTCTTTAAGCTAACATCCTTCCCTAAACCTTATCGTAAATGTTGTTTTTAGTGAACAGGGCCATCCATTGAGATCTTAACAGCCACCCCCACCTTGTAAATGTAAACACACACAGAGGTACTATATACCCCACCACATTAGGATTTCTGGATGTCTCTCAGACACCAAAATCCAATGAGCTCTATGTCTCCATAAATAGCCCAAGTTTTTTTTTCCCTTTCTTACCATTCTTGGACTTCACTATTCTTTAAAGATTGTTCCATGTAATTTGAAGTTACAACATATGCTATGTTTCACTTTGAAAGGGAAGAATTTGATTTATAATCACCAAGCTATAGAATATGAAAGCAGCCCAAGTATTCATCGAGACATGAATGGATGAAGAAGATAGAAGATGAGGTATATACATACATTGTGAAATATCACCCACCCATATAAAAGGAGGAGGACTTACCATTTGTAACAACATGGATGGACCTAGAGGGTATTATGCTAAGTGAAATAGGTCAGAAAAAGACAAATACCATACGATTTCACTTATATGTGGAATCTGAAAAACAAAACAAACAAACAAGAAGCAGAAACAGACCCACAAATACAGAGAACAAACTGATGATTGGCAGAGGGTAGGTAGGGGCAGGGAAGGAAAAATGGGTGAAGGGCAGTGGGAGATATCTCAAGTCATGGAATGAATAAGTCACAGGGGAAAAGGCACAGCATAGGGAATATAGTCAGTGATATTGTAATAGTGATGTGCGGTGACAGATGGCGACTACACTTGCAGTGAGCATAGTACAATGTATAGACTTGCTCAATCCCTATGTGGTACACCTGAATCTAATTTAACATTGTGTGCTAACTATACTTCATTTTTTTAGAGAAAATGAAGAATTTGAGTTATGTTGAGGAATTCTCCTACAAGATTCAAAAAAGATGCAGCTAAAACTTTAGTGTCAGAGATACATATTTGAGAGAAGAAGAACATGTCTCAGGATGACCACTTTAGAAAAAATACCATCAAGCCTGATCAGCGCTGGTCCTAATAGCTTCCGTGCCCAACCACAAACATTGAATTACCTAAAATGTATTCTAGGAAGAAACCAGACTTTGCATTGTAAAAATGATCTACTTATTCCAAAGTTTCCTGGCTTTGCCAGAAGTGGAAACCTGCTTTACTGCACATATGACTTGAATGTGCATATTGTATGTGTGGGTTAATGTGCTTTATATATATAAAACAAGAAACATTAAACAAGTGGAAAAAACAATCAATGGCTGTTATGACAGTCTCATGGGCTCATCTACAATAGCAGCCTTGAGCCTTATTTCCTATGTATTTTTAGAAAACAGCAGCAAAAGGGGCACCTGGGTGGCTGAGTGGGTTAAAGCCTCTGCCTTCGGCTCAGGTCCCACATCAGACTCTCTGCTCAGCAGGGAACCTGCTTCCCCCTCTCTCTCTGCCTGCCTCTCTGCCTACTTGTGATCTCTCTCCTCTCTGTCAAATAAATAAATAAAATCTTAAATAAATAAATAAATAAATAAATAAATAGGAGAACAGCAGCAATGGACAAATAGGATATAGCTGGTAGCACAGCAACACATAAAACATTTTATGATTTAAACACAATAGTCATAATGCCAAAAAAAGGCAAAATAGAGGAGTAAATCAAATCTAGTGAATTCCCATATTTTTGCCACAGTGACTATTATGTTTTAGAGTATTTAATTTTAGTCTTTAGACTTATTTCTTTGATCTTATAAGGAAAAATGTTGAGTTGGAACTGAAATGTTGAAAAGTGGTGGCTCTTCAAGTTGGATTTATAATAGAAACAACTGGGAAGTTAACAGGATAAAATAAGATTAAACACGATGCTGATCCCGATGGAGCATGGCATAAGCATACAGTTTATCCTACAACAAATCTCCCAGGGGCTGGACGGGTAAGTTTTGATGGTCTTCCTAGGCCAGGGACACAGTAGATTGCAAGAAAATACTTTATGATATGCACCATGCTTTCAACCAAGATGAATTAGAGGCTAATGAGCTCAGTGAGGGAGAATGAAGTAGAAGCAATGATTAAAAATGGCCCAATATAGTAAATCATATATATGGTGATAGCATCCTGATAAGGCTAGGCCAATCTGTATTGCTCAGATTCTAAATCTGCTTGCGGTAATTTTCTGATTGCTTGATCCTCAAATATTATCCCCTCCAACTCTTTTTTTATTGAGGTATAATTTTTTATTGAGGTATAAAATGCACAGATTTTAAGAGTACAGTTCAATGAGTTTTGGCAAATGTATATACTAATATAATAGAACCAATACCATAATCAAGATATAGAACATTTCCATAATCCAAGCAAGATTCTTCCTGTACTGATTTCTATCACCCCAACTTAGATTTGCTTACTTTTAGTTCATATAAATTGAATCGTATGGTATGTGCTTTTTTATATTTGGCTTTCTTCAGTAAAATAAAGTTTATGATTATTGTATACATTCATAGTTTGTTCTTATTGCTAAGTGATGTTCCATTGTATGAATATACCCAAATTTGCTTATTTATTCTTACATTGGAGGATATTTGGATTGTTTGCAGTTTGGGCTATTATAAATCTGATATGAACATTCTTGTATAAGTCCTAGTGTGGATATTTTTTCATGGATGAATACGAAGGAGGAAAACTGTTGAGTTCACACATTTTATTCTTGAACTTTTGTTCTCATTAACCTCTTAGTAATCTGGATTACATATTTGAATGCTTTTTGCTGAAAAGTTTGATAGGTGATATGTTTCTGAGAAATGGTTTGTTTCTTGAGAACTTAAAACAAATATGCCTTTGTTTAAATGTACATAGATAATACACTTTTGAATTCCATCTCCTCTCTCATCCACTCTCAGTGTCATTGCTCTAGACCAGGCCTTATCATCATTCACCTGGAATACTGCACCTTGAAGAATCTTGACAGTATCTCTTCACCATTGTGATCCCAGTGCCTGGCACATGGCCAGAGGTTAGTAAATATTTGGGAAATGAAATGTGTGCTTCTGGGGAGTCACCCAAACTTAACATTTCACTGGTATGGTTTAGTTACTCCCTCTTATCCACAACCCAACCTCAGCAATATAAGGTGAAAAGTTATTAGCCAGGAATTAACATTCAAATCCCAGAGGGAGCTGATATGGCAACAAAGACCAAAAAAAAAAAAAAAAGAAAAAAAGAAAAAAGAAAAGGATGCCCAGACCAGAACATTAACTACACAATCCTATAAAATGATACTGTAACTATACTATAAAACAACAAATTAAGGAGTAAAGAGCCCCATGGGACATTGCTTGACAAATGTTGAAGATCCTAAGTTAGAATAAATCACAAGCGACACCCCTTCACAAGAGGATGGGGAGAAGTTGGTTGGATTTAAGTGTCATCTGCTGTTGAAATAACTTCTGACACATCACTGCCATTGGGACTGTTTACCAACAGAATGTGATGATGCATTTCAAGGAAGCCCCAGACGACAGCTTTTAGAGATGGAAATTAGCCGATCTTATGGGCATGCAAACACACACACGCACGCACACACACACACACCAAAATTCAACACTATGGAAGATTCTCAAAAGAAGTATTGGTCATGATTTAGATTTACTTCACTATCCAGGCAAAAAACAAATATCTTATAGGTCTTTTCTCTTGAATCAAGTATGTGTTTAGAGCTTAGAATATTTTTAAAATATGGCTACCCAAGGATCATACCCTTCTCTGGATTTATGTCTTCGCCACAGTGATTCCTTTCCAGGTATTCCATCCTAGGTTGCCCTCTTGTTGACAAGTGCTTTCACACTCTACATCCAATTCATTAAGAAATCCATCTACCTTCAAAATATATCCAGAATATTATGACTTTTCTCCACCTCTGCTCTAGCGCAAGTTACCATCACCTCTCGCCTGTATTGCTCTAACACCCTTCCTTCTGGGGTCCCTGCTCTCATCCTTGTTCCTTTACAGCTTGTTCTCAACCTAGCTGACAGCATGATTCTTCTAAATGATAAGATAGGTCACTGGCACTCTATTTCCCACCAAACATTTTGCCTCCTACCACTTCACTTCATTACACTCTCTGCTCTTGCAACTCAGGCTTCCCTGACATTCCTTGAACATCCCAGGGATACTCCTGTATCGTAAAACTGTGATGGTATTTCCCTCTCCTTACTCTTACTTACCACTTTCAAGTCTTTTCTCAAATGTCATCTTTCTGATGAAGCCTGCTCTGACCACCTTAATCAAATCCCAGCACCAGCCTGCCCTCCCAATCATCCTTATACCACAGCGCGTAACACATTCTCTGTGTGCTTATTTATTATACATGTTATCTGTTGTCGCTCTTCCCTAGCCAGCTCCCTTGCCTCTTCCCAAAGGCCGGCTCCACAAATTCTCATCTATTTTATTCACAGATTATACCCCACGTGTGCAGTGCTTAGCATGTACTAGGTACTCAATAAGCATTTGAGAAACAAATGAATAACCTTGCATCAGATGCTTCTGAAAATGAAGGTCTCCCTCGAGATTAACTTCAGCATGGAAAATTTAGAAAATATATTGAAAGATACTGTTAGAAGCACTGCTGCATGTCAAATTTTAAATTGTATGTAGAACTCGAGGTAAAAGTTATCTTACCTAGAAGTAGAGGGTGGCTTTTAAAGGAAGAAAAATCTAGTTTTTCTAGCAGTTCCTTTAGTATATAACATTGTTAGAAATTCCTCAAAAGTGAGAACAATAAGTTTTTCTTTACCCTGCAAGAAAAATGCTGTCATGTTCTGGCACTGATATTTCTCAAATTCAGTGGTCCATGACACATGGGCTTAATGCTGTGAGCCCTGGAGGAAGGGATTATATATCATGTTGTTCAAGCATTGACACTGTTCTAAGAATTTATAGCATCATATCTAAAACAAAATGTGTGCTTCCCACACATTCATCTTTTACATATTACTATTACTTGTGTCTAGAATATTATTTTTTCTTTAAATTGGCATATTACAAAATGTAGTATATCTAAAAACCTGAAGCTTTATATAACTACCATAAATGGGAAATTAGTACCACTTGCCATAAATAGAAGAGACAAAAATATATACACATAATGAAAATTTAAAAGTTATTAAATTTCAGCTAAATACTATTGCTGGCCCGGTGCTTTGAGTTTGGTCTTTTTTATTCTTGTTGAAAATGGAGAACATAAAATGTTAAAAAGATATGAAAATACATAATATCAAAATAAAAGTTTCTTTTTGACATTTTCAGTAGAAAGAGAATTTTAAGGTGCATTTCAGTGTGTGATTTAGTATTACTCAAGAGTGTACCCAGATTTCCTCTATAATATATATATTTATATATTTTATAATATAATATAAAAATATAATATATTTATATAAAAATATAATATATTTTTTAAGATTTTGTTTATTTAGGGGCCCCTGGGTGCTCAGCAGAGAGCCTGCTACCTCCTCTCTCTCTCTGCCTGCCTCTCTGCCTACTTGTGATCTCTCTCTCTCTCTCTCTCTGTCAAGTAAAAAGATTTTATTTATTTACTTGACAGAGAGAGACACAGTGAGAGAAGGAACACAAGCAGGGGAAGTGAGAGAAGCAGACTTCCCACCAAGCAGGGAGTCTGATGTGGGGCTCCATCCCAGGACCCTGGGATCACGACCTGAGCTGAAGGCAGATGCTTAATGACTGAGCCACCCAGGCGCCCCACCCCTATAATATTCTTGTGTCCCTTGTGCCATATGGTGGTTAGCATGGACTCTGGGGTGAAACATCCTGATTCAAATTCTGGCCCCATCATCTACTGACTCCACAGCCTTGAGCTAGATACAAAATCTCTCCAAATTTCATTTTCCCTCATCTGTGAAATGGGGCAAATAGTGCCTATTTTGCATGTGACTGATGGGACAGTTATATGATAGAATATATGAAACCACCAACCAGATGCTTTAAAACATTAGTTCCCTTTTGGGTCAAACAAGATTCTTGGCCTTTAATTTCAAATCCTCCCTGTTCAGGGCACCCATGAGTTCACACGGCCAAGGGTTCAAAGCTCTCTTTAATGGATTTATGGCTAATATTTTGTAGTTGACATTTATATCAATATGTCATTAAAGTTTGGGGGAGGGAATACTTGTTACAGATATTCTTATAGCAAGCCCAACCAGTTTCGAATGGAGTAAATGATAGGTCAATTGAGGTCAGTTTGGGAACAAGGATGATCTTTCAGCTAAAAATGCCATCTGTACCAGAGGAGGGCTGACCCAGCATATCAAGATATGAAATTCGTCAGGCTGACTAGCTAAAGAATAATTCATCAAAATGGGGGAAATTTGCAAAGGTCACCACTGACTCATCAAGAACATCCAACATTTCCAATTCTCTCCTTTAGCCCACATTTCACCCCGATTCCTTCTTCCATTGTGAGAGTCCCATACATTCCAGCAAGAGAAAATTGGCGTTTGGAGTATATTTTTCCCATCTTTCCACAAGTAGGGGCAATTGAGGGCTGATGTATATCTTTAAATTTATATAGCTATTAAAATAGCCAATTGGAATTATTTGAATAATTCAAAGGATTTAAGCAGGAAAACAAGAAATATCTGCAAATTAAGAAAGATACAATTATTTTATTTCTCCATGAAACACCAACTTTAATTCCACATTTTGGAGAGATAAGATAATAAATACTCATATGTTTTGCATTTTTTAAAAGACAAAAGCTAGTGAGAAAAATGCAAACTACAGTGAAAGCCTGTGTTTAAATTCCCTCTTTAAATTTTATAATAACCTTTATCTTCTTGCATTTTCTCCCTTTATTAGTATCATGGGACAGCTAGATTTCATTATCTCCCCTTAAATTATGTTTCTTATTTCTTTGTTGGGCTCATTTACTTATTTATTCCTTTAGATGTGGATTGATGAGGAAGGGGTAGAAAAATGAAGACGAAGAGATTCTATCTGTGTCAGCTTTTATAAGAAGTTAGATTTTATTTTCTTATTTAGATTCCACGAGAGGCTTCATTAAGTTTGAAGGTAGGTAGCAAAGAAAATTTTCTTTGAAGGGAAAGGGGCTTATTCATTCAATAATTATATTTGTGAGTAGAACAGGAAAGGATCACTAAATAACCAAAAATGCTGAGACAATTAACTATTTGGAAGGAAAAAAATCAAGTTAAATCTCTTCTTACCATAGAATAAAAATAAATTCAGGATGGACTATGATTTAAATGTGAAAAACAAATAAATGAAACCCTAGAAAATATACTTGATTGTTTATCTGACCATAGGATGTAAAAAGAAGAAATCACAATAGAAAAAAAGAATTGTAGATTTGTAAAAGTTAAGATAAAAAACAAAAGGAGAAATTATTCTTACAGCAAATAAAATTATTATAAACAAGTAATACCTATCAAGTGTTCCTATTAAATAATAAGAGAAATATTTAACTCTCCTTTGAAATTGGCCAGAGGATATAAACAAGTAAATTCAATGAGGAAATGAGAATAATGAATATAGAAAATAAATTCTATCTCACTAGTAATGAAAACAAAACGATGGCTCTGGTTCTGGTGAAGATGGGATAAGTAGATTCCACCCTTCTTCTGCTGGGGCTAATTACAGATAAACCCTGGACCCACATAAAGCAACTATCAGAAGATGCTGAAAGGGGGCAAGAGGAAGATGGTTGGGCTACCGAAGGAGGAGGACTTGACGGTGAGTTCCTTGGGGTTTATTTTTGTCTCGTGTATGTCTTGGTCTAAGTGCCGAACTGCCTGCAACACAGAACCCCAAAGGGTACAGTAAAAAAATAATGTCCCAAGAAAAGTCCGCTTCCTTTATTCAGAGGACTGAGGAGAGAGAAGCCCTATAGGGTGGATCCCTGTTACCCTACCTGCCCCACTAACCACACAAAAGAAGCAGTTGCCTTCTCAGCCTACCACACAGCTGCAACACACAGGCAGTGTCCCTTTCTTTGCCTCACCCAGGTGAGTTCATCCAGCAGAGTCTTGGCGTGGGGGCCCAACCAACTCACTCCTTGCACTGAGGTGATGACGCACCGCGCCCCCTGGTGAGACAGCTGCAGCTACAGCAGAGTGGAGCTCTCCAGGGCTATCCATACCCTTCATTAAGCAAATGTAAGCAGAGGCAACATCTCTCTTCTTCCCCTCACTCCAACTAGAGAGTGCGGAGAGGATACTGAGAAGAGGAAGCTAGAAAGGAATCATTTATATCTGAGTGTGAAGGCCCAGGTTGCCCTGAAATGGCTCATGCATGAAACCAACCGGAATGAACACGGCAAATGCTCTGAGAACTGAATTATGGTATCAAATATCACCCAGGTTTCAAGTGGTCCTCTAGTAGTGCACACAAGTGGGACAGACCAGAATTGCTCTACCAGAATGGAGGTGGGTGGGGGACAGAAGAAATGGGAGAAGGGAACTAAAGCGTGCTCTTGTGATGAGCTCTGGGTGTTGTGGTGCTGAATCACTGCATTACACACCTGGAACTAATATTACACTGTATGTGAACCAACTGGAATTTAAAAACTTAAAAAAAAAAAATAAAGGCTTTAAAATGAAATTCGCATTTGAACCACAGCCATCAGGATCACAGATACAAGAACTTAACAAAGCATTAGTAAATACATAAAAGAATAATGTATCATGATCAAGTAGGGTTTATTCCAGGATACAATGTTAGTTCAATACTCAAAAATGAATTAATGCAATCTGCCATATTTATAGTCTAAAGGAGAAAATCTACACGGTCCTATTGATTGAGGCAGAAAAAAATATTATAATATAAAATTTAACTCCCATTCCTACTTAAAACTTCCAGCCAAGTAAAAATAGAAACTTCCTCAATATGATAAAAAGTATCTACAAAATGACATACAGCTCACATCATATTCAATGTGACGGACTGAATGCTTGCCCCCTAAGATCAAGAATAAGGCGAGTACGTGTACTTTCACCATCCTTTTCAACATAAGTGTGTTCTAGTTTGTGTGACAGGGAAAACAAAATAAATGCAGTTTGGAAAAAGGAAAGTAAAAATTTTCCCTTAGTGACTGGTAGTTAGGCAAAGAGTTCTTAGATAAATGAGATCAAAAAGGTGATCCATAATAGAATTGATAAATTAGACTTTATCAAATGAAACACTTTTGGACTCCTGAAGGCACTGTTAAGAGAAAAGCTACAAATTGGGAGAAAATATCTGTAAATCAAAATGGAGGGTTTTTTTTCACAATGGGATTTCTAAGGTAATCTTTAAAGATCATATATAGAGAGACAATATAATATTATGGGAAGATGCTTATAATATAATATAAAATGAGTTTAAAAATCAAGGCACAAAATTATACACCTATATTTATAATATATGAATATATTCATATTTTATTTAGTTTATCCAATTTAATATATATTTAACTACTAAAAT
Organism: Nasua narica; assembly: GCA_028533885.1. Classification (NCBI taxonomy): domain Eukaryota; kingdom Metazoa; phylum Chordata; class Mammalia; order Carnivora; family Procyonidae; genus Nasua; species Nasua narica. The sequence continues at coordinate 78,620,203 of CM052799.1, forward strand.
TTTACAAACATATTTACTTACATTTACACATAGGTTATATATTCTACATATTTATCTTATATGTCAATATGTTAAATGTCTCTTTTAGACATTTCTATATTTAAATATACCTACATCAGTATAATCACTGAGAATACTCAGTGATTATTCTGAGTAGTGGGATTGTAGGTTGCCTTTATTTGATGCTTTATATTGTTGTCACATTTGGGAGCATCTTCATGTGTAACATATGTTAACATGTGATAATATCATAATTAGAAAAATGCTACGCCTTGAGAGTAAAGAGACCTGGTGGCTAGTCGCTGTGGTGTCACTAACCAGGTGACTTCAGGCAAACCATCCAAACCTCCTCCTTCTCGGTTCCCTTACCTGTTAAAGGAGGAGTGACATGACATCATTTCAGGATTTCCAGCTCTGTTATTTTACAATTCAATTAGCAAGCATGCATGAGGCACTATGCAAGGCAATACAAGATAGAAAAGATGGACTTAATATTAAGGACCTGAATGTCTAGTCAGGAAGAAACAACAGTCTACACCTATTAATCCGTCTAGCATGAGGGAGAATCTGGTTAGTGCCATGAGGAGTTAGCGGAGGAGAAGCCACATCTGGCAGGGTGAGCAGAAACATTTTCATGAAGGAGTTAGCATAATCAGCCTTATCTCTTCCATTCCCAGTTCAGCTGATTTTCTCCTCTATAATTTTCTCAATTGGCTTCCAATTTTATTCCATTAGTCGTTTGTATCATTATTAGTTTTTATTTCAATTTCCTCTGCAGTGAGCCCTGTCAGCAGCCAAAGAGTGACAGAAAACCAGTGAATTGGAATCCAAAAGAACAAACCGCAGCTCAGTTAACAAATATGTTGGCTAAATGCCGGCCTCAGTAGGAAACAGTCAGCCAAAATATTTATCAACAGGATTTTAATTCTACAGTTTGATTTAAATTTCTGCTCAGCTGAGTGTGGGGTATATCTAGCTGGTTAACTACAGAATTCTAATCAAAGGACCTTCAAAGCAGCAAGACAAATATTTGTGTTAGTATTTCAGTTGCCAACCTCAGATGGTATGGCTCTTGAACACCTTCAGACACCACCCTGAGTCCTTGGCAGCCCTTGAAGAAGTCGCATATGTGTTTATTATCTAGCTTTTTGTATTACGCTACTTGAATGCCCTCGCATCTCCAGAGTGGGCTTCTAAAACACAAATTCTGGCTTGTTAATGACATAGGCTTGGTAGGAAATGCACTTGGAGCTGTTTTCCCAGTAGTAATGATACAAATAGGCATTCACACTCTCTCAGGAGGGCCTTCTGGTGTGACCATTTATCTAAATATGGGGCCAAGGGCTGTGTCATCACCTTGGGGAAACTTTTAGTTTTCAAGATGTGGGGTAGCTTCCTTTCAATCTTTTCTGCTGTCTGCTCCTGCCTGAACCTGAATTATGCTTCTGAACATAGTTACTCCCCAACCCATCACTACCTGGTAAGGAGGGGAAATGTTGTCCTTCTAGTTCCTGAGAAAATTGTAGCGCCTGTATCGCACTGCACTTGGAATGGCTAGAAAGGAACCATCAAACCACCGCAATGAGAAGGGGAGTTAAGTGGTCACACAGGGAAATAGCAGAGCTGACAAGAGTATAGGAAATCAACTTTTGGTTCAGATTCCCATGAGGAAGTGAATGTACCTTCCCGGGAGTATAAACTGTCCCTCCTTTCACTGCCACCAGGCAAAGAAATTCCTACATAGGAAAAGAACAAAGGATATTTAGATATGTATAGGAAGAAAGGCAACATTATATCACTAATAAAGTCTAGAAGTCATCCATCATTGTAATGGACATGGAGATGCACCATCCAGGTCTCCCTTTAAGGAAGGAGCTGTTACCCCAGCAGGTGGGAGTGCTATCAACAGACAGTCCTTAGCAGCAGCTTTCTTGGAAATTACCTGAGCCCCAGAGCCAACTATACACCATGGTGTAAGAGACATGATGATATACAAGTGAAGGTGGTTTCCTGCCATGTCGGGAAGAAATAAAAATTCTGCCTGGGTTAAAGAAGCCTGGAGATACATATATAGAAAGAGAAAGAGATCTATAGATAGATCTATAGCTAAAAATTCATATATATGTATATATGACAGAGTATACAAAAGATATTCTGCCATATATCTATAAAAAGATATCTATATAAAAGATATTCTGCCATATATAGAGATGTATACGTATATATAGAGAGAGATACTGAGAAAGAGAGAGAGAGGGGTGTTGAAACACAATTTGAAGTCGGCCTCATGCCTTTTTTTCTTTAAGCATAAGTAGAACGAAAACCTAGATGGCTTGGGGCCTTCTTAGCATGTCCCTGACCAATTTAGGCTACCATAATAGAATAAAAATAGACTAGCATTTTGAATGAGAGGGGAGGGGTAAGAATATGTTTCAGTTTCCCAGTACTTATATGCGGTTTGCAGAACTTTCTGCAGGAAATGGAAATAACTCAAAAGAGCCAATCACCTGAAAAACAAACAAACAAACAAACAAAACCCACAAAAAACCTGCAATTGAGGTGATGAGGACATAGACAGAAAGTCAACAGGGACCATGAACATCAGCAGGTGATGGAGCTCCACTAATGTCCAAGTGGGCCCATTTCCCAAGGCACTCGGTACAATGGATATAGACATTTACTTCAGAGAAGACCAGGAAGGATCCAGATGACTGCACAAAAGCCAGGCACCTTTCCTCTCATGCCAGGTAGCTATCTATGCAGTGTCCATGTGAACCCAGGCACCATATTGGAAAGAGAAGTCTCCTTGAGAGAAAAGAATTCCCTGGATAGGAAGTATGAATTTTGAATTGACTCAGTTTTAATCTTCAATTGACTATCTACTCCAAAATGATTGTGTTAACCTAGATGAGACTATTATAAACCAGAAATGACAAAGTTACCTCCAGGAGGCAAGTTTAGGGTCATCCCCATTACCATCAAGCAGAAATGAGGGCTCATGGGGCACCTGGGTGGCTCAGTGGGTTAAAGCCTCTGCCTTCTGCTCGGGTCATGATCTCAGGGTCCTGGGATGGAGCCCCACATCGGGCTCTCTGTTTGGCAGGGAGCCTGCTTCCCCCTCTCTCTCTGCCTGCCTCTGCCTACTTGTGATCTCTCTCTCTCTCTGTCAAATAAATAAATAAAAATCTTTAAAAAAAAAAAAAAAAAGAAATGAGGGCTCAGGACTAAGTCATGTTCTGCTGTAGAAAACCAGTCATATCTTTTCACATTTGAGTTGTCATTGCGAAATTTAAGCCATCTATTTATCTTTAAAAGTAACATGAAACACTTTATTCCACTAGACACATATCAGAAAGATGCTCCATCATGGGAAGAACAAGAGATGATGCACAATATTTACCCATTGGGGAAATAAGGCATGGGAGGAAAAGACACAGCTCAATGAGCTGAGTCCCACATGGTTGCTCTCTCCCCCCCTTTTTTTTTAATGCAGGGCTTGAACTCACAACCCTGTAATCAAGACCTGAGGTGAATCAAGAGTCAGACACTTAACCAACTGAAACACCTAGGTGCCCCCCTCACACATGTTTGCATGTAGTCCCAGTCTCATCCCTTCTACCAATATGCAACACTACCTTGGTCTGCCTTTATCCACCACTGCATCTCAATTTGCCAGCTAGTACAAATAAGTAAAACCCAATAATATTAATCATAAAACATATTAAAAACTGAAATGACAATAATTAGATTTAGAGAAAAACAAATCTTATCTCTACTACCCCCATCTCCATATACAATGCCCAATATGATTCTGAGATTAGGGGGGCTGGCAGTTGCTGACAAAAATCCAGAAAATCTGCAAATTATTTATGCAGAGACTGAGTGGGACAGGGCTTGCTTTTTGAATTATGCATGCTTCTGTTTTATCAAATCCATTCCTCCCCACACATATTATAGCAGTTGCCATCTCTTATTTACACAGCACAGGGTACATTGCTCAAATAAAGAGGGCAAAGAGACATGGTGCACAGAAAAGAGTGTTTACATTGAAAATATAAGTATTTATTAATCAATTCTACACATTTTAGATACATTGTTTTTAAAGATGATGTAATGTGTGTTGACAATGTCCATGATTAAAAAAAAAAGTAATTTCCTCCCCCGCTATTTAGCAGGCTACTTGGAGAAGCAGCACATTATTTCTAAATCACATTTTCAAGTTTTACACTAGTTTCAGTTTTGAGATCATTCTGAGCCTCATTTTTCTCCTGTGCAAAATGGGGATAACAAGACCTTCCTCAAAGATCCCCGTGAAGATGAAATGGTAGGCTGGACATACGGCAAATGGGATGAGTCTAACACGTTAAGGACCTTCTTCCTTTATCAGTCACTAATGTGATCCCCTGCCCTGATTTTCCTAACCCTGTATTGTTAAAGGAGACAAAGGGGACTTATTGCCATGAAGCTGTTTAAATAGCATGAATTCTTTTTCCCTGACTTGGTCTGAGTATGGCCCCAAAACCCACATCAATGAATATTTCTTGAACACGGCAGTATGAAGACATGGGGAAGGACAGTGGTATGGAAGCAACACAAAAATGTAGGGGGAAAATTAATTAAAAGAATATTTTTTCCCTCCATTTCCTTATCTTTGGTTATCATCTCTGCACACACACACCCCCATCCCTATCCCCTGTGCTGGCCCCAGTCTGTGTTCTAATTACAGCATATACAAATGTCTGCTTATTCTCTAAGGTCTCTGTGACATTTTCTTTGAGTCCTCCAGAAAGACAAAAACAACTTTTTCCTATAAATGATCCTAAGGATCTCTGTATGTTCCATATATATGCCATGTTCTCCTAACTTATTTCAAACCTATTCTATTCACCAAATGGTGGTTCCTTGAAATTGATATTGTAGTAAAAAAATACCTGTTAACGTGTTATTACTGTTAACTATATGCCAAGCAAATAGTTTTAGTAGATATCTTATAAAATATTCACGTCATTGTTTTAGCTACTATTATCATCCCCTCTCTACAGATAAGTCGATGGAGGCTCAGAGAGGATAATGGACAAAAGGTCATAGATCCACGAAAGAAAAGAATAGGTGTTTGAGTCCAGGTTGTCAACTCAGTAGCTTAGGCATAGGGCACTAGGCTGTGATGTCCATACCTCATGGCTCTTTCCATACCAGAGTCCCTCATGAGGCTAGGATAGCATAGATACCCAATTCATGCCAGTTGTCTGATTTCTACCTTGAGAGTATGTAACAGGATAGATCAAGGAAAATATATTCACTTTCTCATTTTTGATTTTTAAGTGTAGTCCCTATAGATGTATGTATATATACATATATAATAACCTACACATAATTTTTATATATCCTATAAAACACATATAAATATTACATATTTATCATATATTATATATACAATGTTACATTATATATGTTACATCTTTCCCAGCCTCAACCTTCCTCTTTCTCTTTCGAAGTTCTCCAGAATGGCTCCCACATGACACTGATGCATATTCTGTACACTATACACGTCAATACTCTTAGAAAAGTGCAATTACTATGAGCTATGAGTTTTATCCCATCTGCTACTTCTAGTTTATACGCTCATTACTTAGTAATAACCACTTTCCTTGCTAGTTCTCTTACATATTTCAACTTCAGGTGAGATAAAAAGATGATTTGGTGAAATGTCTAACAGAAAAAAAAAATAGACTCTCAATACTTTGATTTCATTTGTGTATTTTCACTGGATTTAAGACTTGCTGAAAAGTTTTACCAAATTGATTTAAAATATTGACTCCTATTATACATGACTACAACATCATCACAACCACCAACATCATTATTACTTTATATTGAATATTTATTCTATGCCAGGTACCATGCTTAACCATTTACACATATTGCCCTATTCAATCTTCACCACAACCCTGGAGTTAACTAATGTTAACTCCATTTCACAATGAGGAAACTGAACCTTAAAAGGGATAAATTATCTTACCAAAGTCGCATCCAAGTAGCTGATGCAGGACTGGAAACCCAGTGTTCTCTGACATCAATGTTTTTGCTCTTTACTATGTAGTTCTGCTTTCCAAAGTTTACACTGCCCACCCATTTAGCTGTAGTCAAGTCTGAAGATGAAAGTTAACTGTAACATAATTCTATTAGTCTACCTAACTTCATCAGGAGAAAAATGCCATACTTTTAAGAACCCATTACAGTCAAGAAATACTGAGAGGGAACAAGGCTCCAAGGCAGTTAAAATACACCTAAGAATATTTTTCTGCTACTTTCATATACTTCCTTTAACATCATGGGCACTTAATAAGCATATTGATTGAATGAATGAACAGTTGATGAAATTGCAACTTGACCAGGCATGAAACTATCGGTCCATACCCTTCTCACTCAAAGACTATGTAGATTATTCAGTTTCCACTGGCATTTAATGTGGCAGAAATTGGACACGAGTTTGGTTTGGGTTCCCTCTAGGGTATTTTAAAAACACCTGGATGTTTACAGGCTTTGAATTTTTGCTTTGCATCATAACTTCAGCTGCATGTAATTGAGGACTGAGTCTTTCTCAATGATTTTTTTTAAAGACTTCATTTATTTATTTGACAGAGAGAGACAGTACAAGCAGGGGGAGCAGAAGAGAGAGAGGGAGAAGCTCCTAGAATATCTAGTATAATTTTCAGGATCCAAGAGACATTAATTTAGCACAGATGCTCTGGAATGAGCCGATGATGTCTTCTTGATGGAATAAATTGCATGTCTAGCTACCTGCATTCTTCTTTTACCCTTCACTTACTGTGTTTTATTGTCAGAACTCTTTCTTTAAAAACCCTTTGCATCACCCCAGTTACCTGCACACAGCCTGCTTCCTCTTACCCTCATTGTTGACAGGGAAAAACTGTGTCAGAACAGATGTAGTAAGAGATCCTAAGGGCTTGGCCTTATGCAGGGAGTAGATTAAAGTAGTGAATCAGCTAAGAATTTACTAGGAACATTTATAGAAGGCATAGCCAGGATGGAATAAGCTAACTGCTTCATGAACTCATATCCACACAGTAAAAAGATGTTCAGTTTTCTGCCCGGTTCAGACCCTAGTAAGGAAGTGAGAAAGTATTTCCCTACTTCTTTCACACTGGTGAATGGCTTCAGATGGCAGGTTGCCTCCTGAGATTCTCAATTCAGCTCCATGAGATTTAAAGTGTGTGAAAACTCTTCTAGAGGGAGTCTTTCTCAATGTTTGGAGGAGTTGTGGATTTTCTTCTCCTGAGCTTTTGGTGGTATTGCAGCATGGAATTACTACTAGCTAAATGCCACTTTTACATCAGTTGATTTGCTTTGTTTTTACCCTTCTTTTGCAAACAACTTGATTCTAGCCTTCAGGATCCACCTTTTCTCTGCACCAAATTCCCAGATTTTGATCATTTATGTCCACATCTTCCCTACTCCAATTTCTATGCTGTGTACCAAACATCCCAAACTCAGTGGTGTAAAGCCACCACTTACCATATTCATGGATTCCGTGAGTTCCGCACAGCATGATAGCTGAGTATCAAAAGCAAACGTCCCCCCAGCCCAAACCAGGCAGGAGCTCTATTTCCGTCTATGATCTAGCCTTAGAAGTCATACAGCATCACATTCACTATGGTCACAAGTCACAGCATGGGAAGGAGGGATCAAGGTCCTATGGTCAAAGTCCTATTATAGAAAGAGCATGAGGGATGGTCAGTTACTGTGGCCATCTTTGGAAAATACAATCTGCTACACTCCCACTCAGCCTCTCTAACTAACTTGTCTAGTGTTCTCTCTCAGGCATAATATCTCATCACTGGCTCCTCACGGGCTGTGTCCCCATCCTTCCTCCTCCAGATGCTGGTATCTTACAGCTGTCATCTCATTTTCCTCCATGACTATGTCCTAAATCCAGTTGCCACCTGTGCCTGCTTTTACTCAACACCACTGTTTATACTCATTGTCAGTTTTTTCTGATAAAAGGTTTTTATATATGCCCTTCACCTCTCTGCCTCTTCACCAGTAAATTAGAATATTCCATTCATTCCATCATTAGTCATAACTAGTATTCCTATTTCCAGAAACTAATGTTCTTAATGATTTATTTCCCTGTACCCTAAGCATATATGATTAAGTATAACTGAATGCATTGCTGACCCTGTCTATTCAGAGAATAAATCTGGTTCTTTTCTGACTTGAGGCAAAACTGAAAATAGAATCATGAATCAGTCGAGGTTAAATTCAAGGCTACTGCTAGTCAGGTGCTAAAATGTCAAAATAATAGGGTTTCTCTCCAATCCCACATACTGGGGTTTGTCCAGATGTCCACAATGAACATTAAGAACCAGCTCAGGACCCTGGAGAGTACCATCCACTTTAGAAACCCAATTGTTTAAAATATCCCACTATTTCAATACAGTACTAAAAAATTCAAATGGAGAGAGAAAACAGATATTAACTGTAACAGATAGATTATTGTCAGATAAGGGAGAGAAAATGATGAGCATGGATTTAAAAAAATAATTTGATTATTAAAGGCTACCTGGAATACCAACCACAATAAAGAAGAAAATTAAAACATCCCATTTGCTCATAACACACAGATAAACAATATATACATTTTAGTGAAGCTTTTTTTTCCCAGTAATTTTGGGCATATAACGTCATATTTTTCATAATGTTAATAGAATGGGGTATTACCCCCTCCATTTCAATATCCCTTTTAAACAGCTTTCAAGATCTCTATCACTAAATATTGTTTGAAAATCTCATTTTTAATGGCTGAACACTAGTGAATTTTAAGAACACAAATTATGTAATCATTTCCCTATTGTTGTACGTGTAGGCTGTTTTCATATTTTCACTATTATAATAACATTGTGAGGAGCACCTTTCTCTATACATAAAGTTTACATATTCATTAGATTCTATTTCCACCAGCAATCATAATGGGTTTAGAGCATTCCTCCCTCACACCCTCAACAATCCTGGATATTATCATTTGTAAAAACCTAAGTAATTATGATGATTAAAAAATTGTATCTTATTTTAATCCACACTTATTTGATTATTAATAGAGTATTTTAATGTGATTGTTAGCCATTTAAGAGTCTGCTTTAGGAACGATCTATCCACGTATCCATCGGGGTGTGATAATATTTGTCAGAGTTCTTAATTGCAAGAGGAGAAAGGAAGAGAGAGAGAGTGAAGAAGAAGGAGGGAGGAGAGAAGAAAGAGGGAAGAGGGAGAGGGATGAAAGAAAGAAAAAGAGAGTGAGAGAGGGAGAAAATTACATTTATAGGATTTGAGTTCCTTCATAGGAGTCTGTAGGAAGGCTTGAAAACCAATCTTGAGGCTAAGCAGCTGGGAAAGGGGACTAATGCCTCCCTTTTTAACTGTTTCTGGTGAAGAAACTACTGCCCCAATGGCAACAGCCACCAAAAAGAAAGAACTCCTGTCCATTGTATCTAGTTTCACTAGCTTTGGAGTCAAGATCCAGCAACAGCATCGCCAATTTACAGAGCCTGAGACTTCATTGGCAGAGGAGGTTTATGTATCCAAACTTCTAAGATGGAGATTTCCCAAATATAGGAATAGGTGTGGCAGCTGAACCGACTGGAAAGCACCTACTATGCTTTGTAGTGTGGGCCTCTTTATCTCTTTGCCCTGGGCCTGACCCAAGGCCCTATAGCCCATGGGCCAGCCTAAGTAAGTCAACAATAACCCAGATTTGCACAGCTGGGAGCATACTTTTGTGCACTTGACACGGTCATTTGTTCTTGTGATTTATTTTACCTAATGGGGCAGGAGAGCCACTAGAAATGAAAACCCACTGCATAGTCAATCCACCATACAGTTTTCTTGCTCTTTCACTCCCTCAGTTACCTCTACCATCCAGGAGCCTCTCTGCTCTTGTGCCAATGGCTTTTCAGACTTCTATCACCTTAAATTAAGCTTTTCACAACTCTGATATTAATTTAATTGACATTTCCTGGGCACCTACCATGTATATTTCCACTCAAGCTACTCCAAGGGTTTCAAAATCTACATTATTGCTGAACACGTTGCATTCTACCTAAAATTTATCCTACATAGGTGGTCCAAATGCTTCCAACTAGAAAACTCAAAATTGAGTGCTTCCGTTCTCCCCTCCTGATCCACTCTACTTTCTACCATCCTGCCCTCTGCTCCTAAGGCTGACCTTGCCCCATGGCTTCTAGCTGGATTTGGCTGAGTGGAGTAGAGCAGGAGACTGGAAGAAGAGGGATGGTAGGCTGGTGTTTATTTCCCTAGCTTCCTCCTGTATTTCTTCTGTCAAGCAGCCCTCTCCACATAGCTCCATCTCTGGTGCTAGTGAGTACTCTCTTCCCTTGCCCCCTCAAGACCCCAGAGTGATATTGGTGCCTCACTGTCCCTGGGCACAGGACCATTTCCATCTTTGTGAATGGTCCTCAAGTTGCCCAACTTGATAGATCAACCCTTTCCTGCCATGACCCTCAGATGCATCAACTCATAATATAAGAGAATATGTTGCTAAAGAAATAATAATTTTGATCATTAAAAGATCTTATCATTATGTCTGCAATTTAGTTTGGAGTCCATTTTTTTGAAAGATGAATTGATGGATAGAAATGTGATAAAGCAAATATAGTAAAATGCTAATGGTAGAATTTTGATGGTGAGTATATAAAACATTTTCAACATTTCTGAATGTTTGAAAAATTTTGTGATAAAATGCTAGGGAAAATCTATCACCACAAATATGGAGGAGACTTAAGAAACTCCAAAGGAATATGAAGTTTGATGAAATGGACTACTGGTGAAAAAACATGAAGTAACAAAAGTGACACAAGAAAAAGCAGACAACTGGAACTGTCTAATAACCATTAAAGAAATTGGAAAAGTTCTCAAAGTATTGCCCCCTAAAGCACGCTAAGTTGTTATAGGCTTACGGGTAAGTATTTAAAGAATTGAAGGAATTAATAAACCCCATACTATATAATCAGTACAATTTCTGTCTGCATTTTTCATTATTTCTTTTTTTTTTCATTTTTCATTATTTCTTTAGGAAGTATCCACCGAAGTGAAATGACTGGTTCAAAGAGTAGGAAAATGTTTGTGCATCTTGGATCTATGACTGACTTATAGTAGGAATAAGCAGCACTGTCTTATCACTTGCACATCTTGCCACACTGTCTTGTGGACAATCTGATATTTATATCTTCCGTACCCTCTGGGTTTGCAGGCAGCACCAATGCCATCTCTTCTTGATGTGCTCTTGCAAAGCAAATCACCCATATATTTGACATTTGTTGTCATATCCATCGCTGATTTGAGAGTAAAATAAACAGTGAATGAGGGTAACTCATGAAGAATTAGAGTGCAGATAGCAGCATGGCCCTGCAAAGCAGTAGTACAGAACTGCTTCGAAGATCTGCTTCCTGAAATAAACAGGTTATGAGATAGACAGACACACACAATCTCTAGATTTTTCTATTCTTCTTTAACATTTTTTATTTTATAGGCTAAGAAGCAGCATTTTCCAATTCTTCCAGGTCTCCTCACTCTGGGGAGGCTTCATAATAACTATACATAACATTTTACTCAATTATTGAATTTTCAGGTTTTAATCCCACATGAGTTTCCAAAAAAAACTGCTAAGTTCTTTTTCCTGGTAAGTGGGACCAGGAAAAGTACGTTCTGGGAATAAGCAACACAAGAAGAGAGGATGTTCTACAGAATTCATATAATAGCAGAACCAATCAGGCCATGCCATGATAAAGAGCAGCTACTGTCCAGAGGGGATTGGGAACTTTCAGCACTTAGAAAGAACACACCTCTACTAAATGTCACATGTTACCAGAGTTGGTATCAGCTAACAGGAGGGTGGCTCCCTGGTGCTGTCACCACTGCCATTTTCCAGGATGTAAACAGGGGGCCAAAGTTCTTGTAACAATCAAAGGAGCTAGGCCACACTTTGGATCTCTGGGGATGCTGTGGATGAACACTGGAACCCCTGTGCCTCTCCCCTGCAATGGCTGAGGACCACCGAGAAAGCCCGGTGATACCACAGGAGTCAGCCTGCAGAGCACAGACGACAGCAAAGAACAGACACGCTGATTTCTCCATCAGCCTGGACAGAAATAGTCACTAAGCCATCATTAAAGGAGCAAGCAAAGCAAAGCAAAATACAAATAGAGGGCCTAGAAGAAGGAGGGGATGGAGAAGGGAAATGCACGCCGTTGCATAGACTCTTAAAATGAAAGTATAAATTTTGGGGACACTATTAAAAAAGAAAGTGAAAACACATCAACTTTGGCGTTAAGTGTATATTAGAATGCCAGTGCTATTGCTTCTAGTCATGTCACACTGAGTAAGTTACTCGTAAGTAAGCCCTTCTGAGCCTCTGCCTTTCTATCTGTAACTGAAATACACCACCCAAATCACAGGCATTTCTGTAAAAGCCATTTTGAATAATATATTAAATATCAATATAATGCACATAAAAGATGCTCAAGTTCTGTGTAAGACTGATGATTCACAGACCTGTTCCCGTGAAGCAAATAATACATTATATGTTAATAAAAAAAATAAAAATAAAAAGGAAATGATCTACTAATACACACAACCTTCATGAATCTCCAGAGGATTATGCTGAATAAAAAAAAAAAAACCTAATTCCCAAAGGCTATATACTACATGATTCCACTTTTATAACATTTGTGAAATGATAAAATTACAGAAATGGAGAACACCTTAGGTTTGCCAGGAGTTTAAGGAAGGGGTGGAAGAGGATGGAAGTAGGTGTAACTAAACAAGAGCAACATGAGGGATCCTTGTGGTGATAGAAATGTCCTGTATCGTAACTGTCTAAATCAATATCCGGGTTGAACTTTAATGTGAACATCAATTTGAACTTCCTATAATGCCCATGGAGTTCCAGATACAGACATAAACCCATAATTGACTAGGTAGATATGCAAAATGTAGTTCCATTCTGACTTTAGGTGTCCAAGGAAGAAACTTTGAGAAGGTTCTTGGGAATTCCATCTTTTTCCTTTATGCAGATCAGTTCTGCTCTTCCGGGCCAAGCTACATTTCCAAACTCAACCTTTGGCCTTTCCAAACCCATTGTTCTGCTTAATAAATGGAATATGTATTTCGTATAATCTACCTCCTTGGAAGGCAGCTTCATTTAAAAAGTCAAGTGTTTTTGTTTTCTTTGCATCAAGATCAGCAGCTCTCAGTTATCTGTATATCCCTAACAGAAGGCAGGTATTACCAGTGGCCGGTCTTGTTTTCTGACATCCATTCCCCTACTCTTCTTTTCTCCCTACTTCATCTCATTCTCATCTCAGAATACGGCTCATTTAAGAGAGCATCCGTTTTAGGCTGACTTCCTTCAAGCCTGCACCATATAAGCAAAAATGACAAATACAGAGGCAAAGACTTCTTGTTGTTAAAAATAAGAAAGGAAAGGGAAAAAAATACCAACCTAATGAGTTGGAGTTTGCCAGGGAGGCTTCTAAATTTGTTCTGCTGTGAATTCAAACTGGGACACTGGGAACTTTATATCTTAACTATTTTATTGGGTGATTAGTGATTAAAAATGTCTCAAAAAAAAAGTACTGAAGAAGATTTGCACCCAACCCCTATTTTGGCTCATCTGAACATAGAAGCACTTGAGAGATGTAAAATTCTTTAATCACTCCAAATTGCCCAAGCACAAACCAGGCCAAGAGCGTCAATTGCTTCTAAAATAAGATGCAGGTGTTCTGAAAATTCTAAAGCAGCCTGCTCATTTTAAATTACTCTTCACTCCGTGTGCCCACAGGGGAGGGAGGATTGAAGAAGGCATTTTCCATCCCAGCCTCACTAGTGAAGTGACAGAGGTAATTCCAAAAAAGAGAAAAAAATAAAATAAAAACAAAAACAGAGACACCATCCATCTCCTCTTTCTGTTTTAACCACCCGACTGCGCTCAGGCCTTAGAGGCCTTGTGTGATGCTTCTTGCTTTTTGGAACTTTCACCATTGCTGTGATAGAATGTGTCCTGGGTAGCGCTCTGGTCTGAAGAAGAGGCTTAGACATTCAAGGAACAGAGTCGTCTCGACCAAAAAGAACATGAAGGAGCCCAGCCTAAACAATCTGGCCCTCAGCCAACCCACAGACACCTGAACTAAATAAAGTCCTACTTCTGGTGTCACTGAGTTTCTGTGGTTATTTATTCCACAGCATCATTGCAGCAGTAGCCAACTGATATAGCACTAACCCAGGCATTGAGAGCCGAGAGTAAGTACTCTGTCCTTGGTCTGTGGCTATACATATATCTTTCAGGGTACAAACGCTATATTCCATTGTGTATAAAATTTGGAGTATTCCGATTGGTATCTTTCTAATATCTGGAATATCAATTTGGTTGACACACTCTGCACAACGCATTAGTTCTGTTTTTTTCTGAATTTTAAAGTACTTTTTAATTTTTTGGACTGCTTGGCCTCAGAAGACCTGGTTTCTATTCCTGAGCTCCCCTCACTGGGCTGCACCCTAGACACACAGAATTTTAAACCCAGAAGCGTTCTTGGAGACCACAGAGCCTTCTTACTTTATAGGGGAGGAAATGGAGACACAGGCAAAAGTGGGTTGCTCAAGATCTCCTGGTGGCAGCTTCCCATCCAGACTAGGTTCCCATCCAGAACTTTTTCCTGATTACTACAGTTTCATGAAGGAGCCTCCACTCATGAGTGAGAATGGAGACATCGGGATACCTATCCACACCACGGACAGCTATAATGGCCAACAGCTATATAAAACACTCTAACCAATGCAGAGGAAAAGCCCAAGCTTCTTCTTAAGCAAAGCCAACTCTTGAAAGAGACACAGGAGAACTAAACCACATACATTTGTTTATTCATGCATTCTTCTATTCTTAAAATAAAATACTTTCTATGTATTTATTGTACACCATGAGTATGATACAGTGATGGGTATTTGCAGAGATTAGATATAAATTGCTTTCTCAAGAATTAAATCTAGTGAGAGAGTGTGTGGCTGTGTGTCCCTTGAAATATTAGCAATATATAAGCAATGTATAAAAAGCAACAATATATAAGAAGGATAATATGTCATGACCCAAATGGGGTTCATCTCAGAAATAATACAAGGTTGGTTTAACATTTGAAAGTGAATCAATATAATTTACAACATAATGTAACATAATAAAGGAAGAAAAACAGATCATCATCACATGAGGTGCAGAAATAGTATTTGACAAAGTTAGAAAACCTATTCATGTTAAAACCTCTAAGGATACTGGAAACAGAAGGGAGCCTCCTAAGTGCGATAAAGGACTTCTACGACAGGCCCAGAGCTAATATATTTAATGGTGAAGCACTGAACACTTTTACCCAATATCAGGAACAACGCAAAGATTTCCATTCTTACTATCTCTGTTTAAGAGTGTACTGGAAGTTCTAGGCAGTATAAGAGGGAGGGAAAAGAAGAGTGGAAAGGAGAATTATCATTACTCATGGACAATGTTATTGTATAAGGTGAGAAAGTCCTGTGGAATCTAAAAAATTGATAAAATTAATAAATGAATTAGCAAAGTCAAAGGATACAATGTCAATATATAAAAATCAATTATATTTCTGTATACTAATAATAAATTAGAAAATAAGATATATATTTTTTTTAGAAAATAAGATATATTAAAAACATAAAAATAAAATACTTAGAAATAAATGTAGTAAAACATGTATAAACAGTAAAAACCATACAAAATTGTTGAAATTTAAAAAAATTAAGAGACATTATAAGTTGTTAATTTTCCCCAAATTGATACAGATTGAAAACAATCACAAAGTACTAGCAGAATTTTAAAAAATTGCTAAATTGATCATAAATTTTTGTCAAATGCACATGAGCTAGAATAGTCAAAACGATCTTGAAAAATAAGAATGTTTGAGGACTCACATCTGAATTCAAGATATACTATGAAGATATAGAAACAAGAAAATATGATACCGCTGTATGGATAAACAAGTAGATAAATGGAAGAGAATAGAGCCTAGAAATAAACCTATACAAACATTTTTAATTATTCTTCAACAAAGGCACCAAAACAATCTAATATGGAACAAAAAAAAGTTAAAACAAAATTTTTAACAAGTGGTACTGAAAAAACTAGATATCTGTGTAAAAAATAATTTCAAATCCTACTTCATTGTATAAACAAAAATTCATTTGACATCAATTATAGGCTGAAATATAAGATGTGACCTTTATAAAGCTTCTAGAAGAAAACAGGGAAGTATTTCTGTGACTTTGGAAAAAGTATTTCTTAGAAAAGACACAAAAGAAAAAACATATATACTGAATTTAATCAAAGTTTAAAACAACCTTTTTTTCTTCTAAATATCTACTAGGAAATGAAAATTCAGGCCATGGAAGATAATATTTGCAATATGAACATTCAGAGCACACAAGGACCTCCTACAAATCAATAATAAGACAAACAATCCAACTTAAAAAGATATGAGCAAAGATGTGAAAGACACTTCACCAAGGAAGATATACGGTGGCCAATATGCCTATGAAAAGATGACCGATAGAATTTAATCAGCAAGCAATACAATTCAAACCATGGTAAGGTAACACATTTCAAATCCAATGGAATGGTTAAAATAACAAATGCCAAATGTTGACATGAATACAGAACAACTAGAACTCTCTCATTCATTTCTCAGAGTATAAAATGGTGTAACACCACTTTGAGGACTGTTTGCAGTTTCTTAAAAAGTTAAACATACATTTGCTCTATGGCCCAACATTTGTGTTTCTATGTATTTGTCCAAGAGAAACGAAAATATCAGTCCACTAAAGCATCATATAAGAATCTTCAAAGCAATTTTATTCATAATCGTTGAAAACTGAAAATAGTCCAAATGTTCACAAAGAGGGGAATGAATACAAATCTTTTTTTTTTTTAAGATTTTATTTATTTATTTATTAGGGAAGAGAGAGAGAGTGAGAGAGAGCATGAGAAGGGAGAAGGTCAGAGTGAGAAGCAGACTCCCCATGGAGCTGGGAGCCCGATGTGGGACTCGATCCCGGGACTCCGGGATCATGACCTGAGCTGAAGGCAGTCGCTCAACCAACTGCGCCACCCAAGGGCCCATGAATACAAATCTTTTGGCATATCCAAAGAAGGGATAAATTACTGATACATAAACAATAGAGGTGAATCTTCAAAGCATGTTGAAAAGGAGAAGCCAGACACAAGCAAATACATGTATGTGAAGTTCAAGAATGTAAAGATGAATGTATGGAAAAACACATCTGAATGATGGTTTTCTTCTTCGAAGGCCAGAGATTGGAAGGAGGAGAAGAATATGAGAGGACTTTCTGGGGTGATGAAACTCTGCTACATACTGTTTTGGGTAGTTGTTAAGTAAGTGTATTTGATTATCAAAATAATATGAATTGACATCAAACTGAATAGAGCTGTGTATTTAATACGCAAATTTTCTTCAATTTTTTAAAAAGGGTAAAAAATGGCTCCCAAAATCCCAGCGAAGATTTTTACATTCCATTTCAAGATGAAGAACTAACCTTTGCATTCCCACCCAAGGTAAAACATCAACATTTTCCATTCCAATACCAAAATAAGAAGTATTCAACATTATTTTTTTTAAAGATTTTATTTATTTATTTATTTGACAGAGAGAGATCACAAGTAGGTAGAGAGAGGGTGGGGGGAGGGGAGGGAGCAGGCTCGCTGCTGAGCAGAAAGCCCAATGCAGGGCTCGATCCCAAGACCTGAGATCATGACCTGAGCCAAAGGCAGAGGCTTTAACCCAATGAGCCACCCAGGTGCCCCAAGTATTCAACATTATTAAGCAGGGACTGTTTCTTTTATTCTTTCTTTCTTTCCTCCCTATCTTGTTCTCCTTCTGTCTCTCCTTTTTTCTTCTACTTTTTTTGAAGATCCCTAGAAAGCAGGAAGAGCTTTATTTGAAGAACACAATTCCACTCAAAGCAAAAATTTAAATTCTGTATGACCAAAGTACAACAAACACATCCAAATGCTTGTCTATCAAACTTTTCTCCTTGGGCCTAGACTAGCCCACAGGTGTTCCTATAGCTCCTTTTGATCAGCAATCCAATGAAAAGGTAGGATTAGGAGAAACTAGCTTTTGTTTCACGTCAGTGCATTTCTTATTAGCTTCTTTTTGGGTTTTAGTTTCCAATATTCAAGAGGGTCTCAGTAGTCCTATCTCAATTGATCCATTTCACAGTTGTTGGATTTTTCTTATCTGGTCCCCAAGATACACACTGCTCTATTGATTAGCAAGGCCTCGTGATTTCCTAGTTGGACAAAGATTGGCTTACGTGACAGCTAGGACACTTGGTCCTGGAACTAGGTCTTAACACCACAGCAGTACTAGGCTTGTGCCACTGAGGATGGATCCAATGAGCTGATATAAAAAGGACAAATAACTAAGACTGCCTATCTAGGCACAAGCACATATTTTGGGGTCTTGACTTGCCAATAACTGTACCATCTTTCGCAGCACTCTGATTGTAAAGTTGACTCCGCCTTTGTTTCAGAAAGGTGTTAGAAGTGTTTGGAAAGGATGAGTTCCCTCCTGCAGCTCTTCCTTCTTTTTCAAGACTTGAGTTGGATTCAAAAATCATTGTTTTCATTGTCCAGTTAATACTCATTAGTTGCACAATTAGGTAAAGCATGAGTTCCTGAATTTCTGTTTTGATCTGAATAGGCATTTATTTTCCCAGTTGTGCCTTGTAAGGGTGTGTGTGTGTCTGTGTGTGTGTGTCTGTGTGTGTGTGTGAGATGGGGAGAAAATATTGCAACCATTTAATCTTGAAGAATTTGTTTGGACCTTTTTTGATAAGGCTTCTACTTCCAGACTCTGCTTAGTTAGATCTATCATCATATATCTAGCAATATTTGTCATCATTATCCCTACAGCCAAGCCTGATCTTTTCTAATAAACAGATATTGAGTTCATATAAAATAAAATTTATTATAAGTTTCTTCCTGCACTTGGTCACATATATCTGCTTTTTTCTGAGTCCTCCTCTGTCTGAAACTAGAAATATATTTGAGATTCAAGCCAACAGGTCATTTGTTTAGACTAGTCCCAATTTGCCAAGATAGTATGCTTTCTTCCAACACAGGCCAGGAACTTTTGATAACATAATTTGGTGCAGATAAAAGGAAAACAATCAACCATGTGGTTCTGTCTATAAAGTCTGTTCAATTCAGCAAACATCTCTGGGGGCACCCAATATATGCAGCATCTCAGAAAGACATCAACATTTCCATTTACATCATCTCTATGTAATTGTTTTTCATAATGATCACATACTCATTCCATCCAAGTTAAGATGTTTTATAGAAGACCAAGTACTCCAAAATGCCAGTGTGAATGAGCCAGAAAGTCATAGGCATTATACATTCTAAATATTCTATAGATTTCTTCTAGCTTAAACATTCTGTGGTGGTACAGCATATGATGACTCTAGGCAACAGCAAGATGGGACCTTCACATAGCTTCTACACTAAGATATTAGAAGGAGGGGGGGTACCCACACATGTGAATGAGAAACATAGGAAGTAGAATGAAAAATCTACTGAGAAATGATGGAACTCTGGAGAAGATGACCATAAAAGGACTTCCCAGGCATTATCTTTCATGGATGATAACAACTGTTAATATTTATCAAATCCTCATATCTGCCAGGTACTGTTCTAAAGTTTTGTGTATCTTAAAACATTTCGTCTTCCCATAAGGTAGATGTTATTGTGCCCATTTTACAGATGACCAAAATAAAGCACAGAAAACTTAATTTCACATAGCAAATATATGGCAACATTGGGGTTTGAACTCAGTTTCCAGAGCCCATGCTCTTCCCCATGATGGTACATGATTTCCTCACTCAGAGAAATAAGAGGGTAGGGTTTTTGGAAATATTTCTATTTCTAAGACATGGTAGCTTCCCCTGACTTAGATCATGTGGATATTCTACATGGAATTCTATTGTCAAATCTATGCCTGAAAGGATTACACAAGGATAGAAACAAAGATCCTAATTTCATTCATGTGTTATTTTCCCTACTCTTTAAACAAGATCTGAAAGATACTCTGTTCTAATGCCAGCACCCGATTCTAGGGTTTCAGAGCTGTGTTCCGCAACTTACCCTTTGGGCCAATGGGTACTTTACATTTTTGGTAGCAAAACTGAATGTGATTTCTTTCTCTACTATGAAAATCTTAGGTAGAACTCTGAAACACGAATTAGGTAAAAGTGAAGAGTGGGTCTTCTAGTAGCGGCTCACTCACTCACTGTTAGACAAGAACGCTTCCTTGTTTGTAGAATTCCAAACAAGTCACTGGAGCCCTGGAGTTGGTCTATGTCTGACTGGACAGTGGGATGCAGTGAAAAAAAACAATGAAGAAGGAACTAAAAAATTGAATTAGCTTGATATGGGAACATTTCCAGTGCGCTGGGCCTTACTTTCTTCATTTTATAGAAAAGAGGTATGGGTGACTAGAAATTCTCTAATGCCTTAGATATGACATCCCTCAATTGTATGGAATCAGGGCTGGTTGCTTTCAGGAAGGAATGCTCTTTTGGGTCCCTACTTTCTGGGGAAGGGTCAGTTCAAGAGTCTTGTGTGGAATGGCAAAGGGAAACCCTGTTATAGCCCTTACTCACTGCCTCTCCATCTCTCAACCTCTCTGCTTCTCAGTTACACTCCTGGACTAATTATGTTGTAGAATCCACTGAGGAATCCAATACAAACCTAATTTTTCCTAACAGCACAGCAATTTGAAGCAGGTGCTAGGTGGTTAAAAAAAAGAAAGAGCACAGAAACTCACACCAGATGTAGCCCATATAAATACTACCACACAGGTGTTGGGAGGGGAATAAGTTCTCCAAATTATGCAAATAAGTCTCTCTTCTTGACAACTCAACTTTTTAGAACAGCTATACGCATTTCTTGAGGGATTTTTTTATCAATTTTAAAATATCAATTTGTCATGTGTGTGAGTTAACTCATGCAATTATATCTTCAAACTTTTTCTTAAATTCTGAAAGCCAAGAGAATTAACGATTTGACCATGATTTGTTCTCTCAAAACATAGAGTGAAAAAAGATGTCTGCATTACACAGACTATGTAAAACCACCACTTCAACCCCAGTTTCATACTCTCCTCCCACTCAATCCTATTACCACAACCATTAATGAAAATAGCATTTGAGTCGGGGTTCTCCTTTATGAGATTCCCTTCTTTGATGGACTCTAAGTAGCTATGTCTCAAAAAACAAGCAACCCCTGGGTAAGAGATAAGAGAACAGAGAAGCACTGATTATCCACACAGAGCCTTGGACTTTTAAGGTTGGCTACTTGACAAAAAGGCAGTGGTTAATATTTACTGAAAACACAAAGGGAGATATGCTTTTCTTTACTTGTCATCCATGGAGAACCTTTCACACATGGGCATGTTAGAGTAGTATTATGGACTTCTACGTTTTATCAAAGGGGTTTTAGACATTTTGTCCTTTGTATACCATCACATGAGTGAAGCATTTGAAACTAATACTGCCAAAGTGTTCACAAACTTATAGCAACTTAAAGAAAGTAAGTCCCCAAACCATCACATAATGTTCACATGATTCTAACAGCAAATGAACAAAGCACATCTCAGAATTGTGGCTATAAAACAAGATCCATTACAGAAAGCACTACAACCCATCTTTATAATATTGCCACTTGTTATCAGTCAGCGCTCCACAAGTGGATGCAAACATTCTGAGATTGAGCAAACCCAATGGCAACCATGGTAGCAAATTAGAATCACTCAGAAAACTTTAAAAGAATTTTTTGAGGGTGGGGATCAGGTATTATCATTTGTTTTTAGAAGTTCTAGGTGATGCTAATGTGCAGCTAAGGTTGAGAACCATTGTTTAAAGGAGCTGGTGAAGCTGTGGCTATGATATTATCAGAGATCAGAAATATTAACCACTTTCTACTTGTAAAGGATATATCTACCCTAGCCAAAGGATCGTAGCATCAGAAATGATGAATGAGACTCATGCTAAGGTAACCATACACCCTGATTTGTCCAAGATAATCTTGGTTAATGCCTATTGTTACAGTGTAATTATTAACAGCACTCCTTTTCATTTTCAAAGATGTGTGATTTAGATGATAATTTATATATCAACCTATCTATGAAATACTCCAAGAAAACTGGTCACAAACCCCAGTGTGGCTCTTGACTTTGGTTCTCTCTCACCTGCTGGCATCTCAGTGGTCCTCAAGATGTTCTTCTCTACCCAATACCCAAAATTGGAAACCACCTGCAGTTGACCTCCTTTTGGCTACTTTTGTAATTCAAGCTTTTGCTTTTGACCCTCTTCTATACTACCTTCCCCCAAATTTAGCATCTATCTCAGTGATTCTTCAGAGTGGTTCTTAAGCCACACATTAGAGACTCCTGGGGGAGGGGTTAAATATTCAATCATCCAAGCCAAAAATAGTGGAATCTCTGGGGGTAAAACTCAGGCATCAGTATTTTTTAAAGGTGATTTGAGTGTATAGTCAAATTTGAGAACCAATACTGTTCATGTGATTCCAAAAAGCAGCTAGTGTTGCCAACCACTGAGCCCTGTCCAGTTTAGACTATAGTCTATGAATCTGCTAATGCCCAAACCCCTTTTGTTCTCAAGAACCTTAGATCAAAAGGCAAAATTTGTGTCAGATGCTGATGGGAAAAGATGCACAGAGAAGCACTGACACTGCCTAAAGAAACTGTAATGATTTCAATCCAGCAGAACCTAGTCCAGAAACTAATTAAAATAGAAAACATCAATGTAAATCCATCCACAGAATGACCCATTATCCCCTAGTCTACCCTTCCTCACTCAGCACTTATTTTCTTATTCCTCCCCTTTGTCTCAAGCGGATCACCTTCTCCTGGATTCCATCATCCATGTCCATAGAATTATGACATACTCAAAGTCATCATTTAGACAAGACAAGGCACTTGGGTCTTTAACTTTAAAGTCAGCCCTTCTGTGTCTATACAGCTATGTTAACATATCACATAACAAAGCATGATACCAAATGCCTCGGAAGTTATGTTTGGGAAATAAAGATCGTCATGATAAAGACTCAATCCCCCAGACTTTGTAGTTTCTAAGGCTACAGACTTACAAAAGTAAAAGTGTTACTAAGTTACAGTGATAACGTTTTAGAAACAGTTTAGATATTGACTGAGAATTACAGAATCCAATGAGGAAAGGACCAAGATATGAAGAATCAAAAACTAATTGAGCTCATTTTAATTATAGCTATAAAACAAAGAAATGGCAAGATCTGAAATGGGAAAGTTGAGACAAAGTTGGCATATTCCCCAGGATTTCCTGTCCTAGGGATGGATGATACATTAAGAGAATTAAGGCAGCTGAAAATTGTGTTTACTTCCCTTTATTTAAGTTTGAGGGCTTGCACACATTCTTAATGAAAGATTTAATGGAAACAGTGTGGACATGTTTTAAAGAGTAAAGAACTTTTGACCTAAGTTTGAATCTGAGATCTAGTTTGTGTAACTAAGTAAATCAAACTCAGAGTCTTGATTTCTTCATTTGTAAATGGGAGTTATATTGCTTATGACACAGGAGATGCTGGAAGGATAAAATAACTCATATCCTCTGTGTGCCAAACAATGCAAAGCAGTAACAATAACAAATAAATGACAGTGATTAGACCCAAGAGGCTCACAAATGATGGTTGAGTGTTTTGGAATAAATAACACCTGTTTCATGAGTTTGCCTTAATACCTAAGGGGATAAAACCCTTTAGAATTTTTGGACATCAGTGCATGAAACTCTATTAAGCTGTTAGTTTCAATACACAAATCCTATATTTGATATGTTTTGCTACCACTGTCATCACTGACTTCAAACATTTCTATCCACCTGCTATGGAATGAATATTTGTGTCTCCCTCAAATTCTTATGCTAAAATCTAATCCCCAGTGTGATGGTGGTAGGAGATGTGGCCTATTGGAGGTGATTAGGTCATGAGGGTGGAGGCCTCATGAATGGGATTAGTGCCTTTATAAAGGAGACATCAAAGACCCCTTGCCCCTTCTGTCACTGGAGAACATAGCAACAAGACCACTGTCTATGAACCACAAAGCAGGTGTTCACCAGACACCAAATCTACTGGCACCTTAATCTTGGACTTCCCAGGCTCATAACCGTGAGAAGTAAGTTTCTGTTTTTTATAAGCCACCTAGTCTACATTATTCTGTAAACGCAGCCTGAACGCACTAAGACTATACCATCTCACATAAAAGTGAGTTTGGGTTTCACTGTTGAGTACAATCAGAAATATACGAACATTTACCTCAATTTCAGTATTTCTGAAACTAGACATTTTTGCCCATCTTTGCAGAAGACCTCACATTTGGAGTTAGGTAATGATTGTAAAGCATCACTTATTGAAGAGATTCTTATAGGCTTGGTTCAGATCCATTTGATTCATTTTAACATTTCATTTAACAAAGTCATTAAGTGTTTACTCCTCACCAAATCTCTCAAAGACAAAAAAAAAAAGAGCTCTTGCTTTCAAAGAATTTATAGAATAAGTGCTTTTATTGCAGAAAACTCTCCCGATTCAAGGGTTCAGGATTTATGGTTGCTTCCTGTGAAAGCCAGTCACCTTCTTATGACTCTGAGTTTGGGCCATCCTACCTCATTAAAAGGGAATCAAATGTTAGAACTGAGGAGAACCTGACTTTCCTTTTTAGTAGGATAGAGTTCAAGGGCACAAAAGATCAGCAAGCTTTAGGCCAGTGAGTACACAAAGGGATAAAGCCTAAACACTAGCCTGGAGTTTTCTAGAATCATTAAAGGGAGAGTTATAGTGCTCATTAATGAAGGGAGTGGGGACACAAATATTTCATCATTGTCACTCTGTTCAGGATTCAACAGTATTTATTTATTTAAGTCCCACTAGACATGACAGCTGTTTCCCTGGAGGCCAGTCCTTTGCCATTTTTTTCTTACATTCTACATCCTCTCTTTGAACAATATTACTCAAATGTATAGTTTCAAGGAACACAAACACCTCAGTGTATGTCAAAATGCATACACTATATACAGTGTCTGTAGAAAGCGCAAATGTAGAAACCTATATTTGTAGCCCAGAGATGGTTCTATGTGCTAGAAATTTATTTCAAGTTGTCCTCTAAATCTCTTTGATATCCCAAATCTCTCATAATTCTTATTCTGGCTCTTGAGAGCACCATGACCGTATCTCATCAGCCAAAATTCTCAGTCATCTTTTATTCCTTCCTCTTCCTTACCACACACGTCAATCTAGACTCTGAGCCCTGTTAGTTCTTCCACCAAAATTTCCTACATCCATTCCATCTTCTCTGTACCCACAATGCCTTTTCTAGTTCAGTCTCCCATTATAGGTTGTCTAGATACCTGACCAGGTTCCTTTCTGGCCTGCTTCTCTCTGATTTCTCCCTACCTAACCTCCAGTTACATGGCCACTAATCAGTCTTTCATCAACCTTCAAATTTTTGTATAATCTTCATTCTGATACAAACAAATATCAACGGTTTCCCAAAGATTTATATGTTTTCCACAATCTGGCTTCACCTGTCTCCCTTCCTACCAGAAAATCATTTGTCTTTTTCCAACAAGCCATGTCCTTTCAAGCTCTTACATTTTTTAACATATACTCTTCCTTTTTAAATGCCCTTCATTTCTTACTCTATATGGTAAACACCTCCGCATTCAGGATTCTGCTAAAAGCTTACATTCTCTGTGAGGCCTTCTCTGGCTCTCTTAGGCAGTTTTTCAATATGTCCCATATATTCCCACATAATTACCCCTATAATCAGACTCACCACACCAAATGAAAAGTATTAGTTTAACCTCTCTTAAGACTAGGGCTTCTTCTAAATAAGGAGTGTGTCTTATTCACCTTTGTGCTCTCAACCTGCCCACCTCCCCCCACTCCCACCCCCACCCCCACCAACCATCAATCAAGGCATGGCATAGAGCCTGGTACTGGCTAGCATATCAATACACATCTGTGGACTGAAAAACAACATAGCAGGTGTCACAGGTTGGGTTCTCTGAACAACAGACCCAGACAGAGTCTAGTGCAGAGCTATGCATTTAGAGACTGCTCATGGGACTAGTACCTGTGGGATGGAAGGGAGGAAATTAGAGGTAGACAGAGGGACAAGTCAAGCTGCTATATAGTCAATGACAGCCACAGCCACTCCCACAGCAACTCTAAATGGCCCTCCAGAATTGTCCCGAGTTGGATCAACATAGCCAGGCCTTTATGCATACAACTGATGATTTATTGAATGTGGGCTACTCCAGAAAGGGGAGTAACCTTGGGGGGAGAGGTTCTTTGAAACTAAGATAAATCCCACTGGCCTGCTCACAGCATGGCCAGTGACCAAGGCAACGAGTTCTTCCTTGTCTGGATCTAGTGGCACATCACAGTGTGCATCAGAGAGACTCAACTCATTCAATTATAAATGAACCACTTAGGAACTGCATTTAGCTAACAGTAGCAGAGTTGCCTAGAGCATTTATACACACCCATCAGAGACTTTACTTTTCTCCAAACAAGAATTCTGCAGGTTGGAGATTACTGACATTAATTCAGGGGTTCAGAGTTCTAGGACTGAGGTCTCCTCATGCCTCTGGTCAAGGGAATGGCTGTGGCAGCTTTAGGTACTGTGTCCACTTTCCAGGGAGCAGAAATGAGAAAGAACAAAGAAGAAAGAGCTGGTATGTATGAGGAACCAAACTTCTTCAGAAATCCTCAGCTCAGACTTCTATCTTATATCTCGTTGGTGGGAACACTATCACATAGCCACCCCTGGATGAAAGGGAGACTGGAAATCATAATTTTTCATCATAGTTACATTTACTAATCTTTATGAATTTTTACTACTACACTGGTCATAGTATAGTGGTCATTATGTATAAGACATTATACTAAAATTAGAAATCTATACTACTGATTTATAATACTATTAGAAATTTATACATACTTCCATCCAGAGTTTAGAGTCTTGATAAGGAAACAAAACATAGGCACATAAAAATGACAATTTCAGAGCAACATAAGTATGAACTAATCTAAGTTTTGTCTTTTATTGTGGTAAAAAATGTACAACATGGAAATTATAATTTTTATAGATGGGAGCAATTGCCCCTCTCACTATCCCCCAAAGCGGAGTTTTGTTAGCAAAAAAGGAAGAATGGATATTAGGCGAGTAGGGATTTCTGCCATATGAATCCAGGTTTAAATACCTATGTTCAAAGGACAACCAAGTGACATAATAAAGACTGGATAGCATAGAGACAGGGTAGATTCATAAGGTAACTGCTGTTTTATGAAGTGACGGTTTCCTTCTTTGCAGAGCAAAATTATATGAATTAATCAATCTTGCAAGAAGAGATTGAGGAGAGAGAGAGAGAGGCATATAGTGCCTGACATGGCAGAAAACAGATTACTGGGACAAAGAATCAAAGTCACCTTAAATTAAAGAGGGCAAAAAGAGAGAATAACAAAGAAAAGGGCAAAACAAGACCAAGACACCACCAAGCATTAAAACAAAACTGCCAGCATAAGACACAAAGCACAAGGATCTCAGCAACTAGTCAGCAACACTCGTTAGCAATTCAAGTGAGAAGTCAGAAAGGCAGCTGGTGCTGCTGGGAGTGTGTTAAGAGTTTGTTGCCAATGTTCATAAAAGAAGCTAAAGGTCACATTTTGAAGACAGAAATAGGTTTCTCTGATGCGAGGGACGAGATGGAAAGGGGGTTGCGACACTCAGTAGGAACAGACTCCCCACCTCCCTTGGGGCACAGCTGTTAATAGGAGTTACAGGAGTGGGTAAGAAAAGCTACCAGGGCAAAAAGCAGGAGGAGCTGATAAACTAAGAATCCTTGAATTCAGAAGGCAGCACCCAGAGGACAAACAAAATGCTAGCCAGATTTCAAGAACAAGATTAAGAATGGAACCATAGTGTAGCCACAGAGTGGCCAATATCAACTGGTAATTGAGAAACAAAAGGACACAAACAACTTGAATGAGCCACTGTGAATTCTAACTTTAGTCTTAAGGGAAGCCTGGGGCAGAGGTCACCATAAAGGGTCAACTCATCCCAGCCCTCTGTCTTAATAGCCACTTCCTTCCATTTTCAGAAAATTCCAGCAACTTCTGTACAACTTCCTTCCATAGTTTAATCAAACCTCATTTTGTTTTTTTATTTTATTTTTTTGAAGATTATATTTCTTTATTAAGAGAGAACACAAGCAGGACATAGGGACGGAGGGACAAGCAGACTCCTTGCTGAGCGGGAAGCCCAACATAGGACTCAATCCCAGGACCCTGAGATCATGACCCTGAGCCAAAGACGGACGCTTAACCAACTGAACTACCCAGGCACCCCCTCACCCTTCATTTTACAGCTGATTTTCATTTTGCAGAGGTAAGGTTATGCAAAGGACAGGATACTGAAAATTGTACCAGGGACCTTGGGCTTTAATTCTGCCTCTGCTGCTAACCAGCTTTAGGACCTTGGGAAAAATAACACCCCTTCTTTGGGTCTCATCTGCAAAATGAAAGAGATGGACCATCTTTCAGTTTCCTTCATCCTCTATGTAGATGGATAATGAATGATAAGTTTTCCTTATAATAATCCTTTGTAAAACAGATCTCAACAGTAACTCCCCCCAAAATGAAACTTCACCTAGCAATTGCCCTTTCAGAAAAGGACAACTCTAATTCCTTTGTCTTTATTCTTCTGAATTCCCACCCATAAGAATAGTACTACTGATATTTTAAAAATAAAATCTGTCAAGGATACAGATTGAAGAGTTTATGAAACACCTTTGTACCGTCATAGATGGGGAAAGGTGGCAGCAAAGACTTAAAATGGTCCCCCAATACCCATTCTTCTTGTCTGCAGAGGAATAGGCCCCTAATTTTTATTGTGGTCCATGACCATCTAAAATAAAGGATGCCTTTCCAGCCTCCACCCATGCCCCTCACGCATCCCACCCTGTAAATACATGTGACACCTCTCTTAATTTCTGGCAGAAACTATTGACATTTCCACCATGTGTCCTGAAAAAGAGGTGATCATGCACTTCTTTTAACCATCCCCTTTCCTGTGGGCTCAAGTGCAAACTGACAGGTGGAGCTCAAGCAACATCTTGGACCATGAGGTAGCAGCTCCATATGGAGGACGGCAGTGCAACAGGAAGGAGGGCCTTGATTCCTAATGAATCCATGAATCTGCCTGAGCAGGCTCTGGACATTGTTAATGTATGAGAAAAAGAAGCTGCTATTTTGTTTAAGTAACTAATATTTTTATTTGCTTCGCTTGCTGCCCAAATAAGTCCCAGCTGATACAAATATCGGAGTTACTAGTTTTATTTTACAGATTTAACAACTTGCTGAAAACTTTCATAGGGCTAACATTTGAATACAGGACAATGTTGGCACATAGCCCAATGCACCCCTTACTCTCTAAAGAGACAAAAGCAACCCATAGCTGGTGTAAGACAAACCCCCTAAAAGAGACTTCACTGTAGTCCAGAACATCTCTGAGGCAGCTCATGTTGCCCTCCACGTGGAAAAACATCCCCGTGAAAAGTTAAAGGGGACAATCACCTCTGTAGAATTAAGCAGGGGATGTTGGACACCACCTTTATGAAGGACTCTTATTCTCCTCAAAGTACGTAAGCAAGGACTAGGAGAAAACGAAAACATGGTATCAGAAATATCAGGTAAATTAAAAACAACAGCAACAACAAAACCCACAACTTGCTAAGTTGCTCTGAGGTGTATTTCAAAAGCTTCTGAGAACTAAGCCAAGGCTTCAAAAGGAATTTTTCAGGAAAGAGACAAAGAGGTCCTTACTGTTCCTCCCCATCTAGCCTCCCTACATTCTAGCCCCAGCCCTAAATCACTTGGATAAGTCTTATCTATTCCAGAAAGCCAAGGAGTGGGGAGCTCATTCTTGCTTCTCCCTATACTCGGTAAGATCCAAATTCCACATTGTCTCCCTCACAGGACTGTTGTGTTTTTGCTGCCCAGAGCCACTAAAGTATAAAGAATTAGGACATATTATTCCAGAACAGGTTATATTAGAACTATTAATTTCTTTTGTTGTTTTTATGAAGAACTGCTCAGCATTTCTCACAGTAAGCACATACTCCTCTAAGAAGTAGATGGATGGCACCTATGATGCTCCAAACAGCTGGGACAACCCCTTCCCAAAGTACAGCAGAGGCAGCCAAAGCCCATTAGTCAGCCCAGCTTTTCAATTTAAGGAAAATTTGTGGGCCATGTATCTTCCACTTCTGCATATTTTATAGTAACAGAATATTTTTGGATAAAAGCATAAATAAAAGATGTTGCCGGATTTTTATACAATTGTATCTGTTATATTTTATTTTTTCACAGCACAATCATCACTGTATAGATGGTTATAGGGAAAGAGAAAACTATTTTAAGACCCATAGG
This sequence comes from Nasua narica, assembly GCA_028533885.1. Classification (NCBI taxonomy): domain Eukaryota; kingdom Metazoa; phylum Chordata; class Mammalia; order Carnivora; family Procyonidae; genus Nasua; species Nasua narica. The sequence goes on from CM052799.1 coordinate 78,650,867, forward strand.
AAAAATCCTTTTTTTATTAATCTTATATACTTATATTCATATTTATTGGGAATCTATAGTATACCAGGCATTCTGTTTGGCATTTGGGAATACAATGAAAGGAAGATATATATGGACCTTTCTCTTGTGAGGCCTACAAGATGAATTTGAAGATGAATATAGATAATAAGCAAACAGTAAAATAAGGTATTTCCTGTGACATGAGAAGTATAAAGAAGCACATATAGGAGTCCTTAATTTGGTAGGAAATGACAGCTAAGGTAAGACTTATCTATGATGAGTAGATGATGTCCTGGAAGAATGTCTACAGCAGAATGAACAGCATGGCCAACTGTCCAGGAACATCTCAGTGGGATCATGACAGGATACATCCTGGGTCCCACTTGGCTACCTTGCCAAAATGGTCAAAATAACACTACTTAACTAATAATTTGTTCATTACAGTCAGTTATTAAATATTCACTGAGCACCAATTAGGTGCTACATACTTTGCTATCGTTAAAAAGAAAACCACAAGCCCAAGGTGGACTCACTTGCAGCAAAACATGACTTAATTGCAGTTTCAACCCTCCAGGAATGAAATCTTAAGACAAGCGATCTGGAATTTTCTAGTCATCACCAATGAGGTCATCTGTAATATGGGCCCTCCTCATCCCTTAAAGGAAGATGAGGCAATCTGAATGATACCACCCCTGGCCCTTCCCCTTAAGGGAGGGTGACCTTGCCTGAAACAGTTCTTTTTCTTTTGATAATAACTTCTTATCCAACCATACTTCCCACAAAAACCTTCCATTTTGTAGGACTCCTTGGAGCTCCCCTCTACTTGCTAGATGGGATGCTACCCAACTCATGAATTGTTTAGTAAAGCCAATTAGATCTTCAAATCTACTCAATTGAATTGTTCTTTAACAATATAATTATGGAGCTTAAAGGGATAAAATAAGACACAGTCCTTACCCTCAAGGAGCAACCAGATTTGCCAACAGAGCCGCTCCTTGAATAAATTGGTGGCATGAGCGCTTCAGCTAATAATCAAGCATGAACAGGACATAGTGTGGTCATTAAAAGACAACTAGTTATCATTCTAAGGGGGGAGGATCAGGAGGCAGTGGGTGAGAGATCCAAGGACAGCCATGGAAAGGCAAAAAGAAGAGAGAGACGTTCAATAAACTGCATGAATCAGCAAGGGCTGCATTTACTTATTTACTTATTGTTAAAGAAAGCACCTTCCAAACTTCATTAGCTTTATTGAGAGCACATTGTTCTCCCAACTAGCTTCTTTTAGATGTTCTGAGAAAGGATGCTAATTAACAATGGTGCTAGCAGAAGTTTTCTATTTAGACATCATTTGACTCAGGACATCATACTCAACCTTGCTTGGAGGAAGCACAGGGAGCCACCCTACAGGGAAGAGAGATCATTCAGCCTGAAGAAGAGAAGATGAAAAGGTAATTCTGTAACCTCCTTCTAGGAAAATCCAGGCATTTGTTGAACATCTTCTGTGAAGAGAGCCTAGTGATATCTCAAGTAAAGTGGAGATGGAAAAACATAGTAGTTTAGGTGATCAATCATTAAATGACCTCAGGAAGAATGTTCTAAGAGTCCAAAGAGGGACAAGGGAAACATAAACATAAAGGAATGAAAGAATTGCAAAGACAGAAACCGTTCCCTGGATAAAGTAGGGGGGTGTACAGGAGAAAGAATCAGCAACATTAAGTATTTATAAGTGGCACTTCCAAGCCGACGGCAGTCAACTACTGTACAACTTCAAGGAGTAAAAACATAACAGGAAGATGTAATCCCTTTGCTTGAGGAGGGATTTCTAACTAATGATTTCTAACTATGATATCTAACTAATCATAGTTAGAAAAGAATCAGTTGGGATTTTTCCTGATACAAGTTAAGGGGATTGAAATAATATATACCAATGAAGGTTGAAGAATCTCCCTAGAGATCTTAAAAATAGGATTGTATCCATTGGTGTCAGCACTGAGAAAGTTTTCTCGGAATTCAGCAGGAACACCATCACCTCTACAAATGTTTTTTTGATCACCTCCTACCCTAACCACAGGCTGAGTTAGATCCTGTGGCAGATTACATTTTCCAAAGATGGCTACACCAACATATATCCTGTGCCACATCCTCCTCTTATACCATGACACTGACATTTCTCCATCAAGAGGTGGGATCTTTGTTCTCCCACCTTGACCTGGGTAGACCTTTGTAACTAGCTCAAATAATACGTTGTGATAGAAGTGCATGATTTCTGACACTAGGTCATGAAAGGTAATATGGCTTCTGTCTGGCTTTTTCTTGGGATAACTGCCTTGGGAACCTAGCCACCATGTTATGAGGAAGCTCAGACCACGTGAAGAGGCCATATGCAGAGGTTCTGATCCCCAGCCAAAACATCAGACATGTGAGTGAATGAGCCCTCAGATGATTTTAGCCTTTAGCATTCAAATTTTCTAGCAAAGACTGCAGACATTGTGCAGGGACAAACTAACCCAGATGTGTCCTGTCTTAATCATTGACTCACAGAAAATGTGAGAGAGAATGATTTTTGTTGCTTTACCCCACTAAGGTTTAAGGTAAAGTTTTGCACAGCAGTAGGAAATGAATAGAGATACCATCTTATATGGCCCTACAGTACCCATTTTAATGAAATCATAGCTTTTATCACACGAAGTAATTCATAGTGTAATTCATTTACTTTATCTATCATAAGATTGGGAACTCTCCGACGGCTCAAACCACATCTTTTCACTTATATGTCTCCAAGACCCAGCGCAGGGCAATAAATAAATATTTGCTGTCCAGATGAATTTTCAGAGGACCCACTGATAAGGAAAAAACTGCACTCTTAAGATGGCCGCCCAAACCAGCAAGGGAATTCCAGTCCCTGTCTCAAAGCCCTTCCAGGTTCTTCTTTCCTACCTCGTTCCCCACGCATGCCCAAATACCAAGTATGCGGGAGTAGGAGGATATAAATTACCCTCCCTGCTTGTGCTCGGGGCTCAGACCTTTGGAGAAGGGTCTCTGAGCCCACCGGTGTTAAATAAATCTCCAATCCTCCAAAGTCTCCGAGTGCCGCTTGGTTCTTCCGCCAGGATCTAGTCCAGGTTCTGCAACACTATCTAATTTTCCTCTATCCATCTCTGACATCTTCTACCCTGTATGACCCAAGGTCAACATAAATAATAAGAACTCATATTCACCGAGCCCCTACTAATACAAGCAGCTGCTCTAAGGGTATTATGGGTATAAATATATTTAATATCCACACCACCCCTAGCCCAATGAAGGGGGTTCTTTTACTGAAGAAACTGAAATAACTGAGGCATAAAGAGGAAATGACTCTTGCCCAGATAGTACTAGAAAAGTTAAGATTCAAACTTTAGGTAAAATTCAAACTTCCACAGCCTGGAACAGCCGGGAGCTTAACCACTTCTCAATATTAAAGATCACAGGGTGAGAACTCAGACAAGAATGGAAAATCTACTCTCACCTACCCGGGTCTGCTGGTAGTATGAGGATGAAATCTAACTATTTAAGTATGAGCAATAGTAAATGTAGGAGCTTAGGCGTCTTGTGGAATAACTGAAGATAGCTCATGCTCTGTGACTGACAGCTTTGGGAAGGTAGGTGGGTATGCCAATTATTAAACTCTTGTCTCTCAGTTTCCAACCTACGTTTCTATGTGACTTTGTGAGGCTGGGGCTGAGAACTCTGAAAACTGCTTTCTGCTTTGGCAGCTGGATCCCTGCTAGGCTGTACCAAGAGGGGTCCCCAGAGGTCACTACAAGCCTGGAAAAGAAAGAGGAAAAGACCTGCCCCTACATATTCCAGGTTTGCTTCTTTTCCCCATGAGCATCAGCAACCTTTCCCAAGCAAGGTTCTTCTCAACCTGGCAATGTCACTTCATTCCCTTGGAAGCTGCTGAATCCACTTTGCCATTTTTCCAACACTCAAAGAACCAGCCTTGTTGCCCCCTTCAGACACATGGCACAGTCTCCTCCTCAAAGTCTGAACTCTAGTCAACTTTTTCCCCTTATTCTTCCAGCCCCAAGGGTAAAACTTACTTTCTGCAGTTGCTCTCATTTTAATACCTTCATGTCGCCCATTTGCCTTTCCACCACTTTAATTCCTAGTAAACAATTCCTTATATTAAATTCTATCTCTTAAAATAACTTGTAGTTTCCTTCTTTTGACTAGACCCTGACTGACACAGTGGGGGATGAAAATTATTACTCTAGCAAAGCTAGCTTCTGAGGTTCAGGCCAGAGAAACCTGCCTTCAGGAAACATGCTAATACTTCCTCCTCCCTTTGTAATATCCTGATCGTTTAGATCAAGCTCTACTTCCCTGGCTTTGTGAGTCGACCTTGAGACCATTCTGAGGCATCTGGTGTGCATGAAACTTCACTCGCAGAAGACACAATTCTTTTGCATGGGAAACATTTTGCATGGGAAACATGCAAATGTACAAACACATTTGTACGTCAGTGTGTCCCATTGATGTTCACAAATATCTATGAAACACTGGATTTCAACACATCATGTTGTAAAACCTATATATAAAAAGTATATCAATTTCAATTTGTTAATCATACCTCAGTTAAACCTGGGGAAGGGTGGGCTTGGAAATACCCACTTTCATGCTAAATGCTAGGAATTCAGCAATGGCAAATGCCCAGCTCTATCCCTGAGGAGCCCACACTATAAAAGTGTGGCTAACCAGAAATGAATCATCTTGGTTCAGTCCAGTGAGAGCTATGGGCAAGGTATACATTGTGCACTGGAGAGAGTTGAAAAGCAGAAGTGACCTCTGTACTTTCTCTGACTCGTTGGCTTCCTTCTGTACTACCTGCCCCTTTTTTCCAGTCACAGGCCACTCTGAGGATACAGCTGGCCCACAGGCTTGGGAAGAGTGAGAGATTACTAGATGTTACCTCCAATCATGTCTGTCTACCTAGGCTTTGACATCCACAGTAAAGTGACTGTCCAGCTGTCAGAATGAACCACCTGACCACTTAATCTCAATATAAAACTACTTTAGTTTTAAAGCTATTTATTCATCCAGTTGCTCATTTGTTAAGTGTTTGTTGAGAACCTACAGCACTCCAAGCACTGGGCCAAACACTGAGGATAAAACAGGGAACGGATGAGATACAGTCCCAACCCTCAAGATGCTATGGTGCATTATAATGTATTATCTTGAGAAATTACCACTTGTTTTTTACTTTCTTAAACTCTTGAAGTGCTCCCAGGTTGCCACAGAGTTGAAGGTAAGAGGACTCCCTTTGTTAGTTTTGTGACCTTGGTTTCCTCAGTTACAAATACAGAAAATACCATTGATTTGACAGAGTCATTGTAAATATTAAGTGAGTTTGCGTATATGAACACATATTGGATTCAAACTGAGACAGAATGATGCTACTTCATTTTTCTTGTTATATTTAATATACTCATTTCATTTACAAAGTTGTTTTATTGAAAACCATTAATTTCAACTACATAGTAAAGAAACTAATTTTAAAATTAACATCTGGAGTTCTTTATAACAATGGGAGAAGTTGGAAAGATTTTGGGTTAAAGCTAAACAAGGCAAAAGAAAATTACATGTGTGTTATTGATGGACTTTCCCACACACCTACCTCCACTGTCAGATCCAAACTTTCTTTCTTTTTTTAAAGTTTTATTTACTTATTTGTCAGAGAGAGAGCAAGCACACAAGCAGGGGGAGCAGCAGGCAGAGGGAGAAACAGGTTTTCTGCTGAGCAAAGAGCCTAACAGAAGCCTTGATCCCAGGACCATGGGACCATGACCAGAGCCAAAAGCAGATGCTCAACCCACTGAGCCATCCAGGTGTGTCAGACTCAAACTTTCTACAGAATATAAGATCTTTAGACTGACATTTAAGGCCTTTGCTGGCCTTGACTAAGGAGATGTGCCAACATCATACCATTTGATTGTCATAGCAAACCTATGAGATAGGCATTATTCCTATCACACAAACAAGGGAACTAAATAAAGGCTAAGATGCTGGGTAACTTGCTGAGGCTTATTCGACAGGTATGAAGATGATTTGGGATTCCATCTTTACACTGTTAACCTCTAAAAGTCATCAATCGACTTCATAACACATGGCTTTATGGAAGGCACTAAATAAATCCTGGATCACACACACACACACACACACACACACACACACACACAGGCTAAATGAAACAAAGTGTCTCCATGGGTCCTGAAAAACATAAGCTATTTAAGAAACCATTTTGTTTGAGTTCTCTCTTTTTTTTCCCCTTGGGTAGTCTAGCTAAAGGTCTGTAAATTTTGTTTATTTTTTCGAAAACCCAATCTGTTTTGTTGATCTTTTCTATTGTCATTCTAGTCTCTGTTTCACTTATTTCTGCTCTATTGTTTATTTCCTCCTCTCTGCTAATTTTGGGCTTAGTTTGTTCTTTTTATAGTTCCTTGAGCATTAAGGTTAGGCTGTTTATTTGAGATTTTTCCTTCTTTTAAAATGCAAGCTTTTGTCACTAAAACTTCCTTCACAGAACTTCTTTTGGTACATCCCCAAAAGTTTTGGTATGTTGTGTTTCCTTTTTTTTTTTTTTTTTGCCTCAGGATACTTTTTGATCTCCTTTTTTAAAAGATTAATTAATTTATTTATTTGAGAGAGAGAGAGAGAGAGAGAGAAAGAGAGAGAGAGCATGAGCTGGGGAAACAGCAGAGGGAGGGACAAGCAGGCTCTTCACTAAGCAGACAGCCCGACACAGGGCTCGATCCCAGGACCCTGGGATCATGACCTGAGTTGAAGGCGGATGCTCAGCCCACTGAGCCACCCAGACACCCCATTGATCTCCTTTTTTAAATTTCTTCTCTTTGAACCACTGGTTGTTCAGGAGCATGTTGTTTACTTCTCACATATTTGTGAATTTTCCAGTTTTCCTCCTGTTACTGATTTCTAGTTTAATACCACTGTGAATGGAAAATACACTTGATATGACTTCAATTTTGTGTTTCTATAACTAACAACAAACTGCCCAAGAAGGAAATTAAGAAAAAATCCCATTTACAATAACATAAAAAAAATCCACCCCAACAAACAAAGAAACTTGGGAATAAATTTAACCAAGGACTTAAGAGATCTGTACATTGAAGACTATAAGACATTTATGAAAAACACTGAAGAAGACACAAATAAATGGAAAGATATTCTGTGTTCATGGATTGGAGGAATTAATGTTGTTTAAATACTACCCAAAGCAATCTATAGATGCAATGCAATCCCTATCAAAACTCCAATGACATTTTTCACAGAAACAGAAAAGATAACCCTAAAATTTGTGTGGAATCACAAAAGTTCCTGAATAGCCAAAGCTATTGTGAGAAAGAAGAACAAAGGTGGAGGCATTTCCTGAATATCAAATTATATCACAAAGCTATTACAATCAAAATGGTATGGTACTGGCATTAAAAACAGACACATAGATAAATGAAACAGAATAGAGAACCTAGAAATAGACAAAACTACATGCACTCAACTAATCTTCATAAGGGTTCCAAGAATATACAAAAGGAAAGGATAGTCTTTTCAATAAAACGACAATGAAATATCACTTCACACCTGTTAGGATGGCTATCATCAGAAAGATAAGATAATGAGCATTGGCAAAGGTGTAGGGAAAAGGGAATCATGCACACTATTGGTGGGAATGTAAGAAAACAGTATAGAGGTTCCTCAAAATATTAAAAATAGAGCTACCATACATAATCTTGCAGTCCCACATTTAGGTATACATCCAAAGGAAATGACATCATTATCTTGAAGAAACTTCTGCATTCCTGTGTTCACTGCAGCATTATTCACAACAACCAAGATATGAAAACAACCCAACTATATGTCAGTGGATGAATGGATACATAAAATGTGATTATATGTTATGCTCATATAAATATATATAAGAATACACACATACACATATACATAATTTGTTATGCAAATGGCTGACTTCAGGTGTGCTTGAAGAAACACTCACTTCAAGGATGGCTATCTTGAATGAATATATTGCCAGCCACATGATTAGATAAAGAATCAGGCCACCCTCCTAACATCGAGGAGCCTTGCTTTTAGAGAACATGGTTGATTTCAGTAACTATCTGGGCTACTTGTTTTCTCTCTTCCTGCACTTTAAGTTCCAACTCTTATGTTTTAAATTCACCAATATCGAGTGAGCCCATGAAGCCCTTGGCCCCTACCGCTGACTTCCAATAAAAGCAGAATCCCAGGCCCCTGTGCCTCCTCTCTCTCTCTCTCTCTCTCTCTCTCCCCATGACCTCTCTCTGTGGCCCCAGGTATGTCATTTGCTTGACATAATCTGAGTAATAAACCTTTTTTCCCCTTCAAAGTTTCCTGATGGTTATTGCTAAAGGGCATCTTGCAGTCAGAATAAGAACTGCAAGCGCTGACCCAGCCACAACACTGGTTATCAATAGGCTGAGACTGGCACACAAACATCGAAAAGAGGGGCACCTGGGTGGCTTAGTAGGTTAAACATTTGCCTTAGGCTCAGTTCATGATCCTGGAGTCCCACGATTGAGCCCCACATCGGGCTCCCGGTTCAGTGGGGAGTCTGCTTCTCCCTCTGCCCCTCACCCTGCTTGTGCTCTCTCTTGCTCTCTCTAATAAATCAATAAAATCTAAGAAAGAAAGCAGGAAGGAAGGGAAGGAGGGAAAGAAGGAGGAAGGGAAGAAGGAAGGAAGGAAGGAAATACCAGCTATAAGAAGAGGAAATCATGCCATCTGTGACATGTATGAACCCGGAGGACACTACCTAAGTGAAATAAGCCAGACACACCAAAACGAACACTGTATGATCTCACTTATATATGGAAACAGAAAGAGTTGAACTCACAGAGCCAGAGAGTAGAACAGTGGAGGGTAGGGGAAATGGGGAGATGTTGGTCAAAGGGTAGACACTTTCAGTCATAAGATGTATAATTTCTGGGAATCTAATGTACAACATAGTGACTATACTTAGTAATATTGTATTGTATAGTTGAAACTTCCTAAGAGAGTAGATCTTAGGTGCTCCTACCAGGAAAAAAAAAAAA
>CM052799.1:78660488-78723052 GCA_028533885.1 Nasua narica
TTTTTTTTTTTTTTTTGCTAATTTTTGCTAATAAGTTTCCAAATACCAGAATGCATATTTGTAACTGAGCTTCGTATTGCATTATGAAAGCCTTTGATACCATTGTTTGTTTTTGGCATATTGTCACATGTCTGCTGAAAGATGTTCCAAAGTTCTATGGGAAATGTAGGTTCAAAACTAAAGAGGTACCACTCTTTAGACCATTATGAGGGCTAAGATTTATTTAATATAAAAATGGGAGTACTGAGGCGCCTAGGTTGCTCAGTTGGTTAAGTGTCTGCCATCAGCTCAGGTCATGATCCCAGGATCCTGGGATCGAGCCCTGCATTGGGCTTCCTGCTCAGCAGGGAGTCTGCTTCTCCCTCTCCTTCTGCCCCTTCCCCTGCTCATTTTTTCTGTCTCTCTAAATAAATAAAATCTTTTTTTTTTTTTAATGGGAATACTGCCTCAATGGAGAAATGAAACCAAACTCTCAACCAGCTGGAAAACCCAAAAAGCTGTCAAATCAAATTGTCAACCAGTCATTTTTTTTTTTTTACCTTTTATGGCAAAATTGTCTTATAGCCAATTAGTTATATGGCTAAAATGCTTGCCACAGAAATGCTTGAAGCAAAGATGTTTACTGTGAAACTACCTAGAAGTGATGCAACATTCTCCTTCCTTGCCTTCTTCTGCTTTAGGAACTACAAAACCAACCACTAATTTCTGAGGGTCTTTTACAGATGGTAGTAAACAGTGACACAATCATTATTAAATGACCATTGAAATGTAAGCACATCAAGGTTCTAGGGACATGGGGCACGTCGATAGCTCAGTCAGTTAAGCATCTACCTTGGGCTCAGGTCATGATCCCAGGGCCCTGGGATCGAGCCCTGCCTTGGGCTGCCTGCTCAGTGGGGACTCTGCTTCTCCCTCTGCTCCTCCCCCTATTCATGCTCTTGTGCTCTCTCTCTCTCACTCAAATAAATAAGTAAAATCTTTAAAAAAAAAAATTCTAGAGGGTATGTGCTATGGTAAGTGCTGTAAATGTGTAAGCCTGACGTGTACCCCACAGCCATGTACCTTGGAGCAAATAATACATTATATGTTAACAAAAAAAGAAAAAGAAAAAAAAATTCTAGGAACAAAAATTGTCCATTAAAGAAGGGTTTCAGGGATGAATAGCACAAGCCTCCTGCCCAACCTCATTTTTTCTTTCTAGAATATAGGTATTATATTTGGCAATTCAACATCATCTTGTGTCTAGGAGGCAACAACTACAGGGAGAAAAGCCAATAAACTCACTAAGAATGGCACGAAGAAAATGCAAAAAGAATCTGAGGTCCTAATGGTGATGTGGAGCAGCTGACCCAACACCAGCAACTTCTTGTTGTATGAGGAAATTATCCCCTATTTAAGACCCTCTGGCCTTATTCTGTCACAGGTGGAAGCGTTCTTAGCCGGGACAGAGATGTACCATAGCCTCTGATATAATATAGACAACGATTATAACAATTGTGCCTCAAGAATAACATTTTGAATTGAAAGATAGAAATAATATAAATATCAATCTGTAATAAAGGTAATTAAAAGAGAATAAAGGTCAACAACAACAAAAAGAGAGTAATGGCAAAAATGACTGCAATGGCTAAGAATTACCCTGGTGATCACTGTAATAACTATGGTAAAAGTGAATTAGGAACAGGTTGAAAAGAAAACAGCTGTTGGGTTTGGGAACATATATGCAACAGAATAGAGATAACAACTAAATAAAATGTTTAGCAGCAGAAGTATTTCATAAAATAGGATATCCAAATGCCCAACAAATATCCATGTCTTCCTATTTTTATTCAACAGGGATATGCAGATTAAAATGCCAGTGGGGATACTACTACATATCTACCACATGGCTAAGGTGAAAAATATGACAACATCAAATATCGAAGAAGATGTGGAGTAATCAGAACTCTCATACACTACTAATGGGAGTGTACTTTTGTACAACCATTTTGGAAAACTTTTTGGAAATATCTATTAAAGCTAAACACATGTTCACCCTGTGGTCCAGCAATTGTACTACCAGGTATTTATACAAAGCAACATATACATCTGCTTACCAAAAGTAATGTTTAAGAATGTTCTTGGCAGCATTTTTCATTGTAGGTCTAAACTGGAAATAACCCAAATGTTTTTCAGCAAGTGAATGGATAAATCAAATGTGGTATATCCATACAATGAAACAGTATACAGCAATGAAAATGAATGAACTAGACCCTACGCAATACCAGGAATCTCACAAATACAATGGTGAATGAGAGAAGCCCACCACTAAAGAATACATAATGCATACTTTATTTCTATGAAAGTTAAAAAGGCGAAACCAACCTATGCTGTTAGAAGTCAGCATAGTGGTTACTTCTGGCACATGTCGAGAGGTAGTGAACAGAAGGAGGCACAAAATGTGCATCAGGGTAAAACTGATGTTCTGTTTCTCAATCTGGATGCTGGTGTTAGAGTCAGGTTCACTTTCCGAAAATTTCTTGGGCCATACCCTTATGATTTATAAAATAAAAAGTTTACCTAAAATGATTATCAGAGGACATTCCTCCAAAGACAGACTTGAACAAAACTTCACTCCAATTAGATGTTTCAAATAATAATAAGAAATATCCTTGATCCCCCATTGGCCATTAAGAAATAAGATATTCCATTAAGAATAAGTATGCTACAACTAGATAGCATGCACTCATCTTTACGGAAGAACTTCCAAATGATCAAATTCAGCACTGATAAAACACCAACAATCTCTAATAGCAGGAGAAAACCTCATTCATCTAAACCTTCAAGTATTTGTTTAGCACCTACCAAGTACCAGACACTGTCCTAGGTGCTAGGGATTCCATGATAAATAAGATAAATAAAAGTCTTGCCCTTATGCCTTAGCAAATATTTATAGATATGTCTCCTCAGGCAAGGAAAACTGAAGTAAAACTAAACTATTGGGACTACACCAAAATAAAACCTTTTTCACAGCAATGGAAGCCATCAACAAAGCAAAAAGGCAACTCACCAAATGGGAGACGATATTTGCAAATGATTTACCTAAGAAAGGTTTAATATCCAAAATATATAAAGAACTTAAACAACTCAACACCAAAAAAATAAGTATCTGATTAAAAAATGAGTAGAGGACCTGAATAGACATTTTCCAAAACAGACATTGATTTCCAACAGATACATGAAAAGATGTTTAACATCACTAATCATCAGGGAAATGTAAATCAAAACCACAGTGAGATATCACTTTATATGTGACAGAACGGCTAGATCAAAAAGACAAGAAATAACAAGTGTTGGTGAGGAAGCGGAGAAAAGGGAACCCTCATGCACCCTTGGCACGAATGTAAATTGGTGCAACCACTATGGAAAATAGTGTGAAGAGTCCTCAAAAAAATTAGAAATACCATATAATCCACTAATTCCATTACTGGGTAGCTGATCAAAGAAAACAAAAACAATAATTCAAAAAGATATATGCACCACTATGTTTATTGCAACATTATTTATAATAGCCAAAATACAGAAGCAACTTAAGTGTTCGATGATAGAGTATCCAATGATACACAGACCCACATGAATACAAAACTGTACAGCCATAAAAAAGAATGAGATCATACCATTTACAACAACATGGATGGACCTAGAAGGTATTAGGCTAAGTGAAACAGGTCAAACAGAAGAAGACAAATATCATGTAATCTTACTTACACGTGGAATCTAAAACACAAAACAAAACAGAAACAGACTCATAAATACAGAGAACAAACTAGCGGTCAACAGAGAGGAGGGGGCCAGGAAGATAAATGAAATAGATAAAGGGGAACAAGAGCTACAAAATTCCAGTTATAAAACAAGTAAGTCACAAGGATGAAAAGAACAGTCTTGGGGATATAGTCAATAACATCGCAATAACCTTGTATGGTAATGGCGGTGAGCACTGAGTACTGTATGGAATTGTCAAATCACTATGTCGTGCACCTGAAACCAACAGAACATTGTATATCAGCCATACTTAAATAATAAAAATTTTTTAAAAAGTCTTGCCCTTATAGAACTCATCTTGCCCCACCTTAAGTTCCTGAATAAAGAACACCTAGGAAATTCATTTGTTTATTCTGGAAGATTCTATCGAAAGTATGACTGAGACCATCTCCTACTATTTAACTAACTCCTTGACTCAACTTCATTTGGTTAAGTCCACTAACCAGAATTAATTATGAAGTGAATCTAAAAGTGTATAAAAGTGTGTGTTGTTTGTAAAAACAGACAGTCTCGGACTACTTCCTAGAGTTTGTCAGTGAGGGCAGACCACACAGAGTGTGAGATTATCTAAGAGACAAAACTATGATTACATCAAGTGAATGAAATGAGTGTGGAACACTATAGGAGTGTGTATGAGGAAAGGCGTGTGTAACTAAGGCAGATCCCTTGTGACTAACATAGACCTATTTGCATTAATGAATTTTTTCTTAAGCTTCCTCATCGCCCCCCAAGATCCTGTGATATAAAAGAAGTCAGTTGTTTCATGTGACATTACCATATCTAGTCTCCTGCGGTATGTTCTCGGGAAAAAGCTGGCACAGCAATCTAATTCAAGTTCAAGGCTGCATCAGAAACATTCTCTATTCAAAAGACTAAACCCTCCAAACTGGCTCCTGATCCTTCCTGGAGCATCCCTTCCTCTCCCCACTGAGAACCACTGAACACCATCTGTGCTAATAGGCTCTGTGACTCAAAACCCATCCACCTCCTAGGATGACTATGGACTCCTGTTCAAAAGGTCTTTAAAAATAGAAGAGATATTCTCTTCTGGGGGTATGGCTTAGGCAGAGCTCTAGCCAAAAAGATGATGGTCCTTTCATAAAGTCCTACCAAGAACCATTTACCATCAGAATTATTGAGTTTGGAGATTAGGAGGGGTCGTTGCCTCCTGTTAAAGTCTGTCCTTTGCATATAGCATAATTTTCCCTTTTAAACAATGTTATTCCCTATCTTGTCCTCCTGGCAGAATCAGCCTCTGAGATCTAGTTTAAGTAGCATCTTCTGAGTCGAGAATTGAATATACTTTCCTCCGGCCCCTCCAAGCTTATAAAGAGTATTTTGGCTCATATATTTTTCTGTCCCTTAAGGAATATGAGGTTTTGAAGATAGAGATCATAACTGTCCATTCTCTTGTCCAGTGGCAAGGAGGGTGCATGGCATGTAGTAGGTATTCAATAGCCATTTATTGAATAAATGCCAGTGACCAGGTAATACTTACAAAATGGAAATTTTCGAAAATAATTTTCCCCCAAACACAACTTAGGAACTGCCTTAATAAATGGGACTGAAATTAAGCCATCTACCTCATCTTAAAAAAACAAAACAAAACAAAACAAAAAAACCCTCTTCTGTCCAGCTCTCTTGTGAAAAGTCATGCCCTATGTGATAGACTGAGAGTATTTCTTAAAGAGCTTCCAATAGGAGAGATGAGCAGAAACTTGAATGTCTTTAAAAACACTTTTGGGGGGCGCCTGGGTGGCACAGTGGGTTAAAGCCTCTGCCTTTGGCTCAGGTCATGATCTCAGGGTCCTGGGATCGAGCCCCGCATCGGGCTCCCTGCTCAGCGGGGAGCCTGTTTCTCCATCTCTCTCTGCCTGCCTTTCTGCCCACTTGTGATCTCTCTCTCTGTGTCAAATAAATAAATAAAAATCTTAAAAACAACAACAACAACAACAACAAAAAACACTTTTGGGAATTTTCCCTCCAACGGATCAGGGAGATAGAGAAAGAGTAGAAGGGAGATTCAGGGTTAAACTGAAGGAGAAAAAAAAATAACTTCAAGAATCCAGGTGCATTGAATATAATTACCATTCTTTGGATAATAAGGAGAGCTGAGAAATAAAAAGGTGATTTGTTTGGATTCAAGACTTGTTATGATTGATATTTCGCTGAGCCAACAAGTTGGTCCCTTATTAAGAAGATGTTTTTGAAATAGAACAGCCTAACTTCGAGGTTTCGCTCTGAGCAAGAGGAGAGTAGCCCCTGACACCTGGGAGCTGGCTAGCTGGGCTGACTTAGTGCCATCAGCTAGGCCTCGGTGTCGCCGGGAGCTGGCCTGGCACACATTGTTAGGTTTTAGTGTTCCGTTGAACAAAAGGTACTTCACGGAACATTGTTATAACACACAGCCGGCCATGTACCCATGATAGAGCCAGACAGCAACCAGACTGCTCCATAATCACACTTGAACCGGACAAAAAGGTAAACACCGCCCAAGCCACAAAAATGAGCCAACATCTCCCATCCCAGTTAAAATGAGTGACTGCTGCATCTTTACCGATCATAGCTTTAGCCCTGGTCTATTCTTCCCTCTTGATAAGATCTGCTAACGTACTCAGTTATAAAATTGCTCCGGCTCCCTGAAACCACCCAAACCAAGAAGCTGTCCTTCCTTAAATTCTCCTGCAAATACCTAGCAATAACCCAAGTTCTAGAAGTCCTTTCTCAAGGTCTCTTACTGAGATGCCTCACAGTTACCCAAGGCGAGTTTTCTCCCTTGTGGCAATAAGCAATAATAAACGAACTTGTTCAGCTATAGGTGTCTTACTAGGGGCTGGAGGTTATTTTTCTCTAACATTATTTGTTCACTAAAGTACAAACCAACTTCTCCAGGACGCCTGAGCTTAACACTAAGATATTAAACACTCCTGATTAAATTTTGTAATTCTATCATATTATTATAATTTATTATTATTGATCCCACCTCAGTTAAATAAAATATTTTAGAAACCAAAAAATATATATATATTTTAGAAACCCCCAGAATAAATCATGATGGAATAAATTATTTTCAAGGAAAGACGAAAAGAGAATGAAGAATTGGAGTTTCTCTTTTCTTGCTCTCCCTGTATAAGAAAGAGAAACAGTCTTCTATAACACAGAGCTCTGTGATATAGTGGTCAAATTTATTTCATGGAAGCCATGCATTTTTCCAAAGCCATGCATTTTTCCTAAGCTCATCACCATAATTTCTACTAGTTCTCTCTGCACAGAGATTTCTCCATGGAACTGTCACAATATTTTTCTTCCCACTTAGAATACCAGAGCATTTTCTCTTCCCAAGTTCTTCTTATGTTGTATAATGTGACAGGCTATTAAATCAATTTCTCTTCCTCTCTTTAAATAAAGCACAGAATCAAATGTGGTGATCATTCAGAATTAAAGGTGACAACCTGGAGATGTTTGGATTCGTTCTGCAGTTCTAATACACACACATACACAACCCACATCTCTCTCATGCACCTTCTCACTCTCTTGCAAACTCACACACAGTAAAAAAACATGTTAGTAATTAGTTGTTTTAATTATGTTAGTGTTTTATCATATCAGTCATGTTATATTATAGTAATAACTGCAATGCATATTAATATAAAGATAATTTTGGAAGGAGGACAGAAATGTGATTAGAATCACGTAAGAGCTCAAATGATGCCCGACTAAGGAAATACTCATTCTGTGACTGGGGCAAGAGTGGATGACAAAGGTCCGGGGAGTCTTTATATTAAACTTTAAATATTTAAAATGTTTTTATTAAAGAATTGCCTCCTTTGCCTCTCACAGTTTGCTGGTAGGGACACATGGGTATGATTATTCCAGATAAGCAATCTGGCAAACTTCAAATTAAGTATATATTCTTTGACCCAAAACTTTCCCTAAGAAAACAATCATCAATGGTCATGGAATTAAGTGAATAATAACACTGATGGCTGGCACTGAAGTAATTCTAAGTGCTAGGCACTGCTGTGTGTTAAATATCCAAACAACCCTACAAAGTAGGTGTTTTTACTGTTCCCATCATACAGATGGGAAAATGCAGGAAATTGATTTGTAGGAGATGTTATAAACTGCTAAATGGAGCTGGGATTAAAATACAGACAGTCTGTAGCCAGGGTCACATTGTACCAGTACCAGTGTATTACCTTGTCTCTTATCATTAGAAGCACGTTCATTGCACAATTATTGATGCAACCTGCTCATCCCCCAGTGATGTCCATCATAACTGACCCAGTTGCTCAGACCTTCCGAACCATTCTCGATTTCTCTTTCTCTCATACCCTATATGCAATCCACCAGCAAATTGAGAGAGTCTACTTTTTAAGTACATCTCACTTCCAATCACTTCTCATCTTCTCCATGGTTACCACCTGATCCAAACTATTACATCTCTCACTTGGACAAAGACAGTAGCTCCTGAGTTGTCTCCAGCATCTGTTCTTGTCTCTGTACACTGTCTGGCACAGCAAACAGTGTTATCTCTTAAAATGCAAATCACTTCCCTGCTCTAAGCCTTCCAATTCTCCCCCCTCCATCACATTTGGAATAAAAATCCAGGATCCCTACCATGGCTTATCAGGCCCTACACATTCTGGTCCCTAGCTGCCTCTCCCACATCATTTCCTCTCTCTTGTCTTAATCCCTCTGCGCTCTCCTTCTTGCCTCCCTTCCATTCCTTAAATAGGCCAAGAAATGTTTGTGTCGTGGCCTCTGCTCATGTTTCTGTTAGAACAATCTTTCCCTATATCCAGATGGCTCATTCTCTTCCCTGTTCAACTTTCTGTGCAAAATGGCTTCCTTCCATAAGCCCTCTCTAACCATGATTTTTAAACTAGTACCTCCATCATTCCCTACTCTCATCCCTACTTTATTTTTCTCGATAGCCATTTCTACTGCCTATCATATATTAGATACCCATAGGATGAGCTTCTTTCTTACCAAGAAATTATTGCGGAAATGTGGGGTGCTTGGGTGGTTCAGTCAGTTGGGCGTCTGCCTTTGGCTCAGGTAGTGATCTCGGGTCCTGGGACTGAGCCCCTTGTCGAGCTCCCTGCTCAAAAGGGAGCCTGCTTCTCCCTCTCCCTCTGACCCTTCCCCTGCTTGTGCTCTCTGTCTCTCAAATAAATGAATGAAATCTTTTTTTAAAAAGTTATTGTGGGGCGCCTGGGTGGCTCAGTTGGTTGAGCAACGGCCTTCGGCTCAGGTCATGATCCTTGAGTTCCGGGATCGAGTCCCACATCGGGCTCCCAGCTCCACGGGGAGTCTGCTTCTTCCTCTAACCTTCTCTCATGCTCTCTCTCACTTTCTCTGTCTCTCAAATAAATAAATAAAATCTTTAAAAAAAAAGTTATTGTGGAAATATGTATTTGTATTGGAAAATGTGGTTGGGCAAATTTCAAGGTAGCAGGTAGTGAGTGGGCAAGAGAGGGATTGAGTAGTAAGAAGATGAAGGTGATTGTGTTTGGCCTTTGGTGGCTCCCACAGCCATGGGTGGGTGCACTGGCTTCTACAAAGGAAGCAAGACTTGGAATAATGGGCACCAGTGGGAGAGGGCTCATGGTACAACCAAAGGATTCGAAATTTGAAGTCAGAGGACTTTAAAGTGCAGGTTCCACACTTAGTGACCATATAATCTTGGAAATATTGGTATGACTTCCAGTTCTCTCATCTATAAATTGGCAATAAAAATAATAGCACCGAATTTAAAACTGTTGCAAGGAATTAATGAAAAAAAAAATGTGGAAGGACTATGTAGATACCAGTGACTCTTACTTGTTCATTCTGTGTTATGTCTAGTGGTGGTAAGATATACACACATTATTCTTTAAATTGGTGTTCAAAATCAGAGAGATTTCAACTTATGTTTTCTTGAGGCTCTGAATTTCCTAGTTTAACACTCAAGAGTAAAAAGTTGTTCCTTTTGCAAGTTCTATATTTGCATCTTTCAAACTTCTAAGATAGTACCCTCAATGGGAATTAAGATTATAAATAAGCCTACATTCCCCTTATCTACACCTATTAGGGTAATCATAGGATCATGTAATAATGAGATGGGGCTCCTTAGTTAATCAACATTTCCAGATACAGATTTTTTTAACTGCGTGGCAAACATTCCACATACTTCCTATGAAAAGGATGGGGTTCTGTCCTCGGCCTGAGACTGCCTATTAATGGAAGGCCACATGTAGATGCTCTAATCAGAAGTTCTAGCCTTCCATGAGAGTAAAGACATATTCAGATGATTTGAAACCCCAGATTTAACTCATTGTCAGACTTCCACACTTCCCTACTCAGACCCTGGACATTGTGGAACAGGGATAAGCCATCCCCACTGTGCCCTGTCTGGGGTCTCAATGCACAGAATCCAGGAATCTAAGAAAATGGTTGTTTTAAGATATTAAATTCGGGGCTAATTGTTATGCAAGGATAGTCACTGGAACAAACTGGCTGAAGTAAATCTTCAGTAGGGGCAGGCTCAAAATAGATTCCCCTACCATAAATCCATTTCTCAGAAGCTGTTTTGAAAATGGTAGAATTGACCAAAAGAAGGTTAAAAAGGCATCAGAATTTCTTGCTTCGACACACAGTTCCAAAGCTGTAATCTTTCAACAAGAAGAACTAGTCTTCACCTTCAAGAAGAAAATATCTAAGACTAAATTCTCAGATGAGAGGAAGCTCTTGAAATATCAAGTGTTTGAAAACAGACTAGCCAAGATAGAGAGCTGAACATTTCTGAGCTTGAATCAAGATAAAATATTTAATTAGCCTATAAACTGACCCCGAGAACATCTGGAGTTTCCAGAAGGGAACATTTTTCTTGTCACTCCTTCCCTGAGACTGCCAAATAGTGGGGGCTAGTGTTGGCACAGAAATAAAGATGGAAAGGTAAGGTTATCAGCATGGCCTTTCTGATTCCCATCCATAGATTAGAGAGAGTGGACAAGTGGAATAAAGTCGCACTGAGTCTATCCATCTTCTTCAAAATGCAGGCAATGCAGGGGATAAGGAGGCTCAGATAATTCCTGACCAGGGGAGCTGAAACCAATTGCTCTAAGTGGCTAGTCAGAGATTTGCAGAAACTTAAAGACCTCCTCAACTTTCTCACTGAAAGTTCTCTTATTTTATTCAGTAGTATGGGACCAAGAATTCTTTTTGGGCTGGGCGGCAGACAAAAACCTTACCGCTGGCATTAAACACACCTTGAAATAGGCATTACCTGATAATATCTTCCATAGAATGAGCACTAAGTGATGTGCTAGCCACATTAGTTTTGCACACATTATCTCCTTTAAACATTATGTCATTTAATATTTATTAAGCATTCACTATGACCCAGGTACTATGTTAAGCAATTCTTATGCATCATCTCATTTCATCCTTATAATAAACCCACGGAACGGGGTTTTGTTGTTGTTGTTGTCTCTGTGTCCCAGATGTTGAAAACACAGGCCCAGGGGAGTTGAGGCATTCGCGTAAGGTTACATGGATAACCCAAGTGGTGTGATTCCAGAGTGGATAGCGTCAGCCACTTCACTGTCCTGCCAGCCAATCGTGTAATCCCGACAACAACCACTTAGATACAGGGCAGTGGGAGAGGCTCAGAGATGTTAGGCGACTTTCTAAGGTCACACAGTTAATCAGTGCTGGACCTCACAGTCCTGTTTCCAAACTGACTTCAGATCAAGCCTGGCTGCTATGGCAGCTTCCTAAGTTGTCAGCCACAGGGATTTCAGGTTGATGGGAAGCCTGGTGAGTCACAGCATTAATAAGTTAGTTTGATTCTGAGCTAAACGAAGCTCTGGGTCTATTTTTCTTCTTATGGTACTCTTTCTCTGACTTTTCAAATACTTTTTAGTTATAGAATAATATTTTCCTCTTTCAAAAATCTTACACAGAACACTGATATACTTAACAGTTGAAGGTGATATTTTTATTAGTATAAATATATTTTATATGTGGAAATCTCTGTCACTTACTACTGTGTCAATCAACTGGAACACAATCTGAGAGTTAGTGGTTGCTGATGTGTTGAAATTTAACTATGTTGTTTCCCGCATATATTTTGCTTTATTTTAAGATTGTATTTATTTATTTGAGAGAGAGAGAGAGTGAGTGAGAGAGAACAAGAGGGAGGAGGGTCAGAGGGAGAAGCAGACTTCCCACTAAGCAGGGAGCCTGACGTGGGGCTCAATCTCAGGACCCCGGGATCATGACCTGAGCCAAAGGCAGATTCTTAACCAGCTGAGCCACCCAGGTGCCCCCTGTTATATATTTTAAATATTAACACATATTCTAGGAAATGTTCTATATCTTGATTGGGATGGTGGTTTACCAAGGGTGTATATATTTGTCAAAACTCATCAAACTACACATCCAAAATGGATGCTTCTGGTTGGATTTTATATGCAAATTGCCTCATCAAAGTTAAGAAGCAAAAAGTTATATTTATATTTATATTTCAAACAAATGTTTGCAGTACCTCCAAAGTAGTTAGCCCCACCCCTCCCGAACACTATTTATAAGTCTTCAAAGCAAACAGTGTGGTGACTCAGAAGCGGGAAGTTGAGAATTATTTGTCCTAAGGTTCAAATAAAGACACTGAAGAACTTCAATCTCATTCCAGGAATTTCTATGACTTAAAAAAAACTCATTTAATCACTGGACGCCAACAAGAAAAACTTGCTCTCTCATCTATACTCAGGTTGCTTTTAAAGAAGACAGAGGAGAAAACTAGGTGGAAGGAAGCTTTGTTTTCACATAATTTACTCTGTTTCCCACATTGTCTCCTCCAGGAGGAGAATAAATCCAGATGGAGCCTGGAGCGGAGGAGAGAAGACAAAGGGAGACCCCTTTCTCCAACACTAATCACAGATAGTTTTCCTCACCCCTCTCTGCTTCGCTCTCCCCAGAGGAAGAAAAGGGGAGAGGAGAAAAGGAGAGCAACAGAAAGAAGTTTAAAACCAAAAAAGATGTGAGGAAGGAAGCAGAGGTTAACAGAGCCTGGTTACTAACTACTCCATGGTCCTCATCCCTGAGTGGTAGGAAATGTCCTTCAAGCATCATCTCATGACCCTATTCAACAGAGTCACAATGCTGCCTGTATAGTTTACATACAAACACATAAAGAAAATCCCTTTAAATTAAACTTCTTTCCTCAGGCACCAATAATCCCACTTCCACGTAAAAAAAATAAACCTAATGGTATAGGTGAGTTGTAACAAGCTTATTCTCCTGAATAAGAACAGGATGCTCCTCAAAAATCCAAGGGTCTTTGGAGGTGAACATGGGGAAATCGAGCATGGAAATGAAATCCCTCTAATTACTGAATGACAAGCATCTATTGTATCAGGCATTGTGGTAGGTACTAGGGATACAAAATCAATAAAATGGTCACAGCTTTAGTGGCCCAGAATTTACTTCTCCAGTGACCTCCAGGTATGTCTCTACTGCTCTGCCTCTAGTCCCAGGGCTCTTTTAATTGCATCAGTCGTCAGAAAACTTGAGGACCAAATAGCACATCTTTATTTAGAAACTAATTCTCGAAAAATGACTAATGGTCCATAGTCATAGCACTTACTGAGCACTAACTCTACTGTATCAGGTGCTATTATAAGCATTCTATAAGCACCAAATCACTTAATCCTCAAAATGGTAGGTAGGTACCATTAGGATACCCATTTTATAGATGAGGAAACTGAGGCACAAAAAGGTTTGGGTAATTTGTCCATTGGCACAGTTAACGATGGCTGGGCTAGGACTTCAACCTAGATAGTCTGGCTCAATAACTAAGCTCAGAATGCCTATGCCATGCACCACTGGGAATCTTTAGGAAGTCAGGCTAAAACCATATAACTTGGGGGATGAGGAGGATGTTTCAAGTATACCAAAACAAACTTAATTTGTTTTAAAAAATAAATGCAAACAGTTTTAAATGAATTCTTGGATTCCCTGAGGAGAGGAAAACATGTTCATTTTATGTTTTATAAAATGATATAAAGATTTTATTTATTATTTATTCATTCATTCATTCATTCAGAGTGCACATGAGTAGGGGGAGGGGCCTAGGAAGAGGGAGAGGGAGAATCTCAAGCAGACTCCACACTGAGCAAGAAGCCTGAGGCAGGGCTCAATTATTGGACCCTGAGACTATGGCCTGAGCCTAAATCAGGACTCACTCAACCGACTAAGCCACCCAGGTGCCACAAACACGTTCATTTTAAATGACTAGTCACATTACATGGGGTTACTCCACCTCCACAGAGGCCGGGATGAGAGAGGCACAGAGTCTTGGCATGGGCACTGGAGACACAAAGACCTGGGTTCAAATCCTATCAACACTTCCTCTCCTTGTGAACTTGGACACGTACTTTCCTACGTGCCCAATCCAAAAAGAGTAAATGGATTGAAATTACAAAGGAAATAAGATTTTCTTAAGGAGATGATAATCAGCAGTAAGTCCAGTTAAACATTAAAATAGGAATCCAGGAACCATGTTGAAAACATCTCCTTGGAGATGCTGAAAGTGGTTTAAGCTATAGGCGAAGGGTTCGAAATCATAAATGCCTCCTGAAGGTCTTTCCTTGAACTGCAATTTCATCTTCCAAATACTCATCATGAGACTCAAGATACCATAAAAATCACGGTGATCAGTGCTCCATTTGAATGTCCAGAGTGTGGCTCACCAGTTCCTCAAGCTAAGGAGGCAATGAAGCCCATGTCATGGCACTTTCCTCTCTTCAGGAGGCCAGACATTATCTTTCCAGCTGATAAATCATCTCCAAGGCACTTAAAAGAATTAATAGTCAACATAAGATTTAGTTCAAATTGTTCTTTCCTCATTGGCAGCCCCTAATTTCCCTCTTTTTTTTTTTAAGATTTTATTTATTTATTTGACAGAGAGAGAACACAAGTAGGCAGAGAGGCAGGCAGAGAGAGGGGGAAGCAGGCTCCCCGCTGAGCAGAGAGCCTGATGTGGGGCTCAATCCCAGGACCCTGAGATCATGACCTGAGCCGAAGGCAGAGGCTTTAACCCACTGAGCCACCCAAGTGCTCCCCCAATTTCCCATCTTGTGTGATTCCACTCTCAGACACCACGACATTGACAATTTTGAGGTGTCATTGATAAGAAAGCCACCTAGCATCTTATGAAATGCAGTTTCCTTCTTTCCCTTAACTCAAGGGCATCACTTAGCACACATCAGGCAACTACAGTCTTTGGTCAAAGGACTGGGACCTCAGCCAGCAGGGGGGAAATATTTTTGGTTCCACTGTTTCATTTTGTTTTCTATTCAGTGCTTGGAGTAAGATTTCTAATACCACCTCTTAAAGGAAAGAAATTATTCTTATTAAGGACATGTTAAGGGGGAGGTAGGAAGCAGCATCAAAGTTTTCCCAAATGGGGGTTTGATGCGAAACCACAGTGAAAACTTTGTGAACAACTGAAGAAAACTGTTGTTTTTTATCATCTGTCAAGCTAGGTGTTAGCCACTGAAACGCTGCAAGTCAGCAAAGTGTGAACAGAAAATCTTTTTTAAAAGGAGGTTGTTGGCGATATCCAGAAGGAATGCTTTAATTGACTTAATTTTTCATTTCTCTGCTCTTGTCTGTGTCCACAATCGAGAGGTTAACTGTGTTTCAGAGACCCAGCCCAGGCAAGTGCGGGAGTGTAGTCTAAACTCAAATACCCCCGGAGGCCATGCTAGTAGGGAAAGTGAGTGGGTCAGGCCAGCCAGCGGGAAGCATGAGGGCAAACTCATAGTCTGGATATGGGCAGGGGCCACTCACGTCCAGCTCACTACTATACAAGGACAAAAGGATCCGTGTTGCCAGGTTTTCTCGTTACTCACAGAAACCAGAAATCTGGAGTTTTATGAAAAAATATCCTGAGCTTTAGGTTTTGTCAAACGGTACCGACTTGCTTGAAAACCATGAAGGCCAAACAAAATATGTGTGGGACTACGCAGAAGCCTTCGGTTTCAAGTCTGTAACCTCTGGTAAGGTGAAGAAAATACAGATTGATTCAACCAGATTCCAGCTTTACTATTTACTAGCTGTGTGGCCTGGGGTGGTTCATTTATTCTGCTCGGCCTCAGTTTCCTTACCTGGTGATTAAAGTCTCCCTTGCAGGATGATTGTGAGGGTTGGAAAGAATATATGTAAAATGGCAGATTTCCTAGCTGGTATCAACATATATAGATGGCTATTTTATTTTGTCATCACCCAAATGTTCATATTTGACCCATTTTTATAAAATTCTAGTACTTTGGAGCAATGGAAAATTGATTATCTCTGTTACAGGTTACAGGTAAAACTACTATTTTGGACTTCATCTTCCTGGTTCATACACAAAAGGGTGACGGCTCACTACTGTCCCAAGCATGAAAGAGACTCCTTCCACAGAACTCTTCCATGAGCCCTCCAGCCAAAGGTGAACTGTTGAAAAAGTTCACATCCAATTTATTTGGGAGTGGGCAAGCTCACCACCATGGACTTATACTTCCCCTTGTATGTTGTTAGCAGGGCTGTCAGATCATATGACAACCATACCCTACATCTGGGTGGGCTAGGAGTGGAGAGAAAGGATAGAAAATAAGGAAAGATGAAAGAGTGATTTATTTTTATCTCCACGCCACAGAAAGGTAGGCTATGCACCCCTGAGATGGTCTTCTGTAAAATAAGTCCTAATGGTTGTTTTGTTTTGTTTTTCTTTTTTGGTAAAGCAAGTGCCTGATTTAAGCTTCCATTGTTGAGGCTTTCAAGAACCTTTGCTTTTTAAGATTTTAGTTATTTACTTGAGAAAGAGAGAGAGAGAGAGAGAGAGAGCAGGGGGAGCTGCAGGCAGAGGGAGAGAGAGAAGCAGGCCCCCCACTTAGCAGGGAGCCAGACGGGCTGGATCCCAGGACCCTGGGATCATGACCTGAGCAGAAGGCAGACACTTAACTAACTGAGGCACCCAGGTGCCCCTTGTTGATGCTTTCAAAGAGGCATCCACTTCAAAGAGGACTGTCTCAAATAAACACATAGCCAGCCCAAGACTTCATAAAGAGCCAGGCTACCTCCCATACTGATGCACTTTTGTTTCTGAAATCTAGATTGATTTTGAGAACTGACTAATTGAGCCCCTTGTTTTTACACCTCCTGCACTTTAAATTCCCATCCTTACATTTTAAATTCATCAATAAAGAGTAAGCCTGCCAAACCCTAGATCCCCACCCTCAACCCCAATAAAAACAGAACCTCAGGCTGTGTACACACGCTTTCTCTTTCATTTTACCCAAGACCTTGCTGTGTGGCCCCAGGTATGCTAGCTAATTTCCAGGTCCTGCAAATAATAAACTTATTTTTTCAAGGTTCCCTGATGGTTATTGCTGAAAGACATCTTGCAATCATCATAAGAACCATAAGTGTGGGTCCACCCACAACATTGGTTATAGATAGGCTGAGACGCCATAAACCATCTACTCACCACACGTTCAGGGAAAGGAAGCGTTAATTTGTTTTGAACCCTCTTCCTCAAGGTCATATGACCATCTGAACCTGTAAGACAGACTGAGTTCTTCCAGGAGACTCTGAGGTCTTTGAGGGTACAAACCATGTTCTTTCATGATACCCAATACATGCTGGAATTAATTTCAATGTCTGTAACACCTTTTCATGAAACTATTGTAAGAAGCAAATGAAATAATGTAGGTAGATGGCCTTTGTGAATACAAACATATGGATATATTATTATAAGTAATAATAACCTTGCATCAGAGTCCACTGATAACTCTCAGATATAACCACAGTAATTACTACTACCAATTGCTATTATTACCAACAATCTACCAAAGCACATGATTCATAGAACATGTTTTCATATGGAATTGATCCAATGGTAATTAGTTCTCAGAATTACTTAGAGCTTCTTATGGAGGAACTTAAGAAATGTGTATTAAAGTTAAATGTAAAAATGGAATTAAAGGTGGTTGGAGCAACATCCTAACAGTGTAGGAATAATTCAGCTTTTTCCAATAATGACAATTGCATGCCATTTATAGGATTTCTTCCAAGGGCCATGGCATTGTGGGCTTAGCTCTGCCTCATGGAGGACACCCAGTGTGCCCAAGGGATACAGCATATGCTCCAGGAAATTGAATAAGTCTTTAGTTCACAAGGGACCTTGTTTTTTGAATCCCTGAGAAGCATAAATTTTTCCCACTTGGCTATGATGTTTAGTTCCAAAAGTTAATGAACACATCAGTACTCACCAGAAGGTAGGAGAAAATTATTTCCACTCTTCATTTGAAAATGAAAAGTGGTCTATATGCCATTACACTATACTGTACCATATACTATTGCTGTCATGTGGCCAGGAGGGAGTCCAGGGAGGAATTTTTTTAAAGGGGTATGCTTCTAAATTAAGGAAATTAAATGTAAGTCTGAAACTTGTAGTTTTGAATGCATTTCCAAACTACAAGTATTCTTTTCCTTCCTTTCTGACAGTGAAAATCATGGCCACGGAAGAAATACTGGAAGCTTAACCCAACAAGAACACCATCCCATCTCCATATTCTGGGAGTAGAAAAAAGGATCCTCTCTGTCTTCTCACTCATCAGATATTCATCTCAAACTCTGCTGGTCTGAGAAGAGCAACAGTCTCTTATGTATTACAGAGCAATTGATTTCCAATATTTCAAAAACACAGATTTATCCTCATTGACCGTTAATACTATTAAGAGTACAGAAGGTCAGACTTATAGGTCTTTTTGAGTCTAAAAATCAGGTTTATAGTTTCATGATCACTTTAGAGGCCAATGTTCTCTTCCAGGGCTAAAAGGCTACAGCCATTTAAAAAAGCCAACAGTTCCGCTCCATATGGAAAGGCCATCTAAAGGCAGTTCTAACTATCAGAGTAGTAACCTGAGCTATGAACCAGGGCAAAACGAGGCCCTTTCTTCGCTGCAAGTCCATTACAAAAGCACAGGCCAGCAATCACAAGTAATAAGAAGGAAATGTCAATCTCTAGTTACCCTCTCCCCAAAAAACATTTAAGTTGTAAAATTAAGAGCCTACTATAACATTTTTACAAATTACCTTTCCTCTTCTCCCCAACCCAGCCAAATTCTCTAGCACACCAGAGACTCTGGAACCAAGCTGGCTATTTACATTTCAATTAACTTCAATTAACTGAAATTAAATATTTTAAAATTTTTGTTCCCCAGTTAACACTAGCTACCTTTCAAGGGCTCTGTAGCCACATATGGTTAGTGACTACCTCAATGGACAGCGCAGACGGAGAACATTTCTATTATTCCAGGGAGTTCTATTGGACAGTGATCATCTAGAGTCTCTTTGCCAAACTTTAAAATTCCCTCTGAAAGATAAGCTCACCCTGCTTTTCCCCCACAGCCCCAACAATCTCTTTGTTATGCAAATTAGCTTAGTCTCTCTTTTTTTTTTCTTCACTTAGGCAATTACCAGATTTCCCCATCAAAAAGACATGGGCAGAGCCAACATGAATTCTCCTCAGCAAGGCTTTCTGTCGATTCTGTAACTGTGTACGTAGAAATCTCTCTGTAAATCCAGCTATGTTGTAAGGGGTAGACACAGGAAAATGCACACATCAATAAATGTTATCCCAGTGCCCTGTCCATGTTTGCCAGCCTTCACTGAACATAGATAGTAGTAGCCACATGCTTTAAATAGACTGTCGGATGTTTTTAACTTGTCACACAGGTGTGCTTCTAACTGCTAGCATGAGACCCCTTGCTGGATTTGTACTGAAAAGTAGGTGTTAGCAGTAAATAAATATGTATTGCTTGCTGGGAGGGAGAATGATTATTCAAGTTACTGCGAGTTGTCAAAAGTTTATACGCTGGCCATTTACCTCTTTGCTCTCAAGCACATTTTATACCCTTTCCCTGCAAACCTTGCCAATGGGCTTCCATCAAAGTTCGATCAGTGGAAGACACGAATGGGATACATGAGAGCAAGAAGCAGTCAGATGCTGGGTACCCTCACCTCCCTTTCAGGCAGCATTTCCAGCACCATCTACATCTCCTCTATGGTTCGCTCCTATCAGATAGGCAGCCCTTCCATGGATCCAGTTTGTGCTAGAGGCTGTTTGGTTCTGGTACCACCATCTCCTTCTTTGGTCCCTCTTGCCCAGTGGTCTGTTGATACATGTGTAACAGTTGGTTTTGGGTGGGAGGTGAGCCCTGGTGTGAGATGTTCGCCAATGTCCGTGGTGCGAATATCCACACCAAAAGTGCTTGCAAAGTTCCTGAATATTTAAGAGTCAGCTTTCACAAGCCTATCCAAGCTGGCCTCAGCACTCTACTACTACATCCTAAGCAAAGTAACAGGCTCCTGTCATTGATGCCTGGGTTCTCACACTGTCCCTATTAATTTTCTCAGCATTTCCAACTCCTTTATTACTAATTCCCTGTATTAAATCCTTTATTAGCTACCTGGTATGGGCTCCACTTTTCTAACGGTATCCTGAATGTATATTGTTAAAACAGCGTAAAGTATGTTACAGAAGTGCTTCTCAAAGTGCCAGATTATAAACCAGCCTATCACTAGGCATGCTGGAAGTTTAACTGACACTATTGTTTTTAAAGAGTTAGGCTTTTTTTTTTTAAGATTTTCTTTATTTGAGAGAGAGAGAGAAAGTGAGAGAGAGCATGAGAGGAGAGAAGGTCATAGGGAGGAGCAGACTCCCCGTGGAGCTGGGACCCCAATGTGGGACTCGATCCCGGAACTCCAGAATCATGACCTGAGCCAAAGGCAGCTGCTTAACCAACTGAGACACTCAGGCGCCCAAGAGTTAGACGTTTTAAGTGAAGGAAGCAGTGAATCAATTTACATCGGGGGCACGACTTCTTATCTGTGCACTAGTAACAAAGAGTCTGTGACCTGGGAGTTGTATGCAAACCATACTTTGAGTAACACTTAATCGAGCACTCTAGAAAAACAACATGGCAATATGTACCAAAATCCCCCAAAGTTTCCTATCCTTTGTACCTGTTCTTCTACTTCAACAATGTCTCCTAGAAACTCAGAGAGTAGGGAAAAGTCTCATACACAAAGATGTTCACTGCAGTTTAAAACAGGCTATTTTTTAGGGGTGCCTGGGTGGCTCAGTGGGTTAAGCCTCTGCCTTCAGCTCAGATCATCATCTCAGGGTCCTGGGATCAAGCCCTGCTCAGCAGAGAGCCTGCTTCTCCCTCTCTCTCTGCCTGACTCTCTGCCTATTTGTGATCTCTCTCTCTCTCTGTCAAATAAATAAACAAAATCTTTAAAAAATAAAATAAAATGAAATGAAATAGGGTATTTTTGGAAGCAACTTCAAAGTGAAAAAGTAGGAAAATTATTAAATTCATGTGATGGGATACTATGCAACTTTTAAAATTATAACTATGAATAGTACAGCAATATAGAAAAATATACCACTAGGTCATAAATAGAGGAAAGAAAATTTTATATGTACGATAAGAATCATGTAAGAATATGAATGCCAGAAGGAAAAGACATATATACAAATAATCATTGACTTAGGTAAAGGGGGCATTAGGAGATGAATTCTTCCTAATTTCTTTCCTCTTATTTTCAAGGAGTGATTTTTTTCTAATGCAAGCTGATAAATAAAAAATTAAAAGACAATAAAACCACCAACAAAGTCAGTGAGACTATTTGGAAGGAAAAAAAGATATCACACATTAAAATACCTATGAATGCTGTTTCATGCTTACAATATAAGCCCTAAGTCTGAAGTTAAAGACCTCCAAACTGCTCATTGGTCCCGCATTCCCCCACGCAAGTCGCCTCTACCTGAATTTCATCCGCTCACCCACCAAACATGCTGCCTCTCAGGCCTTTGGAGCCTCCTTTCTTCTATGATATGGAAGATTTGACCCCCTATAAGAGCATCTCCTGGCTATTAGCATACAAGTGGGAGAAGTATTGAAGACTTGAGGAGTTTGCTGTAAGGGACCCAAAACAGGTTGCTCTCTACTATTGCTGTGTTCAGCATGGCTTCAAATCCCTTCTCCAAATTCCACGGAGTACCTGGTACCCTTTGAGATGATCATACTCCTCCTTCTGCTGCACCCCTACTCCTCCCTATCCCACCATTCACCTCAGAACAGAGCTTTAAAACACTGCTTACCCAGACCAGATACCTAAAAGCAAACAAAAACAAAAACAAAACATAAAAAAGCCAGTCCTCATCTGATCCGTTTTGACTTTTAAATCAATGAACAAAAGCCAAGGGCAGAATTCAACCTGCAATATCGCCATACAAACCACCAAGACCACACACACTGGCGCCCACCATAAGGATAAAATAGCAATACGGAGCTCAAACTCTGGAGCCCGACAGCCTGTGTGTAAATGTTAGGTCTTCCACTCACAAGCTGAATGATCTTAGCCAAATCCTTCACCTTTCAGTGTTTCCTCATCTGTCTCTGTTCCTCAGATGATTGTTGTGAGGACCAACTTAGTGGTTTTACATAAAGTACTTAGTGCCAGACCCTTGACGAGACCCCAATAGAATGCAGTTAATATTAAGTTTTCGCTCCCAAAAATAAATGTTGTGAGAGGTGGCCTCTAAAAGGCAATCCTCTCTGCCCTTCCCTAGGGTTACTAAGTCCACAATTAGCACACAGATTAAAGGTAAACGTCAAAATACCCAGGACATTAAAACCACTGCATTCAAACATCATGATACAAGCAGAAATGTGATCATATTCAAGAATTTTCCGTCTCATCAAAAGAAACCATCTGAAGACAGGAAATGCAAAAACGTTTCTGAATGGGTCCCCAACCATGCTTCTGTCCATTTCCTTGGACTTGCCTACCTCAAACCACTGCCCGTGGGACTGCATCTTGAGGATGACACAAGGGTCTGGTTTGGAAAGAGCATCTCTGTCAGAAATGCCTTTGCACGCCACACGCAGCTCCACTTTGGTCAGGCAGGGGCTGTTAAAGATTCCCAGCGTATTGGCAGCTGACTCGTAAATGTTGCTCATCTTCTTCATTCTGTTTTAGGCAAGAAAGAGAGGGAAAAAGACACACCGATCACCATGGTATTTGTCAAAAGAGAAAGCCTTCTGATCACTTTTCAGGATATTGTTCAACAAACAATTTCAAATCCTGGATGTTTTTATTATTTCACTTTCTACCCCAGTGGCACAGTTCCAGTGAAACGAACAAACAAATAAAACCAAAGAAACGAGAAACCCCAACAGGTGCTGGTGCACTTGGCTAACAAGAAGGCTATTTTTCTATACAATTTGCATACATTTGCATAACAAAATTTTTAGTTTGTGAAATAAAATGAATGAATTAGTGCAAACTGTAAACCAGCTCTATATTAAGTGCATGACTTGTGTGAAATCTTACAGATTTGTTGGCTAATCAATATAATCACATTCCAAGTTTCTAAGACTCCCTAAAAATCCAGTTCTCCTCTTCCTTCTATGTGATGGCACAGAGAAGAATGTTGTCCTACCTGAAGACATCATCCCAACTTCCCTTTCCTAACCTTGGCCCACCTTCTCAAGATGCCAACAGCCAGCCAGCTCCAGGAGAGAGGCCCAGAATCTGATTTTCTGCCCCCAGTGTGCAAGTCTATCCTCAGCTTTCCTCCCTCTTACCTACCACATCAGAATTCAGAATCTAAAGGGGGAAAAGATGGGGGAGACTGTGAGAGCAAAGACACAGCCTCTGATTCTGAACTCACAGAAACAGCAGTCACAATAAGCATTGCAGGCCCCCTTCCCATCTCCACATGGTAACACTTTGCATCATGGAGGCCTGGGCTATGGACATTTACCCCCTGCACCCCGCCCGAGGCCACCAATGCTCTTCACCTTCTCTTAGGAGGACTGGACCTGTGAGGAGATTGGAAGATTCTCTCAGGAGTGAAATTCAATATCCTCCTCATGGATTTCTGTTTCCTTGTAGATTCCCTAGGAAAATGGCAATGGCTTCCTCAACCTCACACAGCATCAGGGCCCTAGAGTGGAATTTCTTCTTTTATAAAGTGGGGGTAATCCCTCTCT
The DNA here is from genome assembly GCA_028533885.1 of Nasua narica. Classification (NCBI taxonomy): domain Eukaryota; kingdom Metazoa; phylum Chordata; class Mammalia; order Carnivora; family Procyonidae; genus Nasua; species Nasua narica. The sequence goes on from CM052799.1 coordinate 78,684,392, forward strand.
TCCTTCTCTTCTCCACAAATATTCAGTGGCTTTCCCTTTGGTATAGAGCATCATACTAGATTCAAATACACCTCTTTCACAAGGTGATGGATGTTCCTCAGCATTACACACCCACACCCAACTGGTCTCTCCAAACTTAGGGGTTAGCTCCATGCCAAAGCCAAGCCTTTTCCAATCTGACAATGCCCCTCACTCATGGCAGATGGCACCCAACCTCTCTCCCAATGGTCCTTCACAAAGCTCTCCACTCTTGCTCTGCATTTTTCTTCCACCTACCTACTTCCTCCCTTCCTCCCTTCCTCTCTCCCTCCCTTCCTTCCTTTCCCATTTACTCTCTCCTCCTCCCTTCCTCTTTCTTTCCCATTCTAACTCTCCAGTGCCCTATTTATCTAATTATTGTAAACATGGGTTTTTCCCTAAACATTTTGAAGGGAAATTGCACTGACTACCACAAAGTTATGTCCTTGAACAGGAATGGACAAGCTATGCCCTCTGTGCCATATCTGGCTCATCATCCATTTGGGTAAATAAAGTTTTACTGGAACACAGGCAAATTCATTCATTTATGTATGGTGCGTGGTTGCTTTCACTGCAACTGAACAATTGAGTAGTTGCAACAGATACTGCATGGCCTGCAAAGCCTAAAATATTTACCATCTGTCCCTCTTTAGAAAATGTCTTCCAAGCTCTGCTCTTAAATATCAGGTAACTGGGATTTGCCATCGGGGAAGAGTTGCAATTCCATTTTAGTATCTGTTATGGAGTCAGTTTGAGGATAAGACTTGTTCTATGTTCAACCATACAGAGCATTAACAAGGATTCGAGAACATTCTTTTCAACATATGAGAAAATCCAAGCTCAGAAAGAACTGGTACCTTACCCATACCACACAATTATTCTCATCGTAGAGCTGGGGCCAGAATGCCAGTTTTCTAGCCCCTAGCCCAGTGCTATTTTTATCACATGTAATACCTTTAGCTGGAGATTTGTTTGAATCTACCAAAGAACGGTAGATACAATATCCCTGATTTATTTCAACCTCCATACAGAATCATATTTTCCTTGTGTTTTTGAGTAAATTTTATTCACATATAGAAAATATGCGAATCATAAATTCATAGCTTAACAAATGATTGTCCCTCTATTTTTACAGGTTGTGAACAGACCAATTATTAGAGCAACATAGAAGGCAGAGCATATATGAAATGCAATTTATAAGAACAGTGAACAGAGGGGCGCCTGGGTGGCTCAGTCAGTTGAGCGTCTGCCTTTGGCTCGGGTCATGATCCCAGGGTCCTGGGATTGAGCCCCGCATCAGGCTCCCCACTCAGTGGGGAGTCTGCTTCTCTCTCTACCCTTCCCCCCTACTCGTGTATGCGCACTCTCTCTCTCAAATGAAGAAATAAAATCTTTAAAAAAAAAAAAAGAACAGTCAACAGAGAGAAGGAAAGAAGGAATAGACTAGTAGAACAAAGCTTTGTGTTCAGGCAGTGTTGGAAATATGGTGAGCACTTTATCAACTTTTTGATAAAGATAGCTTATTCTTTAATCAATGTCTCCCTGTATTTTGCTTTTCCCAATGCATTAACTGGCTCATTGGAATCCACATTTCTCTTGTGTGGTTCTGAGTGGTCTCTCCTATCTCTAGAGGCCCCATCCTTATAGATTCAAGCCTGCATCCATCTCTGTTCTTTTTCCTTTTTTCTTAAAGAACCTATTTTTTAGAGCAATTTTTTTTTTTAAAGATTTTATTTATTCATTTAACAGAGAGAGAACACAAGCAGGCAGAGAGGCAGGCAGAAGCAGAGAGAGGAGCAGGCTCCCTGCGGAGCAAGGAGCCCGATGCAGGACTCGATCCCAAGACGCCGGGATCATGACCTGAGCCAAAGGCAGCCGCCCAACCAACTGCGCCACCCAGGCGTCCCTTTTAGAGCAATTTTGTATTCACAGCAAAACTGAGAGGAAGATAAAGAGATTTCCCATATGCCTGCTTTCCCCATACCTGCATATCCTCCCCATCATCAAAGTGCCCCACCAGAGGATATCTATTATAACTGATGAACCTACACTGTTCATCCAAATTCCATAGGTTACATTAGGGTTCACTCTTGGTGTACATTCTATGGGTTTAGACAAATATATAATGGCATGTATCTACCATTATAGTATCATACAGACTAGTTTCATTGCCCTAAAAATCCTCTTTGTTCTGCTTATTCATCCTTCCTTCCCCATAACTCCTGGAAACCAGTGATCTTTTTGCTGTCTCCATAGTTTTGCCTTTTCCCAGAAGGTCATATAGTTGGAATCATACAGTATACAGACTTTTCAGATTGGCTCCTTTTATCTATCCACTTTCTTGACCCACTGACCCTTTCTATAGAACACAAGCTTTTTCTACAGAATGATACATTTCTCTAATGTCTGTTTTTAATTATGAGGTATAATGGAAGAAAAATTCCATTAAGGAGAACCTTCCAGGTTCAAATTCTGGCTTCTCCATTCACTAAGCATGTGACCATGAGCAGGGTACTTCACTTCTCTCATAGTTATACCTATCCTCAAGAGTTGCTATGACAAGTGGATGAAATGATATATGTAAAGTGATTAGCATAATGCCAGGTATATAGCAGGAGCTCCAAAAGTGGAGCTATTATTATTGTAATCTGACGGCTCTCAATATTAAAAAATTCATTTTCCCACTGCCTACTGAAACTCTTTTAAAATTCCCACTATTACTTTAAGATCAAAGTTCTACTAGACCCCTTAAATCCATTCTGTCTTTGCAGCCCATACCCGCACTAAACAAATGAACTGGGACACATGTTCAGAGTTTTTTTTTAACCAGTGGAGTAGATGGTCAGAAATTTTATGGATTATTCCTTTAGGCAATGGGAAAAACTTGGAGGATTTAAAGCTGGGAAAATAAATATGATGAAATAAGCACTTGATAAAGATCAATCTGGTATGAATATGATGGCTGGACTGAAAGAGAGAGAAAAGTCTGTGATTATCTAAATGCTGCTATGCTAGTCATTATCCCTTCCTCATTGATTCTTCTCCTTTCTTCTCCAGGCTGACCTCTACTGACTGCCAGCTCATTGTTGGCTACTTTCCTGTTGTTATAGTCTGAACATTTGTGTCCCACCCCAAATTCATACACTGAAGTCCTAACCCCCAAGGTGACAGTGTTAGTCATGAGGGTAGAACCCTTATGAATGAGATTAGTGCTCTTATAAAAAAGATCCCACAGAGCTCCCTAGGCCTTTCCTCACCAGGTGAGGATACAATGAGAAGTTTGTCTCCCAGAAGAGAGCCCTCACCTGACTATGTTGCTCTTGAAGGCCACCCTGATATTGAACTTCCAGACTCCAGAACTGTGAGAAATAAAGTTCTGTTGCTTATAAGCCATTAAGTCTATGTTGCTTTGTTATAGCAGCTCAGACAGATGAAGACATCTATTGTGTTGAAGGGATGCAGACCCAGGGAGGGGAGGAGAGAGAAAAGAATATACTTCTTCCTAACTCCTACCCTGCTCCTTAGCAGTGGCAAGTGCCTACATGACCCTGGTCCTATTAGGCAACTCTGTCTCCAAGGTTCTAACTGTCACTGTGCTTTGTTAATACTGTTTCCTCCTTTGGCTCCATCACATTTATGGATTGTATTAGTTTCCCATAGGCTTAAGTTGGGAATTTTAGAGGCAGAGCCTGAAATAGGGGTTGAGATGCATTTGATTAACTGAGCAGAGGATAGAAAGAAAGTGAAGGAAACAAGAAAGTAGTTTCAGCAGAGGTCCAGCTTTAGCACAGGTCCAAGGTGGGGCTCCCCAGCATGGATTGTACCATGGGCTTGTCCACCTTAAGAAAGGAGTTCTGGTCTCTTATAACCCCCATGTCAGTCATTCATGCTAGGGTAGAGAAAACAACCTCTTAGTTTTGGTTCCTACCCCCACTGGCTGAGGGCAGTCAATTCTCCAGAAAAGGGACTGCTATGAGCCATTAATAGCCAATACTCAACACCACTGGGTCGGGGGAGGGGGTGCATGGATCCACTAAGTTGATGAAAGCAATCTGGGCAGGATGTCAATAGGGTCTATTTCACCACAGTAGTTAATCTCGGTGTATATATATAAACTCCTTTAGGTCAGACACTACTCTATTTCATTGCATCCACAATAACGTTCATCTTGATCATACTTGTAGACTGGTAATGAAACCAACATAAACCTTCAGTTTGGATGGGGGTGGGGGATAGAGTATGGGAAAAAACTGTGGAGATAGTGAAGATAAATCTAACTTTTCACAATTATTCCTAGGTCCTGACTTATCTTCATGTGCATGCACAAATGAAAGCCCTGGCCAGATATACTGGAGTTCATGAGTTCTTGTGGTTGCCCACAGAGAACAGTAGTCCTGACCTTGACTTTGGAGGTGGTACATAGGCCAGTGAAGCCAAATTGTTTGGCTTTGACCCGGCTGAAGCTCACCGCTGAAAGGTGATCACAAAATACGGCTCTGTCAGTGAGTGATCAGCTACCTCCAGCCGCAGATAAGTGAAGTAAACAACTAATTTCACACTCTGTTAGAGAACAGGATTAATATCACCAGATTATCAATACATTTTCTGAGGCCTATTTAAATCCTCTTTGTTGTCTTTCATACAATACCCTGGTTTTACAGAGACTAATGTCTGCTGAGAATTATTTTGATGAAAGCTGACTTTTGGCCAATTTTAGAAGCAAATTATAATTGTCCTTTCACTCAAATAATTTAAGTTATATATTTTTTAAAAAGAAAAAAAAAACACCACTTCAACATATCTACACTCTCTAACAGGACAAACTGATCCTGAAACTTAATTAGGTTCTGAATGAGTTGCAAACAATGCGAAGACAATAGAGAGCTCAAGAGAGAAGAGAATCAGCCTGAGTTCACAGGGGAACCAACTGAGCAGAGCTTGTCTTAAAACTGTGTTAAGAATAAGTGCATAATCACTGTTCTGCTTGCTTTGGCATTATTTGGCCTTTTTAAATGTCACAGCACATCCAGGGAAGGCTCGTGTGCTGGATGTCTCTATCACACTATGACACAACATTTCCATCTGAATTCTAGAACTACATATGAAATATCTGCTATGTCCCTTGCACGGTGCTGGAAGCTGGAGGCACTGGGCATTCATTCACTCAGCTGAAGATAAACCAGATGTTATTCCATGAGGACTCATCAATTTATTTCCTATTCAACATTCTGATTTACTTTTAGTGGAGAATAATAGTCAAGGAGCTTGGCTGGCTCAGTCAGTAGAGCATGCGACTCTTGATCTCGCGGTTTTAAGTTCAAGGCCCACGTTGGGTGTAGAGATTACTTAAAAATAAAATCTTGAAAAAAAAAAGAATAAATCTACTCTTACGTGACAAGAATTGTGCTGAACACTGTAAAGGATGGAGACATAAATAAGACAGTCCATCTGCCTAAAGGTTCATATTCTGGAGCAGTGCATTTCACTGTAGTTCCTGTTTCAAGGGTCTGGGGTGGGTCCTCAGATTCTGTTCCTTGGTTGTCCCTGATCCTACTGCCTTTGGACCACACTTTGAGTAGCAAGGTTGTTGCATATAAACTAAGCATTTATAAAATAAGACAAACTCTTCCACAGGTTATCTTAAGATCAGGTACTCACAAAAGAGATACAGAAAGGCACAGAGTGTGGATGAAGCATTAGATAGAGTATTTGAGGCTAACCCAAGTACTACTCACCTGTGGGACTATGGGCAAGTTACTTGAATCCTCTATGCCTCAGTTTTCTCATGTGTAAAATGAGATAATAACAGTCCCACTCTTATAGAGTTGTCTTCAGAATTTAATGAATTAATCCACATAAACTCCTCAGAAGAATCCTGATCTACAGGGAGCATTCAATAAATGCAAACTGTTATTGTCCTTTTTAGAAATTATACCAGTAAGCTCAGGTAACATTTATCCAGCTCCTCTATATCTGCCAACACTCAACAGTAAGTCATCCAGTCTCCAGAAAACTCCTTCACCTGATCTGCCAGGAGAATCCCATGGTAGGTGCTCTAAGGATACCCCTTTCCCAGGAGAGGGACCATAGCTTTGAGAAGTGAGACAGTTGCACATAGTTATCTAGGTACAGAGGGAGAAGGACAAGGATTTGAAGCCAGAACTCCAGCTCCAGAATTTGGACCCTCACCCACTCTGCTACATTTGCCTCCCTGTGGGATAGCTACTTAAGAAGCCTCTCAAGAAAGCATACAACAAATTTTCTTGACCCGCCTGGTTCCCCTGAATATCAGACTGCAGCTGCCCCTCTCTCCTTATCCTCTATCCTTTTTTTCTATCCCACAAAACCCACAGCACCCTTCTCTCTCAGTCTACTAGGCTTTTAGATCCTTTATTATTTTTTTCTTTCACAGTGAGTCTTTTATTTTGTAAATTAATCTGCCCTCTAGGTTTCTCTCCTCTCACAACTTTAATCATTACTTACCCTGTCAGCTCTTCCTTTGGCAGCGCACACACTGAATCTTCCCCAGAGGGTAGGAAAGGGAGAAAAGCTGTGGATATTTATACTTTGTACCCTCATCAGGCATATCATTCTCTATAAATCTCTTTTAAAAATAACTTGCTTTCCTAGCCACCAATGCTAACTACACTAATAACCAACTACACATATACTGTTTCATTTCATCCTTGAGACAATCTCTTGAGATAGGAATTGTCAGCCCCAGGCCAAAGACATAAAAAATGAGATTCATGGTGGTTAAGTAACCTGCCCCAAAGTCATAGCTGGTAAGTGACAGAGTCAGGAATTAAGCCTGGGTCTAATGGACTCCCAAACCTGCCTATTTGAACATTTCTTAGAAAATGATTTACATTCTTAATTTGCTTAACAATTACTTTGTTCTAGATGATGCAAAGGCAAACTTCAACCCTGTTCCAATCTTAACAAATCTCTAAGGCACAGTAGGTGCATTAATGAGCATTAATGAGCTAAAGCTAGCAGTCTTTAAAAATTCTCTTTTCTTCTTTCCCTTACTCTCAGGAGGTCCAAGTCATTTTTGCAACTCTGTGACAGTAGCCTAACCCAGCAAGCTGAGGGGTCTGGGAACCCAGAGTCCATTCTCTGACGTTTTCAAACACAGAGCATTTGCTGGGTTACAGATGCACCGAGCAAACCCAGAACTAAAACCATGTGAACCACAAAGGGACATGGTTCTAATGAATAAGAATTAAAACTGACAATATGTGTACGTGAGTGTTTTTCTAGAATATACTATGCCAAATCACTCAAGTGCAGTAAATTATTACTTCAGTCATTTCCTGAGCTTTCTAATTTGAGACAACAGAGGGACTAAAAGAAAAAATCCAGCAGAGATGCTATTTCCTGAAAAACAGCTTTCCTGGGAAAATGTGCATAAGGAATCAGATATATTGATGCTCTAGGAACTTACAGGCTCACATTTTTGTCTCTAACAGTGAGTCATAAAGATGAGATTTTTCTAGAAAGCAATTATGTCCATTGCATCACATTGGTATTAATTTTATAGCACTGAAATGTCACCCACTTTTAGGAGAAGAACTGGATGTATAAATTTACCTGGATAATTATAAAGGCTGATAGAAACTTTTAGACATAAAACTTGAACAAAATAACAAAGGAAATTGTATGAATGACTATCTCTTCCATGTGATAGTCCTTCTTTTCCTATCATACTAAGTCTAGCTCCTGAAGGAGAGAGAAAGAACAAATTCAGTGATGTTCTTTATTATTTTGGCAATGAAATAATTTCCTCTTGTTTCTCGGGCAACTAAATTTACCCAGTAGAAACATTAAATCCCAGTCTGATTTTGTTCGATCATTTTCACTTTTTAATATAATCATAGCTTCAAGTCTTCCATTAATGTCATGTTAACAGGAAGCTGGGGACTCACAAAATAGATTTTGGGCTTCTGGTATCATACATGAAGCTAGATTTAAAAGAAAAAAGGGGCAAGATCATTTTTATATTCAACACGAAAAACCAAGACAGCATATGAAGCCAGAAACCAATTTCCTCGAGAAAGCATGATAACTGATCCCTTATCTGCTCCTACACCTTCTTGCTTAAGACTTGCTTCACTTTCAATGATATCCTAGCATTGACATGCTTTTGCTTAGTTGGTAAAAGACAACATGTTGTGTTTTGGGAAAGAAGAAGGGGTTGAGTAGATGACCAATAAGAAATAAGTCTTAGGGTACAGAACACAACCTGTAGTTCAGCCCTGCTCAATAGAAATATATATGATTATAGAAATGTTGTATATCTATGCTGTCCAATACAGCATACCTACTGAGCATTTCAACTGTGATTAGTGCAGCTGAGGAAGTGAGTTTTTAATTTTGTTTCATCTTAAATTTTCAAAGCCACCTGTGGCCAGTGGCGCTCATAATTGACATATACTGGACACACTGTATTAGACTACCATTCATAGCTTTCTCTTTTTTTTTTCTTTTTGTTTGTTTCTCCTAAAGACTAAAGCTAAATGGTGTTGCTCGGAAACACTTCCCAGTATAAATGCAATGTCTAGGACCTCGCCTCAAAGGTCCTAGGTGACTCATTAGAACAGGACTCTTTTATAAGAGAAATCTAGCAGCCCACTATTCGGTGGAGACTGGAGGCAGAAGTGTTGAAAAGACTTAACAGGTCCAAGCTCAGCTCAGAGGCTTTCCCCCTGTATCAGCCCAGCTGACTGGCAGGGACTGCCCATGGTACTGCATGGAAAGAGTGCAGGATTAATGACAGCTGCCGCCCACATGCATGACAGGGGAAAGTGGTAGTCTGTGGGCTCTTCTGCTGGTACTAGGACAGACCTTAAGGAAAATACTGGGGGTGAGGATCTCTTTAGAACTTCTTCCTATCTTTTTGTGTCTTCTTCAATTTCTTTCATGAGTGTTCTATAGTTTCTAGAGTATAGGTCCTTTATCTCTTTGGTTAAGTTTATTCCTAGGTATCTTATGGTTTTGGGTGCTATTGTAAATGGAATCAATTCCTTAATTTCTCCTTCTACAGTTACATTGTTAGTGTATAGAAAAGCAACTGAGGGGCGCCTGCGTGGCTCAGCGGGTTAAAGCCTCTGCCTTCGGCTCAGGTCACGATCTCAGGTTCCTGGGATCAAGCCCCGCATGGGGCTCTCTGCTCAGCAGGGAGCCTGCTTTCCCCTCTCTCTATGCCTGCCTCTCTGCCTACTTGTGATCTCTCTCTCTGTCAAATAAATAAATAAATAAATAAATAAATAAATAAATAAATAAAATCTTTAAAAAAAAAAGAAAAGAAAAGCAACTGATTTCTGTGCATTGCTTTTATAACCTGCCACATTGCTGGATTGCTGTATGAGTTCTGGTAATTTGGGGTGGATCTTTTGGCTTTTTCATATGAAGTATCATGTCATCTGCAAAGAGAGAGTGTTTCACTTCTTCTTTGGCAATTTGGATGCCTTTTATTTCTTTTTGTTGTCTGACTGCTGATGCTAGGACTTCTAGTCCTATGTTGAACAATAGTGGTGAGAGTGGGCATCCCTGTCGTGTTTCTGACCTTAACGGGAAAGCTCTCAGCTTTTCCCCATTGATAATGATATTCCCTGTGGGCTGTTCACAGATGGTCACTTATGAAAGAAATTGAGGAAGACATAAAAAGATGGAAAAACATTCCATGCTCATAGATTGGAAGAATAAACATTGTTAAAATGTCTATCCTGCCCAGAGCAATCTACACTTTCAGTGCCGTCCCTATTAAAATACCATTGGTATTTTTTAAGGAGCTGGAACAAACAATCCTAAAATTTGTGTGTAACCAGTAAAGACCCCGAATCTCTAAGGAAATGTTGAAAAAGCAAAACAAAGCTGGGGGCATCATGTTGCCTGACTTCAAGGTATATTACAAAGCTGTGATTACCAGGACAGCATGGTACTCGCATGAAAACAGACACATAGACCAATGGAACAGATTGGAGACTCCAGAAATGGACTCTCAACTCTATGGCCAACTAATCTTTGACAAATCAGGAAGAAACATCCAATGGAAAGAAGACAGTCTCTTCAATAAGTGGTGCTGGGAAAATTGGACAGCTACATACAAAAGATTAAAATTGGACCATTTTCTTACACCACACAAAGATAAACTCAAAATAGATGAAAGACCTCAATGTGACACAGGAATCCATCAAAATCCTGGAGAAGAACATAGGCAGTAACTTCTTTGACATCGGCCACAGCAACTTCTTTCAAGACATGTCTCCAAAGACAAAGGAAACAAAAGTGAAAGTGAACTTTAGGGACCTTTGTCAAGATAAAAAGCTTCTGCACAGCAAAGGAAACAACAAAACTAAAAGGCAATCTACAGAATGGGAGAAGATATTTGCAAATGACATTGCAGATAAAGGGATGGTATCCAAGATCTGTAAAAAACTTCTCAAACTCAACACTCAAAAAACAAATAACCCAGTCAAAAAATGGGCAGAAAACATAAACAGACACTTCTCCAAAAAAGACATTCAAATGGCAAATAGATACGAAAAAATGCCCAACATCACTAGCCATCAGGGAAATACAAATCAAAACCACAATGAGATACCTTATACCACTGAGAATGGCAAAAATTAACAAAACAGGAAACAACAAATGTTGGCTAGGATGTGGAAAAAGGAGAACCCTCTCACACTGTTAGTGGGAATGCAAGCTAGTACAGCCACTCTGGAAAACAGTATAGAGATGTTAAAAATAGAGCTACCTTACAACCCAGCAATTGCACTACTAGGTATTTACCCCAAAGATACAGATGTAGTGAAAATAAGGAGCACATGCACCCCAATGTTCATAACAGCAATGTCTAAAATAGCCAAGCTGTGGAAGGAGCCAAGATGCCCTTCAACAGACAAATGGATAAAGAAGATGTGGTCCATCTATACAATGGAATATTACTCAGCCTTCAGAAAGGATGAGTACCCACCATTTGCAATGACATGGATGGAACTGGAGGTGATTATGCTAAGTGAAATAAGTCAAGCAGAGAAAGATAATTATCGTATGATTTCATTCATAGGTGGAATATAAGGAATAGCACGGAGGACCATAGGGGAAGGGGAAAATTGAAGGGGAAAAAATCAGAGAGGGAAACAAACCATGAGAGACTATGAACTCCAAGAAACAAACTGAGGGTTTCAGAGGGGAGGAGGGTGGAGAGATGGGGTAGCTGGGTGATGGGTATTGAGGAAGACACGTGCTGTGATGAGCACTAATGAGTGTTATATGCAACTAATGTCATAAGCAACTAATGAATCATTGAACACTATATCATAAACCAATGATGGCTAACCATCATTATTCGTGATTAACTGAACATAATAAAAAAAGAACTTCTTTCTAATGTGGCATTACCTTTAAGTCTGATGTATAATAATGTTTCTAATAAACATTTCAAAATGGCTGAACATAAGCTTTGTGGCAAATGACCTTGCTAGAGCAGCTATGGATAAAAACAAAGGAGAGACAAGAATTTGGATAGAAGTAGCATGTGAACTGGATACGTTTTTTGGGAGTGCAGAACTGCTTGAAAGGGAGGACATTCCGAAAAATAGTATCATGTCTGTCTCAGAGATAGGTCATATGACCAGCTCTCAAGGATACATGGGTGATACTTAGGGGAAGAGGAAAACCACAACACATATGGAAGGAGTGGTATCTGCATGTCAACATTCACACACGGACACACACACACATATTCTCTCTTTCTCTGTTTCTCAAACTTCCAGAAGACCAGATAGCAAGGTGGGATAGCTTTTGTATAGCAACGTGAGAAATGTATATTCACTGGGATTATTCGAAAAGGAAAAAAAAAATCTGTCTGCTAGCAGAGAAATTTTTGGGGTCCTCTGGCAGCAGGAAGGGATGGTCAAACTGATCAAGTCTGTGTACGTGGGCAAGGCTTTCGGGGAGACATTATTAGATGAGGAAGAAACTTGACAGATGCCATGTGTGTGGCAGCTGAGAGTTCTGTGGATTTCCAATCCTCACCAAATGTGAGAAGAATCTAAGCACAGGAAAATCTGCAGGCTCCAGTGTGGGCAGAGACAGACCAGAGAAACAAGTGCCACACAAAAAATAATAACAGCCACAGTGATACCAATTATAGCAACTGTTCTTGAATACTTATGTGTCCAGCACCATGCTCAATGCTTCTAGTTACACTATCACATTTAATGTTATTCAATTATGGTTTCAATGGTTATAAAAGGGAACTTGATATTATTTTTACAGTTGAAAAAACTGAGATTCAGAAAATCCAAGCAAATTGCTAGATCGCATTACCAAAAAATGGAAGAAGCAGGATTCAATCAGGTTTTTTAAATCCCAACTCCAAACTTCAGGATTTTTCTTCTGTAATTGTTGTTCTGCTCCCTGTACACCTTAAGATCTAGGTTTAGATTCTAGTTCTATTTGTGTCCCTCAATGCTGGCAGTCCCAGAGTGTTATATCTCATTCATTCATTCATAAAATATTTATTGAACACTTCAAGTATGTGCTGGAAACCATGCTGGGTACTGGGAGATACAAAGATGAAAAGACAGGATCACTACATTCAAGAAGCTCACAGGCAAATGGAGAAATAGATAAGCAGATATTTATAACGGATTAATTTGCCTGTTATGCCTTCTGCCACATTTCCATTAAGATAGCCATGGAGAAACTCAGAGGCTCACAATAGCACTAGAAAGGAAAAAACATCCAGGTGAAATTTCCTCTGGCTCTTTTCTACAGAGCACTATGTTATAGAACTATTGTTCTAACTGTATGAGGTAATAAAAGATATTCGTAAAAGAAGCAAATGGAAGATTTTATAACATAAAGCAAGTTTCATTAGAGCAGGAAGTTTCAGTCATTAGTATGTGAATGTGCCCTGTGAATCTCCAAAAAGGAAGTAAGTGTGGTGTATAATGTTCCAAACTTACTTAGTCACAGAAAATTTTTCATGGAATACATTCGAAGATAAATGATTAGCAAAAAAGAAAAGCAAAAACAAACTTTGGAAAAATGAGGTTAAAGGGCAATAAATAGAGGCATATTGTATTTAGTGATATTTTGTTTCCTATAGAAAGTACTGTAATTGGGGGCTGAGAAAGGAAAGGAATCAGTGCAGTGTGGGAGGCACTGTCTTTCCTGTACCACACTACACAGAAAAATGGATTCTCAGCTTCTGGCTGAGTCAGAGAGCTCCGGCCACAGTCTGGCCAACCTATTCCAGATAATTACCAACTGAGTTCACCAACTTTGGCCAGTACTAGGTATCAAGGTGGCCTTCAAATGACAGGTAGAAGTTAGCACGGAGTGGAGAGTGAGGAGGATTAATGACACTCCACTTAGCCTGCCTACTAGTAAATGCCAGGCTGGGAAGATTTTTTTTCCCCAATCAACCCTGAGTGAGTAAATAGAAACTAATATGTGACCTAAGAAAAGGGTGGGGATAACTAAACTGTGGTCCATTCATATGACAGAATGCCACTGTGGGGGCCAAAGGCAGAATGCCCCAAAAGGGCAAAAGAGGCTGTCCTACTTTGAGCTGAAGGCACTGACACTCTGCAGACTCAAGAGAAACTTTTGCTCCTTAACCACATGGAAGGATCTAAATTGGGGCTCTCTTCCAGAATAAAGATTGTTAGCGGAGATAAATTTAATCTGAATGACCCATCTGTATGGCAAGGCAAATATCTGCTCTTCTTATTGCCCTGAGAATTGCATTCTCTCCCTCTGAAGTTCCACACCCCTAACCTTTCCCTCCTTAGTTCAGGATGACATATATACCTCATTTTGCCTGTCTTTGGAATTTCCATGTCTGTATGGATTCCCTCTATGTACAAAATTAAATTTGACTTTCTCCTGTTAATCTGTCTCATGTCAATTTGATTCTCAGTCCAGCTAGAAGGACCCTTGAAGGGGACAGGAAATTCTTGCTCCCTGACACCACATAGTAACAAAAATGATGGTCCTCTTTTGATACATAACAGCACAGATGAATCCCCTAGAAACAATGTTGAAAAAATATGCCAGATACAAAAGAATACATGCTGTCTGGTCCCAATTATATCAAGTTCAAAATGGGCCCAATTCATTATAATAATAGAAATCAGAATAATGGTTACCTTTTGTGGAGTCAATGATGAGAGGGATACAAAAGAAGCTTCTGGGGTGCAGAAATATTCTATATCTTGATTTGGGAGTGTTTGCTTTGTAAAAATTCATGGAGCTGTATACTTATGATATGAACTCTCTTTATGCTTGTTGCACTTGGGTAGAATTTTACTTAAATAATAACAGATGGTATACATAAGACTGACATATTTAATATGTTAGTAGTCATAAAGAAGTTAAATGTCCCTTACTAAAGGACTAAGAACCTTAGATTATCTTTAAAATCTAACGAGGTAATACTTATAAAGCAAACTATACCAAGCAAATGTACAGATAAACAAGTGAATGAGTGAATGTATAGATAATAAAGAAAAATAGATAAACTCTAATTTTAAAAAATAGAGATGTAATATGAGACAAAATAGAACCTCATGAGTTTTATGAAATAAAATAGAATCTAAGGAAACATTGAGACAAAAAGAATCATTTCTCTCATCTCCCCTAGGCTAAATTCATTATAATTTATTCCTCATTGCAATCAGCAAATACTAGGTTTTCAGGGGTGTTTGCCAAATTATTCAACCCAAATTTGGTCACTCCCATGCCCAACATCCTTCTGTGGTACATAGATTCTGCAAGCGAAAGTTCACATTTCTCATCTTAGAATTACTAACTGACTTTTCCTACCTTTGCCAATCAGGCATACCATTTATTCTCCAGGCACTTCATTTTTTTTTTTTTAATTTAAATTCAATGAGACAACATATAATACATCATTAGTTTTTGGTGTAATGTTCAATGATACATTACTTGCATATAACACCCACTGTTCAACATATCACGTGCCCTCCTTAATGCCCATCACTCAGTTACCTCCATCCCTCTACCCACTTCCCTTTCTGCAACCCTCAGTTTCCAGGAGTCAAGAGTCTCTCATGCTTTGTCTCCCTCTCTGATTTCCTTCCATTCAGTTTTCCCTCCCTCCCCCTATTGACCTCTGCAGTATTCCTTATATTCCAGACACTTCTCCAAAGAAGACATACAAATGGCTAACAGACACATGAAAAAAATGCTCCACATCACTTGCCATCTGGGAAATACAAATCAAAACCACAATGAGATATCACCTCACACCAGTTAGAATAACTAAAATTAACAAGACAGGCAACAACAAATGTTGGCGAGGATGTAGAAAAAGGGGAACCCTCTTACACTGTTGGGACTGCAAGCTAGTAAAGCCACTCTGGGAAACAGTATGGAGGTTTCTCCAGTTGCTTTAAACTGCTCTATTCTCACTACTCTTTATCACTCATTCAAGTCTTTTTGTCCCTCTACTGAAATGCCCATGGAATTATATTATTTTTATCACACAAAAAAAGTCCTGCTCACTTAGGACTCCTTCATGGCCCCATTTTAATCCCCTGATAAAGCTTTCAGGACTACCACCATACCCATTAGTCACACCTTAATTTGTATTCTTATGGTCCCCTCACATCGATTATCACACACATGTTACAACTCTAAGCTTTTGTGGTCCTGGTGGGTAGGGACCAAGGACTGTTCAACAAAAGTTGAAAGCAGGATCGACTAGGAGTGAACCCTCCTATCCCAGCTGAAGACAGGCTGAAGCTCCTGGGTATTTAAAATGTGTGGCTCCACCAGCTGATAAAAAGATCACTAGAATCAGAAATAGGGACTGAGGTAGCCAGTCAGACCCTCAAAATGCCAGGTGACTTAGAAGTGTAACAAGTATGATCTATTCTGTCTTCTTAGAACCGAATATTATATCAATGTGAGACTACAAAGCATCCTATCCAAGAGAACATTTCACTTCCATTTTCCTTCTCTTTTTCTCCCTGTATTAAGCTTCTCACTAACACTGCCTGAAAGGCAGATTTACACAGTACAGGGCTGAAACAAAAGAAAAGCGTGGAGGGTCTGAAATGCATAGGTTCAGTGAGATTGGATAACTGTGAATAACCCAACAATCACAACAAAGGTTTCTTGCTCATGCCTGAGATAGTGACATCACTGAACCCACACAGTTGACACTCACAGGGCGGCACCCAAAGGGCAATAATTTCAATACTGACACTTTTGCTCTGCATCTCAGAAATCCAATTCTCTAAGAAGAAATGATGTCACTTCTGGGTAGAATTCAATTTATCCTCACCCAATTCATTTCTATTTCCACCACCAACTGGACTAGAACAATTGAACACATTCCTTAACCTTCAGATCCCTCAGGCTCTAGTCTTTGTGTCTGTCTATTTCACTGGAGCAAAGAGCCTAGGAAGCAAGCAAGGCAAGTTCTTATAATCTTAGACCACTGGGAGGAGATGCTTATAATCAGAGATACTCTCCTCTCACCCCCAAGATCCCTAAAATTCAGTCTGACAAATAATTATTGTGCCCAATACTCTCTTACATTCTATGAGGGGCACTAAAATACTAAGATGTGGTCACTACCTTTGAAGAACTGTCAGTGTAACTAAAGTAGATGAAATATTTTTTCATGGAAGGCACTATAGCATATTTAAATATGTATACTTTTTAGTCAGACAGCCTGGCTTGAATCCTTGATCTACAATTTACTAACTCTATAACTATAGACAAGATGTACTTTGGTTTCCTCATATGCAAAATGGAACAAATAGGAGATTCTACCTTAGCATTGTCATGAGAATTTAGGGAGTAACAATGTATGTAGATATAGAACATAGATTCGGTGCTTAATAATTGTTATGGTACCAATGTTGATGTGAAAAATATTTCTGCCAAGTACCATATAATGAATTTCTCAAGTAATTAGCAAGGACAAAGACAGAGATAGAGACATTTTGTTCCAAAGTGTACCAAAGAAAGATGAAAAGCAAAATTTCTTTATGTCAAGCCTTCTTTATGCCAAGGTGCACCAAATCATCAATACACCACCTGTAAAATGGAAGAGACAAATCTAAAGCTAAACCAAAAGCCTGGTTTGAATTCGGAGAGGCTTAGAAAAGAAGAAGGGAAATGCCAATTTATATGTCCAGTCATTAAAAAATGGCAAAAACACAAAAGTAGCATGCCATGTCTGGAGGTCATGAGATGCTCTAATGGATCAGAATATCACCTTGTGTGGTGATAGAAGTGGAGTGTTAGGAACCCCAAGGACTTGAATCTGTGTCTAGGCTCTGACATTTCCTAGTTGTGACATAACTTTTCTGAGCCTTAGCATTCTTGTTCTAAGAAAGAAGATAAATATAGCTACCTCCCAGGGCTATCATGAAGATTAGAGCAGATCACAGACATAAAAGAACCAAACATAATAACCAACACAGTAGACTCCCTAAAAGTGTTGTTTCTGGTTCCATTTCTCTGTCCTATGGTCCAGAATATAGCAAATACCCAAATGTTCTCCATACTCAAGTATCAGATTTTTGGAGAGAGCTGTGATTTAAAATTCAATCATTATTATAAATCAAGACTCCAAACTAAAAGCTTCATGTTAAGTCATTCATATATTTTGGTTTGGATCAAAAACTTAGAACAAATTGGTTCAATTGTAATTTACACTTGTTCATCAGATATGTGAAATTTTTTTGTCAAATTCTATAAAATAATTAGCTTTGGGGGAAGGTTAAAAATTAGCTAACTTCATTCTTATTTGAAAATTAGAGTTTAGTTTAATTAAAAGCCTGCTAAAAGGAACCTTGCTATTTCATAGCCCTCTTCCAAGCTAATAGTAGGACTAAAAAAACAAAGGTAAAAAGGTTATGTGTGTGTGTGTTGGGGGGAGGGTGGTATAAAAATCTTCTCACCCAACATTCCGTCTGTTCCTTTAGAACTCTGGCAGTTAGGCAGAGCCTTGTGACTAGCTTTGAGTAGTATTGTGCTTTAGGAAGAAGTGTAGAAGAGTCAGTGCATGTCCTTTAGCTGTTCTTCCCCTTGCCATGTTGAACAAAAAATCTTTTAGTGAGATACTAGAGTGACAATATCAAAACATCTGGAGTCACTGAGTCAACACTGAAAGACAGTAACCATAGAGAAATACCTGGACTTAAAAAGGACTTTATGTAAGTGAAAAATAAACCTTTGGTATGTTAGGCATTGAGATCTGGGCTTCTTACTGCAACATAAACCTAATCTGTCCTGATCAATGAAATCTCCATACCAATTTCTTTTCTTGACTCAAACAAAATGTATGTGTGTAGTGGGGTAGAAATAAAAGAGACTGAAAGAAAAACTATGTGAGAATGTGTGCACTGTCAGAGAAAAGCATCGCTCTGTAAGAATGCAAACATGATTTACTGACTCTGATTGCCAGACTCATCTCTTAGACTCAGTTAAGGGTCTTCTGGAGTAAGTCATCTATAATAACAATCTATAATGACAACCAAACATGCCACCAGTGGCTCTTCCTAGAATGGCTTTGAGGTAGAAGAGTCTCTTGAAATTCAATTCTTACTTTTCATTAATCCATCCCTCAAATTCCTCTTTGATCACTCATGGTTTTCTTCATAACTAGCCACTAAGTAACTGTCATTCTAGCATTTCAGGAACACTGTCCATTATTGATGACTTCTCTAGGAAGAATTAATTTTCTGTCCGTGGGTTTTATCTCTTGTGCCTTACATAAATCATCAAACATTTCTTAAAATACAATTTACAGTTTTCTTTTATAAAACATTTTTCAGAAATTAAAGAAATTCAAGTTCATGGTTTAAAAATGGGAACTATTTAGAAAATGTAAGGAAACAAAAAACATTTGTAACTTCACCACCTAGACTTTAAAAACTATTATTATTTTGGCATATTTTATTACCGCCTTTTTATGTTCATGAATTCTAAACAGAATCAGAATCTGTACTAGCTTCTTACACTGCTTTTTTTAATATAGCGATTCAGTAATTCCATATATTACCCTGTGTTCATCACAAGAAGTGCACCCCTTAATCCGCATCATCTATTTAGCCTGTCCCCCCTATGCCCTCCCCTCTGGTAATTTTTTGTACTGCTTTTTTTTTTTTTTTTTTTAGATTTTATTTATTTGACAGAGAGAGGGGGAGAGAGAGAGAGATCACAAGTAGGCAGAGTGACAGGCAGAGAGAGAGGGGGAAGCAGGCTCCCTGTTGAGCAGAGAGCCCAATGCAGGGCTCAATCCCAGGACCCTGAGATCATGACTCAAGCCAAAGGCAGAGGCTTTAACCCACTGAGCCACCTAGGCCCCCCTTTGGTACTGCTTTTTAACCTGAAGATATATTAAAGAGTATATCCCACTGTCATAAATTTTATAAACATCAGTTTATAAACTAATGGAATAACTAATGGAATAACTAATATTCCATTATATTGACATGTTAAATGTATTTAAAAACTTCAGAACAAATAGGTTCAGTTATAATTTAGACTGGTTCATTGGACATGTAGGATTTTGCTCCCAGAGTGTCGTTCTTTAAAGATACTCTAACAGACTTACATATATATATATCAGTGTCACAAAGCAAAGGTTTACTCCAGACATTAGCTTCATAAAATTATACAGTACCATTCCTTAAAGGAATTCGATACTTTTGCTTCTTGATCACCAAAGTGAAATCTGGGCCATGTGGCTTGTGAGAAACTAAGGGAAATGTAGAGAGTCCAATAAGACCAGAGAGGGGTCTAGTAAAAAGATCTCTTAAGTAGATAAGTGGCTTGTGGCATCTAAGCCTCAGGCCCTAAGGAAAATGACTCTCATTTTTCTCCAAGCTTTTCTTTCTTTTTTTTCCAAGCTTTTCTTTCTAATTCTCCTCTCTACACCAAGATTAAGACTGAGGCAGAAGAAAAAAGCACCAAGGGGCCAGATGGCTGCTTCTATTCTTCTCTCAATCTAAATAACCAAAGGGACCCTCCTGACTCTCACATGATCCAGCTCAGTTCAACAGAGTAGGAGACTAGATAGGGATTTGGGTCAATGGTCCACCTGGTGATAGGATTGATTTGCAATGTCCTCCACATATTACATGTTCCCTGGGGACTGGCCAAGGACACTGGAAAAACAAAGGTCCTGAACCCATCTCAGAGCACAATTAATAAAAATAGCCACATGACATGTCCTATTTCCCTTTCATCTGTTAAATCCTCATTTGTCCTCCCCCCTGAATAGCCACTCATCTCCACCCCAATTTCCAATCTCCCTCTCTTTCTCTTTCTTCCTCCCTCCCTCTCTCTCCTTCCCTCTCTCTTAACTTTGCAAATTCCTTTTACTTAGAATGTCCTCCCACTCTCCCAACACACACATCTTAATTTTTGCTGAAAAATCACCTACTCCAGGAAGTCAATCAGAGACAGCGCTAGGCTAAGTTGGTTGCCCCTTCTTGCCGCTCCCATAATACCTTGGGTTCATTACAGCACCAGCAATTAGTTCGTTTGATTAAAGTCAGTGATTAATTTGCCTGTTTTCTGCACAAAACTGTAAATGCCATGAGGACACAGACCGTCCATCTTTCCATCTGTAAATCCCCATCAATTGGCACATGACATAAAAAATAAACTTAGTATTGTACACAAAAAAGGTTCTTCTTAAGAGGAAAAAAAAAGATTTTTTTACCCCTCTACTTGAATGGCAAAATACATCTTTGGAATTGGGGATGGGGGAGAAAAAAAATGGGAAGAGAAAGAAAAGAAAATATATTCTTATAATGTGCCCAATGCTATTCTAAAGTGTGTGTGTGTGTGTGTGTGTGTGTGTGTGTGTGTGTGTATAAAACTAGGGCTCTTACATCAACCATCAAAGGATGTACTAAGACATTCACAATGTATACAATGTAAAATCTTTATTTTTTTAAGATTTTTATTTATTTATTTATTTGACAGAGAGAGAGAGAGATCACATGTAGGCAGAGGGGGTGGCGGGGAAGCAGGCTCCCGCTGAGCAGAGAGCCCGGGGCTCGATCCTAGGGCCCCAAGATCATGATCCAAGCTGAAGGCAGAGGCTTTAACCCACTGAGCCATCCAGGCGCCCCTACGATGTAAAATCTTGGGACTAGTTGGGCAATTGCCCCAGGGTCATACAACAAATGAGCACTTGAGCTAAAAAACAAGCTTAGGCATTCTGACTTTTGTTGATTAATCACCATGTTATACTGCATTTATTCATAATTTCAGGGAATCTAGGGACATTTGACATGTTTTCTACCTGCCTGGTCAGGAAAGTAAGGAAGTCAGAAATAGGATTGATACTTTTTTATCTGCAGATGGAATAAAGATGAGACTAGTAGAAGTAATAGTCTTCAAATTGTGGGAAATTTCATCTCTAAGTGACATCCCAGTGCTAAGGAGATTTGTTTAATTCTGATGGGTTTCAATAGCAAGTAAGCTACTTAATGAAAGAGAAAATAATTAGATATCACAGCAGTTAATAGTTACTAGAAAAAAAATCTATGATCTATCTAATTGGATTTTTAAAAATACACACACACACATTTACAACTTATCCTATTTAAATTAATTTTTTAAGTGCAATTTTTTTAAGGGTAAATAAGAAAATGGCTAAATAGCCTGAACTGTAGGTTGCCTCTACTAGAATCTAGACTCAACCATGGAGAATCTATAGAAATAAGAGGCAGGTATGGATTAGAGGCATTAATTTTAAAAATTGTGAGAAACTCCAAGGGAAAGGGCAGGATGGAAAAACTAGTAAGTGTTTTGTCTGCTTCTCCCCCAAGTTAGAATGTGACAAGCACTGCAAAGAAAGACAATTAGCTGGGGCGCCTGGGTGGCTCAGCGGGTTAAAGCCTCTGCCTTCAGCTCAGGTCATGATCTCAGGTCCTGGGATCGAGCCCCACATCGGGCTCTCTGCTCGGCAGGGAGCCTGCCTCCTCCTCTCTCTCTGCCTGCCTCTCTGCCTACTTGTGATCTCCCTCTGTCAAATAAATAAATAAAATCTTTAAAAAAAAAAAAAAAGACAATTAGCTGATAAACATTCGTTGATTTGAAGAACTACTAGAATAAATGTACCAAGAATTTTAAATGAGTAATAATGATACTTATAACAAATATATCTTAAAAGATATGAATAATAATTTAAAAAAGAATTATAATGAGAAGAAGCAAGTGTGGTTGTTGAAGGATAGTAGAAAACAAAACCATGAATAAAACAGGAGAGGGTTTTTGAGGAGGGATCTGAAGAGGAGAAACCAGAGAAGGAAGCTGATATTCCTGGGTCAGGTATCCATGGTCTGTCCCTTGGAAAAACACATCCTGATTGTAGGTGTAGCTATTTTCAGCAAGAACAACCTATTTTACAGTTTGTATCTATAAATCTCACTAGACAAAATGTCAGAGACTGTTAATCCCAGTCCTTTAAACTCAGTTTCCCTATTTTGAATGAGAAATTGTCCATTTCTTTCCTGTTGTCTAAAATTCCTTTACTACTCTAGAGAAGGGTGATTACTTAAGTCAGAACTTGAAGGATGGTTCTGAAATCACACAAGAGAAAGAGGAAACAGCACACCAGGAAAACGGAGCAGGTTGGGCAAAGCAGTGGAGGTCTGAGGTTCAGGTGGTAGGAGGCAAGGGTATAGCACTGAGTGATCCATGTGAATGTGATTAGATGTGGTGGAAAGGGGAGCACAGCTTCGAGAGGAGGCTGAACTGTAGGACAGGGCATGACTTGCAACAAATAAGAGGTACGATTATTTACTGAACATTTATTAGGTTTCAGCGATTTTGCCTCGCAATTTACTTTCTGTCTCATTTAAATCTTTTTTTTCTCATTTAAACCTCACAACCTAACCTAACCTAACCTAACTATTTTAGAGATGAGGAAACTAAAGCTCAGAGAATCTTGTTTATTTGCTTGTTTGTTTTTTAGTTGGTTTGTCTTTCAAAGGATCGTGTAACTGTCTGATTTCAAATTTTGTTTGCTTCCAATTGTATTGGAATACAAAATGCAAGAGTGATCATTTAACTTCCCTCTCTATAATCCTTTAGTGGACTCCAGCACTTTCAGGATTAAGAACAAGCTCCACAGAGCCCTTCTCCCACTGTATCTCCACAGGGCCTTTCCCTCCATCCACAGCAAATGATTTGTTACTTACCAAGCATTTATGGAGCTCAATTAGAACTCAAGACATCTCATGGTCACTGATGAATTATTCATCTTGTTCCCACCCCAGACTGGGTGCACTTTGAGGTCAATGGTGTGTCATATTTGTATTTTTATCCCATTGTCAAGTATAATGCCTAATTCAAAATGAAGGCTTAATCAATGTTTGTTGAATGGATAAATGAATGAATGAATGAATCAATCAATCAAATCATCTTTGTGTTCCCCTATGCAAAGCAATCCTCCAAATGTATTCAGCGGGATAGTTTATCCTCTGATCTGAATACTAACCAGAGTTTCATTTTTCTCCACCTGTCCTCACTTCCTATCTCCCCAACATGTTTTCCTAACATTGTCTTTGTAGCAGGAGGTAGAGGTAGGTAGTTAGGTTACATTTGAGAGAACACTCATTCAAGAACAACCTACAAACAGGCAGGAAAAGTAATTTCCTATTCTTTTCTATTTGTATTCTTGACACCATTTAGCTTTATGTAAAAATATGTAACAACCACTCAAATACCTATTAGACACATGCATAGGATGAAAGCCTGGAAGAAAATACACCACAATGTTAGTATTAATTTCTTTCAGAGTCATGGGACTATGGGTGATTTTAATCTTCCATGTTTTGCATTTTGGAATTTTCTAAATTATAGATAACAAACATGCACATACTACTTATGTAACAAAAACACAATCAGGTTTATGTTTCAAAGCATTTAAGCAAACTGTAGACATGAGTTCCTATAGTGTAATACTGATGTTCAAAATCTACAATAAGCACATATTAATAATTCATACCATGTCAGTGAATTAAAGTATAGATAATTTAAAAACCTAGTCTGCTTTTGTAAAAAAAAAAAAAAAGCTGCTTGCAGATAAAATATGGATTGTATTTAACACAGAAGTTTGGTGATTCAGGCTTTAAATATGCTTGGCTATGAAGCCTAAGGGAATTTCAACATGAAAGCAGTTCAAACTTATTCAAAGGAACAAGCCTTTCAAGCTAGTGACCCCCACCGCCCTTTTTTTTCCTTTGCCATTCAACAATCTGAGTTGCCCATCTGTTACAGACAGGGTCTTAAAGGGCACCAGCATCCTAGCAGCGCCTGTCCACAGCAAGCATCCCAAAGCCCACCTCAAGACCTGAAGCTGTGTCCAAGCAGGTGTGCCTGCGGCGCAATCACCACGATGACACAAAAGCTGTGTCCTGTCCATGCCTACATTCGGCCATGCTTGTTAAGGCAAAAATCCTGGAGTGATTACTTGGCTGCACACACTCACTCCAGGCCAGATTGAAACAGATGGAAGAGCCAGTGGAAGCTGTCATTTGAGAACCTTTTGTCTCCCTGACACTCATGTCAGGATGTGGAAAATGAAGGGAATGAGCAGCAGCTGGCTGCTCCAGCATCGAAGCTTGGCTTCAGGTACTGACAGTGAGTAACGGGGTTCTGGACGCAGTCCAGTGGAGACAGCCAATCCCTAGCATTAGCTAAGGGAAAGCAGAGCTAGAGAGTCTTCTGAGTGATGGCTGCCAAGAAAGTCATTCTGATTTCTAGTGTCTGTTAAAGGAGCCTTGAGGAGACACAAGACTCCCCCCGCCTCTGGGATGGTTAAGTTTTTTAAGTTCAGCCAGACTTGTATGTCATACATCTTGCCACCCTCTCATTTCTTTACCAATCACCAGCACCCAACTTGTCCTCACACACTAAAAAGATCTGCTATGTTCTGGAAGACACCAATGAGTTGATGGTTGCTTTTACTCACTCTTTGTTCATTTTTGCCTGATAAGAAGCATAGATATCACCTTAGTACAAACACCAGAGACCAGCAATCCTAGTATAGACTAAGATTTGAATGATTTTTAGTACCCTCTAGGTCTCTGTGTTCCTTTACATCATCATTGCATTAGTCCACAGGTGTTAACTGAGAATTAAGTAAAAGAGATAAAGTCTCTGACCTCATGGAGTCTTAGAGCACCAACCTCAATTAGTAGAGTAACTGATCTTGAGTCTGTTGTTCAATGCGTTATCATTGGTCGGCATCAGCAGGAAGCCAACCTTGACAGAATTCCAAACCAACTTAAATTTTCTACCTCCTTCCTCCGCTCTTCCTTCTCCATAGACAATGAACATGTTGGCTCTGTCCTTGATGTAGAACATGTCCTCCTGTACTGTAACCAGAGACTATGATTGTTCTCCAACATAGATCCAACACCTCTTTCAGCAGCTTGCATGTTGTAGACACTCAAAATATACTTGTTGCATGGGTGAATGAATGACAAATGGGACCCAAAAATATGCTTCTGAGTTACACAGTCTGGATCAGTTCCAGCCAAACTTGAGTGGGTAAGGATTTTCTAGTAACCTCTCACCAACTTTTTTAATAATGCTCCTTCTTTCTCTTTCTGCATACTAGCAACAATAACCATGAAGACTAACAAAGAGTGAGCCCTTAGTGTGTGCCAGGACTTTACTTGATTAATTTAATTCTCACAGCACACCTTGAGGTATATATCATCATGATCATCATCATTTTAATTATAGATGAAGCAACTGAAGCTCAATCGGGTAGTGCAATTTAGCCAAAGTCATATGATTACTAAATATCAGAGTTTGATATCAAAGCTTGTTCTTACCCACTGGCCTTCCTTTCATGGCCCTTTCTACTCCACTGCACACCACCTCTCTCCTTCCATTGCATCTAAGGTATTCCTATTAAAACCAAGGCAGTCGAAGGTGGGACAAAGATGGCATTGACATAGCCTCCAGTAGTTTCTTGGTAGCTCCTACCACAACTCTGGGCCTAATTTAAGGGGTAAACAACTAAAGAATGGGTTTGTCCCCTCCAAAAGCTTGCCAATATCCTGTTCTTGTCATCTCTTTCATGGAAATCCCCTCCAGTTTGTGGACTCAAGATAACCTGTTTTGAATTTCTCTTCAGATGGAAAATAAATAGGAAATCAGACTGACTCTTTATGATGAGATGGAAGGATTAACTCTAAGCCAGAAAGATGCTTTGCCAGAGATCTACAATGACATCATCCAAGACCTACAAGAGAAAACCTGTAAGGTAGGTAGAGAATTTAGCCCTATTCCATGTCTCATTTATATCCCTTCTTTGTGTCCTCACATCTCCTGTTAGGTAGTGCCCTTGGCCTCCCAGAATTTCCTCAGAGTACCAAACCACCTGCACAAACCTGCCCCCCTTGGCAAAGCTCCAAATGCTCCTCTATACATTCTCCCCCCTTTATCAAAATTGACCCTTTTTGTGTCCCATTCTCTTCTGCCTAATTATCTTGTTGGAAAGTTCTTAAACTAATTAGCCATTCTGTCAAAAATGGGTACTACCGACAGGATTTTTGTTTTGTTTTAATCTTTAACTGAACTTCTAGAGATATAAAACCTTAGTGCTACTGAGTGAATCTGCATTAATGGCGCTGACTGTCTGACAAGCTCCTGGATAAGCTTCCTTTTTCACAGAAGTACTCTTCTAGTGTCTCTTAATCAATCGTCATTTGAATACCATCTATAAGATGCACATGCAGAGCAGGTCCTCTTGGCTACAAGCATTATTGTAAATGTGCTGTGGAGATTTTGCAAGTAGGCACCTAACATGCACCACCTTGTTCTTCCAGTGTCTCCACTTAACTCAACAGTCATGTTTAAATATTGGTACTTTTCAATGGGTGTTAACAAGAGGTATTGGAAAGGACCTTAACTTTCTAGTTAGACTTTATCTAGAAATCTAGCCTGTATTAGTAATGATCCCTTCAGGAAACAAATGCACACTCAAATTAGGGACACTGCCAGCCCAGAGAGATCTTGCAGGAAGGAGCCAGGGAATGTATACCCTGATCTCATCCTTTCTTCTGATCTGCTGTTGGGACTCTCAATTAAAAAAGAAGAAGAAGAAGAAGAAGAAGAAGAAGAAGAAGAAGAAGAAGCAGCTGCAGCAGCAGCCGCCGCCACCAAAGGATTTATTTATTGGTGTGGTTACTTACAGGGCAGTTGTAGTAATTGTGATAATAGACCTAAGGATATCTCATTGCACAACTTTTGGTGGTACAATTTACAGAGTGAAATGTGAATGATGCCCCCTGATATCAAGCAGTATGGCAGTCCTATTAAACACAGTACAGTGCCTGGCAGCTAATAAGTACTCAGTGAACATTAACTCCTTTATTGCTTTCCATTGAGACAGACTAAATTTAAAGTTGCCAATCATATATAGATCTCTTTGGGTTTTCACTCATCAGAACTTAAGGAACAGAGCTGCCACCCTTCAGTTCACCTCTTTCCTTTAGTTATCAAAGAACTTACTTTCAAACCTGTCTCCTATAATCCTAAAATTTTCAGAAACAGGTTTTCAAACTTCCTGCTTCCTCTCTTGTGCCTTTGCCTTTCTCACAAGGTGAGGTAAGGCAGATGAACAGATGCGAGGTGAGAAAGAATGAGCTCACACACAGGAAACTAAGGGTGTTGATTAGAAATATTTCCAATCAACACATAGGCCGATACTTCATACAGGAAATATCACTACCTGATATTTTAGCAAAGGCGACTTACGCTTACTCATTCCTCATAAATTTCACAGCAGTTTCAGTCATGGCAGAGAGTACAGCCAATGAAACTTGCTCTACCAAACAGACTGATAGGATCTTTTGCGATATGCTCCTGAAACCCACACACCACTGAACAAAATTTCTCAACATATGAGTAGTGAAAAACTGCCTCAGGAAAGGAAATGAAAATCATTTCAGTAAAGGAGAAACTGGTGGACCAATTTAATTAAAAGGTCGGGGAGGAACTGAAGTCGCCTCATGTAGAAGAGTAACCTTATCTTGACCAACAGCACTCTTTTGCAAAGGAACTATAGTCAGAGAGTAAGCTCTGCCCCTAATTACCTCAATGTTACATATCATACCCATGGGTATAGCAACTGTGTTTGTAGGACCTGCCCCAGTGTCTATGGTATATATGACTTCTGAGGTCCTCTTCAACTCTGAGAGATGAAGAACTTGAGTATTTCCCTCTGACCACAGAGACTGTTTTTGTCCCCATTCCCATTTCATTCCTAACTTTATTTTGCTCTAACCTTTTTACAACTCAGAAAAAAATCCAAGAAAATTAGTCTAAAGTCAGCATCCACATATTTTGGTTACTAACATAAATGCAGTGGACAAAGGGATCATAAAACTATGTGACATTAGAGAAATGACTTTACATATCTGGCCTTCAAATACCTTACCTGTATAATGGAGAGTTAGATTAGAGATATAATATACTTTCTCCTAATTCAAGAGAAGGTAAGCAATCCCCTGGGTTCTTACATCTTGAAGTTCATTGCCTTTCACAATGCTACTTCTTTTTTCTACTTCTAGTTTGGTACTGTGATACAAGTGAGCACCAACAATATAGCTGCAGCTATTATAATAAAAAAGCAACATTCTAAATGGACATAGTAGTCAGAAGATAGGAAGGTTCAAGAGACTTCCTGAATGATGTGGCTGTGAAAATCGGACAGACCTCACATTTAAGTTAATGGGTTCGGACAGGAGTATAGGAGGTCTTGGAACCAAAGGTCAATAGTGTAAACAGAAGTATATACATGCTGATAATTTGAAAGGCCTTATTACCATAAAATCAGCTAGTTTGATTTCAAGGTCTCAAATAGAAAGCTGGAGGGAAATCTAGATATACAAAGTATTAAAGATTAGGCCACTAAATGTCTCAAAGCAAGACTCAGCCTAGATCCCTTCCCAATCATCTAGTGAACATTATCAACTGAGCTCCTGTTTTGTCTCATGTTCTGCACTAAGTGCTGGTGATTAAGTGACTAAGGCTGACCTGGACTCCACCATCATGGAATAGACTGACATTAAATAAATTAGTATATAAATATATGCCTACATGCTTGGATACAGACCATGAAGAAAGGATAAACAGTGTGATGAGATATTATAAGAGGGGTACTTTTCGGTGTCAGAGAAGGATTTAAGTTGAATCTGATGGATGAGTAAGAATCAGCTAAGGAAAAGTTGATAAAGGAACAGGCCAGTATATTCAAAGTCTCCAAGCTTGTCTGTATTTGAAGTTAGTCAATGTGGCTGAGGCACTGACAACAGGAGGAAAATGAGACTGAGAGGCAGTCAAGAGTCAGAATACCCCTTGTAGACCACAATGAAGATTTGCAATTTTGAATGTAATGGTAAGTGAAATGACCTATGTAATTTCATAAAGAATCACTCTGAAGCAGTGTGAAGAATGGTTTGGGGAAGAGCAAAATGGAAGTAAGGAGAACAGCTTGATAATCATTACAGCTGTGAGGTCAGAAAATGCCAGAAGCTTGACCTGAAGCAGTGGCAGAGGAGGGGGAGAGATGGGCAGGTTTTAGAATTATCTTGGGAGAAAAACTGACAGATCCTATGCAAACTGGAATATATGAATAGAAGATTAAGGAGATGACAAAATGACACCTGCCTATATTCATGGTGTGACCAACAACATATTTAGAGGTACACATCATTTTCTGAAAAGGGAGACACTGGGAAAGGAAGAAATATGGGAACCAGAGATGGAAATCTAGAGTTATGTTTTGATAGAACTATGTTACTTTTTTTCTTATTGAGGCAACATTTTTATTTATTTATATATATATATATTTTTAATTTTTTAGGAACATCCATACTGTTTTCCATAGTGGCTGCACCAATTTACATTCCCACCAACAGTGCATGAAGGTTCCCCTTTTCACATCCTTACCAACACTTGTTATTTCTTGTCTTTTTAATATTGCCTATTATAACAGGCATATCTAAGGTCCTGGTTTTCTGCTACTTTAAGGTCAGACTTCCAATTCGTGTGCACCACAAAGCTGAAGGGTCAGGCAATTAGCAGTCTTCTCAGAGCCTGAACAGGCATATATATGATCATTCTCCATACCTCTGTGACACTGATAGGTCTTGGCACACCATCATCTACTGGGAACCACTAAGACAAAGACAGCAACTTAGACAATCATAAAGGTTTGCAAGGCAGCCAGGAGCTCAGGCTGGGCTGATTTGGAACCACATGATGTGGTTCATGTCTTATACAGGCCAGTTCACCAAGATTATGAGAGATGGCTGTTTTATCTAATGAACAGAAACCAACTCAGAGAGTCAAGGAAAATGAAGAAACAAGGGAATATGTTCCAAATAAAAGAAGAAGATAAATCTCCAAAAATCAACTTTAATGAAATGGAGGAAAGGGATTTATTCAATAAAAAGTTCAAGATAAAGTCAAAGAGCCTCACCAAGTTCAGGAGAGTAGCACATGAAGAAAAGAAAATTTCAACAATGAGAGAAAAAAATATTTAAAAGTACCAAACAGAAATCATAATGCTAAGGAGTACAAAAACTAACTGAAAATTCAATAGAGGGGGGTTCAATATCAGACATGATCCAGCAGAAGAAAGAACCAGTGAACTCAAAGACAGAGCAGTGGAAATCATCTAATCAGAGGACCAAAAAAGGAAATAAAAAGAATGAAGATAGTTTAAGGGACTTGTGAGACATCATCAAAAAGAAGAATATATGAATAAATGCATTATACAGGTCCCAGAAGGAGATGAGAGACAGAAAGGGGCAGAAAGTTTATTCAAATAAATAATGGCTGAAAATTTCCCTAACCTAGAAAGAAATACATATAGATTGAAAAAGCGTAAAGAAAATAATATCAAATAAAATGAATCCAAAAAGACCACACTGAGACATATAATTAGGTTACCAAAAGTTAAAGACAAAGAGTCTTAAAGTAACAAGAGAAAGCAACTTGTTATGTATAAGGGAACCCTTATAATACAATTGGGAGATTTTTCAGCAGAAATCTTACAAGACAAAAAGGAGTGGGATGATATAGTCAAAGTGCTGAGAGGGGAAAAAAACAAAACAAAACCAACTACCAACCTAGAAGACACTACCCAGCAAAGCTTTCTTTCAGAATTGAAAGATACTTAAAGAGTTTACAAGACAAAAGCTGAGGAAGTTCACCAGTAGGCTGGCCTTGGAAGGGAGTTCTTCAAGCTGAAATGAAAGGTTACCAATTAATAACAGGAAAACATATGAAAGTATAAAACTCACCAGTAAAGGTAAATATATAGTTTATTTCCTGATACTCTAATATGGCAATGGTGGTGGGTAAATAACTTATAACTAGTATTAAGGTTAAAAGACAAAAGTATTAAAAAATAATTGTAACTACAATAATTTGTCAGTGACTACACAATAGAAAAAAATGTAAACTGTGATATCAAAAACATAAAAGGGAGGGATTGTAAAAATGTAGAGCTTTTGTATGTGTTTGAAGTTAAGTTGTCATCAGCTTAAAATAGACTGTTAGCTTTTGTAAGCTTCAAGGTAACTAAAAACAAAAATCTATAGTAGATAAACAAAATATAAAGAGAAAGAAATCAAATCATACCACCATAGAAAATCATCAATCATCAAAGGGAGAGAAAAAAAAAAAGGAACTACAAAATAGCCATAAAACAATTAACAAAATGGCAACAATAGATCCATACCTATCAATAATTACTTGAATTGTAAGTGGACTAAATTGCCCAATCAAAAGACACAAATGGTTGAATGGATAAAAAAAACAAGACCAAACCATATGCTGCCTACAAGAGACTCATTTTAGCTTTAAGAACACATATAGATTATAAGTAAAGGGATGGAAAATCATATTCCAATACAAGTAGAAACCAAAAGAAAGTTGGGGCAGCTATACTTCTATTAGACAAAGTAGATTTTAAGCCAAAAACTGTAATAAGAGACAAAGAAGGTCATTATATGACAAAGAGGTCAATTCACTAAGAGGATTTAATAATTCTACATATGTACACATCCAATACCAGAGAAATTAAGTATATAAAACTAATATTAACATATCTGAAGACAGAAAGAAACAGCAACACTATAATAGTGGTGGACTTCAATATCCTACTTTCACAATGAATAAATCATCCAGATGGAAAACTGATTTAAAAAATGGACTTAAAACTACATGCTAGATGAGATGGATTTAAGAGACATTTATAGACCATTCCAAGCAACAGCAGAAAAATATATTCTTAGGCATACATGAAACAATCTCAAGGATAGATCATATGTTAGGTCACAAGGCAAGCTTTAATAAAAGTAAGAAGTTTGAAATCATATCAAGCATATTTTTGTATCATAGCAGTAAGAAACTAGAAATCAATTACAAGAGGAAAACTTGAAAATTCAAACATGTGGAAATTAAGCAACATGCTCCTGAACAAGCAATGGATCAAAAAGAGAAACCAAAAGGGAAATCAAATAACATCTTCAGACAACGAAAATGGAAACACAATATACCAAAACTTATGGGATGCAACAAAAGCAGTTCTAAGATGGAAGTTTACAGTAATGAATGTCTACACTGAGGGGGGGAACTAAACAAGCCTAAAGTTACTAGGGAGAAGAAAATAAAGATCACAGTGAAAATTAATCAAGTGAGAGAAGATTCAAGTAAATAGAATCAGAAATGAAAGAGAAGACATTACAACTAATAACACAGACATATTAAGGATCATAAGAAACTATTATGACAGTTATAAGCCAACAAATTAGATAACCTAGAAGAAATGGGTAAATTCTTGGAAACCTACAACTTATCAAGACTGAATCATGAAAAAATAGAAAATCTGAATAGATCATTTACTAGCAAGGAAACTGTGTCAGTAATCACAAGGTCCCCAATGAAGAAAACTCCAGGACCAGATAGCTTCACTGTTAAATTTTACCAAAAATTTAAGGAAGAATTAAAACAAATTCTTCTCCAACTCTTCCAAAAAACCAAAGAGGAAACACTTCCAAAATCATTTAAAAGGCCAGCATTATACTAACACCAAAACCAGACAAGAACACTCCAAGAAAAAAAAAAAATTACAGGCTAATATCCCTGATAAATATTGATGTAAAAATCCTCAACAAAATATCAGGAAACTGTGATAAACAATACATTTTAGGGGCGCCTGAGTGGCTCAGTGGGTTAAAGCCTCTGCCTTCGGCTCAGGTCATGATCCCAGGGTCCTGGGATTGAGCTCCACATCGGGTTCTCTGCTCAGCAGGGAGCCTGCTTTCCCCTCTCTCTCTGCCTGCCTCTCTGCCTACTTGTGATCTCTCTCCTTGCTGTCAAATAAATAAATAAAATCTTTAAAAAAAATACATTTTAAGAATCATACCCCATGATTAAGTAAGATTTATTCCTGGGATGCAAGGATGGTTCAATATCTACAAATCAAAAAATGTGACATACTACATTAACAAAATTAAAGACAGAAATCATATGATCGTGTCAATAGATGCTGATAGAGCACTTGACAAAAGTCAACATCTTTCATGATAAAAATTCTCAACACATTTGACATAGAAGGAATGTACTTCAACATGATATAGGCTGTGTATGAGAAGCCCACAGCTAGCATTATAAACAATAAAAAGCTGAAAGCTTTTCTTCTAAGATCAGAAACAAGACAAGGATGCCCACTCTCACCACTTCTATTCCACATAGTACTGGACTGCCTAGCCAGAGCAGTTAGTCAAAAAATAAAAATAAAAATAAAAAATCAGATGGGAACATGTAAAATTATTTTTATTTGCAGATGACATGATCTTATATATAGAAAATCCTAAAGACTCTAGCAAAAAAAAAACCTGTTAGAACTAATAAACAAATTCAGTAAAGTTGCCTGATATAAAATCAACACACAAAAATCAGTGGTTTCTATATACTAAGAATGAGCTGTCAAAAAAGAAATTAAGAAAACCACCTACAACAGCATCAAAACCAAGAAAATACCTGGGAAAAAATTTAACCAAGGAAGTGAAAGACCTGTATACTGAAAACAGTAAGACATTGATGAAAGAAACTAAAGATGCAAATAAAAGGAAAAGTATTCATTGTTCATGGGATGGAAAAATAATCTTATTAAAATGCTCATACTACTCAATGTACCCTACAGATTCAATGAGAGCCCTATAAAAATTCTAATGACATTTTTCACAAAAATAGAAAAAAAAATACTAAAATTAGCATAGTACCAGAAAAGACTGCAGATAGCCAACTCAATCTTGAGAAAGAAGAGCAAAGCTAGAAGCATCATACTTCCTGCTTTCAAATGATATAACAAACCTACAATAATCAAAAAGTATTGTATTGGCCTAAAAACGGACACATAAACCAATGGAACAGAATAAAGAGGCCAGATATAAACCCATGAACAAAGGGTCGATTAATTTTCAACCAAGATGCCAAGAATACACAATTAGGAAAGGATAGTCTCTTCAATAAATGATGATGGGAAAACTGGATATTCACATGTAAAAGAGTAAAACTGGAAGATTACCTTATACCATACACAAAAATCAACTCAATATGGATTAAAAACTCGAACCCAAGACCCCAAATCATATACTTCTAGAAGAAAACATATAGGGTAAGGTCCTTAATACTGGTCTTAGCAATGATTCTTTTGGAATTGACATTAATAGCACAGGCAACAAATGAAAAAAATAAACAAGTAGGACTACATCAAAGTAAGGAAAACGTCAACAAAATGAAAAGGTAACATATGGAATGGGAGAAAATATTTGCAAACCACATATCCAATAAAGTGTCTCATTCTTATCCTGGTTTCATGCTGGCAGGACTGGGCCTGTCAGTAATAAAAGTAACAGCAGCAATCTTTCATAGAGCACTTACCATACCCTATAAACACTTTATATCCAATATATAATAATATATAATATTCACCCAATAAAGGGTGAACCTATATCATTTAACTTATATATATATACATAGTGTGTGTGTATATATATATATATATATATATATAAGAGTGATATTTATATGCATTCTATCATCACTTAATCTGGTTAACAGCCCTTCCAGGCAGTATTACCACCATTCTCATTATACATGTGATGAAACTTGAGGCCACAAAGAATTGAAGTAACTTGCCCAAAGTTACACAGCCAGGCAGGAACATAGGTGGAGTTTGCACCCAGATTTGCTTGTGTCCAAAACTTCTGTGTGTGTGTATGTGTGTGTACACTTGTATGTATGTGTTCAAACCTCAGCCCTGAAGCTTTACATAAGGAATAATATTGTTTGAAATTAAAAAGTTTAACTTCTTATAACTCAATCATGAAATTAAGGCACTATGATGGTTTGCAGAGGAAAGGAAAACAGTTAAGTTTAAGCTCTTGATGAAACTTTGTTTCCAACAATGCTCATCTATAATGTGTGAATATTCTAGATTCATCATGGCGCTTGACAGGTATCCATGCTGAATACTAAATTTCATATGTAGTATGAAATTCATATGATCCCAATTATGTAATTCACACAAACAGGAAAAAATAAGAAATTCACCAAGAAATAACAATGGCTCTGAGTTGCAGAATTATTAGTAATTTTTTCATCTTTATGTTTTTCAGTATTACTTCATGTTTTCTTATATTGAGCATGTTTTATCTACTATATTTTGAAAAGCATAATCTATTTATAAAGGAAAATATATAGGCTCTAATACACACAGACTTCTAATCGTGTGGCTTACAGTGAAAGATAAATAAAACAAAAAATGACTACATCAAAATTAATGAAGTACATATTCTTCCAATATATGGAGGGAAACATCTTCCAGAACTTTCATCCAAAGCTGAATAAAGCCACAGGTTTAATTCTCTGATAAGATCACTCTTTTTGGTTGGTTCTGGGGTGAGGGAAAATGAGTAACTGTTGATCTAGGGAACAGGGGGCAGTGAATTCCAGACATGCAGGTTTTGTGAATAGGAACAAAAGTTTACAGGGAGACAGAAGGATGTCAAAGCCTTTCTCCCTCATATCTAACCTCTCAGAAGACTGAGAGAAAGTGAATCGTGCTAAATTTTCCTGAATATTCTGAATAATGCATCAATCTAATTTGTCTTTGGAGATGGTGGTAAAACTAGAGATGTTGTCAAAGACTCCAAAGAGGAGGATGGGGCTTAATAAAACATAAGGTAAGAGAGGAGAAAATGAAGATTTATGGAGAACCTAAGATGTTTCAAGGCACAATTAGGCAGTTTTAAAATTAATGGTTTCCTTTTAATCTTCCTAACACCTAGTGAGTGAGTGATATGCTAGAGCTGGCTTGCACTGGCTCCAAGAGCCAACTGTTAAATTTTCAGGAGTTTTGCAAGCTGGTTGTTAAACACAGCCATTATTAAAAATTAAATTGTATCAACTTTAAATTATATTTAAAACAAAGGTAATAAATAGCCAAAACTCATCTCTTCCTAATTTCTTAGTATATTTCTATATTTTACAATTATCTATACTCTTAAGGTTATTTACATCTACTACATATGTAGTAAGGGAGGAAATACTGTATAATGATACTTTGATGATACCACAGTAGCTTGAAATCAGCAACAATGGGAATATTTACACCACAGAAATTAGGAAACACTACAAATCAGATCTCTTCTTCCCCTTTTCTTCCTTCTTTTTTGCAGACTGTTTGTTAAACATCTACCAGCGCACCAATAGTCATACCTCTGTAAAATAAGTATAAATAGATCCCCAACTACATGTGAGAAAGCCAAGGCCCAACGTGGGGTTATATTTGAAAAAGATCATACAGTATATCTGATGCTATTTAGTGTTCCCTTAAGGGAAAATATGATAAAGATGATTTGATAAAAGATTAAATAAGGTTAAAACTTCTGGTTAGAAGATATATACTTTAAAACCCAAGATCAGGCCTGCCACTTTATTAGAGTTCCCTGACAATATTGGCAAAAATCAGGTGCTCAATAGAAAAATTGCCTCCTGTGGTTTACAGATGTATTACTGTTTACTCTTAACATGTATAAGTGTCATAATAATATCTTGTATGACACAAGAAGGATTTTGCTCTCTTACTAAAACCTAATATGAATAATAAGGTCTTAGTAAGCTTTAAAAAACTGCCTAAATTCTCTAATGTTATTAGAAGTTCATTACATTGGGGCACCTGGGTGGCTTAGTAGGTTAAAGCCTCTGCCTTCGGCTCAGGTCATGATCTCAGGGTCCTGGGATCGAGCCCCACATCAGGCTCTCTGCTCATCGGGGAGCCTGCTTCAACCTCTCTCTCTCTCTGCCTGCCTCTCTGCCTACTTGTGCTCTCTCTCTCTCTCTGTCAAATAAATAAATAAAATCTTTAAGAGGAAAAAAAAAGAGATATATGCACCTCGATGTTTATAGCAGTATAAACAACAGCCAAATTCTAGAAGAGCCCAAATGTCCATCAACTGATGAATGCATAAAGAAGATGTGATACACACACACACACACACACACACACACACACACACACACACACACACACAGAGAGAATGGAATATTACTCAGCCACAAAGAAGAATGAAATCTTTCCATTTGAAACAATGTGGATGAAGCTAGAGTGTATTATGCTAAGCAAATAGTCAGAGAAAACAAATACCATTTGATTTCACTCATATGTGGAATTCAAGAAACAAAACAGATGAACATGGGGTGAGGGAGAGAAAGGCAACCATAAAACAGACTCTTTACTATAGAGAACAAACTGAGGGTTGCTGAAGGGGAGGTGGGCAAGGCAATGAGTTAAATAGGTGATGGGTATTAAGGAGGGCATTTGTTGTGATGAGCACTGGGTGTTGTATGGAAGTGATGAATCACTAAATTCTACTCCTGAAACCAATAGTACAATGTATGTTAACTAACTAGAATTTAAATAAATACTTGAAACTATAAGAAAATAATTTTTCTATATCCTCTGTGAAACTTGTTATTTTCCATTTTTTAAATTATAGCCATCTTAGTTGGTTTGAAGTGGTACTTCACTGTGGCTTTGATTTACATTTCCTTAATGACTAATAATGTTGAGCATATTTACATTCACTTCTTGGCCATTTGCATATAACCTTTGGAGAAATGTCTATTCAAGTCCATAGTACATGTTAAAATTTGGTGGTTTATCTTTGTTGTTGAGTTGTAAGAGTTTTTTATATATTCTGACCTTTATCAGATATGTATTCAGCAAATATTTCTCCTATTCTGCAGGTTCTTTTCACTTTTATGTTTATGTCCTATGATAAACAATAGTTTTTAATTTTGATAAAGTCTAATTTTTTTTTATTTTTTTATTAACATATAATGTATTATTTACCCCAGGGTACAGGTCTGTGAATCATCAGGCTTACACATTTCACAGCATTTGCCATAGCACATACCCTCCCCAATGTCCATATCCCTATCCCCCCCCCCACCTCCCAGCAACCCTTAGTTTGTTTCGTGAGTTTAGGAGTCTCTTATGGTTTGTCTCCTTCCCCATCC
>CM052799.1:78723552-78733926 GCA_028533885.1 Nasua narica
AACATATAATGTATTATTTACCCCAGGGTACAGGTCTGTGAATCATCAGGCTTACACATTTCACAGCATTTGCCATAGCACATACCCTCCCCAATGTCCATATCCCTATCCCCCCCCCCACCTCCCAGCAACCCTTAGTTTGTTTCGTGAGTTTAGGAGTCTCTTATGGTTTGTCTCCTTCCCCATCCCATCTTGTTTCGTTTCTCTTCCCCATCCCCCCATAACCCCCTGCCCTGCCTCTCAAATTCTTCATATCAGAGCGATCATGTGATAACTGTCTTTCTCTGTAAAGTCTAATTTTTTAAGTTGTCATGTTTTTGGTGTCATATCTAAGAATTCATTGCCAAAGTCATGAAGATTTATCTTTATGTTTTCTCCTAAGAGTTTTATGGTTTTAACTCTTATAATTAGGTCTTTGATCCATTTTGAGTAAATTTTTGTGTATGGTATGAGGTAAGAGTCCAATTTCATTCTTTTGCATATAAATATCCACTTGTCTTAGTATCATTTGTTTCCCCTATTGAAAAATCTTGGCAACTATGTCAAAAATTAATTGGCCATAGATATATGGCTTTATATCTGGACCCTCAGTTCTGTTCCACTAGTCTATTTGTTCATCCTTGTGCCAGTACCAAACTGTTTTGATTACTGGAGCTTTGTAGTAAATTTTGAGATCAAGAAGTTGTTTGTCTTTTTAAAGATTGTTTTGGCTATTCAGAGGACTTTGCAGTTCTATGTGAATGTGAGGATCAACTTTTCCATTTCCACCAAAAAAAAAAAAAATGACCATTGATAGGGCTGCAGTTGAATACATAGGTTACTGTGGATAGGACTGACATCTTAACAATATTAAGTCTTCCAATCCATAAACACAGGATGTTTTTCCATTTTCTATTTTTTTTAATTTCTTTTAGCAATGTTTAATAGTTTTTCATGAAAAGTCTTTCATATTTTTGGTTAAATTTATTCCTAGGCATTTTATTCTTTTGGGTGGTACTATAAATGGAATTGTTTTCTTAATTTCCTTTTCAGATTGCTTATT
Organism: Nasua narica; assembly: GCA_028533885.1. Taxonomy (NCBI): domain Eukaryota; kingdom Metazoa; phylum Chordata; class Mammalia; order Carnivora; family Procyonidae; genus Nasua; species Nasua narica. Next base: position 78,724,595 of record CM052799.1, read on the forward strand.
TAGCATATAAAAACACAATCAATTTTCATGTGTTGATCTTGAATGCTACAACTTTGCTGGATTTTTCTATTAGTCCTGTAACTTTTTTGTGGGTTCCTTGCTATTATCTATATAGAGGATTATGTCATCTGCAAATAGAGATAATTTTGCTTCTTCCTTTACAATTTCAATGCCTTTTACTTTTCTTTTCTCATCTAATTGCTCTGGCTAGAAATTCCAGTACAATGTTGAATATCATTGGCAAAAGTAGGTTGAATATCAGTGGTAAAAGTAAGCATCATTGTCTTGTTTCTAATTTTTTTTTAAGATTTTATTTATTTATTTGAGAGACAGAGAAAGTGAGAGAGAGCATGAGAGGAGAGAAGGCCAGAGGAAGAAGCAGACTCCCCGAGGAGCTGGGAGCCCGATGTGGGACTCGATCCCGGAACTCAAGGTTCATGACCTGAGCTGAAGGCAGTTGCTCAACCAACTGAGCCACCCAGACACCCCTTGTTTCTAATTTTAAGGGAAAAACTTTTCAATCTTTCATCACTGAATATAACATTATTTGTGTTTTTCATAGATGTCTTTTATCATACTGAGTATGTCATATCTTCTTGTAAAGCACTGAAAACAACTGATGTAGGTTGGGAAAATGGTGATGGAGTAAGAGGACCTAGCTTGCCTCTTTCCATGAATACTAGGTAACTATCAAATCACCCTAACCCAGAAATTGACCTGAAGTCTGGCAGAACAAACTCCACAACTAAAGGCAGAGAAGAGGCAAAATGGAAGAGGGAATATGTATTATCACAAGGGTTGGAGACAAGCTATGCCCCAAGCAAGCTGGGAAAAGGTCAAACCTTTAAAAGCAAACCCTGGAAACAAGGTACATCAGACACTTGGCAGTGAATTAATGCAATTTCTGAAGTTGTAAAAGAACTTCCATTCCATTAGAAATAATCCAGGTTGTAGCTTCTGAAGAAAACTCAACCTCTCTAGCCATCAAGAAATCTCTGTGAAGCTGATCAGAATCAGAAATTTGCAAGGATGGTTCTTTTTCACTAATTTCTTTGAAATCACAGAGTTGACTGCGTTTCCAGCCTACATTGATTGTACTTGGCTGTGGCCATGCAACTGGATTCCAGTCATTGGAAACTGAGCAGAATGTGTACTACTTTCATACCTAGCTCATGAAAACCTCCCTCTTGAGATCCATCATGTTCCTTTGCTCTTCTGGATAACTGGAATGGATATAGTTCCTAGGAAAACTGGACACCACAGATTGCAGATAGCAGAATGGCAAGACAGAAGGAAGGATACTGAATCTTTGAATCAATGCTTAGAGAAAAACATCTAACAATCAGGATCATCCATTTTGCAGTGTATATGAATAAGAAACAAAGTCTATAAACGTTGGGCCATTAAAAAGAAAAAAGAACAAAACTGATGTAGGAGCTCACTAAATATTTTTATTAAATTGGAATCAGTAAATGGCTTCCCCTATCTGCTGATATGTTTTGGCATATAGATGCTGAGTATAAAGTGCAACATAAGCAAAAGTAAATGAAAATAAATACGTGGTTTCCAACACACTGATTGTGACTATGGGAACCAGTATCATCATGTGAAAAAAAGAACTTGGGTTTTGATGTCAGGCCAACTGGGTTGGAATGCCAGCTCTGCTATGATTCAGGTAGTTTGACATTGAGAGATTTGCAGAACCTCTTCGAAATGGTTTTCTTTTCTGTAAAGATGATAACAACTTTGCAGGGTTCTATTACAATTTCATGTAAATGACTACACTCTGTCCCAAGGACATAACAGTTGCTGAACAAACACTAGCTAAGCCCATTCCTACCATTTGCAGAGCCTAGGGCAACAGAACAACAACAACAAAATTCCTAGTTGCCAAATACCTGCTTATTTGAAAATTATAAATCAAAGTAAAAATAGTACTTCCCTCACTTTCTCAAATTAAAAAATTATTGAGCATTAATTCATGCCAGGTACAATACTTTAAATTAAAATGTTAATCATAAAACTCTGGATAAGAATAAAGGAAAGCCAGGATATCTAAAATATTTCTTCTAATCTTCCAATTAAAATACTCAATAAGTCACACACAAAATGTGGAATTATTGGACAATAGCCAAAATCATCATTAAAGATGAAACATCAGAGACATTCATTTTGTAAACATTTATTCATCATCTATTTGCTAGATTCTGAGTAAGGAATAAAATAAGAACATCTGCTCTTATGATTACTATTTAATACATTCTAGAAGCTCTACTTTATGAGTAGAAAGAGAAGATCAAATTATTATTATTTGCACGTTTGCGGGAAGGCATTCCCTAGCCACCCTATTTAAAATTTCACACACCCCACACACCAACATTTACTATCTCCCTTTTCTTCCTAATTTTCCTCCATAGCATTTGCTACCTTTTAACAAAGTATATACTTTACATAGTTTTTTTTAATTTATGTCTTTCCACTAAAACGCTATCACAAGTATTCCACTGTATGAATAAAACTCAATATATTAATCCATTCCTCACATGAAACATTAGGATTGTATCTCCTTTTCACCATTATAAACAAATAATATTCATATATGTCTTCTTGTGCATGCATGAGAGTTTCTCTATGTTATACACAGTTGATTCTTATAACTTACAGTAGCTGAGTTCTATAAAGTCATTGCAAACACTGAATTAGCAGATACTGAACCATTGCTTCTAGAGAAAATACAGTTAGGTCTCTGGAAGCCTCTGGTCACAACATTTTTGTTAACTAATCAATAAATAACCTTGTTTAATGTTAAATTTGGTTTTAAAACACCTTATTTAATATACTTTTGTCAATTAATTAACCATTAACTTACAGCCAATAGCACTTATTGTAACTCATGGCTGAATGAAGTTTATCTAATGCATGCTTTTCTTTGTAAGGGGCATCACATCTTTCTTGAATTGAGGAACACCAGACAGCACTTCAGCACTATACTTTGGGGACATGTTAAGCAGTGAAATCACCAAAAAAAAGCAAAAAATGCAAAAGACATGACACTAAATAGACCATGAAATGGACACCTGTTTACAGTATGAGAACTAAAACAAGAAAGCATCATCTTGTTCAACCTTAGGTGGGACTGTGCCCATTGTTACTCAATTTTTTTTGCTCTTCTGCACGTCTGCAAATGACTGTGAAAACACAGTATTGTGTATAGATCTGAGGGTTACAAATAAATTTTAGCAAATAGGCAAACTTGCAAATATGGAATCTATGAGTAATGAGGATTGGCTAGAAGTAGTATTCCTATATATAAAAGTACAGCCATCTTTACATTTATTAGATGTTGACACACTGTTGCAAAAAATGTGTCTACCTTTTTCATTTTCATCCTGTTTAATTCCATCCAAGTGTCCCCACATCCTTTTCAACCCTTGGTATTATTACTATTTTTAAATTCTGTTCATCCAAGTCACAGAAAATGACAACTTGTGTTTGATTGTTTAAATTTGGATTTATCACAATATTACAATGAGATATCACCTCCCACCTGTCCGAATGGCTAAAATCAAAAACATAAGAAACAACAAGTGTTGGAGAGGATGTGGTGAAATAAGAACCCTCATGCACTGTTGGTGTGAATGCAAACTGGCACAGCTACTGTGGAAAACAGTATGGAAGTTCCTCAAAAAATTAAAAATAGTATTACCATATGATCTAGTAATTATACTACTGGGTATTTACCCAAAGAATATAAAAACACTAATTTGAAAAGATATATGCACCCCTACATTTATTGCAGCATTAATTACAATAGCCAAATTATGGAAGCAGTCCAAGTGTCCAGTGATAGATAAATGGATAAAGAAGTGGCATACATGTACAACGGGATACAACTTAGCCATAAAAAGAATGAAGTCTTTCCATTTGCAACAACATGGATGGACCTAGAGAGTAGAACACTAAGTGAAGTCAGTCAGTCAGTGAAAGATAAATACCATATGATTTCACCCATATGTGGATTTTAAGAAAGAAAGAAACAAAAACAAAGGAAAAATAGACAAATCCTTTACCCCCAAAATAAATTATTCTTGGTTATGATATACTTTAAAAATACTGGGTTTTATATGCTAGTATTTTATCAGGAATTACTTGTTTATGATCCTAATTGAGATTAGTCTATTCTTTCACTGTCCATATCTAATTTTAGTCTCAAAGTAATATCTACCTATAAAATGGGTTTGGTAGCTTTTTTTTTCCTTTTGTGTTCTCTGAATAATGCATAAAATGGAGATTACTAGGTTATTGAGGTTTGATGAAACTTGTGTTCAATTTTTACTGGCTTGATGTATTTCTTGTATTTGAGAGATATAGGATTTATAGGGCATATTTTTAATCACCAAGACTACTTTTTTAGTGGCTCACTGAGGTTTTCTATGTCTCTATCAGTCAATAGAATCTTAAGTATTAAAATAGTTTGCATAAAAAATGTAATTTGAAATTTCTGGAACACCGAAGTATGCTTAAGCCCTATAACCCAGTAAAGTTCCACTTTTATGTAGTTCTTTTGCTGAAATTATCATAAATGTACATAAAATTTATAATTAGAGATGGGAGTTCAATATAGCATTTATTAATACCAATAATTTTAGAAACAACACAAATATTGAAAAAATTGATAACGCTTTAAATAATATGTTAAATCCACCCAACCGAATACCATATAGCCACTAAGTTAGATTCTTGAAGAGCAATGAATGATTATGAAAAACATTCTGAATTGGCAGGTGAGGAAAAAGCTGTATGTTCTATAATTTTGTTTGCAAACTGTGAGAAAGGGAGAGAGAGAGAGAGAGAGACTAAAAGATTAGTAGGCTATATCCCAAAGTTTAACCTTGTTATAGTCTTCATTAAAATTTTATATATTTTATCATGAATATGATGATACTGTTGTCATCAGGAAGAAAACATGTTATAAAATATTTTTAAAAGTCACTTTTGCTTCCTGACCACACTGATCCAGGATGCGGCATTCGATCATCCTATATGCGAGGCATTCTATTCCTAGTTCAATGCCATGTCCTACTTAGACTGAGTTGGGATGCAACATCACCCCACAGTGGAACTCAGTGAGAAATTGCTGACATCTATAACCGCTATCAGAACAGGTACCCACTAGAGCCTTACCCTTGTCAGACTACATCTAGGGCATCCTCCAAACTAATATATATATATTTTATATAAGAAAAATAACATCTCCTTGCCTGTCAGCCTGATCCTGGCACAAATATAACAGCTTCTTGAAGTGAATCATGGAGATTTTGACAAAGACAAGATTCCATAGTGTACACTAGCCCTCTCTGTGTTCCATTCAGCACCTAGAAACACCGTAGAAGACCCTTATTCTAAAACAAGCTAAGAAAGAACACGCACAGAGCTTTTGGTTATCAGCATTGTTATCAAAATGCTAAATAAGAAATCAGTTGACCTGAAGGATGTGTGGGTATAGAAGAAAAGACATGTATTCATAAAAAAATTTTAATTCAAATTCAAGGCTTTTGAGGAAACAAAACCGGTATCAGCGAAGGAATCTGCCCCAGGTGACAAAATTCTTTCTAATCTCAGGCCTTCCAGCTCCCTCACTTAGTCACTCACCAGATATTTGTTAGGGTCCAGTTAATTGTGGGAGACACTGCAGAAGATCAAAGATTTGTTGCACACAGCCCCTGTCTTCAAGGAGATTATTCTAGAAGGAGAATCCTGAAATTAAGTGATTCTACTACACCTTCATGCGAGGAGGTAGGTGAAGCAGAGAAGAGCTGGAAATTAAGTTAGGTGGAAAAATTGCAAAGCCAGAGGGTTGCAAACTTTATCCTATCAACTTGGATATGGAAGCTTCTAAATCCCGTATTTTTGAAAGATGTTAGAAAGATCTGAGCTAAAGGCAATACTTGTTGAAGAAGGAGAGAAAGAATACTTTGAATTTGATAAAAAAAAAAAAAACACAGATCTGATAAACAAATAATGGGCCTTCAAAAACAAAACATATGATGTCTCAGAGCATGAGGCTCACTAGCAGAGTGCCGGTAGTGTGATTTAGTAAGAATGAGAACAACAGGTAACGTTATAGAATGATTTCTGGATTCCACATACTCTATTAAGCCTTTGAAATGCTTTACTTCATGTAATCCTCACTCCAAGTCTATAGGGAAGGTACAGATGAATAGTAAGTAACTGAGACCAAGTGATTTTCCCTAGTTCTTGCCCTTAGTAATGGAGCCAGTATTTGAATCCAGGCAGACTGACTCTAACAATCCATTTCCGACATGGTTCTCAGTGTAGTCCTTAGACCAGCTGCAGTAGCATCACATGGGAACTTGCTAGAAATGCAAATTTCTAGGTCCCCTCCTCTAATTTGCTGATTCAAAATCTGGGGCTAGGGTCCAGGAAACTGTTTTAGCAAGCCCTGCAGGGGATTCTGACACACTCCGTGCCTGAGAACCACTGCTCTATACCAGACTCTTTGCAATCAGAGATTTGGAGTGAAATTCCCACTCTTCTACATACTAGCTGTGTGACCTTTGACAATCTACATACTTTTCTAAGCTTTGGTTCTCCCATATTTAAATTGGTGTTAGTAATAAGTACTTCTGCATTCCCCAATCCTTGAGAGTTTTACAATGAATAAAGTGAGATAAATGCAAGCAAAGTGTTTAGAGCAGTGAAGTCTCCATAAATGACACCTGCAGGCCAATTTCCTGGCTGCAAACTGGCCACAGGCTGTGAATCAGACAAGAGTCCTCTAACTGAAACCAAAAGACCAATGAGTTAGAAAAGAAGATTGGAGAGACCGGCAGTAATGAGTGCAGAGGTCCAGAGGAAGTGGCCATTACAGGGCACCGAAGACATAAAAAACATTGAATAATAGGGAAAAAACTCAATGAAATATGCAAGATCTAAGCAGTGGGGGGACTGGAAGTGCAGGAGAGAAAAGACAGGCTGTTTCTAACCAAACTCATGAGACAAAAATCACAAACTCAAACACTGTTCTTTCAGAACAGATGGTCAATCACTGAGACCGATATGCCTGAGCCAAACAGTCTTAGAGGTGGCACCAAGGCACAGACTCTAGCTTCCTGGACACTCATCCCAAGACCACTGTGTAACTGTCGAACGCACCATCGGCCTATAGAAAAGTGAAATTGAAACACCCAATTAAAAAAAAAGTCTCTCCCCCACTCAGTCTAGCTTCCTTGTGTAACTGCCTATAACACTGTGCAATAATGGTGCCTCTGAAAAATAATGGAAGCTCGCAAAGAATGTTTTCTACTCCCAAGTGCAATTTAGGGTGATCTCATTTGCTCCCCTTTACCCCATACCTCCACCCACTCACCTGCAGAGCCACCTAAATCACACCCTCATATAGTGCCCTGAATTACAAAGACAGTGACCTATGAATTTGAATCCCTAACAGAGCCTTCATTCTTTCGAATGACTAACCTCATTATTTGAAGAAATATATCTTCTGAATACAAAAGCCCAATAGCAAATTCAAGCAATATGTCATAGTATGTGGTGCTTCTAAAGATTTGGGTCATTAAGATGACTCAAAAACATCCTTCAAAAGAAAACAACTGTGAGCCTGATAATTCACTGTGTGAGGCATATGAGAAAGACACAAAGAGAGAGTGAGACATTCATGCTGAATAGCATAAGATATAATCATATTACTTCAGAACCCTTATGGCTTTGAAAATGCTGATAATATCTTCTGACACTGTTTATTTCATGTGATATTTGATTTGCCTTCCAACCCAGAGTTGATTTCAAACAGTTTAGTCTCATTACCATAATTTATATCAGAACAAGCAACACAGCTTATATCTAGTCAAAACTTTAGGGTATAGAGAAGACAATCTCGGGAAGATGACACAGGAAACAGGTCCCAAACTGTTCAAGGAACTGCTCTAAGGCCACAGAGGTAGCTAGTTAGCAGGAGAAGCAGCAAAATTAGGACTAAAATCTTGATCACGTGAATCTTTGTCCAGGATACTTTCTTCCATGCTTTTGTAAAGAGAGAATAACAACACAAAAACCTCTTAAGAATAACTATGACTTGAGGTGCCTGGGTGACTCAGTCATTAAGCGTCTACCTTCAGCTCAGGTCATGATTCCAGGGTCCAGGGATCAAGCCCCGCATGGAGCTCCCTGCTCAGCAGGAAGCCTGCTTCTCCCTCTCCCACTCCTCCTGCTTGTGTTCCATCTCGTGTTGTCTCTCTCTCTCTCTCTCTTTCTGTCAAATAAATAAAATCTTAAAAAAAAAAGAATAACTATGCCTCATAGACTGATTTCTGTTTTTTTCTTAAGCAATACATGTGCTGTATTAGAATTTAAACTCCCTTACATCCTAAAGGATTGAGTTTCAGTATACTCTTCTGCAACCCTAGGTGAGTAACTTAATCACTCTGAGCCTCAGCTTTATCACTGGTTAAACAATGGGAATTCTGGTTAACTCTCAATTATTGCTATGAGGAACAAACTTGTGTTGTACAGCCTGCCACAAGAATCCATCCAAAGTAGTGCTCAGCAAATATGCATTATCCCAAGGCCAAAGGAAATGGAATCAGGCTTACACAGTGAGTATGCTAAAGTACTTTCAAAGTACTTTAGCCTTTTCAAAGACCCAGCAGAAAGGAAACTGCCATTAAAATATGCATTTGATATACTAATCCATTAAAAGCAAGCAGGCCATGTTTCTCCAAAAGTATTCTCCTCTTTCCCTGTTGCCTATTTCTGATCTCAAGACCCAAACCTAGAAAACTAAAGACAGAATATATAGAATCAAAGGGGGCTTATGATCCCTTATTACTGTCCTTAAACCATGCCCTTAAAGAAAGACCAACAGATCAAAGACTGGAGGCCATGGGGACAACACCGCCAAGAATCGTATAAACTAGATATCACAAAGCAACTTCCATTTCACTCTCGCTCTCTCTCTTCTGCCTGGGAGACCCAGGTCTGCCACTGTATACACTTCACCAAGTCCTGCCCATTCCACTTCCAAAATGTTTCTTATTCATTAATTTACCTCTATTCCAACTGGCCAAATCTAGATTGTCTCATTCATTCATCATTCTGTTATGCCCAGATTTTGAGATCCCCAAATACTACCAGGGAGCCGAGTCCGATGCAAAAGCAAAAGAGCCCTTTATTCAAGCTAGCTTGAGCTCTCCCTCACACTCACCGACACAGCGGCGTGGTGTAGAGAAAGAGAGCGAGTTTCAAAAAGCACAACAGTTTTAGAGGGGTCAGTGGCCAATGAAATTGTAACACAG